>CM066992.1:7006730-7628461 GCA_033977485.1 Hydrangea macrophylla | reverse complement strand
GCTAGCCAAACCTTGACTGTTGACAATGCCGCTACATCATTCCCAATGAGTAGAATGTTGTCAACATAATGCACAAGAAAAGCCACCACTTTCCCTTCACACTTCTTGTATACACAAGGTTCATCCAGATTCTGTATGAAACCAAACGTCTTGACCTCTTGGTCAAATCGGATGTTCCAACTCCTGGATGCCTGCTTAAGCCCATAAATGGATTTTTGCAGCTTGCATACCAAGTTACCTTTCCGACCAGCTATGAACCCTTCTGGTTGCTGCATATAGATGTCCTCCTCAAGATTGCCATTCAAGAATGCAGTCTTGACGTCCATCTACCAGATCTCATAATCTAGACATACAGCAATGGATAAGAGTATTCTGATGGACTTGAGCATGGCTACCGGCGAGAAAGTTTTCTCATAGTCAATGCCCTCCCTCTGAGTATAACCTTTCGCTACAAGCCTAGCCTTAAAAGTCTCAACCTTTCCATCAGATCCTCTTTTCCTCTTATAGACCCACTTACAGCCAATGGGTTTAATATTAGCTGGAAGTTCTGCAAGATCCCATACCTGATTGGAATCCATAGATTCCAATTCAGCCTTCATAGCTTTAATCCAATGAGCTGAATCAACGTCAGCCATTGCCTCTTCGTATATGGCAGGATCAGATTCAGATTCTATGGAGACAACTTCAAAAACTTCTCCTAAGAACATGTATCTATCAGGCTGGCTGATAATCCTCCCACTACGACGAGGTACTGGTGCGAAAATGGGTGAAGAAGTGGTATGTTCTTGATTTACATCATTATCAACTGTGGGTTGGACTGAGGGCTCTCCTTCTATCTCTCTCAGATCTATCCTTCCCTTAGGTTTACGGTTCATGATATAATCATCCTCTAAGAAAATAGCATTTGTACTAGCAAACACTTTTTGTTCTCTTGGATCATAAAAATACCATCCATAAGTACCCTTTGGATACCCTACAAAATAACATACTTCTGATCTAGAATCCAAATTGCTCATCTTTCCTTTCAGCACATGTACCGGACACCCCCATATCCAGAGATGTTGCAAAGAAGGCTTGCGCGCAATCCACATCTCTCGTGGTGTCCTAGGAATAGATTTGCTTGGTACTAGATTTAGTATGTATGCAGCAGTTTCCAAAGCATAACCCCAAAGGAATAATGGCAACTCTGAATAACTCATCATTGACCTATTCATGTCTAAAAGAGTCTGATTCCTTCTCTCTGCTACACCATTCTGCTGAGGCGTGCCAGGTGCAGTCAATTGTGACAGAATCTCATTCTGTACGAGGTGATCAATAAACTCATTAGAGAGGTACTCGCCACCTCGATTAGATCGAATGGCCTTGATATGTGAGCCCAATTGCTTCTCCACTTCAGCCCTAAACTCTTTGAACTTTTCAAAGGCTTCAGACTTGTGCTGCATTAGGTGCACATATCCATACCTAGAGTGGTCATCGGTAAATGTTATAAAATACTCATAACCACCCCCTACTCTAATATTTATTAGTCCACACACATCAGTATGAACTAATACCAACAATGCATTGGTCCTATTGTCCTTTGCGGGAAAGGGCCTTTTGGTCATCTTACCCTAAATAAGACTCGCAGACTTCCATTGGTTCGAGAACCAAATTGCCTAAGATCCCTTCTTTGACTAGTCTGCCAATCTTATTTAGATTGATATGGCCAAGCCTCATATGCCAAAGCCTTGTTGGATTAGTGGAAGGTTCTTTTCTTTTAGATGGTATAGTTACCACTGAGTTATTAAGTTCCAAGCAAGAATCTTTAGAAATATTGGGAGTTATCACATACAAACCATTTGATTTAACACCAGAACATATAAAAGAACTATTTCTTTTAATAACAACTTCAGTTCCAAAATGAAAGGAACATTATTCGTTAAATTAGAAACTGAAATTAAATTACATCTCATTAAAGGGACATAAAGTACATCTGATAAAATCAAAACTTTATTGTCTAGAAATTCTAAAGCAACGACTCCTATAGCAACCGCAGATACGGTTGCGCTAGAACCTAGAGTAAGCATGATCTCCCCATCACTGCATTTCCTGGTTGATCTGAACCCCTACAACGAATTACAGATATGGTTAGTCGCACCAGAATCAATGCACCAAGTGTTTGAAGTATCCGTAATAAAACTTACTTCAATCACATGTGATTCAATCATACCTTGAACTCTTGTAGCTAAGAATTCTGGACACTACCTCTTCCAGTGGCCCTTCTCACCGCATTGGAAACACTTTCCTTTGCCTTGGCCACCCATCTTCCCTTTGCCCTTACCTTTTCCCTTAGATTTTACAATCTTAGGGACCGGTCCAACACTTGGACCACCAGTGCCAGCCTTCTTCTTCCCTTTCTTTCCTTTCGGTGTAGATCGGGAAGAGGAAGCGCTTTTCTCAACGTTCAGAACGTTGCCCCCAGGTTTGATCACCCCTTCCGCCGCCAAAAGAGAACTCATCAATTCGCTCATTGAAAAATCCATTTTATTCATATTATAACTTAGTTTAAATTGAGCGAATGATGGTGACATCGTATTGAGGATCATATCAACTTGGGTCTGTGCATCGATGTTGGCACCTAGGGTCTCCAGCTCGTTTAAATAACAAATCATTTTCAAAACATGCTCTCTGACTGGAGTCCCTTCCGACATCTTAGCATTCATTATCTTCTGCATAGCTACCTGTCTGGCAGGCCTGCCATGCTCCCCAAACATCTTTTTCAGGGATTCAATAATGTCACTGGCGGAATTGTTTGACTGGAATTGGTGTTGCAACACACCAGCCATTGAGTCTAGAATGTAGCAACGAGCCATTCCATTCGACTTTTTCCATTTATCGAACTCGCGTCTGGTAGCTGCCGAAGCATTTACCGCGGGTTCTTCGGGGCATGGGGTGGTGAGGACATATAGTGATCCTCCGCAGTTAATACAATGTCAAGGTTTCATTTCCATTCAGTGTAGTTATTTCCAGTTAACTTGTTTTGAGTAAGTATGGCGGCAAGTGGACTAAATGTAGATCCAGACATTATGATTTACTGTAAAATCAAAAGACAAAATAAATATGAATATCAGATTTGACAGTTTGAAATAAAAGAATCCTTAAAACTCTTATTTTAAAACAAAGTCGCCGGAATATCAAAACGAAAGAATAAAGCCTCCGTGTGGTGGTCAATGTTCGACCTTTCGATTTATCATGACTTATCCGCTATGCAACTCTTGCAAAATAAGTCATGACTCCCGAACCTATTTGATCTCTAAGTTTCTGAATAATGCCCCGTATGGGATCCCTTATCCATGGCTTAGATAGTGTGTACCATTAACTAGGATCCAATCACAACCGTCTCAAGTAGCGCCTCCGTGTGGTAGTCACCCTCTAACACGTCTGATTGATCCTATCAAAGGAAGTTCACATCTAGTAACCAATGAGTAATGCACCCTCCGAATGGAATGATCACCCCTAGCGAGGTGACACAGAATGTACTACTCATCTTATAGTGAACCGTTAATAGAAGATCGTGGGTGTCAATAAATAAGACCCTCTCCCACTAGATTTGGTAAATTAAGGATTTTGCTTTTAAAGAAAAATTTGTTTTTGCACATTACCCATAAACATCCAATGTTTACTAATGCGTTGAAAACGGTTTTTGAATTTTATTTTAGAAAACTTGTTTTACGTGCATGCAAGTAGTAACAATACAATTAAATGCCAATCACAAACCAAGCGCATAAAACAAAAAACTAAAATGAAAATAAAGACATCCAAACGATGCCTCTATCTCCCATGGCTCTATCTCCATAGAACCTCCTCTTGATTTGATCACCTCCTGCTCCATCTTCATGGATAACGGCTTGCTCTTCCATCTTCATGGATTTTCTAATTCTATTACATTGGTCCTATGCTTCTTTCGAAGCTTACAATTTATCTAGAAATAGAAATTACAATAGCAACAATAAAATAAAAAGGCTACGGAAACCGGTGCGACTTTCCTTTTCATGGGATTGAAGTCGCAGCACCCTTTACATATGCCTTGAAACCAAACCAAACCAATATTAAAACATAATATGCACCAATCTCGAACAATTAAATACAAAATTTAATAGTTTTGGCGCCATGGGAGATAGCGACTAAACTTGCTGCAAAAGGGTTAGTTACATGCACATCCACGCATATATAACAAATACATCTAACTATTGGAACCCCTAATTGATTCACACACTGTATAAACCCTTTACGCACTGAATTAGAACTTAAAACAGCATCTCTCTTTTCTGTCACTGTTCGATCGATCGAAGACCGTTCGATCACTCGAACCTTCGATCGATTGAACTCTGTTCAAGCGCTTGAACTTTCTGTTTCACAGAATGATTTGAAAATTTAATAGAATATTTTAAAATTAAAGTTTTTAATTTCAAATTTCTTTAAAAACGTGAAACAGAGAACCTGACAAAGAATATGTCTCAATTAATCTAACTACATTCGATCGATTGAACATCTGAAACGTTGAATCGATCGAAACATGTTCGATCGCTTGAGAACAGAGGATGTTCGATCGATTGAAACATGTTCGATCGATCGAACCCGCCTTGCATCCTATGCAATCACAGATTTGTATTCCGCTGCAATAACACTGCAGAAACAGATCTGTGACAATGCCATTTTGAAAACAGTTCTAAAATCAACATGCAAATCAAAACTAGTGTTCCAAAACGCATCTATAGATCCAAACAAGCGTGGCTCTGATACCAATTGTAGGAAAAAATCGGTTTAAATTAAAGTTTTAAACCCGCAGTGGAAAAGTTAAGTTATAAAAACTTATTGGTATGCCCGGATCTACTACTCACTAATTCTATAGATGCGCACAAGAGGGGACAAGATTATACCTTTGTGTCTTGAACCCAATTTTGATATCTTCAACCTTGGTGATACAGCAGCCTCCACTAGGTTGTCTTCACCCTTATGTCTCCTACGGATGCCTGTCGGAAAGACTAGAGATGGTGGGATCTCTAATATAGAGGATAGGAAGGTTTAGGAAGACTAAAATAGTTTCTGCAACGTCTAGTTAATAAAAATGACGAACTCACTTTCTAGAACGCAGTTGCCCTATTTATAGATTTCCAAAACCGACCTAGACTTCGAGCGATCGAAGATCTTTGACTAATCGAACCTTCGATCAATCAAACCATTCTCGATCGATCGAGACTGCCAAGACTTCAATCGATCGAACATACTTCAATCGATCGAACTTGTTTTGACAACTTCCTCATGTGTCTTTCCAAGTATCCTGGCGAAGCTAAGAGTGGAACCTCTTAGGCTCTTTATTGTTGGCTCAGACCAGTTTGTTAATTACCGTAACCAAACTCTTTGATCAGCAAACTAACTAACTGGTCAGTTAACGTTTACTCCACTATAAAACGATAACTGAACTCCAAAACGAAAGAACATATCCGAAGCAATAACTAGACTTGTATGGTGTACTAATGTCCCTCTACCTTTAACATTCGTAATCATATTCAGGTAGTCGGATAACTATTACTGTCAACCTGAAACATGATTACTTCTTGTATTCCTTGAGTCCCATTCACCTCTCATGATTACCAACCATGTTGATAACTCTTATCAACAAGACTGCAGTACTCAGTAATCGACTTGGTGACATTCTCAAGGGAATGCTTACTCTGAAAGAGAGGGTAGATTATGTCTTGACAATATATGTTCACAACCCTATGAACATGACATACCCAAGATACTCAAGTGTTGATCTTCTATAGACCTCACTGATTGGTAAGTCAAAGCACCTATATCCACAGTCTGTGTTTATAATCGTCTCAAGATTGAGAACACGTACCTTATACAAGTTATAAGTTCCTATCGACTGATTGACAGTCTTGAGTGTCAATAGGAAAGCTCAGGTCTGTCAATGCACTATAAGCACTAGTATATTAACTAAGAGTTACACTCTAGTGATTGAGATTAATCACTCCATCCTATGGTAGTTAATCATGCTACAGTGTAAACCTGATGAGATATCCAGTCTCATCATCCACTATGACAAGTTCTAAGTAACAAAGAATAGTAATTCATATCTCACTTGTATGTATCTCATACATACACGCATTACTTACTATGATACTTAAGGATAACAATCATCTCATGAAAGAAACATACATAACTAAATGTAAAGCTGATATCCATATATTAAAATGTCAATGTCTCATATATAAAGTAATGGTTTGAGGGCACAAACCCAACACGATATATGAGAGGAATGGATAAAAATTCGTGATTGGTGTGGTGGGGAAGATCCATTTATGATATAGTTCAAGAAAGAGTTGTCTCATTTCTTTACTTCTTTGTTCTTTCTAATTCGTTCACTTCAAGACTGGTTCTAAATGTCGTGTATCATCATCTTCAACCAACCTCACAGATCCAACTCAATCTTTTACACTGATGTATCGTACTCTCTCGACCAGGTCATCATAAGAAAAGACTGCTAAATCTTTCCTAAGGAGAGAAGGAGAGAAGGCACGCTACAACTAAGATAAGCAAACAAGCACTAACACTCACCTTTGAATATCTTTCCTTTCCTGACCAAGTACAGTAAACAAACAAGCAATAATAGATCCCCCTTTCAATATCTTTCCTTTCCTGACCAAGTAGAGTTAACACTCACCTCTAATTTGCTCACCAATACTTTAAATGGACCGTTCATTTTTTTTTTCAAGTAACATATTCCAGGGGCCTTAAAAACTATCAAAGCTGTAAGACAGTTCCATAAGATGCTTAGTTAGAGATAAGTTTCCAAAAATTATCAGACAGTTCATCCAAATGCAACATTTCACTGTTAACTTAAGATAAACCCAAAAGTTGGAAACAAAGTAACATTATAAAACAACTTACTTCACTTTATCAAAATTTAGACCCATTCTTTTACCACCATCTTGACATGTAAAAAAAAATATATCAGACCACACTGAAACAATCACTGCTCTTGAAATCTATAATAGGCTAGCCCAGTCTAAAGTTAGTAATACAAAGTCCTAAACAAAGTAAAATATCAAATTTTTTGTCTTCAAAGTTCTCAGCAACCAAGCAAATCAGTAAAGGGGATTACCTAGCTAAGAGAAAACCAAATAAAAATAGGGGCAAAATCACATTCTTTGGATTTTTAAAATCTAAAATGATGCTAAAATTTGATTAAGCAAAGTCCCCAATTCAAACCCTGATAAAATTTAGCACGTTTTATCAGAAAAATCCTCCACAGAAGCCTAATTTTGACATCTCTGGGAGATCAGCTATTGGCGGCCATAACTCGATAGAAAGGCTTGTTTTTGGATCCGAACCTCGATAATCTAATCCTTACCACCATTTTTATCTGGGTCTTCTCTTTTTTTTTCCTTTTTCTTCTCGATTTTCTCTCTTTTGGTGGTGGGGTGAATATTGATCGTTAATGTACACACACCAAGGTCTAAGAATAGGAGGGTTTTGGGCCTTCCAGACTCCGATGGGTTTTTGGCAATGGATTTTTAGAGTGTATAATGATAATGGAATTCCAAAATGTAAATAAAACTGTTTGACAAACAAAATTGTGTGATCCAATCTTTGTACTAGTCTCAGAAATATGTGGTGAAATTTTTTTTTTAAATTAAATCACAGAAATGAAAGGTGTGCCAAACAGGTCCTTATTCAGATTGGTGCAACTATACACTCCATAGACGATGGGGCCGTTTATTGCAACTTATAAGCTATAACATCTAGCATATAGCTTAGAAATAGCTAAAACAAAGTATTTTGTGTCATTTATAGATTTAGAATTTATAGCTTTTTTCAATTTATTTGAGAAACTTATTTCAAGTTGGGCTTGAGGTGCTTTTCCAATATATAGCTTATTTTGCAATTTATAAATCATGCATTAGACAATATGGTACTTTAATTTTTGTTTCTACTCACATCAATATGGTACATTACACTGTGTTTGGATTGTGTAGTATCTGTAATTTCTCTGCATTTAATAAAATGAGTATTCTGAATTTCCATATCTGGTCTATTATTATATTTTATTTTATTTGTGTGACTGTATCAGTGTAATGTAAATACTAATTAGACTGTAAAGTACCGCACCGAATCGACCATAATTAGACTCAACTTAATACAGTACCTGGACCCGGACATTAGAAATGGTACCCGATTGCACGTAAATCAAGACCGACATGCACACCGAGGATATTTGCACATAAATCGTGGTAGTGGCATAAAACCCAAGGTAGGCGCCACCATGGCCGGCCACATGGTGGCACATGCAACACCCTAGACACATGTCACTTATACCCTTGCCACTTGTCCACATGTTGGACACTTGTCCATGCATGCAACACCCTAACATATGCATGAAGACACCTAGCAACCACCTAGCTCTATTTATATATGCATACACAAACACTATACCCTCTTGGACACTTACAATCTACATATATAGAGAGAGGAAGAGTTAGGAGATTTCAGAGTTCCATGGAGAGATAGAAGAGAATTTGAAAGAAACCCAAGCATTCACTCCTCTTCCCTTGTATACACTTCCATGCAAACACCCATACACATCCATATACTTATATAGGTAACCATGGAGACTTAGAAGTTGTTGGAAGAATTCCTTGGAAGAAGAATTCCATAAGTAAGAAGAAGGAGAGGAACAAGGAGCTTTCACCATTTGAAGTTAAGCTTAAGCTTCTTTAAGCTCAAATCCAAAGCCCAAGCGCAATTTCAAGTTTAGGTGAGTTTACTAACTCACTTTAGAACCTATATAGTATGTAGTAATGTTTAGTAAGTGTGAGATGTATTATCTTCAGGTTTCTATGCAACATGCAAGATAAATCTTCAAATCTGGGAAACAGAACCTTTCAGCAGAACATAGTTTAGTAAAATGAATATTTTGAGCAGCTCAAAAATCCAAATGAAGCTAGATTTTTTGTACATGAAGATAATCCAAATACCTATAATGATCTAGTTTTGAGTTTGATCTAAAAAGCAATTCATCATGCCCAAATAAATCATATTAATTCAGTCAACACAATGAAATAAATCCTGGCAGATTGTACAGCTTTTTGTATGATGTATTGTTATGCATTGTGGTGATTGATGAAGCTTGTTTTTCGGTACCTGTGTTGTTATGAATATTTTGTGCTATGGTAGTGCCATCGCATAGATGAGCAAGTTAAGGGTTTCATCTATATGTTTGTTGGTATCAAATCCATTTTATAGATCCATGAGCTACATGCTATGTTTCCGTTGTTATGAAAATAGTGCGATGACCATTGAAAGTTCATACCCGAGCTATAAGTATGTTGTACGGCACGATTATTGCATTGATAGTGATTGGGTAAGTTTCCATCGTAAGTATATTATGATATAAAACTGAATGACGGATGTATAAATGTAACTTTGAAAGTATAATCGAAAGTCCTTTAATGAACTAAATTCTGAAATGAGTGACGCGTGCGCTATAGGGAAAACGTAAGGGTCGATTGTGCTATGTTAGGAGCAGCTTATGCTGAGGATAATTGTCAGGATAGTAAGAAAAGGGTATGGTTGACAAATGTTACAAAGTTATGTATCATTTCGATTCTTCGTGACGAAATGGATTCGATTCTTCGTAACGAAATGGATATGATGAACGCTTCGATTCTTCGTGACGAAGTGACGGTTATAAAGTTGTGTATCATTTTGATTCTTCGTGACAAAATGGATACGGTGAACGCTTCAATTCTTCATAATGAAGTGACGGTTACAAAGTTGTGTATCATTTTGATTCTTGGTGAAGAAATGGATACGGTGAACACTTCGATTCTTTGTGATGAAGTGACGGTTATAAAGTTGTGTATCATTTCAATTCTTCGTGATGAAATGGATACGGTGAGCACTTCGATTCTTCGTGACAAAGTGACCATTATAAAGTTGTGTATCATTTTAATTCTTCGTGACGAATGGATACTGTGAACGCTTCAATTCTTCGTGACGAAATGGATACGGTGAACACTTCGATTCTTCGTTATGAAGTGACGGTTATAAAGTTGTGTATCATTTCGATTCTTCACGACGAAATGGATACGGTGAATGCTTCAATTCTTCGTGACGAAGTGACGTTATAAAGTTGTGTATCATTTCAATTCTTTGTGACGAAATGGATACGGTGAACACTTTAATTCTTTGTGACGAAGTGTCGGTTATAGAGTTGTGTATCATTTCGATTCTTCGTGACGAAATGGATACGGTGAACACTTTGATTCTTCGTGACGAAATGGATATGGTGAATGCTTCGATCTTCGTGATGAAGTGACGGCTATAAAGTTGTGTATCATTTCGATTCTTCGTGACGAAATGGATACGGCAAACACTTCGATTCTTTGTGACGATTATAAAACAACTTACTTCACTCTATCAAAATTTGGACCCATTCTTTTACCACCATCTTGACCTGTAAAAAAAAATTTATCAGAACACACTGAAACAATCACTGCTCTTGAAATCTATAATAGTCTGGCCCAGGCTAAAGTTAGTAATACAAAGTCCTAAACAAAGTAAAATTCAAATTTTTAGTCTTCAAAGTTCTCAGCAACCAAGCAAATCAGTAAAGGGGATTACCTAGCTAAGAGAAAACCCAATATAAATAGGGGCAAAATCACATTCTTTGGATTTTTAAAATCTAAAATGATGCTAAAATTTGATTAAGCAAAGTCCCCAATTCAAACCCTGATAAAATTTAGCACGTTTTATCAGAAAAATCGTCCACAGAAGCCTAATTTTGACATAAAAAAAATAAAAAAAATTGCATTTTCTTTATTTTCTCAGGAACCAAACAAAGGATTACCTGGTAATGGGTTGTAGTAACCCAAGACATCTAAGTGCTTGCCATGCATTTTCTTTATTTTCTCAGGAACCAAACAAAGGATTACCTGGTAATGGGTTGTAGTAACCCAAGACATCTAAGTGCTTGCCATCTCTCGGAGATCTGTTATTGGTGGCCATAACTCGATAAAAAGGCTTATTTATGCATTCGAACCTCGATAATCGAATCCTTACCACCATTTTTATCTGGGTCTTCTCTTTTTTTTTTCCTTTTTCTTCTCGATTTTCTCTCTTTTGGTGGTGGGGGTGAATATTGATCGTTAATGTACACACACCAAGGTCTAAGAATAGGAGGGTTTTGGGCCATCCAAACTCCAATGGGTTTGCCCGTGTAAGGCCCTATTTGGTAACGGATTTTTAGAGTGTATAATGATAATGGAATTCCAAAATGTAAATAAAACTGTTTGACAAACAAAATTATGTGATCCAATCTTTGTGTTAGTCTCAGAATTTGTGGTGAAAATAATTTTTTTAAAATTAAATCACAAAAATGAAAGGTGTACCAAACAGGTCCTTATTCAGATTGGTGCAACTATACACTCCATAGACGATGGGGCCATTTATTGCAACATATAAGCTGTAACGTCTAGCTTATAGCTTAGAAATAGCTAAAACAAAGTATTTTGTGTCATTTATAGATTTAGAATTTATAGCTTTTTTCAATTTATTTGAGAAACTTATTTAAAGTTGGGCTTGAGGTGCTTTTCCAATATATAGCTTATTTTGCAATTTTTAAATCGTGCATTAGACAACATGGTACTTTAATTTTTCTTTCTACTCACATCAATATGGTGCATTACACTGTGTTTGGATTGTGTAGTACCTGTAATTTCTCTGCATTTAATAAAATGAGTTTTCTGAATTTCTATATCTGGTCTATTATTATATTTTATTTTATTTGTGTAACTGTATCAGTGTAATGTAAATACTAATTAGACTGTAAAGTACCGCACCGAATCGACCGTAATTAGACTCAACTTACTATTATACCTGGACCCGAACATTAGAAATGATACCCGATTGCACATAAATCGAGAATGACATGCACACCGAGGACATTTGCACACAAATCGTGGTAGTGACACAAAACCCAAGGTAGGCCCCACCATGGCCGGCCACATGGTGGCACATGCAACACCCTAGGCACATGTCACTTATATCCTTGCCACTTGTCCACATGTTGGACACTTGTCCATGCATGCATCACCCTAACACATACATGAAGACACCTAGTAACCACCTAGCTCTATTTATATATGCATACACACACACTACACCCTCTTGGACACTTACAATCTGCACATATAGAGAGAGGAAAAGTTAGGAGATTTCAGAGTTCCATGGAGAGATAGAAGAGAATTTGAAAGAAACCAAAGCATTCACTCCTCTTCCCTTGTATACACTTCCATGCAAACACCCATACACATCCATATACTTACATAGGTAACCATGGAGGCTTAGAAGTTGTTGGAATAATTCCTTGGAAGAAGAATTCCATAATTAAGAAGAAGGAGAGGAACAAGGAGCTTTCACCATTTGAAGTTAAGCTTAAGCTTCTTTAAGCTCAAATCCAAAGCCCAAGCACAATTTCAAGTTTAGGTGAGTTTACTAACTCACTTTAGAACCTATATAGTATGTAGTAATGTTTAGTAAGTGTGAGATGTAGTATCTTGAGGTTTCTATGCAACATGCTAGACAAATCTTCAAATCTGGGAAACATAAACTTTCAGCAGAACATAGTTTAGTAAAATGAACGTTTTGAGCAGCTCAAAGATCTAAATGAAGCTAGATTTTTTTGTACATGAAGATAATCCAAATACCTATAATGTTATAGTTTTGAGTTTGATCTACAAAGCAATTCATCATTCCCAAATAAATTATATAAATTCTGTCTACACAATGAAATAAATCCTGGCAGATTGTACAGCTATTTATATGATGTATTGTTATGCATTGTGGTGATTGATGAAGCTTGTTTTCCGGCACCTGTGTTGTTATGAATATTTCGTGCTATGGTAGTGCCATTGCATAGATGAGCATGTTAAGGGCTTCATCTATATGTTTGTTGGTATCAAATCCATGTTATAGATCCATGAGCTACATGCTATGTTTCTGTTGTTATAATAATTGTGTGACGACCATTGAAAGTTCATTCACGAGCTATAAGTATGTTGTACGGCACGATTATTGTGTTGATAGTGATTGGGTAAGTTTCCATTGTAAGTATATTATGACATAAAATAGAATGATGGATGCATAAATGTAACTTCGAAAGTATAATCGGGAGTCCTTTAATGAACTAAATTCCAAAATGAGTGACGCGTGCGTGATCCAGAAAATGTAAGGGTCGCTTGTGCTATGTTAGAAGTAGCTTATGCTGAGGATAATTGTCGGGATAGTGAGAAAAGGGTATGGTTGACGAATGTTATAAAGGTGTGTATCATTTCGATTCTTCGTGACGAAATGGATTCGATTCTTCGTGACGAAATGGATACGGTGAACGCTTCAATTCTTTGTGATGAAGGGATTGTTATAAAGTTGTGTAACATTTCAATTATTCGTAATGAAATGGATACGGTGAATGCTTCGATTCTTCATGATAAAGTGACAGTTATAAAGTTGTGTATCATTTCAATTCTTCATGATGAAATGGATACGATGAACACTTCGATTCTTCGTGACGAAGTGACGGTTATAAAGTTGTGTATCATTTTGATTATTCGTGACAAAATGGATACGGTGAATACTTCGATTCTTCGTGACAAAGTGATGGTTATAAAGTTATGTATCATTTTGATTTTTCGTGATGAAATGGATACGGTGAACACTTCGACTCTTCGTGACAAAGTGACTGTTATAAAGTTGTGTATCATTTTGATTCTTAGTGACAAAATGGATACTGTGAACGCTTTGATTCTTCGTGATGAAATGGATATGGTGAACACTTCGATTCTTCGTGACGAAGTGATGGTTATAAAGTTGGGTATCATTTCAATTCTTCATGACGAAATGGATACGGTGAACACTTCGATTCTTAATGACGAAGTGACAATTATAAATTTGTGTATCATTTTGATTCTTCGTGATGAAATGGATATGGTGAACGCTTCGATTCTTTGTGACGAAGTGATGGTTATAAAGTTGTGTATCATTTCGATTCTTCGTGACGAAATGGATACGGTGAACGCTTCGATTCTTCGTGGCGATTATAAAACAACTTACTTCACTCTATCAAAATTTAGACCCATTCTTTTACCACCATCATGACCTGTAAATAATATATATATATATATATAAATCAGAACACACTAAAACAATCACTGCTCTTGAAGTCTATAAAAGGCTGGCCCAGTCTAAAGTTAGCAATAAAAAGTCCAAAACAAAGTAAAATTTCAAATTTTTAGTCTTCAAAGTTCTCAGCAACCAATCAAATTAGTAAATGGGATTACCAAGCTAAGAGAAAACCCAATAAGAATAGGGGCATAATCACATTCTTTGGATTTTTCAAATCTAAAATGATGCTAAAATTTTATTAAGCAAAGTCCCCAATTCAAACCCTGATAAAATTTACCACGATTGGGAAAATATAAGGGTCGGTTGTGAAAAAAGGGTATGGTTGATGAATGTTATAAAGTTGTGTATCATTTCAACTCTTCGTGATAAAATGGATTCGATTCTTCATGACGAAATGGCTATGGTGAACGCTTCGATTCTTCATGACGAAGTGACGATTATAAAGTTGTGAATCATTTCGATTCTTCGTGACGAAATAGATACGGGGAACGCTTCGATTCTTAGTGATGAAGTGACGGTTATAAAGTTGTGTATCATTTCGATTCTTTGTGATGAGATGGATACGGTGAACACTTCGATTCTTCCTGACGAAGTGACGATTATAAAGTTCTGTATCATTTCGATTCTACATGACGAAAGGGATACAGTGAACATTTCGATTCTTTGTGACGAAGTTACGGTTATAAAGTTGTGTATTATTTTGATTATTCGTGACCAATGGAAACAGTGAACACTTTAGTGGCGGTTATAAAGTTGTATATCATTTCGATTCTTCGTGATGAAATGAATACGGTGGACGCTTTGATTCTTCGTGATGAAATAGATACAGTGAACACTTCGATTCTTCGTAACGAAGTAACGGTTATAAAGTTGTGTGTCATTACGAAATAGATACGGTGAACGCTTCGATTCTTCGTGACTAAGTGATGGTTATAAAGTTATGTATCATTTTGATTCTTTGTGTCAAAATGGATACGGTGAACACTTCGATTCTCCGTGACGAAGTGACAGTTATAAAGTTGAGTATCATTTCGATTCTTCGTGATGAAATGGACATGGTGAACACTTCAATTCTTCGTGACGAAGTGACGGTTGTAAAGTTGTGTATCATTTCGATTCTTTGTGATGAAATGGATACGATGAACACTTTGATTCTTCCTGATGAAGTGACGGTTATAAAGTTGTGTATCATTTCGATTCTGCGTGACGAAAGGGATACAATGAACACTTCGATTCTTCGTGACGAAGTGACGGTTATAAAGTTGTGTATTATTTTGATTATTCGTGACCAATGGAAACGGTGAACACTTGAGTGGCGGTTATAAAGTTGTGTATCATTTTGATTCTTCGCGATGAAATGGATACGGTGAACGCTTTTATTCTTCATGATGAAGTGGATACAGTGAACAAATCTTTTCTTCGTAACGAAGTGACGGTTATAAAGTTGTGTGTCATTTTGATTCTTCGTTACGAAATAGATATGGTGAACGCTTCGATTCTTCGTGACTAAGTGACGGTTATAAAGTTATGTATCATTTTGATTCTTCGTGACAAAATGGATACGGTGAACACTTCGATTCTTCATGACGAAGTGACAGTTATAAAGTTGAGTATCATTTCGATTCTTCGTGATGAAATGGATATGGTGAACACTTCGATTCTTCGTGACAAAGTGAAGGTTATAAAGTTGTGTATCATTTTGATTCTTTGTAACGAAATGGATACAGTGAACATTTTGATTCTTCATGACGAAGTGACGGTTATAAAGTTGTGTATCATTTCAATTCTTCGTGACGAAATGACGGTTATAAAGTTGTGTATCATTTCGAATCTACGTGTCGAAATGGATACGGTGAACAATTCGATTCTTCGTGACGAAATGGATACGGTGAATACTATGATTCTTGATGACGAAGTGACGATTATAAAGTTATGTACCATTTCGATTTTTCGTGATGAAATGGATACAGTGAACGCTTCGATTCTTCATGATGAAGTGGCGGTTATAAAGTTGTGTATCACTTCGATTCTTCGTGATGAAATGGATACGGTGAACACTTCCATTCTTCGTAATGAAGTGAGGGTTATAAAGTTGTGTATCATTTTGATTCTATGTGACGAATGGATACGGTGAACACTTTGATTCCTCGTGACGAAGTGACGGTTATGAAGTTGTGTATCATTTCTATTCTTGGTGACAAAATAGATACGGTGAACGCTTCGATTCATTGTGACGAAATGGATACAGCGAACACTTTGATTCTTCGTGACGAAGTGACGGATATAAAGTTGTGTATCATTTCGATTCTTCATGATGAAATGGATATGATGAACACTTCGATTATTCATGATGAAGTGACGATTATAAAGTTGTGTATCATTTCGATTGTTCGTGATGAAATGGATACGGTGAACGCTTCGATTATTCGTGACAAAGTGAAGGTAATAAAGTTGTGTATCATTTCGATTCTTCGTGACGAATTGACGGTTATAAAGTTGTGTATCATTACGAATCTTCGTGACGAAATGGATACGGTGAACACTTCGATTATTCGTGATGAAGTGACAATTTCAAAGTTGTGTATCATTTCTATTTTTCATGACGAAATGGATATGGTGAACACTTCGATTCTTCTTGACGAAGTGACGGTTATAAAGTTGTGTATCATTTTGATTCTTCGTGATGAAATGGATACAGTGAACGGTTCGATTCTTCGTGACGAAGTGACGATTATAAAGTTATGTATCATTTCGATTCTTCGTGATGAAATGGATACAGTGAACACTTTGATTCTTCGTAACGAAGTGACAGCTATAAAGTTGTGTATCATTTTGATTCTTCGTGACGAATGCATACGGTGAACACTTCGATTCTTCGTGACGAAGTGACGGTTATGAAGTTGTGTATTAATTTGATTCTTCGTGACGAAATGGATACGGTGAACATTTTGATTCTTTGTGACGAAATGGATACAGTGAACACTTCGATTCCTTGTGACAAAGTGACGGTTATAAAGTTGTGTATCATTTTGATTCTTCGTGATGAAATGGATATAGTGAACGCATCGATTCTTTGTAACGAAGTGACGGGTATAATGTTGTGTATCATTTCGATTCTTCGTTATGAAATGGATACAGTGAAAATTTCGATTCTTCGTAATGAAGTGACGGTTATAAAGTTGTGTATCATTTTGATTCTTAGTGACTAAATGGATATGGTGAAAGCTTCGATTCTTTGTGACAAAATGGATACGGTGAACACTTCGATTCTTCGTGACAAAGTGACGGTTATAAAGTTGTGTGTCATTTCGATTCTTCATGAAGAAATGGATACGGTGAACGCTTCGATTCTTTGTAACGAAGTGACGGTTATAAAGTTGTGTATCATTTCGATTCTTCGTGATGAAATGGATGAACCCTTCGATTCTTCGTGACGAAGTGACAGTTATAAAGTTGGGTATCAATTTAAATCTTCGTGATGAAATGGATACGGTGAACGCTTTGATTCTTAGTGACGAAGTGACGGTTATAAAATTGGGTATCATTTTGATTCTTCGTGGCGAAATGGATATGGTGAATACTTTGATTCTTCGTGAAGAAGTTCCGGTCATAAAGTTGTGTATCATTTCGATTCTTCGTGATGAAATGGATACAGTGAATGCTTCGATTCCTCGTGACGAAGTGACGGTTATAAAGTTGTGTGTCATTTCGATTCTTCGTGACAAAATGTATACGCTGAACACTTCGATTCTTCGTGACAGAGTGACTGTTATAAAATTGTGTATCATTTCGATTCTTCGTGACGAAATGGATATGGTGAACTCTTCAATTCTTCGTGATGAAGTGACGGTTATAAAGTTGTGTATCATTTCAATTCTTTGTGATGAAATGGATACGGTGAACGCTTCCATTCTTTGTGACGAAGTGACGATCATAAAGTTGTTTATCATCTCGAATCTTCTTGACGAAATGGATATTCACTTCAATTCTTTATGAAGAAGTGACGGTTATAAAGTTGTGTATCATTTCGATTCTTCGTGATGAAGTAAGGTTATAAATTTGTGTATCATTTCGATTCTTCATGACGAAATGGATACGGGGAACGCTTCAATTCTTTGTGACGAAGTGACAGTTATAAAGTTGTGTATGATTTCGATTCCTCGTGATGAAATGGATACGCTGAACACTTCAATTCTTCATGACGAAGTGACGGTTATAAAGTTGTGTATCATTTCGATTATTCGTGACGAAGTGATGGTTTTAAAGTTGTGTATCATTTCGATTCTTTATAACGAAGTGATGGTTATAAAGTTGTGTATCATTTCAAATCTTCGTGATGAAATGGATAAGGTGAACACTTCGATTCTTCGTGATTAAGTGACGGTTTTAAAGTTGTGTATCATTTCAATTTTTCATGACGAAATGGATGCGGTTAACACTTCGATTCTTCGTGACGAAGTTACGATCATAAAGTTGTGTATCATTTCGATTCTTCGTGATGAAATGGATACAGTGAATGCTTCGATTCCTCGTGACGAAGTGACGGTTATAAAGTTGTGTATCATTTCGATTCTTCGTGACAAAATGGATACGATGAACACTTCGATTCTTCGTGACGGAGTGACTGTTATAAAATTGTGTATCATTTCGATTCTTCGTGATGAAATGGATATGGTGAACTCTTCAATCCTTCGTGATGAAGTGACGGTTATAAAGTTGTGTATCATTTCAATTCTTTGTGACAAAATGGATACAGTGAACGCTTCGATTCTTTGTGACGAAGTGACGATCATGAAGTTATTTATCATTTCAAATCTTCGTGACGAAATGGATATGGTGAACACTTTGATTCTTTGTGATGAAGTGACGGTTATAAAGTTGCGTATCATTTCGATTCTTCGTGACGAAATGGATACAATGAACACTTCGATTCTTCGTGACGGAGTGACTGTTATAAAATTATGTATCATTTCGATTCTTCGTGATGAAATGGATATGGTGAACTCTTCAATTCTTCGTGATGAAGTGACGATTATAAAGTGTTGATCATTTCGATTCTTCATGACGAAATAGATACGGGGAACGCTTCGATTCTTCGTGATGAAGTGACGGTTATAAAGTTGTGTATCATTTCGATTCTTCTTGACGAAATGGATACGGTGAACACTTTGATACTTCCTGACGAAGTGACGATTATAAAGTTGTGTATCATTTCGATTCTGCGTGACGAAAGGGATACAGTGAACACTTCGATTCTTCGTGACGAAGTGACGGTTATAAAGTTGTGTATTATTTTGATTATTCGTGACCAATCAAAACGGTGAACACTTTAGTGGCGGTTATAAAGTTATGTATCATTTCAATTCTTCGTGATGAAATGGATACGGTGAACGCTTTGATTCTTCGTGATGAAATGGATACAGTGAACACTTCGATTCTTCGTAACGAAGTAACGGTTATAAAGTTGTGTGTCATTTTGATTCTTCGTTACGAAATAGATACGGTGAACGCTTCGATTCTTCGTGACTAAGTGATGGTTATAAAGTTATGTATCATTTTGATTCTTCGTGACAAAATGGATACGGTGAACACTTCGATTCTTCGTGATGAAGTGAGAGTTATAAAATTGAGTATCATTTCGATTCTTCGTGATGAAATGGATATGGTGAACACTTCGATTCTTCGTGACGAAGTGACGGTTATAAAGTTGTGTATCATTTCTATTCTTCGTGATGAAATGGATATGGTGAACACTTTGATTCTTCCTGATGAAGTGACGGTTATAAAGTTGTGTATCATTTCGATTCTGCGTGACGAAAGGGATACAATGAACACTTCAATTCTTCGTGACGAAGTGAAAGTTATAAAGTTGTGTATTATTTTGATTATTCGTGACCACTGGAAACGGTGAACACTTGAGTGGCGGTTATAAAGTTGTGTATCATTTTGATTTTTCGTGATGAAATGGATACGGTGAACGCTTTTATTCTTCATGACGAAATGGATATAGTGAACAATTCTTTTCTTCGTAATGAAGTGACGGTTATAAAGTTGTGTGTCATTTTGATTCTCCGTTATGAAATAGATACGTTGAACGCTTCGATTCTTCGTGACTAAGTGACGGTTATAAAGTTATGTATCATTTTGATTCTTCGTGACAAAATTGATACGGTGAACACTTCGATTCTTCGTGACGAAGTGACAGTTATAAAGTTGAGTATCATTTCGATTCTTCATGATGAAATGGATATGGTGAACACTTCGATTCTTCGTGACGAAGTGAAGGTTATAAAGTTGTGTATCATTTTGATTCTTTGTGACGAAATGGATACGGTGAACATTTCGATTCTTCATGACGAAGTGACGGTTATAAAGTTGTGTATCATTTTTAATCTTCGTGATGAAATGGATACGGTGAACACTTCGATTCTTCGTGATGAAGTGACGGTTTTAAAGTTGTGTATCATTTCGATTCTTCGTGACGAAATGGATACAGTGAATACTTTGATTCTTGATGACGGTTATGAAGTTGTGTATCATTTCGATTCTTCGTGATGAAATGGATACAGTGAACGCTTCGATTCTTCGTGATAAAGTGGCGGTTATAAAGTTGTGTATCATTTCGATTCTTCATGATGAAATGGATACGGTGAACACTTCCATTCTTCGTAATGTAGTGAGGGTTATAAAGTTGTGTATCATTTTGATTCTTTGTGACGAATGGATACGCTGAACACTTCGATTCCTCGTGACGAAGTGACGGTTATGAAGTTGTGTATCATTTCAATTCTTGGTGACAAAATGGATACGGTGAACGCTTCGATTTATTGTGACAAAATGGATACGGCGAACACTTTGATTCTTTGTGACGAAGTGACGGCTATAAAGTTGTGTATCATTTCAATTCTTCATGATGAAATGGATATGATGAACACTTCGATTCTTCATGATGAAGTGACGGTTATAAAGTTGTGTATCATTTTGATTGTTCGTGATGAAATGGATACGGTGAACGCTTCGATTATTCGTGACCAAGTGAAGGTAATAAAGTTGTGTATCATTTCGATTCTTCGTGACGAATTGACGGTTTTAAAGTTGTGTATCTTTTCGAATCTTCGTGACGAAATAGATACGGTGAACACTTCGATTATTCGTGATGAAGTGACGATTTCAAAGTTGTGTATCATTTCTATTCCTCATGACGAAATGGATATCGTGAACACTTCGATTCTTCTTGACGAAGTGACGGTTATAAAGTTGTGTATCATTTTGATTCTTCGTGATGAAATGGATACAGTGAACGGTTCGATTCTTCGTGACGTAGTGACGGTTATAAAGTTGTGTATCATTTCGATTCTATGTGGTGAAATGGATACGGTGAACACTTCGATTGTTCGTAACGAAGTGACAGCTATAAAGTTGTGTATCATTTTGATTCTTCATGACGAATGCATACGGTGAACACTTCGATTCTTCGTGTCGACGTGACGGTTATGAAGTTGTGTATTAATTTGATTCTTCGTGACGAAATGGATACGGTGAACATTTTGATTCTTTGTGACAAAATGGATACAGTGAACACTTCGATTCTTTGTGATGAATCGACGGTTTTAAAGTTGTTTATCATTTCGATTCTTCGTGACGAAATGAACATGGTGAACACTTCGATTCCTTGTGACGAAGTGACGGTTATAAAGTTGTGTATCATTTCGATTCTTCGTTATGAAATGGATAAGGTGAACATTTCGATTCTTCGTAATGAAGTAACGGTTATAAAGTTGTGTATCATTTTGATTCTTCGTGACGAATGGATATGGTGAACAGTTCTATTCTTCGTGAGGAAGTGACAGTTCTAAAGTTATGTATCATTTTGATTCTTTGTGACGAAATGGATATGGTGAATGCTTCGATTCTTTGTGACAAAATGGATATGGTGAACACTTCGATTCTTCGTGACGAAGTGACGGTTATAAAGTTGTGTGTCATTTCAATTCTTCGTGATGAAATAGATACGGTGAACGCTTCGATTCTTCGTAACGAAGTGACGGCTATAAAGTTGTGTATCATTTCGATTCTTCATGACGAAGTGACAGTTATAAAGTTGGGTATCATTTTAAATCTTCGTGATGAAATGGATACGGTGAACGCTTTGATTCTTCGTGACGAAATGGCTATGGTGAATACTTCGATTCTTCGTGAAGAAGTGCCGGTCATAAAGTTGTGTATCATTTCGATTCTTCGTGATGAAATGGATACAGTGAATGCTTTGATTCCTCGTGACAAAGTGGCGGTTATAAAGTTGTGTGTCATTTCGATTCTACGTGACGAAATGTATACGGTGAACACTTCGATTCTTCGTGACAGAGTGACTGTTACAAAATTGTGTATCATTTCGATTCTTCGTGATGAAATGGATATGGTGAACTCTTCAATTCTTTGTGATGAAGTGACGGTTATAAAGTTATGTATCATTTCAATTCTTAGTGATTAAAAGGATACGGTGAACGCTTCGATTCTTTGTGACGAAGTGACGATCATAAAGTTGTATATCATTTCAAATTTTTTTGACAAAATGGATATTCACTTCGATTCTTTGTGAAGAAGTGACGGTTATAAAGTTGTGTATCATTTCGAATCTTCGTGACGAAATGGATTCGGTGAACACTTCGATTCTTCGTGACGAAGTAAGGTGATAAAGTTGTGTATCATTTCGATTCTTCATGACGAAATGGATACGGGGAACGCTTCGATTCTTTGTGACAAAGTGACATTTATAAAGTTGTATATGATTTTGATTCCTCGTGACGAAATGGATACGC
Source organism: Hydrangea macrophylla (assembly GCA_033977485.1). Taxonomy (NCBI): domain Eukaryota; kingdom Viridiplantae; phylum Streptophyta; class Magnoliopsida; order Cornales; family Hydrangeaceae; genus Hydrangea; species Hydrangea macrophylla. Next base: position 7,605,413 of record CM066992.1, on the reverse strand, counting down.
TGAACACTTCAATTCTTCATGACGAAGTGACGGTTATAAAGTTGTGTATCATTTTGATTCTTCGTGACGAAGTGATGGTTTTAAAGTTGTGTGTCATTTCGATTCTTTATAACGAAGTGATGGTTATAAAGTTGTGTATCATTTCAAATCTTCGTGATGAAATGGATAAGGTGAACACTTCGATTCTTCGTGATTAAGTGACGGTTTTAAAGTTGTGTATCATTTCAATTTTTCATGACGAAATGGATGCGGTTAACACTTCGATTCTTCGTGACGAAGTTACGATCATAAAGTTGTGTATCATTTCGATTCTTCGTGATGAAATGGATACAGTGAATGCTTCGATTCCTCGTGACGAAGTGACGGTTATAAAGTTGTGTATCATTTCGATTCTTCGTGACAAAATGGATACGATGAACACTTCGATTCTTCGTGACGGAGTGACTGTTATAAAATTGTGTATCATTTCGATTCTTCGTGATGAAATGGATATGGTGAACTCTTCAATCCTTCGTGATGAAGTGACGGTTATAAAGTTGTGTATCATTTCAATTCTTTGTGACAAAATGGATACAGTGAACGCTTCGATTCTTTGTGACGAAGTGACGATCATGAAGTTATTTATCATTTCAAATCTTCGTGACGAAATGGATATGGTGAACACTTTGATTCTTTGTGATGAAGTGACGGTTATAAAGTTGCGTATCATTTCGATTCTTCGTGACGAAATGGATACAATGAACACTTCGATTCTTCGTGACGGAGTGACTGTTATAAAATTATGTATCATTTCGATTCTTCGTGATGAAATGGATATGGTGAACTCTTCAATTCTTCGTGATGAAGTGACGATTATAAAGTGTTGAATCATTTCGATTCTTCATGACGAAATAGATACGGGGAACGCTTCGATTCTTCGTGATGAAGTGACGGTTATAAAGTTGTGTATCATTTCGATTCTTCTTGACGAAATGGATACGGTGAACACTTTGATACTTCCTGACGAAGTGACGATTATAAAGTTGTGTATCATTTCGATTCTGCGTGACGAAAGGGATACAGTGAACACTTCGATTCTTCGTGACGAAGTGACGGTTATAAAGTTGTGTATTATTTTGATTATTCGTGACCAATCAAAACGGTGAACACTTTAGTGGCGGTTATAAAGTTATGTATCATTTCAATTCTTCGTGATGAAATGGATACGGTGAAGGCTTTGATTCTTCGTGATGAAATGGATACAGTGAACACTTCGATTCTTCGTAACGAAGTAACGGTTATAAAGTTGTGTGTCATTTTGATTCTTCGTTACGAAATAGATACGGTGAACGCTTCGATTCTTCGTGACTAAGTGATGGTTATAAAGTTATGTATCATTTTGATTCTTCGTGACAAAATGGATACGGTGAACACTTCGATTCTTCGTGATGAAGTGAGAGTTATAAAATTGAGTATCATTTCGATTCTTCGTGATGAAATGGATATGGTGAACACTTCGATTCTTCGTGACGAAGTGACGGTTATAAAGTTGTGTATCATTTCTATTCTTCGTGATGAAATGGATATGGTGAACACTTTGATTCTTCCTGATGAAGTGACGGTTATAAAGTTGTGTGTCATTTCAATTCTTCGTGATGAAATAGATACGGTGAACGCTTCGATTCTTCGTAACGAAGTGACGGCTATAAAGTTGTGTATCATTTCGATTCTTCATGACGAAGTGACAGTTATAAAGTTGGGTATCATTTTAAATCTTCGTGATGAAATGGATACGGTGAACGCTTTGATTCTTCGTGACAAAATGGCTATGGTGAATACTTCGATTCTTCGTGAAGAAGTGCCGGTCATAAAGTTGTGTATCATTTCGATTCTTCGTGATGAAATGGATACAGTGAATGCTTTGATTCCTCGTGACAAAGTGGCGGTTATAAAGTTGTGTGTCATTTCGATTCTATGTGACGAAATGTATACGGTGAACACTTCGATTCTTCGTGACAGAGTGACTGTTATAAAATTGTGTATCATTTCGATTCTTCGTGATGAAATGGATATGGTGAACTCTTCAATTCTTTGTGATGAAGTGACGGTTATAAAGTTATGTATCATTTCAATTCTTAGTGATTAAAAGGATACGGTGAACGCTTCGATTCTTTGTGACGAAGTGACGATCATAAAGTTGTATATCATTTCAAATTTTTTTGACAAAATGGATATTCACTTCGATTCTTTGTGAAGAAGTGACGGTTATAAAGTTGTGTATCATTTCGAATCTTCGTGACGAAATGGATTCGGTGAACACTTCGATTCTTCGTGACGAAGTAAGGTGATAAAGTTGTGTATCATTTCGATTCTTCATGACGAAATGGATACGGGGAACGCTTCGATTCTTTGTGACAAAGTGACATTTATAAAGTTGTATATGATTTTGATTCCTCGTGACGAAATGGATACGCTGAACACTTCAATTCTTCATGACGAAGTGACGGTTATAAAGTTGTGTATCATTTTGATTCTTCGTGACGAAGTGATGGTTTTAAAGTTGTGTGTCATTTCGATTCTTTATAACGAAGTGATGGTTATAAAGTTGTGTATCATTTCAAATCTTCGTGATGAAATGGATAAGGTGAACACTTCGATTCTTCGTGATTAAGTGACGGTTTTAAAGTTGTGTATCATTTCAATTTTTCATGACGAAATGGATGCGGTTAACACTTCGATTCTTCGTGACGAAGTTACGATCATAAAGTTGTGTATCATTTCGATTCTTCGTGATGAAATGGATACAGTGAATGCTTCGATTCCTCGTGACGAAGTGACGGTTATAAAGTTGTGTATCATTTCGATTCTTCGTGACAAAATGGATACGATGAACACTTCGATTCTTCGTGACGGAGTGACTGTTATAAAATTGTGTATCATTTCGATTCTTCGTGATGAAATGGATATGGTGAACTCTTCAATCCTTCGTGATGAAGTGACGGTTATAAAGTTGTGTATCATTTCAATTCTTTGTGACAAAATGGATACAGTGAACGCTTCGATTCTTTGTGACGAAGTGACGATCATGAAGTTATTTATCATTTCAAATCTTCGTGACGAAATGGATATGGTGAACACTTTGATTCTTTGTGATGAAGTGACGGTTATAAAGTTGCGTATCATTTCGATTCTTCGTGACGAAATGGATACAATGAACACTTCGATTCTTCGTGACGGAGTGACTGTTATAAAATTATGTATCATTTCGATTCTTCGTGATGAAATGGATATGGTGAACTCTTCAATTCTTCGTGATGAAGTGACGATTATAAAGTGTTGAATCATTTCGATTCTTCATGACGAAATAGATACGGGGAACGCTTCGATTCTTCGTGATGAAGTGACGGTTATAAAGTTGTGTATCATTTCGATTCTTCTTGACGAAATGGATACGGTGAACACTTTGATACTTCCTGACGAAGTGACGATTATAAAGTTGTGTATCATTTCGATTCTGCGTGACGAAAGGGATACAGTGAACACTTCGATTCTTCGTGACGAAGTGACGGTTATAAAGTTGTGTATTATTTTGATTATTCGTGACCAATCAAAACGGTGAACACTTTAGTGGCGGTTATAAAGTTATGTATCATTTCAATTCTTCGTGATGAAATGGATACGGTGAACGCTTTGATTCTTCGTGATGAAATGGATACAGTGAACACTTCGATTCTTCGTAACGAAGTAACGGTTATAAAGTTGTGTGTCATTTTGATTCTTCGTTACGAAATAGATACGGTGAACGCTTCGATTCTTCGTGACTAAGTGATGGTTATAAAGTTATGTATCATTTTGATTCTTCGTGACAAAATGGATACGGTGAACACTTCGATTCTTCGTGATGAAGTGAGAGTTATAAAATTGAGTATCATTTCGATTCTTCGTGATGAAATGGATATGGTGAACACTTCGATTCTTCGTGACGAAGTGACGGTTATAAAGTTGTGTATCATTTCTATTCTTCGTGATGAAATGGATATGGTGAACACTTTGATTCTTCCTGATGAAGTGACGGTTATAAAGTTGTGTATCATTTCGATTCTGCGTGACAAAAGGGATACAATGAACACTTCAATTCTTCGTGACGAAGTGAAAGTTATAAAGTTGTGTATTATTTTGATTATTCGTGACCACTGGAAACGGTGAACACTTGAGTGGCGGTTATAAAGTTGTGTATCATTTTGATTTTTCGTGATGAAATGGATACGGTGAACGCTTTTATTCTTCATGACGAAATGGATATAGTGAACAATTCTTTTCTTCGTAATGAAGTGACGGTTATAAAGTTGTGTGTCATTTTGATTCTCCGTTATGAAATAGATACGTTGAACGCTTCGATTCTTCGTGACTAAGTGACGGTTATAAAGTTATGTATCATTTTGATTCTTCGTGACAAAATTGATACGGTGAACACTTCGATTCTTCGTGACGAAGTGACAGTTATAAAGTTGAGTATCATTTCGATTCTTCATGATGAAATGGATATGGTGAACACTTCGATTCTTCGTGACGAAGTGAAGGTTATAAAGTTGTGTATCATTTTGATTCTTTGTGACGAAATGGATACGGTGAACATTTCGATTCTTCATGACGAAGTGACGGTTATAAAGTTGTGTATCATTTCGATTCTTCGTGACGAAGTGACGGTTATAAAGTTGTGTATCATTTTTAATCTTCGTGATGAAATGGATACGGTGAACACTTCGATTCTTCGTGATGAAGTGACGGTTTTAAAGTTGTGTATCATTTCGATTCTTCGTGACGAAATGGATACAGTGAATACTTTGATTCTTGATGACGGTTATGAAGTTGTGTATCATTTCGATTCTTCGTGATGAAATGGATACAGTGAACGCTTCGATTCTTCGTGATAAAGTGGCGGTTATAAAGTTGTGTATCATTTCGATTCTTCGTGATGAAATGGATACGGTGAACACTTCCATTCTTCGTAATGTAGTGAGGGTTATAAAGTTGTGTATCATTTTGATTCTTTGTGACGAATGGATACGCTGAACACTTCGATTCCTCGTGACGAAGTGACGGTTATGAAGTTGTGTATCATTTCAATTCTTGGTGACAAAATGGATACGGTGAACGCTTCGATTTATTGTGACAAAATGGATACGGCGAACACTTTGATTCTTTGTGACGAAGTGACGGCTATAAAGTTGTGTATCATTTCAATTCTTCATGATGAAATGGATATGATGAACACTTCGATTCTTCATGATGAAGTGACGGTTATAAAGTTGTGTATCATTTTGATTGTTCGTGATGAAATGGATACGGTGAACGCTTCGATTATTCGTGACAAAGTGAAGGTAATAAAGTTGTGTATCATTTTGATTCTTCGTGACGAATTGACGGTTTTAAAGTTGTGTATCATTTCGAATCTTCGTGACGAAATAGATACGGTGAACACTTCGATTATTCGTGATGAAGTGACGATTTCAAAGTTGTGTATCATTTCTATTCCTCATGACGAAATGGATATGGTGAACACTTCGATTCTTCTTGACGAAGTGACGGTTATAAAGTTGTGTATCATTTTGATTCTTCGTGATGAAATGGATACAGTGAACGGTTCGATTCTTCGTGACGTAGTGACGGTTATAAAGTTGTGTATCATTTCGATTCTATGTGGTGAAATGGATACGGTGAACACTTCGATTGTTCGTAACGAAGTGACAGCTATAAAGTTGTGTATCATTTTGATTCTTCGTGACGAATGCATACGGTGAACACTTCGATTCTTCGTGTCGAAGTGACGGTTATGAAGTTGTGTATTAATTTGATTCTTCGTGACGAAATGGATACGGTGAACATTTTGATTCTTTGTGACAAAATGGATACAGTGAACACTTCGATTCTTTGTGATGAATCGACGGTTTTAAAGTTGTTTATCATTTCGATTCTTCGTGACGAAATGAAAATGGTGAACACTTCGATTCCTTGTGACGAAGTGACGGTTATAAAGTTGTGTATCATTTTGATTCTTCGTTATGAAATGGATAAGGTGAACATTTCGATTCTTCGTAATGAAGTAACGGTTATAAAGTTGTGTATCATTTTGATTCTTCGTGACGAATGGATATGGTGAACAGTTCTATTCTTCGTGACGAAGTGACAGTTCTAAAGTTATGTATCATTTTGATTCTTTGTGACGAAATGGATATGGTGAATGCTTCGATTCTTTGTGACAAAATGGATATGGTGAACACTTCGATTCTTCGTGACGAAGTGACGGTTATAAAGTTGTGTGTCATTTCAATTCTTCGTGATGAAATAGATACGGTGAACGCTTCGATTCTTCGTAACGAAGTGACGGCTATAAAGTTGTGTATCATTTCGATTCTTCATGACGAAGTGACAGTTATAAAGTTGGGTATCATTTTAAATCTTCGTGATGAAATGGATACGGTGAACGCTTTGATTCTTCGTGACGAAATGGCTATGGTGAATACTTCGATTCTTCGTGAAGAAGTGCCGGTCATAAAGTTGTGTATCATTTCGATTCTTCGTGATGAAATGGATACAGTGAATGCTTTGATTCCTCGTGACAAAGTGGCGGTTATAAAGTTGTGTGTCATTTCGATTCTACGTGACGAAATGTATACGGTGAACACTTCGATTCTTCGTGACAGAGTGACTGTTATAAAATTGTGTATCATTTCGATTCTTCGTGATGAAATGGATATGGTGAACTCTTCAATTCTTTGTGATGAAGTGACGGTTATAAAGTTATGTATCATTTCAATTCTTAGTGATTAAAAGGATACGGTGAACGCTTCGATTCTTTGTGACGAAGTGACGATCATAAAGTTGTATATCATTTCAATTTTTTTTGACAAAATGGATATTCACTTCGATTCTTTGTGAAGAAGTGACGGTTATAAAGTTGTGTATCATTTCGAATCTTCGTGACGAAATGGATTCGGTGAACACTTCGATTCTTCGTGACGAAGTAAGGTGATAAAGTTGTGTATCATTTCGATTCTTCATGACGAAATGGATACGGGGAACGCTTCGATTCTTTGTGACAAAGTGACATTTATAAAGTTGTATATGATTTTGATTCCTCGTGACGAAATGGATACGCTGAACACTTCAATTCTTCATGACGAAGTGACGGTTATAAAGTTGTGTATCATTTCGATTATTCGTGACGAAGTGATGGTTTTAAAGTTGTGTGTTATTTCGATTCTTTATAACGAAGTGATGGTTATAAATTGTGTATCATTTCAAATCTTCGTAATGAAATGGATAAGGTGAACACTTCGATTCTTCGTGATTAAGTGACGGTTTTAAAGTTGTGTATCATTTCAATTTTTCATGACGAAATGGATGCGGTTAACACTTCGATTCTTCGTGACGAAGTTACGATCATAAAGTTGTGTATCATTTCGATTCTTCGTGATGAAATGGATACAGTGAATGCTTCGATTCCTCGTGACGAAGTGACGGTTATAAAGTTGTGTATCATTTCGATTCTTCGTGACAAAATGGATACGATGAACACTTCGATTCTTCGTGACGGAGTGACTGTTATAAAATTGTGTATCATTTCGATTCTTCGTGATGAAATGGATATGGTGAACTCTTCAATCCTTCGTGATGAAGTGACGGTTATAAAGTTGTGTATCATTTCAATTCTTTGTGACAAAATGGATACAGTGAACGCTTCGATTCTTTGTGACGAAGTGACGATCATGAAGTTATTTATCATTTCAAATCTTCGTGACGAAATGGATATGGTGAACACTTTGATTCTTTGTGATGAAGTGACGGTTATAAAGTTGCGTATCATTTCGATTCTTCGTGACGAAATGGATACAATGAACACTTCGATTCTTCGTGACGGAGTGACTGTTATAAAATTATGTATCATTTCGATTCTTCGTGATGAAATGGATATGGTGAACTCTTCAATTCTTCGTGATGAAGTGACGATTATAAAGTGTTGAATCATTTCGATTCTTCATGACGAAATAGATACGGGGAACGCTTCGATTCTTCGTGATGAAGTGACGGTTATAAAGTTGTGTATCATTTCGATTCTTCTTGACGAAATGGATACGGTGAACACTTTGATACTTCCTGACGAAGTGACGATTATAAAGTTGTGTATCATTTCGATTCTGCGTGACGAAAGGGATACAGTGAACACTTCGATTCTTCGTGACGAAGTGACGGTTATAAAGTTGTGTATTATTTTGATTATTCGTGACCAATCAAAACGGTGAACACTTTAGTGGCGGTTATAAAGTTATGTATCATTTCAATTCTTCGTGATGAAATGGATACGGTGAACGCTTTGATTCTTCGTGATGAAATGGATACAGTGAACACTTCGATTCTTCGTAACGAAGTAACGGTTATAAAGTTGTGTGTCATTTTGATTCTTTGTTACGAAATAGATACGGTGAACGCTTCGATTCTTCGTGACTAAGTGATGGTTATAAAGTTATGTATCATTTTGATTCTTCGTGACAAAATGGATACGGTGAACACTTCGATTCTTCGTGATGAAGTGAGAGTTATAAAATTGAGTATCATTTCGATTCTTCGTGATGAAATGGATATGGTGAACACTTCGATTCTTCGTGACGAAGTGACGGTTATAAAGTTGTGTATCATTTATATTCTTCGTGATGAAATGGATATGGTGAACACTTTGATTCTTCCTGATGAAGTGACGGTTATAAAGTTGTGTATCATTTCGATTCTGCGTGACGAAAGGGATACAATGAACACTTCAATTCTTCGTGACGAAGTGAAAGTTATAAAGTTGTGTATTATTTTGATTATTCGTGACCACTGGAAACGGTGAACACTTGAGTGGCGGTTATAAAGTTGTGTATCATTTTGATTTTTCGTGATGAAATGGATACGGTGAACGCTTTTATTCTTCATGACGAAATGGATATAGTGAACAATTCTTTTCTTCGTAATGAAGTGACGGTTATAAAGTTGTGTGTCATTTTGATTCTCCGTTATGAAATAGATACGTTGAACGCTTCGATTCTTCGTGACTAAGTGACGGTTATAAAGTTATGTATCATTTTGATTCTTCGTGACAAAATTGATACGGTGAACACTTCGATTCTTCGTGACGAAGTGACAGTTATAAAGTTGAGTATCATTTCGATTCTTCATGATGAAATGGATATGGTGAACACTTCGATTCTTCGTGACGAAGTGAAGGTTATAAAGTTGTGTATCATTTTGATTCTTTGTGACGAAATGGATACGGTGAACATTTCGATTCTTCATGACGAAGTGACGGTTATAAAGTTGTGTATCATTTCGATTCTTCGTGACGAAGTGACGGTTATAAAGTTGTGTATCATTTTTAATCTTCGTGATGAAATGGATACGGTGAACACTTCGATTCTTCGTGATGAAGTGACGGTTTTAAAGTTGTGTATCATTTCGATTCTTCGTGACGAAATGGATACAGTGAATACTTTGATTCTTGATGACGGTTATGAAGTTGTGTATCATTTCGATTCTTCGTGATGAAATGGATACAGTGAACGCTTCGATTCTTCGTGATAAAGTGGCGGTTATAAAGTTGTGTATCATTTCGATTCTTCGTGATGAAATGGATACGGTGAACACTTCCATTCTTCGTAATGTAGTGAGGGTTATAAAGTTGTGTATCATTTTGATTCTTTGTGACGAATGGATACGCTGAACACTTCGATTCCTCGTGACGAAGTGACGGTTATGAAGTTGTGTATCATTTCAATTCTTGGTGACAAAATGGATACGGTGAACGCTTCGATTTATTGTGACAAAATGGATACGGCGAACACTTTGATTCTTTGTGACGAAGTGACGGCTATAAAGTTGTGTATCATTTCAATTCTTCATGATGAAATGGATATGATGAACACTTCGATTCTTCATGATGAAGTGACGGTTATAAAGTTGTGTATCATTTTGATTGTTCGTGATGAAATGGATACGGTGAACGCTTCGATTATTCGTGACAAAGTGAAGGTAATAAAGTTGTGTATCATTTCGATTCTTCGTGACGAATTGACGGTTTTAAAGTTGTGTATCATTTCGAATCTTCGTGACGAAATAGATACGGTGAACACTTCGATTATTCGTGATGAAGTGACGATTTCAAAGTTGTGTATCATTTCTATTCCTCATGACGAAATGGATATGGTGAACACTTCGATTCTTCTTGACGAAGTGACGGTTATAAAGTTGTGTATCATTTTGATTCTTCGTGATGAAATGGATACAGTGAACACTTCGATTCTTCGTAACGAAGTGACGGTTATAAAGTTGTGTGTCATTTTGATTCTTCGTTACGAAATAGATACGGTGAACGCTTCGATTCTTCGTGACTAAGTGATGGTTATAAAGTTATGTATCATTTTGATTCTTCGTGACAAAATGGATACGGTGAACACTTCGATTCTTCGTGATGAAGTGAGAGTTATAAAATTGAGTATCATTTCGATTCTTCGTGATGAAATGGATATGGTGAACACTTCGATTCTTCGTGACGAAGTGACGGTTATAAAGTTGTGTATCATTTATATTCTTCGTGATGAAATGGATATGGTGAACACTTTGATTCTTCCTGATGAAGTGACGGTTATAAAGTTGTGTATCATTTCGATTCTGCGTGACGAAAGGGATACAATGAACACTTCAATTCTTCGTGACGAAGTGAAAGTTATAAAGTTGTGTATTATTTTGATTATTCGTGACCACTGGAAACGGTGAACACTTGAGTGGCGGTTATAAAGTTGTGTATCATTTTGATTTTTCGTGATGAAATGGATACGGTGAACGCTTTTATTCTTCATGACGAAATGGATATAGTGAACAATTCTTTTCTTCGTAATGAAGTGACGGTTATAAAGTTGTGTGTCATTTTGATTCTCCGTTATGAAATAGATACGTTGAACGCTTCGATTCTTCGTGACTAAGTGACGGTTATAAAGTTATGTATCATTTTGATTCTTCGTGACAAAATTGATACGGTGAACACTTCGATTCTTCGTGACGAAGTGACAGTTATAAAGTTGAGTATCATTTCGATTCTTCATGATGAAATGGATATGGTGAACACTTCGATTCTTCGTGACGAAGTGAAGGTTATAAAGTTGTGTATCATTTTGATTCTTTGTGACGAAATGGATACGGTGAACATTTCGATTCTTCATGACGAAGTGACGGTTATAAAGTTGTGTATCATTTCGATTCTTCGTGACGAAGTGACGGTTATAAAGTTGTGTATCATTTTTAATCTTCGTGATGAAATGGATACGGTGAACACTTCGATTCTTCGTGATGAAGTGACGGTTTTAAAGTTGTGTATCATTTCGATTCTTCGTGACGAAATGGATACAGTGAATACTTTGATTCTTGATGACGGTTATGAAGTTGTGTATCATTTCGATTCTTCGTGATGAAATGGATACAGTGAACGCTTCGATTCTTCGTGATAAAGTGGCGGTTATAAAGTTGTGTATCATTTCGATTCTTCGTGATGAAATGGATACGGTGAACACTTCCATTCTTCGTAATGTAGTGAGGGTTATAAAGTTGTGTATCATTTTGATTCTTTGTGACGAATGGATACGCTGAACACTTCGATTCCTCGTGACGAAGTGACGGTTATGAAGTTGTGTATCATTTCAATTCTTGGTGACAAAATGGATACGGTGAACGCTTCGATTTATTGTGACAAAATGGATACGGCGAACACTTTGATTCTTTGTGACGAAGTGACGGCTATAAAGTTGTGTATCATTTCAATTCTTCATGATGAAATGGATATGATGAACACTTCGATTCTTCATGATGAAGTGACGGTTATAAAGTTGTGTATCATTTTGATTGTTCGTGATGAAATGGATACGGTGAACGCTTCGATTATTCGTGACAAAGTGAAGGTAATAAAGTTGTGTATCATTTCGATTCTTCGTGACGAATTGACGGTTTTAAAGTTGTGTATCATTTCGAATCTTCGTGACGAAATAGATACGGTGAACACTTCGATTATTCGTGATGAAGTGACGATTTCAAAGTTGTGTATCATTTCTATTCCTCATGACGAAATGGATATGGTGAACACTTCGATTCTTCTTGACGAAGTGACGGTTATAAAGTTGTGTATCATTTTGATTCTTCGTGATGAAATGGATACAGTGAACGGTTCGATTCTTCGTGACGTAGTGACGGTTATAAAGTTGTGTATCATTTCGATTCTATGTGGTGAAATGGATACGGTGAACACTTCGATTGTTCGTAACGAAGTGACAGCTATAAAGTTGTGTATCATTTTGATTCTTCGTGACGAATGCATACGGTGAACACTTCGATTCTTCGTGTCGAAGTGACGGTTATGAAGTTGTGTATTAATTTGATTCTTCGTGACGAAATGGATACGGTGAACATTTTGATTCTTTGTGACAAAATGGATACAGTGAACACTTCGATTCTTTGTGATGAATCGACGGTTTTAAAGTTGTTTATCATTTCGATTCTTCGTGACGAAATGAACATGGTGAACACTTCGATTCCTTGTGACGAAGTGACGGTTATAAAGTTGTGTATCATTTCGATTCTTCGTTATGAAATGGATAAGGTGAACATTTCGATTCTTCGTAATGAAGTAACGGTTATAAAGTTGTGTATCATTTTGATTCTTCGTGACGAATGGATATGGTGAACAGTTCTATTCTTCGTGACGAAGTGACAGTTCTAAAGTTATGTATCATTTTGATTCTTTGTGACGAAATGGATATGGTGAATGCTTCGATTCTTTGTGACAAAATGGATATGGTGAACACTTCGATTCTTCGTGACGAAGTGACGGTTATAAAGTTGTGTGTCATTTCAATTCTTCGTGATGAAATAGATACGGTGAACGCTTCGATTCTTCGTAACGAAGTGACGGCTATAAAGTTGTGTATCATTTCGATTCTTCATGACGAAGTGACAGTTATAAAGTTGGGTATCATTTTAAATCTTCGTGATGAAATGGATACGGTGAACGCTTTGATTCTTCGTGACGAAATGGCTATGGTGAATACTTCGATTCTTCGTGAAGAAGTGCCGGTCATAAAGTTGTGTATCATTTCGATTCTTCGTGATGAAATGGATACAGTGAATGCTTTGATTCCTCGTGACAAAGTGGCGGTTATAAAGTTGTGTGTCATTTCGATTCTACGTGACGAAATGTATACGGTGAACACTTCGATTCTTCGTGACAGAGTGACTGTTATAAAATTGTGTATCATTTCGATTCTTCGTGATGAAATGGATATGGTGAACTCTTCAATTCTTTGTGATGAAGTGACGGTTATAAAGTTATGTATCATTTCAATTCTTAGTGATTAAAAGGATACGGTGAACGCTTCGATTCTTTGTGACGAAGTGACGATCATAAAGTTGTATATCATTTCAAATTTTTTTGACAAAATGGATATTCACTTCGATTCTTTGTGAAGAAGTGACGGTTATAAAGTTGTGTATCATTTCGAATCTTCGTGACGAAATGGATTCGGTGAACACTTCGATTCTTCGTGACGAAGTAAGGTGATAAAGTTGTGTATCATTTCGATTCTTCATGACGAAATGGATACGGGGAACGCTTCGATTCTTTGTGACAAAGTGACATTTATAAAGTTGTATATGATTTTGATTCCTCGTGACGAAATGGATACGCTGAACACTTCAATTCTTCATGACGAAGTGACGGTTATAAAGTTGTGTATCATTTCGATTATTCGTGACGAAGTGATGGTTTTAAAGTTGTGTGTCATTTCGATTCTTTATAACGAAGTGATGGTTATAAAGTTGTGTATCATTTCAAATCTTCGTAATGAAATGGATAAGGTGAACACTTCGATTCTTCGTGATTAAGTGACGGTTTTAAAGTTGTGTATCATTTCAATTTTTCATGACGAAATGGATGTGGTTAACACTTCGATTCTTCGTGACGAAGTTACGATCATAAAGTTGTGTATCATTTCGATTCTTCGTGATGAAATGGATACAGTGAATGCTTCGATTCCTCGTGACGAAGTGACGGTTATAAAGTTGTGTATCATTTCGATTCTTCGTGACAAAATGGATACGATGAACACTTCGATTCTTCGTGACGGAGTGACTGTTATAAAATTGTGTATCATTTCGATTCTTCGTGATGAAATGGATATGGTGAACTCTTCAATCCTTCGTGATGAAGTGACGGTTATAAAGTTGTGTATCATTTCAATTCTTTGTGACAAAATGGATACAGTGAACGCTTCGATTCTTTGTGACGAAGTGACGATCATGAAGTTATTTATCATTTCAAATCTTCGTGACGAAATGGATATGGTGAACACTTTGATTCTTTGTGATGAAGTGACGGTTATAAAGTTGCGTATCATTTCGATTCTTCGTGACGAAATGGATACAATGAACACTTCGATTCTTCGTGACGGAGTGACTGTTATAAAATTATGTATCATTTCGATTCTTCGTGATGAAATGGATATGGTGAACTCTTCAATTCTTCGTGATGAAGTGACGATTATAAAGTGTTGAATCATTTCGATTCTTCATGACGAAATAGATACGGGGAACGCTTCGATTCTTCGTGATGAAGTGACGGTTATAAAGTTGTGTATCATTTCGATTCTTCTTGACGAAATGGATACGGTGAACACTTTGATACTTCCTGACGAAGTGACGATTATAAAGTTGTGTATCATTTCGATTCTGCGTGACGAAAGGGATACAGTGAACACTTCGATTCTTCGTGACGAAGTGACGGTTATAAAGTTGTGTATTATTTTGATTATTCGTGACCAATCAAAACGGTGAACACTTTAGTGGCGGTTATAAAGTTATGTATCATTTCAATTCTTCGTGATGAAATGGATACGGTGAACGCTTTGATTCTTCGTGATGAAATGGATACAGTGAACACTTCGATTCTTCGTAACGAAGTAACGGTTATAAAGTTGTGTGTCATTTTGATTCTTCGTTACGAAATAGATACGGTGAACGCTTCGATTCTTCGTGACTAAGTGATGGTTATAAAGTTATGTATCATTTTGATTCTTCGTGACAAAATGGATACGGTGAACACTTCGATTCTTCGTGATGAAGTGAGAGTTATAAAATTGAGTATCATTTCGATTCTTCGTGATGAAATGGATATGGTGAACACTTCGATTCTTCGTGACGAAGTGACGGTTATAAAGTTGTGTATCATTTCTATTCTTCGTGATGAAATGGATATGGTGAACACTTTGATTCTTCCTGATGAAGTGACGGTTATAAAGTTGTGTATCATTTCGATTCTGCGTGACGAAAGGGATACAATGAACACTTCAATTCTTCGTGACGAAGTGAAAGTTATAAAGTTGTGTATTATTTTGATTATTCGTGACCACTGGAAACGGTGAACACTTGAGTGGCGGTTATAAAGTTGTGTATCATTTTGATTTTTCGTGATGAAATGGATACGGTGAACGCTTTTATTCTTCATGACGAAATGGATATAGTGAACAATTCTTTTCTTCGTAATGAAGTGACGGTTATAAAGTTGTGTGTCATTTTGATTCTCCGTTATGAAATAGATACGTTGAACGCTTCGATTCTTCGTGACTAAGTGACGGTTATAAAGTTATGTATCATTTTGATTCTTCGTGACAAAATTGATACGGTGAACACTTCGATTCTTCGTGACGAAGTGACAGTTATAAAGTTGAGTATCATTTCGATTCTTCATGATGAAATGGATATGGTGAACACTTCGATTCTTCGTGACGAAGTGAAGGTTATAAAGTTGTGTATCATTTTGATTCTTTGTGACGAAATGGATACGGTGAACATTTCGATTCTTCATGACGAAGTGACGGTTATAAAGTTGTGTATCATTTCGATTCTTCGTGACGAAGTGACGGTTATAAAGTTGTGTATCATTTTTAATCTTCGTGATGAAATGGATACGGTGAACACTTCGATTCTTCGTGATGAAGTGACGGTTTTAAAGTTGTGTATCATTTCGATTCTTCGTGACGAAATGGATACAGTGAATACTTTGATTCTTGATGACGGTTATGAAGTTGTGTATCATTTCGATTCTTCGTGATGAAATGGATACAGTGAACGCTTCGATTCTTCGTGATAAAGTGGCGGTTATAAAGTTGTGTATCATTTCGATTCTTCGTGATGAAATGGATACGGTGAACACTTCCATTCTTCGTAATGTAGTGAGGGTTATAAAGTTGTGTATCATTTTGATTCTTTGTGACGAATGGATACGCTGAACACTTCGATTCCTCGTGACGAAGTGACGGTTATGAAGTTGTGTATCATTTCAATTCTTGGTGACAAAATGGATACGGTGAACGCTTCGATTTATTGTGACAAAATGGATACGGCGAACACTTTGATTCTTTGTGACGAAGTGACGGCTATAAAGTTGTGTATCATTTCAATTCTTCATGATGAAATGGATATGATGAACACTTCGATTCTTCATGATGAAGTGACGGTTATAAAGTTGTGTATCATTTTGATTGTTCGTGATGAAATGGATACGGTGAACGCTTCGATTATTCGTGACAAAGTGAAGGTAATAAAGTTGTGTATCATTTCGATTCTTCGTGACGAATTGACGGTTTTAAAGTTGTGTATCATTTCGAATCTTCGTGACGAAATAGATACGGTGAACACTTCGATTATTCGTGATGAAGTGACGATTTCAAAGTTGTGTATCATTTCTATTCCTCATGACGAAATGGATATGGTGAACACTTCGATTCTTCTTGACGAAGTGACGGTTATAAAGTTGTGTATCATTTTGATTCTTCGTGATGAAATGGATACAGTGAACGGTTCGATTCTTCGTGACGTAGTGACGGTTATAAAGTTGTGTATCATTTCGATTCTATGTGGTGAAATGGATACGGTGAACACTTCGATTGTTCGTAACGAAGTGACAGCTATAAAGTTGTGTATCATTTTGATTCTTCGTGACGAATGCATACGGTGAACACTTCGATTCTTCGTGTCGAAGTGACGGTTATGAAGTTGTGTATTAATTTGATTCTTCGTGACGAAATGGATACGGTGAACATTTTGATTCTTTGTGACAAAATGGATACAGTGAACACTTCGATTCTTTGTGATGAATCGACGGTTTTAAAGTTGTTTATCATTTCGATTCTTCGTGACGAAATGAACATGGTGAACACTTCGATTCCTTGTGACGAAGTGACGGTTATAAAGTTGTGTATCATTTCGATTCTTCGTTATGAAATGGATAAGGTGAACATTTCGATTCTTCGTAATGAAGTAACGGTTATAAAGTTGTGTATCATTTTGATTCTTCGTGACGAATGGATATGGTGAACAGTTCTATTCTTCGTGACGAAGTGACAGTTCTAAAGTTATGTATCATTTTGATTCTTTGTGACGAAATGGATATGGTGAATGCTTCGATTCTTTGTAACAAAATGGATATGGTGAACACTTCGATTCTTCGTGACGAAGTGACGGTTATAAAGTTGTGTGTCATTTCAATTCTTCGTGATGAAATAGATACGGTGAACGCTTCGATTCTTCGTAACGAAGTGACGGCTATAAAGTTGTGTATCATTTCGATTCTTCATGACGAAGTGACAGTTATAAAGTTGGGTATCATTTTAAATCTTCGTGATGAAATGGATACGGTGAACGCTTTGATTCTTCGTGACGAAATGGCTATGGTGAATACTTCGATTCTTCGTGAAGAAGTGCCGGTCATAAAGTTGTGTATCATTTCGATTCTTCGTGATGAAATGGATACAGTGAATGCTTTGATTCCTCGTGACAAAGTGGCGGTTATAAAGTTGTGTGTCATTTCGATTCTACGTGACGAAATGTATACGGTGAACACTTCGATTCTTCGTGACAGAGTGACTGTTATAAAATTGTGTATCATTTCGATTCTTCGTGATGAAATGGATATGGTGAACTCTTCAATTCTTTGTGATGAAGTGACGGTTATAAAGTTATGTATCATTTCAATTCTTAGTGATTAAAAGGATACGGTGAACGCTTCGATTCTTTGTGACGAAGTGACGATCATAAAGTTGTATATCATTTCAAATTTTTTTGACAAAATGGATATTCACTTCGATTCTTTGTGAAGAAGTGACGGTTATAAAGTTGTGTATCATTTCGAATCTTCGTGACGAAATGGATTCGGTGAACACTTCGATTCTTCGTGACGAAGTAAGGTGATAAAGTTGTGTATCATTTCGATTCTTCATGACGAAATGGATACGGGGAACGCTTCGATTCTTTGTGACAAAGTGACATTTATAAAGTTGTATATGATTTTGATTCCTCGTGACGAAATGGATACGCTGAACACTTCAATTCTTCATGACGAAGTGACGGTTATAAAGTTGTGTATCATTTCGATTATTCGTGACGAAGTGATGGTTTTAAAGTTGTGTGTCATTTCGATTCTTTATAACGAAGTGATGGTTATAAAGTTGTGTATCATTTCAAATCTTCGTAATGAAATGGATAAGGTGAACACTTCGATTCTTCGTGATTAAGTGACGGTTTTAAAGTTGTGTATCATTTCAATTTTTCATGACGAAATGGATGTGGTTAACACTTCGATTCTTCGTGACGAAGTTACGATCATAAAGTTGTGTATCATTTCGATTCTTCGTGATGAAATGGATACAGTGAATGCTTCGATTCCTCGTGACGAAGTGACGGTTATAAAGTTGTGTATCATTTCGATTCTTCGTGACAAAATGGATACGATGAACACTTCGATTCTTCGTGACGGAGTGACTGTTATAAAATTGTGTATCATTTCGATTCTTCGTGATGAAATGGATATGGTGAACTCTTCAATCCTTCGTGATGAAGTGACGGTTATAAAGTTGTGTATCATTTCAATTCTTTGTGACAAAATGGATACAGTGAACGCTTCGATTCTTTGTGACGAAGTGACGATCATGAAGTTATTTATCATTTCAAATCTTCGTGACGAAATGGATATGGTGAACACTTTGATTCTTTGTGATGAAGTGACGGTTATAAAGTTGCGTATCATTTCGATTCTTCGTGACGAAATGGATACAATGAACACTTCGATTCTTCGTGACGGAGTGACTGTTATAAAATTATGTATCATTTCGATTCTTCGTGATGAAATGGATATGGTGAACTCTTCAATTCTTCGTGATGAAGTGACGATTATAAAGTGTTGAATCATTTCGATTCTTCATGACGAAATAGATACGGGGAACGCTTCGATTCTTCGTGATGAAGTGACGGTTATAAAGTTGTGTATCATTTCGATTCTTCTTGACGAAATGGATACGGTGAACACTTTGATACTTCCTGACGAAGTGACGATTATAAAGTTGTGTATCATTTCGATTCTGCGTGACGAAAGGGATACAGTGAACACTTCGATTCTTCGTGACGAAGTGACGGTTATAAAGTTGTGTATTATTTTGATTATTCGTGACCAATCAAAACGGTGAACACTTTAGTGGCGGTTATAAAGTTATGTATCATTTCAATTCTTCGTGATGAAATGGATACGGTGAACACTTCAATTCTTCATGACGAAGTGACGGTTATAAAGTTGTGTATCATTTTGATTCTTCGTGACGAAGTGATGGTTTTAAAGTTGTGTGTCATTTCGATTCTTTATAACGAAGTGATGGTTATAAAGTTGTGTATCATTTCAAATCTTCGTAATGAAATGGATAAGGTGAACACTTCGATTCTTCGTGATTAAGTGACGGTTTTAAAGTTGTGCATCATTTCAATTTTTCATGACGAAATGGATATGGTGAACACTTCGATTCTTCGTGACGAAGTTACGATCATAAAGTTGTGTATCATTTCGATTATTCGTGATAAAATGGATACAGTGAATGCTTCGATTCCTCGTTATGAAGTGACGGTTATAAAGTTGTGTATCATTTCGATTCTTCGTTACAAAATGGATACGATGAACACTTCGATTCTTCATGACGAAGTGACAGTTATAAAATTGAGTATCATTTCTATTCTTCGTGATGAAATGGATATGGTGAACACTTCTATTCTTCGTGACAAAGTGACGGTTATAAAGTTGTGTATCATTTCGATTCTTCATGATGAAATGGATACGGTGAACACTTTGATTCTTCCTGATGAAGTGACGGTTATAAAGTTGTGTATCATTTCAATTCTGCGTGACGAAAGGGATACAATGAACACTTCGATTGTTCGTGACGAAGTGAAAGTTATAAAGTTATGTATTATTTTGATTATTCGTGACCACTGGAAACGGTGAACACTTGAGTGGCGGTTATAAAGTTGTGTATCATTTTGATTTTTCGTGATGAAATGGATACGGTGAACGCTTTTATTCTTCATGACGAAATGGATTCAGTGAACAATTCTTTTCTTTGTAACGAAGTGACGGTTATAAAGTTGTGTGTCATTTTGATTCTTCGTTATGAAATAGATACGGTGAACGCTTCGATTCTTCGTGACTAAGTGACGGTTATAAAGTTATGTATCATTTTGATTCTTCGTGACAAAATTGATACGGTGAACACTTCGATTCTTCGTGACGAAGTTACAGTTATAAAGTTGAGTATCATTTCGATTCTTCGTGATGAAATGGACATGGTGAACACTTCAATTCTTCGTGACGAAGTGACGGTTGTAAAGTTGTGTATCATTTCGATTCTTTGTGATGAAATGGATACGATGAACACTTTGATTCTTCCTGATGAAGTGACGGTTATTAGCTTGTGTATCATTTCGATTCTGCGTGGCGAAAGGGATACAATGAACACTTCGATTCTTCGTGACGAAGTGACGGTTATAAAGTTGTGTATTATTTTGATTATTCGTGACCAATGGAAACGGTGAACACTTGAGTGGCAGTTATAAAGTTGTGTATCATTTTGATTCTTCGCGATGAAATGGATACGGTGAACGCTTTTATTCTTCATGATGAAATGGATACAGTGAACAAATCTTTTCTTCGTAACGAAGTGACGGTTATAAAGTTGTGTGTCATTTTGATTCTTCATTACGAAATAGATACGGTGAACGCTTCGATTCTTCGTGACTAAGTGACGATTATAAAGTTATGTATCATTTTGATTCTTCGTGATAAAATGGATACGGTGAACACTTCGATTCTTCATGACGAAGTGATAGTTATAAAGTTGAGTATCATTTCGATTCTTCGTGATGAAATGGATATGGTGAACACTTCGATTCTTCGTGACGAAGTGAAGGTTATAAAGTTGTGTATCATTTTGATTCTTTGTAACGAAATGGATACAGTGAACATTTCGATTCTTCATGACGAAGTGACGGTTATAAAGTTGTGTATCATTTCAATTCTTCATGACGAAATGACGGTTATAAAGTTGTGTATCATTTCGAATCTTCGTGACGAAATGGATACGGTGAACAATTCGATTCTTCGTGATGAAGTGACAGTTTTAAAGTTGTGTATCATTTCGATTCTTCGTGACGAAATGGATACGGTGAATACTAGGATTCTTGATGACGAAGTGACGGTTATAAAGTTATGTATCATTTCGATTTTTCGTGATGAAATGGATACAGTGAACGCTTCGATTCTTCATGATGAAGTGGCGGTTATAAAGTTGTGTATCACTTCGATTCTTCGTGATGAAATGGATACGGTGAACACTTCCATTCTTCGTAATGAAGTGAGGGTTATAAAGTTGTTTATCATTTTGATTCCTCGTGACGAAGTGACGGTTATGAAGTTGTGTATCATTTCAATTCTTGGTGACAAAATAGATACGGTGAACGCTTCGATTCATTGTGACCAAATGGATACAGCGAACACTTTGATTCTTCGTGACGAAGTGACGGATATAAAGTTGTGTATCATTTCGATTCTTCATGATGAAATGGATATGATGAACACTTCGATTATTCATGATGAAGTGACGATTATAAAGTTGTGTATCATTTCGATTCTGCGTGACGAAATGGATATGGTGAACACTTCGATTCTTCTTGATGAAGTGACGGTTATAAAGTTGTGTATCATTTTGATTCTTCGTGATGAAATGGATACAGTGAACGGTTCGATTCTTCGTGACGTAGTGACGGTTATAAAGTTATGTATCATTTCGATTCTTCGTGATGAAATGGATACAGTGAACACTTCGATTCTTCGTAACGAAGTGACTACTATAAAGTTGTGTATCATTTTGATTCTTCGTGGCGAATGCATATGGTGAACACTTCGATTCTTCATGACGAAGTGACGGTTATGAAGTTGTGTATTAATTTGATTCTTCGTGACGAAATGGATACGGTGAACATTTTGATTCTTTGTGATGAAATGGATACAGTGAACACTTCGATTCTTTGTGATGGATCGACGGTTTTAAAGTTGTGTATCATTTCGATTCTTCGTGACGAAATGGATATGGTGAACACTTCGATTCCTTGTGACAAAGTGACGGTTATAAAGTTGTGTATCATTTTGATTCTTCGTGATGAAATGGATATAGTGAACGCATCGATTCTTTGTAACGAAGTGACGGGTATAATGTTGTGTATCATTTCGATTCTTCGTTATGAAATGGATACGGTGAACATTTCGATTCTTCGTAATGAAGTGACGGTTATAAAGTTGTGTATCATTTTGATTCTTCGTGACGAATGGATATAGTGAACAGTTCTATTCTTTCTGACGAAGTGACAGTTCTCAAGTTATGTATCATTTTGATTCTTTGTGACTAAATGGATATGGTGAAAGCTTCGATTCTTTGTGACAAAATGGATACGGTGAACACTTCGATTCTTCGTGACGAAGTGACGGTTATAAAGTTGTGTGTCATTTCGATTCTTCGTGATGAAATGGATACGGTGAACGCTTCGATTCTTTGTAACGAAGTGACGGTTATAAAGTTGTGTATCATTTCGATTCTTCGTGATGAAATGGATGAACCCTTCGTTCTTCGTGACGAAGTGACAGTTATAAAGTTGGGTATCATTTTAAATCTTCGTGATGAAATGGATACGGTGAACGCTTTGATTCTTCGTGACGAAGTGACGGTTATAAAATTGTGTATCATTTTGATTCTTCGTGGCGAAATGGATATGGTGAATACTTCGATTCTTCGTGAAGAAGTTCCGGTCATAAAGTTGTGTATCATTTCGATTCTTCGTGATGAAATGGATACAGTGAATGCTTCGATTCCTCGTGACGAAGTGACGGTTATAAAGTTGTGTGTCATTTCGATTCTTCGTGACGAAATGTATACGGTGAACACTTCGATTCTTCGTGACAGAGTGACTGTTATAAAATTGTGTACCATTTCAATTCTTCGTGACGAAATTGATATGGTGAACTCTTCAATTCTTCGTGATGAAGTGACGGTTATAAAGTTGTGTATCATTTCAATTCTTTGTGATGAAATGGATACGGTGAACGCTTCCATTCTTTGTGACGAAGTGACAATCATAAAGTTGTTTATCATCTCGAATCTTCTTGACGAAATGGATATTCACTTTGATTCTTTATGAAGAAGTGACGGTTATAAAGTTGTGTATCATTTCGATTCTTCGTGACGAAGTAAGGTTATAAATTTGTGTATCATTTCGATTCTTCATGACGAAATGGATACGGGGAACGCTTCAATTCTTTGTGACGAAGTGACAGTTATAAAGTTGTGTATGATTTTGATCCCTCGTGATGAAATGGATACGCTGAACACTTCAATTCTTCATGACGAAGTGACGGTTATAAAGTTGTGTATCATTTCGATTATTCGTGACGAAGTGATGGTTTTAAAGTTGTGTATCATTTCGATTCTTTATAACGAAGTGATGGTTATAAAGTTGTGTATCATTTCAAATCTTCGTGATGAAATGGATAAGGTGAACACTTCGATTCTTCGTGATTAAGTGACGGTTTTAAAGTTGTGTATCATTTCAATTTTTCATGACGAAATGGATACGGTTAACACTTCGATTCTTTGTGACGAAGTTACGATCTTAAAGTTGTGTATCATTTCGATTCTTCATGATGAAATGGATACAGTGAATGCTTCGATTCCTCGTGACGAAGTGACTGTTATAAAGTTGTGTATCATTTCGATTCTTCGTGACAAAATGGATACGATGAACACTTCGATTCTTCGTGAGGGAGTGACTGTTATAAAATTGTGTATCATTTCGATTCTTCGTGATAAAATGGATATGGTGAACTCTTCAATCCTTCGTGATGAAGTGACGGTTATAAAGTTGTGTATCATTTCAATTCTTTGTGACGAAATGGATACAGTGAACGCTTCGATTCTTTGTGACGAAGTGACGATCATGAAATTGTTTATCATTTCAAATCTTCGTGACGAAATGGATATGGTGAACACTTTGATTCTTTGTGATGCAGTGACGGTTATAAAGTTGCGTATCATTTCGATTCTTCGTGACGAAATGGATACAATGAACACTTCGATTGTTCGTGACGGAGTGACTGTTATAAAATTATGTATCATTTCGATTCTTCGTGATGAAATGGATATGGTGAACTCTTCAATTCTTCATGATGAAGTGACGATTATAAAGTGTTGAATCAATTCGATTCTTCATGACGAAATAGATACGGGGAACGCTTCGATTCTTCTTGATGAAGTGACGGTTATAAAGTTGTGTATCATTTCAATTCTTCTTGACGAAATGGATACGGTGAACACTTTGATACTTCCTGACGAAGTGACGATTATAAAGTTGTGTATCATTTCGATTCTGCGTGACAAAAGGGATACAGTGAACATTTCGATTCTTCGTGACGAAGTGACGGTTATAAAGTTGTGTATTATTTTGATTATTCGTGACCAATCGAAACGGTGAACACTTTAGTGGCGGTTATAAAGTTATGTATCATTTCAATTCTTCATGATGAAATGGATACGGTGAACGCTTTGATTCTTCGTGATGAAATGGATACAATGAACACTTCGATTCTTCGTAACGAAGTAACGGTTATAAAGTTGTGTGTCATTTTGATTCTTCGTTACGAAATAGATACGGTGAACGCTTCGATTCTTCGTGACTAAGTGATGGTTATAAAGTTATGTATCATTTTGATTCTTCGTGACAAAATGGATACGGTGAACACTTCGATTCTTCGTGATGAAGTGACAGTTATAAAATTGAGTATCATTTCGATTCTTCGTGATGAAATGGATATGGTGAACACTTCGATTCTTCGTGACGAAGTGACGGTTATAAAGTTCTGTATCATTTCTATTCTTCGTGATGAAATGGATATGGTGAACACTTTGATTCTTCCTGATGAAGTGACGGTTATAAAGTTGTGTATCATTTCGATTCTGCGTGACGAAAGGGATACAATGAACACTTCGATTCTTCGTGACGAAGTGAAAGTGATAAAGTTGTGTATTATTTTGATTATTCGTGACCACTGGAAACGGTGAACACTTGAGTGGCGGTTATAAAGTTGTGTATCATTTTGATTTTTCGTGATGAAATGGATACGGTGAACGCTTTTATTCTTCATGACGAAATGGATACAGCGAACAATTCTTTTCTTCGTAATGAAGTGACGGTTATAAAGTTGTGTGTCATTTTGATTCTCCGTTATGAAATAGATACGTTGAACGCTTCGATTCTTCGTGACTAAGTGACGGTTATAAAGTTATGTATCATTTTGATTCTTCGTGACAAAATTGTTACGGTGAACACTTCGATTCTTCGTGATGAAGTGACAGTTATAAAGTTGAATATCATTTCGATTCTTCGTGATGAAATGGATATGGTGAACACTTCGATTCTTCGTGACGAAGTGACGGTTATAAAGTTGTGTATCATTTCGATTCTTCGTGACGAAGTGACGGTTATAAAGTTGTGTATCATTTTTAATCTTCGTGATGAAATGGATACGGTGAAAACTTCGATTCTTCGTGATGAAGTGACGGTTTCAAAGTTGTGTATCATTTCAATTCTTCGTGACGAAATGGATACAGTGAATACTTTGATTTTTGATGACGGTTATGAAGTTGTGTATCATTTCGATTCTTCGTGATGAAATGGATACAGTGAACGCTTCGATTCTTCGTGATAAAGTGGCGGTTATAAAGTTGTGTATCATTTCGATTCTTCGTGATGAAATGGATACGGTGAACACTTCCATTCTTCGTAATGAAGTGAGGGTTATAAAGTTGTGTATCATTTTGATTCTTTGTGACGAATGGATACGCTGAACACTTCGATTCCTCGTGACGAAGTGACGGTTATGAAGTTGTGTATCATTTCAATTCTTGGTGACAAAATGGATACGGTGAACGCTTCGATTTATTGTGACAAAATGGATACGGCGAACACTTTGATTCTTTGTGACGAAGTGACGGCTATAAAGTTGTGTATCATTTTGATTCTTCATGATGAAATGGATATGATGAACACTTCAATTCTTCATGATGAAGTGACGGTTATAAAGTTGTGTATCATTTTGATTGTTCGTGATGAAATGGATACGGTGAACGCTTCGATTATTCGTGACAAAGTGAAGGTAATAAAGTTGTGTATCATTTCGATTCTTCGTGACGAATTGACGGTTATAAAGTTGTGTATCATTTCGAATCTTCGTGACGAAATGGATACGGTGAACACTTCGATTATTCGTGATGAAGTGACGATTTCAAAGTTGTGTATCATTTCTATTCTTCATGACGAAATGGATATGGTGAACACTTCGATTCTTCTTGACGAAGTGACGGTTATAAAGTTGTGTATCATTTTGATTCTTCGTGATGAAATGGATACAGTGAACGGTTCGATTCTTTGTGACGTAGTGACGGTTATAATGTTGTGTATCATTTCGATTCTTCGTGGTGAAATGGATACGGTGAACACTTCGATTGTTCGTAACGAAGTGACAGCTATGAAGTTGTGTATCATTTTGATTCTTCATGACGAATGCATACGGTGAACACTTCGATTCTTCGTGTCGAAGTGACGGTTATGAAGTTGTGTATTAATTTGATTCTTCGTGACGAAATGGATACGGTGAACATTTTGATTCTTTGTGACGAAATGGATACAGTGAACACTTCGATTCTTTGTGATGAATCGACGGTTTTAAAGTTGTTTACCATTTCGATTCTTCGTGACGAAATGAACATGGTGAACACTTCGATTCCTTGTGACGAAGTGACGGTTATAAAGTTGTGTATCATTTCGATTCTTCGTTATGAAATGGATAAGGTGAACATTTCGATTCTTCGTAATGAAGTAACGGTTATAAAGTTGTGTATCATTTTGATTCTTCGTGACGAATGGATATGGTGAACAGTTCTATTCTTCGTGACGAAGTGACAATTCTAAAGTTATGTATCATTTTGATTCTTTGTGACGAAATGGATATGGTGAATGCTTCGATTCTTTGTGACAAAATGGATATGGTGAACACTTCGATTCTTCGTGACGAAGTGACGGTTATAAAGTTGTGTGTCATTTCAATTCTTCGTGATGAAATAGATACGGTGAACGCTTCGATTCTTCGTGACGAAGTGACAGTTATAAAGTTGTGTATCATTTCGATTCTTCGTGATGAAATGAATGAACCCTTCGATTCTTCGTGACGAAGTGACAGTTATAAAGTTGGGTATCATTTTAAATCTTCGTGATGAAATGGATACGGGGAACGCTTTGATTCTTTGTGACGAAGTGAAGGTTATAAAATTGTGTATTATTTTGATTCTTCGTGGCGAAATGGCTATGGTGAATACTTCGATTCTTCGTGAAGAAGTGCCGGTCATAAAGTTGTGTATCATTTTGATTCTTCGTGATGAAATGGATACAGTGAATGCTTTGATTCCTCGTGACGAAGTGACGGTTATAAAGTTGTGTGTCATTTCGATTCTACGTAACAAAATGTATACGGTGAACACTTCGATTCTTCGTGACAGAGTGACTGTTATAAAATTGTGTATCATTTTGATTCTTCGTGATGAAATGGATATGGTGAACTCTTCAATTCTTCGTGATGAAGTGACGGTTATAAAGTTATGTATCATTTCAATTCTTAGTGATTAAAAGGATACGGTGAATGCTTCGATTCTTTGTGACGAAGTGACGATCATAAAGTTGTTTATCATTTCGAATCTTCTTGACAAAATGGATATAAACTTCAATTCTTTGTGAAGAAGTGACGGTTATAAAGTTGTGTATCATTTCGAATCTTCGTGACGAAATGGATTCGGTGAACACTTCGATTCTTCGTGACGAAGTAAGGTGATAAAGTTGTGTATCATTTCGATTCTTCATGATGAAATGGATACGGGGAACGCTTCGATTCTTTGTGACAAAGTGACATTTATAAAGTTGTATATGATTTCGATTCCTCGTGATGAAATGGATACGCTGAACACTTCAATTCTTCATGACGAAGTGACGGTTATAAAGTTGTGTATCATTTCGATTCTTCGTGACGAAGTGATGGTTTTAAAGTTGTGTGTCATTTCGATTCTTTATAACGAAGTGATGGTTATAAAGTTGTGTATCATTTCAAATCTTCGTAATGAAATGGATAAGGTGAACACTTCGATTCTTCGTGATTAAGTGACGGTTTTAAAGTTGTGCATCATTTCAATTTTTCATGACGAAATGGATACGGTGAACACTTCGATTCTTCGTGACGATGTTACGATCATAAGGTTGTGTATCATTTCGATTCTTCGTGACAAAATGGATACGATGAACACTTCGATTCTTCATGACGAAGTGACAGTTATAAAATTGAGTATCATTTCTATTCTTCGTGATGAAATGGATATGGTGAACACTTCTATTCTTCGTGACGAAGTGACGGTTATAAAGTTGTGTATCATTTCGATTCTTCGTGATGAAATGGATACGGTGAACACTTTGATTCTTCTTGATGAAGTGACGGTTATAAAGTTGTGTATCATTTCGATTCTGCGTGACGAAAGGGAAACAATGAACACTTCGATTCTTCGTGACGAAGTGAAAGTTATAAAGTTGTGTATTATTTTGATTATTCGTGACCACTGGAAACGGTGAACACTTGAGTGGCGGTTATAAAGTTGTGTATCATTTTGATTTTTCGTGATGAAATGGATACGGTGAACGCTTTTATTCTTCATGACGAAATGGATACAGTGAACAATTCTTTTCTTTGTAACGAAGTGACGGTAATAAAGTTGTGTGTCATTTTGATTCTTCGTTATGAAATAGATACGGTGAACGCTTCGATTCTTCATGACTAAGTGACGGTTATAAAGTTATGTATCATTTTGATTCTTCGTGACAAAATTGATACGGTGAACACTTCGATTCTTCGTGACGAAGTGACAGTTATAAAGTTGAGTATCATTTCGATACTTCGTGATGAAATGGATATGGTGAACACTTCGATTCTTCGTGACGAAGTGAAGGTTATAAAGTTGTGTATCATTTTGATTCTTTGTGACGAAATGGATACGGAGAACATTTCGATTCTTCATGACGAAGTGACGGTTATAAAGTTGTGTATCATTTCGATTCTTCGTGACGAAGTGACGATTATAAAGTTGTGTATCAATTTTAATCTTCGTGAGGAAATGGATACGGTGAACACTTCGATTCTTCGTGATGAAGTGAAGGTTTTAAAGTTGTGTATCATTTTGATTCTTCGTGACGAAATGGATACAGTGAATACTTTGATTCTTGATGACGAAGTGACGGTTATAAAGTTGTGTATCATTTTGATTCTTCGTGATGAAATGGATACAGTGAACGCTTTGATTCTTCATGATAAAGTGGCGGTTATAAAGTTGTGTATCATTTCGATTCTTCGTGATGAAATGGATACGGTGAACACTTTCATTCTTCGTAATGAAGTGAGGATTATAAAGTTGTGTATCATTTTGATTCTTTGTGACGAATGGATACGCTAAACACTTCGATTCCTCGTGACGAAGTGACGGTTATGAAGTTGTGTATCATTTCAATTCATGGTGACAAAATGGATACGGTGAACGCTTCGATTTATTATGACGAAATGGGTACTGCGAACACTTTGATTATTCGTGACGAAGAGACGGCTATAAAGTTGTGTATCATTTCGATTCTTCATGATGAAATGGATATGATGATCACTTCGATTCTTCATGATGAAGTGACGGTTATAAAGTTGTGTATCATTTCGATTGTTCGTGATGAAATGGATACGGTGAACGCTTCGATTATTCGTGACAAAGTGAAGGTAATAAAGTTGTGTATCATTTCGATTCTTCATGACGAATTGACGGTTATAAAGTTGTGTATCATTTCGAATCTTCGTGACGAAATGGATACCGTGAACACTTCGATTATTCGTGATGAAGTGACGATTTCAAAGTTGTGTATCATTTCTATTCTTCATGACGAAATGGATATGGTGAACACTTCGATTCTTCTTGACGAAGTGACGGTTATAAAGTTGTGTATCATTTTGATTCTTCGTGATGAAATGGATACAGTGAACAGTTCGATTCTTCGTGACGTAGTGACGGTTATAAAGTTGTGTATCATTTCGATTCTTCGTGCTGAAATGGATACGGTGAACACTTCGATTGTTCGTAACGAAGTGACAGCTATAAAGTTGTGTATCATTTTGATTCTTCGTGACGAATGCATACGGTGAACACTTCGATTCTTCGTGACGAAGTGACGGTTATGAAGTTGTGTATTAATTTGATTCTTCGTGACGAAATGGATACGGTGAACATTTTGATTCTTTGTGACGAAATGGATACGGTGAACACTTCGATTCTTTGTGATGAATCGACGGTTTTAAAGTTGTGTATCATTTCGATTCTTCGTGACGAAATGGATATGGTGAGCACTTCGATTCCTTGTGACGAAGTGACGGTTATAAAGTTGTGTATCATTTCGATTCTTCGTTATGAAATGGATACGGTGAACATTTCGATTCTTCTTAATGAAGTGACAGTTATAAAGTTGTGTATCATTTTGATTCTTCGTGACGAATGGATATGGTGAACAGTTCTATTCTTCGTGATAAAATGGATACGGTGAACGCTTTGATTCTTCGTGACGAAGTGACGGTTATAAAATTGTGTATTATTTCGATTCTTTGTGGCGAAATGGATATGGTGAATACTTCGATTCTTCGTGAAGAAGTGCCGGTCATAAAGTTGTATATCATTTCGATTCTTCGTGATGAAATGGATACAGTGAATGCTTCGATTCCTCGTGACGAAGTGACGGTTATAAAGTTGTGTGTCATTTCGATTCTTCGTGACGAAATGTATACGGTGAACACTTCGATTCTTCGTGACAGAGTGATTGTTATAAAATTGTGTATCATTTCGATTCTTCGTGAAGAAATGGATATGGTGAACTCTTCAATTCTTCGTGATGAAGTGACGGTTATAAAGTTATGTATCATTTCAATTCTTTGTGATGAAATGGATACGGTGAACGCTTCGATTCTTTGTGACGAAGTGACGATCATAAAGTTGTTTATCATTTCGAATCTTCTTGACAAAATGGATATTCACTTCGATTCTTTGTGAAGAAGTGACGGTTATAAAGTTGTCTATCATTTCGATTCTTCGTGACGAAATGGATTCGGTGAATACTTCGTTTCTTCATGACGAAGTAAGGTTATAAAGTTGTGTATCATTTCGATTCTTCATGACAAAATGGATACGGGGAACGCTTCGATTCTTTGTGACGAAGTAACAGTTATAAAGTTGTGTATGATTTCGATTCCTCATGATGAAATGGATACGATGAACACTTCAATTCTTCATGACGAAGTGACGGTTATAAAATTGTGTATCATTTCGATTCTTCGTGACGAAGTGATGGTTTTAAAGTTGTGTATCATTTCGATTCTTTATAACGAAGTGATGGTTATAAGGTTGTGTATCATTTCAAATCTTCGTGATGAAATGGATAAGGTGAACACTTCGATTCTTCGTGATTAAGTGACGGTTTTAAAGTTGTGTATCATTTCAATTTTTCATGACGAAATGGATACGGTGAACACTTCGATTCTTCGTGACGAAGTTACGATCATAAAGTTGTGTATCATTTCGATTCTTCGTGATGAAATGGATACAGTGAATGCTTCGATTCCTCGTGATGAAGTGACGGTTATAAAGTTGTGTATCATTTCGATTCTTCGTGACAAAATGGATACGATGAACACTTCGATTCTTTGTGACGGAGTGACTGTTATAAAATTGTGTATCATTTCGATTCTTCGTGATGAAATGGATATGATGAACTCTTCAATCCTTCGTGATGAAGTGGCGGTTATAAAGTTATGTATCATTTCAATTCTTTGTGACGAAATGGATACAGTGAACGCTTCGATTCTTTGTGACGAAGTGATGGTTATAAAGTTGTGTATCATTTTAATTCGTCATGACGAAATGGATACGGTGAACACTTCGATTCTTCATAACGAAGTGACGGGTATAATGTTGTGTATCATTTTGATTCTTCGTTATGAAATGGATACGGTGAACATTTCGATTCTTCGTGACGAAGTGACGGTTATAAAGTTGTGTGTCATTTCGATTCTTCGTGACGAAATGTATACGGCGAACACTTCGATTCTTCGTGACGGAGTGACTGTTATAAAATTATGTATCATTTCGATTCTTCGTGATGAAATGGATATGGTGAACTCTTCAATTCTTCGTGATGAAGTGACGATTATAAAGTGTTGAATCATTTCGATTCTTCGGGACGAAATAGATACGGGGAACGCTTCGATTCTTCGTGACAAAGTGACAGTTATAAAGTTGTGTATCATTTCGATTCTTCTTGATGAAATGGATACGGTGAACACTTCGATTCTTCCTGACGAAGTGACGATTATAAAGTTGTGTATCATTTCGATTCTGCGTGACGAAAGGGATACAGTGAACACTTCGATTCTTCGTGACGAAGTGACGGTTATAAAGTTGTGTATTATTTTGATTATTCGTGACCAATGGAAACGGTGAACACTTTAGTGGTGATTATAAAGTTATGTATCATTTCAATTCTTCGTGCTGAAATGGATACGGTGAACGCTTTGATTCTTCGTGACGAAATGGATACAGTGAACACTTCGATTCTTCGTGACGAAGTAACGGTTCTAAAGTTGTGTGTCATTTTGATTCTTCATTACGAAATAGATACGATGAACG
Organism: Hydrangea macrophylla; assembly: GCA_033977485.1. NCBI lineage: Eukaryota > Viridiplantae > Streptophyta > Magnoliopsida > Cornales > Hydrangeaceae > Hydrangea > Hydrangea macrophylla. The sequence continues at coordinate 7,572,144 of CM066992.1, read as the reverse complement.
CTTCGATTCTTCGTGACTAAGTGATGGTTATAAAGTTTTGTATCATTTTGATTCTTCGTGACAAAATGGAAACGGTGAAAACTTCGATTCTTTGTGACGAAGTGACAGTTATAAAGTTGAGTTTCATTTCGATTCTTCGTGATGAAATGGATATGGTGAACACTTCGATTCTTCGTGACGAAGTGACGGTTATAAAGTTGTGTATCATTTCTATTCTTCGTGATTAAATGGATACGGTGAACACTTCGATTCTTCCTGATGAAGTGACGGTTATAAAGTTGTGTATCATTTCGATTCTGCGTGACGAAAGGGATACAATGAACATTTCGATTCTTCGTGACGAAGTGACGGTTATAAAGTTGTGTATTATTTTGATTATTAGTGACCAATGGAAACGGTGAACACTTGGGTGGCGGTTATAAAGTTGTGTATCATTTTGATTTTTCGTTATGAAATGGATACGGTGAACGCTTTTATTCTTCATGACGAAGTAAGGTTATAAAGTTGTGTATCATTTCGATTCTTCATGACAAAATGGATACGGGGAACGCTTCGATTCTTTGTGACGAAGTGACAGTTATAAAGTTGTGTATGATTTCGATTCCTCATGATGAAATGGATACGATGAACACTTCAATTCTTCATGACGAAGTGACGGTTATAAAATTGTGTATCATTTCGATTCTTCGTGACGAAGTGATGGTTTTAAAGTTGTGTATCATTTCGATTCTTTATAACGAAGTGATGGTTATAAAGTTGTGTATCATTTCAAATCTTCGTGATGAAATGGATAAGGTGAACACTTCGATTCTTCGTGATTAAGTGACGGTTTTAAAGTTGTGTATCATTTCAATTTTTCATGACGAAATGGATACGGTGAACACTTCGATTCTTCGTGACGAAGTTACGATCATAAAGTTGTGTATCATTTCGATTCTTCGTGACTAAGTGATGGTTATAAAGTTATGTATCATTTTGATTCTTCGTGACAAAATGGATACGGTGAACACTTCGATTCTTCGTGATGAAGTGACAGTTATAAAATTGAGTATCATTTCGATTCTTCGTGATGAAATGGATATGGTGAACACTTCGATTCTTCGTGACGAAGTGACGGTTATAAAGTTCTGTATCATTTCTATTCTTCGTGATGAAATGGATATGGTGAACACTTTGATTCTTCCTGATGAAGTGACGGTTATAAAGTTGTGTATCATTTCGATTCTGCGTGACGAAAGGGATACAATGAACACTTCGATTCTTCGTGACGAAGTGAAAGTGATAAAGTTGTGTATTATTTTGATTATTCGTGACCACTGGAAACGGTGAACACTTGAGTGGCGGTTATAAAGTTGTGTATCATTTTGATTTTTCGTGATGAAATGGATACGGTGAACGCTTTTATTCTTCATGACGAAATGGATACAGCGAACAATTCTTTTCTTCGTAATGAAGTGACGGTTATAAAGTTGTGTGTCATTTTGATTCTCCGTTATGAAATAGATACGTTGAACGCTTCGATTCTTCGTGACTAAGTGACGGTTATAAAGTTATGTATCATTTTGATTCTTCGTGACAAAATTGTTACGGTGAACACTTCGATTCTTCGTGACGAAGTGACAGTTATAAAGTTGAATATCATTTCGATTCTTCGTGATGAAATGGATATGGTGAACACTTCGATTCTTCGTGACGAAGTGACGGTTATAAAGTTGTGTATCATTTCGATTCTTCGTGACGAAGTGACGGTTATAAAGTTGTGTATCATTTTTAATCTTCGTGATGAAATGGATACGGTGAAAACTTCGATTCTTCGTGATGAAGTGACGGTTTCAAAGTTGTGTATCATTTCGATTCTTCGTGACGAAATGGATACAGTGAATACTTTGATTCTTGATGACGGTTATGAAGTTGTGTATCATTTCGATTCTTCGTGATGAAATGGATACAGTGAACGCTTCGATTCTTCGTGATAAAGTGGCGGTTATAAAGTTGTGTATCATTTCGATTCTTCGTGATGAAATGGATACGGTGAACACTTCCATTCTTCGTAATGAAGTGAGGGTTATAAAGTTGTGTATCATTTTGATTCTTTGTGACGAATGGATACGCTGAACACTTCGATTCCTCGTGACGAAGTGACGGTTATGAAGTTGTGTATCATTTCAATTCTTGGTGACAAAATGGATACGGTGAACGCTTCGATTTATTGTGACAAAATGGATACGGCGAACACTTTGATTCTTTGTGACGAAGTGACGGCTATAAAGTTGTGTATCATTTCGATTCTTCATGATGAAATGGATATGATGAACACTTCAATTCTTCATGATGAAGTGACGGTTATAAAGTTGTGTATCATTTTGATTGTTCGTGATGAAATGGATACGGTGAACGCTTCGATTATTCGTGACAAAGTGAAGGTAATAAAGTTGTGTATCATTTCGATTCTTCGTGACGAATTGACGGTTATAAAGTTGTGTATCATTTCGAATCTTCGTGACGAAATGGATACGGTGAACACTTCGATTATTCGTGATGAAGTGACGATTTCAAAGTTGTGTATCATTTCTATTCTTCATGACGAAATGGATATGGTGAACACTTCGATTCTTCTTGACGAAGTGACGGTTATAAAGTTGTGTATCATTTTGATTCTTCGTGATGAAATGGATACAGTGAACGGTTCGATTCTTTGTGACGTAGTGACGGTTATAATGTTGTGTATCATTTCGATTCTTCGTGGTGAAATGGATACGGTGAACACTTCGATTGTTCGTAACGAAGTGACAGCTATAAAGTTGTGTATCATTTTGATTCTTCGTGACGAATGCATACGGTGAACACTTCGATTCTTCGTGTCGAAGTGACGGTTATGAAGTTGTGTATTAATTTGATTCTTCGTGACGAAATGGATACGGTGAACATTTTGATTCTTTGTGACGAAATGGATACAGTGAACACTTCGATTCTTTGTGATGAATCGACGGTTTTAAAGTTGTTTATCATTTCGATTCTTCGTGACGAAATGAACATGGTGAACACTTCGATTCCTTGTGACGAAGTGACGGTTATAAAGTTGTGTATCATTTCGATTCTTCGTTATGAAATGGATAAGGTGAACATTTCGATTCTTCGTAATGAAGTAACGGTTATAAAGTTGTGTATCATTTTGATTCTTCGTGACGAATGGATATGGTGAACAGTTCTATTCTTCGTGACGAAGTGACAGTTCTAAAGTTATGTATCATTTTGATTCTTCGTGACGAAGTGACAGTTATAAAGTTGTGTATCATTTCGATTCTTCGTGATGAAATGAATGAACCCTTCGATTCTTCGTGACGAAGTGACAGTTATAAAGTTGGGTATCATTTTAAATCTTCGTGATGAAATGGATACGGTGAACGCTTTGATTCTTCGTGACAAAGTGACGGTTATAAAATTGTGTATTATTTTGATTCTTCGTGGTGAAATGGCTATGGTGAATACTTCGATTCTTCGTGAAGAAGTGCCGGTCATAAAGTTGTGTATCATTTTGATTCTTCGTGATGAAATGGATACAGTGAATGCTTTGATTCCTCGTGACGAAGTGACGGTTATAAAGTTGTGTGTCATTTCGATTCTACGTAACAAAATGTATACGGTGAACACTTCGATTCTTCGTGACAGAGTGACTGTTATAAAATTGTGTATCATTTTGATTCTTCGTGATGAAATGGATATGGTGAACTCTTCAATTCTTCGTGATGAAGTGACGGTTATAAAGTTATGTATCATTTCAATTCTTAGTGATTAAAAGGATACGGTGAATGCTTCGATTCTTTGTGACGAAGTGACGATCATAAAGTTGTTTATCATTTCGAATCTTCTTGACAAAATGGATATAAACTTCAATTCTTTGTGAAGAAGTGACGGTTATAAAGTTGTGTATCATTTCGAATCTTCGTGACGAAATGGATTCGGTGAACACTTCGATTCTTCGTGACGAAGTAAGGTGATAAAGTTGTGTATCATTTCGATTCTTCATGATGAAATGGATACGGGGAACGCTTCGATTCTTTATGACAAAGTGACATTTATAAAGTTGTATATGATTTCGATTCCTCGTGATGAAATGGATACGCTGAACACTTCAATTCTTCATGACGAAGTGACGGTTATAAAGTTGTGTATCATTTCGATTCTTCGTGACGAAGTGATGGTTTTAAAGTTGTGTGTCATTTCGATTCTTTATAACGAAGTGATGGTTATAAAGTTGTGTATCATTTCAAATCTTCGTAATGAAATGGATAAGGTGAACACTTCGATTCTTCGTGATTAAGTGACGGTTTTAAAGTTGTGCATCATTTCAATTTTTCATGACGAAATGGATACGGTGAACACTTCGATTCTTCGTGACGATGTTACGATCATAAGGTTGTGTATCATTTCGATTCTTCGTGACAAAATGGATACGATGAACACTTCGATTCTTCATGACGAAGTGACAGTTATAAAATTGAGTATCATTTCTATTCTTCGTGATGAAATGGATATGGTGAACACTTCTATTCTTCGTGACGAAGTGACGGTTATAAAGTTGTGTATCATTTCGATTCTTCGTGATGAAATGGATACGGTGAACACTTTGATTCTTCTTGATGAAGTGACGGTTATAAAGTTGTGTATCATTTCGATTCTGCGTGACGAAAGGGAAACAATGAACACTTCGATTCTTCGTGACGAAGTGAAAGTTATAAAGTTGTGTATTATTTTGATTATTCGTGACCACTGGAAACGGTGAACACTTGAGTGGCGGTTATAAAGTTGTGTATCATTTTGATTTTTCGTGATGAAATGGATATGGTGAACGCTTTTATTCTTCATGACGAAATGGATACAGTGAACAATTCTTTTCTTTGTAACGAAGTGACGGTTATAAAGTTGTGTGTCATTTTGATTCTTCGTTATGAAATAGATACGGTGAACGCTTCGATTCTTCATGACTAAGTGACGGTTATAAAGTTATGTATCATTTTGATTCTTCGTGACAAAATTGATACGGTGAACACTTCGATTCTTCGTGACGAAGTGACAGTTATAAAGTTGAGTATCATTTCGATACTTCGTGATGAAATGGATATGGTGAACACTTCGATTCTTCGTGACGAAGTGAAGGTTATAAAGTTGTGTATCATTTTGATTCTTTGTGACGAAATGGATACGGAGAACATTTCGATTCTTCATGACGAAGTGACGGTTATAAAGTTGTGTATCATTTCGATTCTTCGTGACGAAGTGACGATTATAAAGTTGTGTATCAATTTTAATCTTCGTGAGGAAATGGATACGGTGAACACTTCGATTCTTCGTGATGAAGTGACGGTTTTAAAGTTGTGTATCATTTTGATTCTTCGTGACGAAATGGATACAGTGAATACTTTGATTCTTGATGACGAAGTGACGGTTATAAAGTTGTGTATCATTTTGATTCTTCGTGATGAAATGGATACAGTGAATGCTTTGATTCTTCATGATAAAGTGGCGGTTATAAAGTTGTGTATCATTTCGATTCTTCGTGATGAAATGGATACGGTGAACACTTTCATTCTTCGTAATGAAGTGAGGATTATAAAGTTGTGTATCATTTTGATTCTTTGTGACGAATGGATACGCTAAACACTTCGATTCCTCGTGACGAAGTGACGGTTATGAAGTTGTGTATCATTTCAATTCATGGTGACAAAATGGATACGGTGAACGCTTCGATTTATTATGACGAAATGGGTACTGCGAACACTTTGATTATTCGTGACGAAGAGACGGCTATAAAGTTGTGTATCATTTCGATTCTTCATGATGAAATGTATATGATGATCACTTCGATTCTTCATGATGAAGTGACGGTTATAAAGTTGTGTATCATTTCGATTGTTCGTGATGAAATGGATACGGTGAACGCTTCGATTATTCGTGACAAAGTGAAGGTAATAAAGTTGTGTATCATTTCGATTCTTCATGACGAATTGACGGTTATAAAGTTGTGTATCATTTCGAATCTTCGTGACGAAATGGATACCGTGAACACTTCGATTATTCGTGATGAAGTGACGATTTCAAAGTTGTGTATCATTTCTATTCTTCATGACGAAATGGATATGGTGAACACTTCGATTCTTCTTGACGAAGTGACGGTTATAAAGTTGTGTATCATTTTGATTCTTCGTGATGAAATGGATACAGTGAACAGTTCGATTCTTCGTGACGTAGTGACGGTTATAAAGTTGTGTATCATTTCGATTCTTCGTGCTGAAATGGATACGGTGAACACTTCGATTGTTCGTAACGAAGTGACAGCTATAAAGTTGTGTATCATTTTGATTCTTCGTGACGAATGCATACGGTGAACACTTCGATTCTTCGTGACGAAGTGACGGTTATGAAGTTGTGTATTAATTTGATTCTTCGTGACGAAATGGATACGGTGAACATTTTGATTCTTTGTGACGAAATGGATACGGTGAACACTTCGATTCTTTGTGATGAATCGACGGTTTTAAAGTTGTGTATCATTTCGATTCTTCGTGACGAAATGGATATGGTGAGCACTTCGATTCCTTGTGACGAAGTGACGGTTATAAAGTTGTGTATCATTTCGATTCTTCGTTATGAAATGGATACGGTGAACATTTCGATTCTTCTTAATGAAGTGACAGTTATAAAGTTGTGTATCATTTTGATTCTTCGTGACGAATGGATATGGTGAACAGTTCTATTCTTCGTGATAAAATGGATACGGTGAACGCTTTGATTCTTCGTGACGAAGTGACGGTTATAAAATTGTGTATTATTTCGATTCTTTGTGGCGAAATGGATATGGTGAATACTTCGATTCTTCGTGAAGAAGTGCCGGTCATAAAGTTGTATATCATTTCAATTCTTCGTGATGAAATGGATACAGTGAATGCTTCGATTCCTCGTGACGAAGTGACGGTTATAAAGTTGTGTGTCATTTCGATTCTTCGTGACGAAATGTATACGGTGAACACTTCGATTCTTCGTGACAGAGTGATTGTTATAAAATTGTGTATCATTTCGATTCTTCGTGAAGAAATGGATATGGTGAACTCTTCAATTCTTCGTGATGAAGTGACGGTTATAAAGTTATGTATCATTTCAATTCTTTGTGATGAAATGGATACGGTGAACGCTTCGATTCTTTGTGACGAAGTGACGATCATAAAGTTGTTTATCATTTCGAATCTTCTTGACAAAATGGATATTCACTTTGATTCTTTGTGAAGAAGTGACGGTTATAAAGTTGTCTATCATTTCGATTCTTCGTGACGAAATGGATTCGGTGAATACTTCGTTTCTTCATGACGAAGTAAGGTTATAAAGTTGTGTATCATTTCGATTCTTCATGACAAAATGGATACGGGGAACGCTTCGATTCTTTGTGACGAAGTGACAGTTATAAAGTTGTGTATGATTTCGATTCCTCATGATGAAATGGATACGATGAACACTTCAATTCTTCATGACGAAGTGACGGTTATAAAATTGTGTATCATTTCGATTCTTCGTGACGAAGTGATGGTTTTAAAGTTGTGTATCATTTCGATTCTTTATAACGAAGTGATGGTTATAAAGTTGTGTATCATTTCAAATCTTCGTGATGAAATGGATAAGGTGAACACTTCGATTCTTCGTGATTAAGTGACGGTTTTAAAGTTGTGTATCATTTCAATTTTTCATGACGAAATGGATACGGTGAACACTTCGATTCTTCGTGACGAAGTTACGATCATAAAGTTGTGTATCATTTCGATTCTTCGTGATGAAATGGATACAGTGAATGCTTCGATTCCTCGTGATGAAGTGACGGTTATAAAGTTGTGTATCATTTCGATTCTTCGTGACAAAATGGATACGATGAACACTTCGATTCTTTGTGACGGAGTGACTGTTATAAAATTGTGTATCATTTCGATTCTTCGTGATGAAATGGATATGATGAACTCTTCAATCCTTCGTGATGAAGTGGCGGTTATAAAGTTATGTATCATTTCAATTCTTTGTGACGAAATGGATACAGTGAACGCTTCGATTCTTTGTGACGAAGTGATGGTTATAAAGTTGTGTATCATTTCAAATCTTCATGACGAAATGGATACGGTGAACACTTCGATTCTTCATAACGAAGTGACGGGTATAATGTTGTGTATCATTTCGATTCTTCGTTATGAAATGGATACGGTGAACATTTCGATTCTTCGTGACGAAGTGACGGTTATAAAGTTGTGTGTCATTTCGATTCTTCGTGACGAAATGTATACGGCGAACACTTCGATTCTTCGTGACGGAGTGACTGTTATAAAATTATGTATCATTTCGATTCTTCGTGATGAAATGGATATGGTGAACTCTTCAATTCTTCGTGATGAAGTGACGATTATAAAGTGTTGAATCATTTCGATTCTTCGGGACGAAATAGATACGGGGAACGCTTCGATTCTTCGTGACAAAGTGACAGTTATAAAGTTGTGTATCATTTCGATTCTTCTTGATGAAATGGATACGGTGAACACTTCGATTCTTCCTGACGAAGTGACGATTATAAAGTTGTGTATCATTTCGATTCTGCGTGACGAAAGGGATACAGTGAACACTTCGATTCTTCGTGACGAAGTGACGGTTATAAAGTTGTGTATTATTTTGATTATTCGTGACCAATGGAAACGGTGAACACTTTAGTGGTGATTATAAAGTTATGTATCATTTCAATTCTTCGTGCTGAAATGGATACGGTGAACGCTTTGATTCTTCGTGACGAAATGGATACAGTGAACACTTCGATTCTTCGTGACGAAGTAACGGTTCTAAAGTTGTGTGTCATTTTGATTTTTCATTACGAAATAGATACGATGAACGCTTCGATTCTTCGTGACTAAGTGATGGTTATAAAGTTTTGTATCATTTTGATTCTTCGTGACAAAATGGATACGGTGAAAACTTCGATTCTTTGTGACGAAGTGACAGTTATAAAGTTGAGTTTCATTTCGATTCTTCGTGATGAAATGGATATGGTGAACACTTCGATTCTTCGTGACGAAGTGACGGTTATAAAGTTGTGTATCATTTCTATTCTTCGTGATGAAATGGATACGGTGAACACTTCGATTCTTCCTGATGAAGTGACGGTTATAAAGTTGTGTATCATTTCGATTCTGCGTGACGAAAGGGATACAATGAACATTTCGATTCTTCGTGACGAAGTGACGGTTATAAAGTTGTGTATTATTTTGATTATTCGTGACCAATGGAAACGGTGAACACTTGGGTGGCGGTTATAAAGTTGTGTATCATTTTGATTTTTCGTTATGTAATGGATACGGTGAACGCTTTTATTCTTCATGACGAAGTAAGGTTATAAAGTTGTGTATCATTTCGATTCTTCATGACAAAATGGATACGGGGAACGCTTCGATTCTTTGTGACGAAGTGACAGTTATAAAGTTGTGTATGATTTCGATTCCTCATGATGAAATGGATACGATGAACACTTCAATTCTTCATGACGAAGTGACGGTTATAAAATTGTGTATCATTTCGATTCTTCGTGACGAAGTGATGGTTTTAAAGTTGTGTATCATTTCGATTCTTTATAATGAAGTGATGGTTATAAAGTTGTGTATCATTTCAAATCTTCGTGATGAAATGGATAAGGTGAACACTTCGATTCTTCGTGATTAAGTGACGGTTTTAAAGTTGTGTATCATTTCAATTTTTCATGACGAAATGGATACGGTGAACACTTCGATTCTTCGTGACGAAGTTACGATCATAAAGTTGTGTATCATTTCGATTCTTCGTGACTAAGTGATGGTTATAAAGTTATGTATCATTTTGATTCTTCGTGACAAAATGGATACGGTGAACACTTCGATTCTTCGTGATGAAGTGACAGTCATAAAATTGAGTATCATTTCGATTCTTCGTGATGAAATGGATATGGTGAACACTTCGATTCTTCGTGACGAAGTGACGGTTATAAAGTTCTGTATCATTTCTATTCTTCGTGATGAAATGGATATGGTGAACACTTTGATTCTTCCTGATGAAGTGACGGTTATAAAGTTGTGTATCATTTCGATTCTGCGTGACGAAAGGGATACAATGAACACTTCGATTCTTCGTGACGAAGTGAAAGTGATAAAGTTGTGTATTATTTTGATTATTCGTGACCACTGGAAACGGTGAACACTTGAGTGGCGGTTATAAAGTTGTGTATCATTTTGATTTTTCGTGATGAAATGGATACGGTGAACGCTTTTATTCTTCATGACGAAATGGATACAGCGAACAATTCTTTTCTTCGTAATGAAGTGACGGTTATAAAGTTGTGTGTCATTTTGATTCTCTGTTATGAAATAGATACGTTGAACGCTTCGATTCTTCGTGACTAAGTGACGGTTATAAAGTTATGTATCATTTTGATTCTTCGTGACAAAATTGTTACGGTGAACACTTCGATTCTTCGTGACGAAGTGACAGTTATAAAGTTGAATATCATTTCGATTCTTCGTGATGAAATGGATATGGTGAACACTTCGATTCTTCGTGACGAAGTGACGGTTATAAAGTTGTGTATCATTTCGATTCTTCGTGACGAAGTGACGGTTATAAAGTTGTGTATCATTTTTAATCTTCGTGATGAAATGGATACGGTGAAAACTTCGATTCTTCGTGATGAAGTGACGGTTTCAAAGTTGTGTATCATTTCGATTCTTCGTGACGAAATGGATACAGTGAATACTTTGATTCTTGATGACGGTTATGAAGTTGTGTATCATTTCGATTCTTCGTGATGAAATGGATACAGTGAACGCTTCGATTCTTCGTGATAAAGTGGCGGTTATAAAGTTGTGTATCATTTCGATTCTTCGTGATGAAATGGATACGGTGAACACTTCCATTCTTCGTAATGAAGTGAGGGTTATAAAGTTGTGTATCATTTTGATTCTTTGTGACGAATGGATACGCTGAACACTTCGATTCCTCGTGACGAAGTGACGGTTATGAAGTTGTGTATCATTTCAATTCTTGGTGACAAAATGGATACGGTGAACGCTTCGATTTATTGTGACAAAATGGATACGGCGAACACTTTGATTCTTTGTGACGAAGTGACGGCTATAAAGTTGTGTATCATTTCGATTCTTCATGATGAAATGGATATGATGAACACTTCAATTCTTCATGATGAAGTGACGGTTATAAAGTTGTGTATCATTTTGATTGTTCGTGATGAAATGGATACGGTGAACGCTTCGATTATTCGTGACAAAGTGAAGGTAATAAAGTTGTGTATCATTTCGATTCTTCGTGACGAATTGACGGTTATAAAGTTGTGTATCATTTCGAATCTTCGTGACGAAATGGATACGGTGAACACTTCGATTATTCGTGATGAAGTGACGATTTCAAAGTTGTGTATCATTTCTATTCTTCATGACGAAATGGATATGGTGAACACTTCGATTCTTCTTGACGAAGTGACGGTTATAAAGTTGTGTATCATTTTGATTCTTCGTGATGAAATGGATACAGTGAACGGTTCGATTCTTTGTGACGTAGTGACGGTTATAATGTTGTGTATCATTTCGATTCTTCGTGGTGAAATGGATACGGTGAACACTTCGATTGTTCGTAACGAAGTGACAGCTATAAAGTTGTGTATCATTTTGATTCTTCGTGACGAATGCATACGGTGAACACTTCGATTCTTCGTGTCGAAGTGACGGTTATGAAGTTGTGTATTAATTTGATTCTTCGTGACGAAATGGATACGGTGAACATTTTGATTCTTTGTGACGAAATGGATACAGTGAACACTTCGATTCTTTGTGATGAATCAACGGTTTTAAAGTTGTTTATCATTTCGATTCTTCGTGACGAAATGAACATGGTGAACACTTCGATTCCTTGTGACGAAGTGACGGTTATAAAGTTGTGTATCATTTCGATTCTTCGTTATGAAATGGATAAGGTGAACATTTCGATTCTTCGTAATGAAGTAACGGTTATAAAGTTGTGTATCATTTTGATTCTTCATGACGAATGGATATGGTGAACAGTTCTATTCTTCGTGACGAAGTGACAGTTCTAAAGTTATGTATCATTTTGATTCTTCGTGACGAAGTGACAGTTATAAAGTTGTGTATCATTTCGATTCTTCGTGATGAAATGAATGAACCCTTCGATTCTTCGTGACGAAGTGACAGTTATAAAGTTGGGTATCATTTTAAATCTTCGTGATGAAATGGATACGGTGAACGCTTTGATTCTTCGTGACGAAGTGACGGTTATAAAATTGTGTATTATTTTGATTCTTCGTGGCGAAATGGCTATGGTGAATACTTCGATTCTTCGTGAAGAAGTACCGGTCATAAAGTTGTGTATCATTTTGATTCTTCGTGATGAAATGGATACAGTGAATGCTTTGATTCCTCGTGACGAAGTGACGGTTATAAAGTTGTGTGTCATTTCGATTCTACGTAACAAAATGTATACGGTGAACACTTCGATTCTTCGTGACAGAGTGACTGTTATAAAATTGTGTATCATTTTGATTCTTCGTGATGAAATGGATATGGTGAACTCTTCAATTCTTCGTGATGAAGTGACGGTTATAAAGTTATGTATCATTTCAATTCTTAGTGATTAAAAGGATACGGTGAATGCTTCGATTCTTTGTGACGAAGTGACGATCATAAAGTTGTTTATCATTTCGAATCTTCTTGACAAAATGGATATAAACTTCAATTCTTTGTGAAGAAGTGACGGTTATAAAGTTGTGTATCATTTCGAATCTTCGTGACGAAATGGATTCGGTGAACACTTCGATTCTTCGTGACGAAGTAAGGTGATAAAGTTGTGTATCATTTCGATTCTTCATGATGAAATGGATACGGGGAACGCTTCGATTCTTTGTGACAAAGTGACATTTATAAAGTTGTATATGATTTCGATTCCTCGTGATGAAATGGATACGCTGAACACTTCAATTCTTCATGACGAAGTGACGGTTATAAAGTTGTGTATCATTTCGATTCTTCGTGACGAAGTGATGGTTTTAAAGTTGTGTGTCATTTCGATTCTTTATAACGAAGTGATGGTTATAAAGTTGTGTATCATTTCAAATCTTCGTAATGAAATGGATAAGGTGAACACTTCGATTCTTCGTGATTAAGTGACGGTTTTAAAGTTGTGCATCATTTCAATTTTTCATGACGAAATGGATACGGTGAACACTTCGATTCTTCGTGACGATGTTACGATCATAAGGTTATGTATCATTTCGATTCTTCGTGACAAAATGGATACGATGAACACTTCGATTCTTCATGACGAAGTGACAGTTATAAAATTGAGTATCATTTCTATTCTTCGTGATGAAATGGATATGGTGAACACTTCTATTCTTCGTGACGAAGTGACGGTTATAAAGTTGTGTATCATTTCGATTCTTCGTGATGAAATGGATACGGTGAACACTTTGATTCTTCTTGATGAAGTGACGGTTATAAAGTTGTGTATCATTTCGATTCTGCGTGACGAAAGGGAAACAATGAACACTTCGATTCTTCGTGACGAAGTGAAAGTTATAAAGTTGTGTATTATTTTGATTATTCGTGACCACTGGAAACGGTGAACACTTGAGTGGCGGTTATAAAGTTGTGTATCATTTTGATTTTTCGTGATGAAATGGATACGGTGAACGCTTTTATTCTTCATGACGAAATGGATACAGTGAACAATTCTTTTCTTTGTAACGAAGTGACGGTTATAAAGTTGTGTGTCATTTTGATTCTTCGTTATGAAATAGATACGGTGAACGCTTCGATTCTTCATGACTAAGTGACGGTTATAAAGTTATGTATCATTTTGATTCTTCGTGACAAAATTGATACGGTGAACACTTCGATTCTTCGTGACGAAGTGACAGTTATAAAGTTGAGTATCATTTCGATACTTCGTGATGATATGGATATGGTGAACACTTCGATTCTTCGTGACGAAGTGAAGGTTATAAAGTTGTGTATCATTTTGATTCTTTGTGACGAAATGGATACGGATGACATTTCGATTCTTCATGACGAAGTGACGGTTATAAAGTTGTGTATCATTTCGATTCTTCGTGACGAAGTGACGATTATAAAGTTGTGTATCAATTTTAATCTTCGTGAGGAAATGGATACGGTGAACACTTCGATTCTTCGTGATGAAGTGACGGTTTTAAAGTTGTGTATCATTTTGATTCTTCGTGACGAAATGGATACAGTGAATACTTTGATTCTTGATGACGAAGTGACGGTTATAAAGTTGTGTATCATTTTGATTCTTCGTGATGAAATGGATACAGTGAACGCTTTGATTCTTCATGATAAAGTGGCGATTATAAAGTTGTGTATCATTTCGATTCTTCGTGATGAAATGGATACGGTGAACACTTTCATTCTTCGTAATGAAGTGAGGATTATAAAGTTGTGTATCATTTTGATTCTTTGTGACGAATGGATACGCTAAACACTTCGATTCCTCGTGACGAAGTGACGGTTATGAAGTTGTGTATCATTTCAATTCATGGTGACAAAATGGATACGGTGAACGCTTCGATTTATTATGACGAAATGGGTACTGCGAACACTTTGATTATTCGTGACGAAGAGACGGCTATAAAGTTGTGTATCATTTCGATTCTTCATGATGAAATGGATATGATGATCACTTCGATTCTTCATGATGAAGTGACGGTTATAAAGTTGTGTATCATTTCGATTGTTCGTGATGAAATGGATACGGTGAACGCTTCGATTATTCGTGACAAAGTGAAGGTAATAAAGTTGTGTATCATTTCGATTCTTCATGACGAATTGACGGTTATAAAGTTGTGTATCATTTCGAATCTTCGTGACGAAATGGATACCGTGAACACTTCGATTATTCGTGATGAAGTGACGATTTCAAAGTTGTGTATCATTTCTATTCTTCATGACGAAATGGATATGGTGAACACTTCGATTCTTCTTGACGAAGTGACGGTTATAAAGTTGTGTATCATTTTGATTCTTCGTGATGAAATGGATACAGTGAACAGTTCGATTCTTCGTGACGTAGTGACGGTTATAAAGTTGTGTATCATTTCGATTCTTCGTGGTGAAATGGATACGGTGAACACTTCGATTGTTCGTAACGAAGTGACAGCTATAAAGTTGTGTATCATTTTGATTCTTCGTGACGAATGCATACGGTGAACACTTCGATTCTTCGTGACGAAGTGACGGTTATGAAGTTGTGTATTAATTTGATTCTTCGTGACGAAATGGATACGGTGAACATTTTGATTCTTTGTGACGAAATGGATACGGTGAACACTTCGATTCTTTGTGATGAATCGACGGTTTTAAAGTTGTGTATCATTTCGATTCTTCGTGACGAAATGGATATGGTGAGCACTTCGATTCCTTGTGACGAAGTGACGGTTATAAAGTTGTGTATCATTTCGATTCTTCGTTATGAAATGGATACGGTGAACATTTCGATTCTTCTTAATGAAGTGACAGTTATAAAGTTGTGTATCATTTTGATTCTTCGTGACGAATGGATATGGTGAACAGTTCTATTCTTCGTGATAAAATGGATACGGTGAACGCTTTGATTCTTCGTGACGAAGTGACGGTTATAAAATTGTGTATTATTTCGATTCTTTGTGGCGAAATGGATATGGTGAATACTTCGATTCTTCGTGAAGAAGTGCCGGTCATAAAGTTGTATATCATTTCGATTCTTCGTGATGAAATGGATACAGTGAATGCTTCGATTCCTCGTGACGAAGTGACGGTTATAAAGTTGTGTGTCATTTCGATTCTTCGTGACGAAATGTATACGGTGAACACTTCGATTCTTCGTGACAGAGTGATTGTTATAAAATTGTGTATCATTTCGATTCTTCGTGAAGAAATGGATATGGTGAACTCTTCAATTCTTCGTGATGAAGTGACGGTTATAAAGTTATGTATCATTTCAATTCTTTGTGATGAAATGGATACGGTGAACGCTTCGATTCTTTGTGACGAAGTGACGATCATAAAGTTGTTTATCATTTCGAATCTTCTTGACAAAATGGATATTCACTTCGATTCTTTGTGAAGAAGTGACGGTTATAAAGTTGTCTATCATTTCGATTCTTCGTGACGAAATGGATTCGGTGAATACTTCGTTTCTTCATGACGAAGTAAGGTTATAAAGTTGTGTATCATTTCGATTCTTCATGACAAAATGGATACGGGGAACGCTTCGATTCTTGGTGACGAAGTGACAGTTATAAAGTTGTGTATGATTTCGATTCCTCATGATGAAATGGATACGATGAACACTTCAATTCTTCATGACGAAGTGACGGTTATAAAATTGTGTATCATTTCGATTCTTCGTGACGAAGTGATGGTTTTAAAGTTGTGTATCATTTCGATTCTTTATAACGAAGTGATGGTTATAAAGTTGTGTATCATTTCAAATCTTCGTGATGAAATGGATAAGGTGAACACTTCGATTCTTCGTGATTAAGTGACGGTTTTAAAGTTGTGTATCATTTCAATTTTTCATGACGAAATGGATACGGTGAACACTTCGATTCTTCGTGACGAAGTTACGATCATAAAGTTGTGTATCATTTCGATTCTTCGTGATGAAATGGATACAGTGAATGCTTCGATTCCTCGTGATGAAGTGACGGTTATAAAGTTGTGTATCATTTCGATTCTTCGTGACAAAATGGATACGATGAACACTTCGATTCTTTGTGACGGAGTGACTGTTATAAAATTGTGTATCATTTCGATTCTTCGTGATGAAATGGATATGATGAACTCTTCAATCCTTCGTGATGAAGTGGCGGTTATAAAGTTATGTATCATTTCAATTCTTTGTGACGAAATGGATACAGTGAACGCTTCGATTCTTTGTGACGAAGTGATGGTTATAAAGTTGTGTATCATTTCAATTCTTCATGACGAAATGGATACGGTGAACACTTCGATTCTTCATAACGAAGTGACGGGTATAATGTTGTGTATCATTTCGATTCTTCGTTATGAAATGGATACGGTGAACATTTCGATTCTTCGTGACGAAGTGACGGTTATAAAGTTGTGTGTCATTTCGATTCTTCGTGACGAAATGTATACGGCGAACACTTCGATTCTTCGTGACGGAGTGACTGTTATAAAATTATGTATCATTTCGATTCTTCGTGATGAAATGGATATGGTGAACTCTTCAATTCTTCGTGATGAAGTGACGATTATAAAGTGTTGAATCATTTCGATTCTTCGGGACGAAATAGATACGGGGAACGCTTCGATTCTTCGTGACAAAGTGACAGTTATAAAGTTGTGTATCATTTCGATTCTTCTTGATGAAATGGATACGGTGAACACTTCGATTCTTCCTGACGAAGTGACGATTATAAAGTTGTGTATCATTTCGATTCTGCGTGACGAAAGGGATACAGTGAACACTTCGATTCTTCGTGACGAAGTGACGGTTATAAAGTTGTGTATTATTTTGATTATTCATGACCAATGGAAACGGTGAACACTTTAGTGGTGATTATAAAGTTATGTATCATTTCAATTCTTCGTGCTGAAATGGATACGGTGAACGCTTTGATTCTTCGTGACGAAATGGATACAGTGAACACTTCGATTCTTCGTGACGAAGTAACGGTTCTAAAGTTGTGTGTCATTTTGATTCTTCATTACGAAATAGATACGATGAACGCTTCGATTCTTCGTGACTAAGTGATGGTTATAAAGTTTTGTATCATTTTGATTCTTCGTGACAAAATGGATACGGTGAAAACTTCGATTCTTTGTGACGAAGTGACAGTTATAAAGTTGAGTTTCATTTCGATTCTTCGTGATGAAATGGATATGGTGAACACTTCGATTCTTCGTGACGAAGTGACGGTTATAAAGTTGTGTATCATTTCTATTCTTCGTGATGAAATGGATACGGTGAACACTTCGATTCTTCCTGATGAAGTGACGGTTATAAAGTTGTGTATCATTTCGATTCTGCGTGACGAAAGGGATACAATGAACATTTCGATTCTTCGTGACGAAGTGACGGTTATAAAGTTGTGTATTATTTTGATTATTCGTGACCAATGGAAACGGTGAACACTTGGGTGGCGGTTATAAAGTTGTGTATCATTTTGATTTTTCGTTATGAAATGGATACGGTGAACGCTTTTATTCTTCATGACGAAATGGATACAGTGAACAATTCTTTTCTTCGTAACGAAGTGACGGTTATAAAATTGTGTGTCATTTTGATTCTTCGTTACGAAATAGATACGGTGAACGCTTCGATTCTTCGTGACTAAGTGACGGTTATAAAGTTATGTATCATTTTGATTCTTCGTGACAAAATGGATACGGTGAACACTTCGATTCTTCGTGACGAAGTGACAGTTATAAAGTTGAGTATCATTTCGATTCTTCGTGATGAAATGGATATGGTGAACACTTCGATCCTTCGTGACGAAGTGACGGTTATAAAGTTGTGTATCATTTTGATTCTTTGTGACGAAATGGATACGGTGAACATTTCGATTCTTCAAGACGAAGTGACGGTTATAAAGTTGTGTATCATTTCGATTCTTCGTGACGAATTGACGGTTATAAAGTTGTGTATCATTTCGAATCTTCGTGACGAAATGGATACGGTGAACACTTCGATTATTCATGATGAAGTGACGATTTCAAAGTTGTGTATCATTTCTATTCTTCATGACGAAATGGATATGGTGAACACATCGATTCTTCTTGACGAAGTGACGGTTATAAAGTTGGGTATCATTTTGATTCTTCGTGATGAAATGGATACAGTGAACGGTTCGATTCTTCGTGACGTAGTGGCGGTTATAAAGTTGTGTATCATTTCGATTCTTCGTGGTGAAATGGATACGGTGAACACTTCGATTCTTCGTAACGAAGTGACAGCTATAAAGTTGTGTATCATTTTGATTCTTCGTGACGAATGCATACGGTGAACACTTCGATTCTTCGTGACGAAGTGACGGTTATGAAGTTGTGTATTAATTTGATTCTTCGTGACGAAATGGATACGGTAAACATTTTGATTCTTTGTGACGAACTGGATACAGTGAACACTTCGATTCTTTGTGATGGATCGACGGTTTTAAAGTTGTGTATTATTTCGATTCTTCGTGACGAAATGGATATGGTGAACACTTCAATTCCTTGTGATGAAGTGACGGTTATAAAGTTGTGTATCATTTTGATTCTTCGTGATGAAATGGATATAGTGAACGCATCGATTCTTTGTGACGAAGTGACGGGTATAATGTTGTGTATCATTTCGATTCTTCGTTATGAAATGGATACGGTGAACATTTCGATTCTTCGTAATGAAGTGACGGTTATAAAGTTGTGTATCATTTTGATTCTTCGTGACGAATGGATATGGTGAACAGTTGTATTCTTCGTGACGAAGTGACAGTTCTAAAGTTATGTATCATTTTGATTCTTTGTGACTAAATGGATATGGTGAATGCTTCGATTCTTTGTGACAAAATGGATACGGTGAACACTTCGATTCTTCGTGACGAAGTGACAGTTATAAAGTTGGGTGTCATTTCGATTCTTCGTGATGAAATGGATACGATGAACGCTTCGATTCTTTGTAACGAAGTGACGGTTATAAAGTTGTGTATCATTTCGATTCTTCGTGATGAAATGGATACAGTGAATGCTTCGATTCCTCGTGACGAAGTGACAGTTACAAAGTTGTGTGTCATTTCGATTCTTCGTGACGAAATGTATACGGTGAACACTTCGATTCTTCGTGACAGAGTGACTGTTATAAAATTGTGTATCATTTCGATTCTTCGTGACGAAATGGATATGGTGAACTCTTCAATTCTTCGTGATGAAGTGACGGTTATAAAGTTGTGTATCATTTCAATTCTTTGTGATGAAATGGATACGGTGAACGCTTCCATTCTTTGTGACGAAGTGACGACCATAAAGTTGTTTATCATCTCGAATCTTCTTGACGAAATGGATATTCACTTCAATTCTTTATGAAGAAGTGACGGTTTTAAAGTTGTGTATCATTTCGATTATTCGTGACGAAGTGATGGTTTTAAGGTTGTGTATCATTTCGATTCTTTATAACGAAGTGATGGTTATAAAGTTGTGTATCATTTCAAATCTTCGTGATGAAATGGATAAGGTGAACACTTCGATTCTTCGTGATTAAGTGACGGTTTTAAAGTTGTGTATCATTTCAATTTTTCATGACGACATGGATACGGTGAACACTTCGATTCTTTGTGACGAAGTTACGATCATAAAGTTGTGTATCATTTCGATTCTTCGTGATGAAATGGATACAGTGAATGCTTCGATTCCTCGTGACGAAGTGACGGTTATAAAGTTGTGTATCATTTCGATTCTTCGTGACAAAATGGATACGATGAGCACTTCGATTCTTCGTGACGGAGTGACTGTTATAAAATTGTGTATCATTTCGATTCTTCGTGATGAAATGGATATGGTGAACTCTTCAATCCTTCGTGATGAAGTGACGGTTATAAAGTTGTGTATCATTTAAATTCTTTGTGACGAAATGGATACAGTGAACGCTTCGATTCTTTGTGACGAAGTGACGATCATAAAGTTGTTTATCATTTCGAATCTTCGTGACGAAATGGATAAGGTGAACACTTCGATTCTTCGTGATTAAGTGACGGTTTTAAAGTTGTGTATCATTTCAATTTTTCATGACGACATGGATACGGTGAACACTTCGATTCTTCGTGACGAAGTTACGATCATAAAGTTGTGTATCATTTCGATTCTTCGTGATGAAATGGATACAGTGAATTCTTCGATTCCTCGTGACGAAGTGACGGTTATAAAGTTGTGTATCATTTCGATTCTTCGTGACAAAATGGATACGATGAGCACTTCGATTCTTCGTGACGAAGTGACTGTTATAAAATTATGTATCATTTCGATTCTTCGTGATGAAATGGATATGGTGAACTCTTCAATTCTTCGTGATGAAGTGAAGATTATAAAGTGTTGAATCATTTCGATTCTTCATGTCGAAATAGATACGGGGAACGCTTCGATTCTTCGTGATGAAGTGACGGTTATAAAGTTGTGTATCATTTCGATTCTTCTTGACGAAATGGATACGGTGAACACTTCGATTCTTCCTGACGAAGTGACGATTATAAAGTTGTGTATCATTTCGATTCTGCGTGACGAAAGGGATACAGTGAACACTTCGATTCTTCGTGACGAAGTGACGGTTATAAAGTTGTGTATTATTTTGATTATTCGTGACCAATGGAAACGGTGAACACTTTAGTGGCGGTTATAAAGTTATGTATCATTTCAATTCTTCGTGATGAAATGGATACGGTGAACGCTTTGATTCTTCGTGACGAAATGGAAACAATGAATACTTCCAATCTTCGTAACGAAGTAACGGTTATAAAGTTGTGTGTCATTTTGATTCTTCGTTACGAAATAAATACAGTGAACGCTTCAATTCTTCGTGACTAAGTGATGGTTATAAAGTTATGTATCATTTTGATTCTTCGTGACAAAATGGATACGGTGAACACTTCGATTCTTCGTGACGAAGTGACAGTTATAAAATTGAGTATCATTTCGATTCTTCGTGATGAAATGGATATGGTGAACACTTCGATTCTTCGTGACGAAGTGACGGTTATAAAGTTGTGTATCATTTCGATTCTTCGTGATGAAATGGATACGGTGAACACTTTGATTATTCCTGATGAATTGACGGTTATAAAGTTGTGTATCATTTCGATTCTGCGTGACGAAAGGGATACAATGAACACTTTGATTCTTCGTGACGAAGTGAAAGTTATAAAGTTGTGTATTATTTTGATTATTCGTGATCACTGGAAACGGTGAACACTTGAGTGGCGGTTATAAAGTTGTGTATCATTTTGATTTTTCGTGATGAAATGGATACGGTGAACGCTTTTATTCTTCATGACGAAATGGATATAGTGAACAATTCTTTTCTTCGTAACGAAGTGACGGTTATAAAGTTGTGTGTCATTTAGATTCTTCGTTATGAAATAGATACGGTGAACGCTTCGATTCTTCGTGACTAAGTGACGGTTATAAAGTTATGTATCATTTTGATTCTTCGTGACAAAATTGATTCGGTGAACACTTCGATTCTTCGTGACGAAGTAACAGTTATAAAGTTGAGTATCAGTTCGATTCTTCGTGATGAAATGGATATGGTGAACACTTCGATTCTTCGTGACGAAGTGAAGGTTATAAACTTGTGTATCATTTTGATTCTTTGTGACGAAATGGATACGGTGAACATTTCGATTCTTCATGACGAAGTGACGGTTATAAAGTTGTGTATCATTTCGATTCTTCATGACGAAGTGACGGTTATAAAGTTGTGTATCATTTTTAATCTTCGTAATGAAATGGATATGGAGAACACTTCGATTCTTCGTGACGAAGTGATGGTTATAAAGTTGTGTGTCATTTCGATTCTTCATGGCGAAATGGATATGGTGAATACTTCGATTCTTCGTGAAGAAGTGCCGGTCATAAAGTTGTGTATCATTTCGATTCTTCGTGATGAAATGGATACAGTGAAAGCTTCGATTCCTCGTGACGAAGTGACGGTTATAAAGTTGTGTGTCATTTCGATTCTTCGTGACAAAATGTATACGATGAACACTTCGATTCTTTGTGACAGAGTGACTGTTATAAAATTGTGCATCATTTCGATTCTACGTGACGAAATGGATATGGTGAACTCTTCAATTCTTCGTGATGAAGTGACGGTTATAAAGTTGTGTATCATTTCAATTCTTTGTGATGAAATGGATACGGTGAACGCTTCGATTCTTTGTGACGAAGTGACGATCATAAAGTTGTTTATCATTTCGAATATTCATGACAAAATGGATATTCACTTCGATTCTTTGTGAAGAAGTGACGGTTATAAAGTTGTGTATCATTTCGATTCTTCGTGACGAAATGGATTCGGTGAACACTTCGATTCTTCGTGACGAAGTAAGGTTATAAAGTTGTGTATCATTTCGATTCTTCATGACGAAATGGATACGGGGAACGCTTCGATTCTTTGTGACGAAGTGACAGTTATAAAGTTGTGCATGATTTCGATTCCTCGTGATGAAATGGATACGCTGAACACTTCAATTCTTCATGACGAAGTGACGGTTATAAAGTTGTGTATCATTTCGATTCTTCGTGACGAAGTGATGGTTTTAAAGTTATGTATCATTTCGATTCTTTATAACGAAGTGATGGTTATAAAGTTGTGTATCATTTCAAATCTTCGTGATGAAATGGATAAGGTGAACACTTCGATTCTTCGTGATTAAGTGACGGTTTTAAAGTTGTGTATCATTTCAATTTTTCATGACGAAATGGATACGGTGAACACTTCGATTCTTCGTGACGAAGTTACGATCATAAAGTTGTGTATCATTTCGATTCTTCGTGATGAAATGGATACAGTGAATGCTTCGATTCCTCGTGACGAAGTGACGGTTATAAAGTTGTGTATCATTTCGATTCTTCTTGACAAAATGGATACGATGAGCACTTCGATTCTTCGTGACGGAGTGACTGTTATAAAATTGTGTATCATTTTGATTCTTTGTGATGAAATGGATATGGTGAACTCTTCAATCCTTCGTGATGAAGTGACGGTTATAAAGTTGTGTATCATTTCAATTCTTTGTGACAAAAATGGATACAGTGAACGCTTCGATTCTTTGTGACGAAGTGACGATCATAAAGTTGTTTATCATTTCGAATCTTCGTGATGAAATGGATATGGTGAACACTTTGATTCTTTGTGATGAAGTGACGGTTATAAAGTTGCGTATCATTTTATTCTTCGTGACGAAATGGATACAGTGAACACTTCGATTCTTCGTGACGGAGTGACTGTTATAAAATTATGTATCATTTCGATTCTTCGTGATGAAATGGATATGGTGAACTCTTCAATTCTTCGTGATGAAGTGACGATTATAATGTGTTGAATCATTTCGATTCTTCGTGACGAAATAGATACGGGGAACGCTTCGATTCTTCGTGACGAAGTGACGGTTATAAAGTTGTGTATCATTTCGATTCTTCTTGATGAATTGGATACGGTGAACACTTCGATTCTTCCTGACGAAGTGACGATTATAAAGTTGTGTATCATTTCGATTCTGCGTGACGAAAGGGATACAGTGAACACTTCGATTCTTTGTGACGAAGTGACGGTTATAAAGTTGTGTATTATTTTGATTATTCGTGACCAATGGAAACGGTGAACACTTTAGTATTGTTATAAAGTTATGCATCATTTCAATTCTTCGTGATGAAATGGATACGGTGAACGCTTTGATTCTTCGTGACGAAATGGATACAGTTAACACTTCGATTCTTCGTAACGAAGTAACGGTTATAAAGTTGTGTGTCATTTTGATTCTTCGTTACTATATAGATACGGTGAACGCTTCGATTCTTCGTGACTAAGTGATGGTTATAAAGTTATGTATCATTTTGATTCTTCGTGACAAAATGGATACGGTGAAAACTTCGATTCTTTGTGACGAAGTGACAGTTATAAAGTTGAGTATCATTTCGATTCTTTGTGATGAAATGGATATGGTGAACACTTCGATTCTTCGTGACGAAGTGACGGTTATAAAGTTGTGTATCATTTCGATTCTTCGTGATGAAATGGATACGGTGAACACTTCGATTCTTCCTGATGAAGTGACGGTTATAAAGTTGTGTATCATTTCGATTCTGCGTGACGAAAGGGATACAATTAACACTTCGATTCTTCGTGACGAAGTGACGGTTATAAAGTTGTGTATTATTTTGATTATTCGTGACCAATGGAAACGGTGAACACTTGAGTGGCGGTTATAAAGTTGTGTATCATTTTGATTCTTCGTTATGAAATGGATACAGTGAATGCTTTTATTCTTCATGATGAAATGGATACAGTGAATAATTCTTTTCTTCGTAACGAAGTGACGGTTATAAAGTTGTGTGTCATTTTGATTCTTCGTTACGAAATAGATACGGTGAACGCTTCGATTCTTCGTGACTAACTGACAGTTATAACGTTATGTATCATTTTGATTCTTCGTGACAAAATGGATACGGTGAACACTTCGATTCTTCGTGACGAAGTGACAGTTATAAAGTTGAGTATCATTTCGATTCTTCGTGATGAAATGGATATGGTGAACACTTCGATTCTTCGTGACGAAGTGACGGTTATAAAGTTGTGTATCATTTTGATTCTTTGTAACGAAATGGATACGGTGAACATTTCGATTCTTCATGACGAAGTGACGGTTATAAAGTTGTGTATCATTTCGATTCTTCGTGACGAAATGACGGTTATAAAGTTGTGTATCATTTCGAATCTTCGTGACAAAATGGATACAGTGAACACTTCGATTCTTCGTGATGATATGACAGTTTTAAAGTTGTGTATCATTTCGATTCTTCGTGACGAAATAGACACGGTTTATACTTTGATTCTTGATGACGAAGTGACGGTTATAAAGTTGTGTATCATTTCGATTCTTCGTGATGAAATGGATACAGTGAATGCTTCGATTCCTCGTGACGAAGTGACGGTTATAAAGTTGTGTATCATTTCGATTCTTCGTGATGAAATGGATACGGTGAACACTTCCATTCTTCGTAACGAAGTGAGGGTTACAAAGTTGTGTATCATTTTGATTCTATGTGACTAATGGATACGGTGAACACTTCAATTCCTCATGACGAAGTGACGGTTATAAAGTTGTGTATCATTTCAATTCTTGGTAACAAAATGGATACGGTGACCGCTTCAAATCATTGTGACGAAATGGATACGGTGAACACTTTAATTCTTCGTGACGAAGTGACGGCTATAAAGTTGTGTATCATTTCAATTCTTCATGATGAAATGGATATGATGAACACTTCGATTCTTCATTATGAAGTGACGGTTATAAAGTTGTGTATCATTTCGATTGTTCGTGATGAAATGGATACGGTGAACGCTTCGATTCTTCGTGACGAATTGACGGTTATAAAGTTGTGTATCATTTTAAATCTTCGTGACAAAATGGATACGGTGAACACTTCGATTCTTCGTGACGAAGTGACAGTTATAAAGTTGAGTATCATTTCGATTCTTCGTGATGAAGAGGATATGGTGAACACTTCGATTCTTCGTGACGAAGTGATGGTTATAAAGTTGTGTATCATTTCGATTCTTCGTGATGAAATGGATACGGTGAACACTTCGATTCTTCGTAACGAAGTGACAGCTATAAAGTTGTTTATCATTTTGATTCTTCGTGACGAATGCATACGGTGAACACTTCGATTCTTCGTGATAAAGTGACGGTTATGAAGTTGTGTATTAATTTGATTCTTCGTGACGAATGCATACGGTGAACATTTTGATTCTTTCTGACGAAATGGATACGGTGAACACATCGATTCTTTGTGATGAATCGACGGTTTTAACGTTGTGTATCATTTTGATTCTTCGTGACGAAATTGATACTGTGAACACTCCGATTCCTTGTGACGAAGTGACGGTTATAAAGTTGTGTATCATTTCGATTCTTCGTGTTGAAATGGATATAGTGAATGCATCAATTCTTTGTGACGAAGTGACGGTTATAATGTTGTGTATCATTTTGATTCTTCGTTATGAAATGGATACGGTGAATATTTCGCTTCTTCGTAATGAAGTGCCGGTTACAAAGTTGTGTATCATTTGGATTCTTCGTGACGAATGGATATGGTGAACAGTTTGATTCTTCATGACGAAGTGACAGTTCTAAAGTTATGTATCATTTTGATTCTTTGTGATGAAATGGATATGGTGAATGCTTCGATTCTTTGTGACAAAATGGATATGGAGAACACTTCGATTCTTCGTGACGAAGTGATGGTTATAAAGTTGTGTGTCATTTCGATTCTTCATGGCGAAATGGATATGGTGAATACTTCGATTCTTCGTGAAGAAGTGCCGGTCATAAAGTTGTGTATCATTTCGATTCTTCGTGATGAAATGGATACAGTGAAAGCTTCGATTCCTCGTGACGAAGTGACGGTTATAAAGTTGTGTGTCATTTCGATTCTTCGTGACAAAATGTATACGATGAACACTTCGATTCTTTGTGACAGAGTGACTGTTATAAAATTGTGCATCATTTCGATTCTACGTGACGAAATGGATATGGTGAACTCTTCAATTCTTCGTGATGAAGTGACGGTTATAAAGTTGTGTATCATTTCAATTCTTTGTGATGAAATGGATACGGTGAACGCTTCGATTCTTTGTGACGAAGTGACGATCTTAAAGTTGTTTATCATTTCGAATATTCTTGACAAAATGGATATTCACTTCGATTCTTTGTGAAGAAGTGACGGTTATAAAGTTGTGTATCATTTCGATTCTTCGTGACGAAATGGATTCGGTGAACACTTCGATTCTTCGTGACGAAGTAAGGTTATAAAGTTGTGTATCATTTCGATTCTTCATGACGAAATGGATACGGGGAACGCTTCGATTCTTTGTGACGAAGTGACAGTTATAAAGTTGTGCATGATTTCGATTCCTCGTGATGAAATGGATACGCTGAACACTTCAATTCTTCATGACGAAGTGACGGTTATAAAGTTGTGTATCATTTCGATTCTTCGTGACGAAGTGATGGTTTTAAAGTTATGTATCATTTCAATTCTTTATAACGAAGTGATGGTTATAAAGTTGTGTATCATTTCAAATCTTCGTGATGAAATGGATAAGGTGAACACTTCGATTCTTCGTGATTAAGTGACGGTTTTAAAGTTGTGTATCATTTCAATTTTTCATGACGAAATGGATACGGTGAACACTTCGATTCTTCGTGACGAAGTTACGATCATAAAGTTGTGTATCATTTCGATTCTTCGTGATGAAATGGATACAGTGAATGCTTCGATTCCTCGTGACGAAGTGACGGTTATAAAGTTGTGTATCATTTCGATTCTTCTTGACAAAATGGATACGATGAGCACTTCGATTCTTCGTGACGGAGTGACTGTTATAAAATTGTGTATCATTTTGATTCTTTGTGATGAAATGGATATGGTGAACTCTTCAATCCTTCGTGATGAAGTGACGGTTATAAAGTTGTGTATCATTTCAATTCTTTGTGACAAAAATGGATACAGTGAACGCTTCGATTCTTTGTGACGAAGTGACGATCATAAAGTTGTTTATCATTTCGAATCTTCGTGATGAAATGGATATGGTGAACACTTTGATTCTTTGTGATGAAGTGACGGTTATAAAGTTGCGTATCATTTTATTCTTCGTGACGAAATGGATACAGTGAACACTTCGATTCTTCGTGACGGAGTGACTGTTATAAAATTATGTATCATTTCGATTCTTCGTGATGAAATGGATATGGTGAACTCTTCAATTCTTCGTGATGAAGTGACGATTATAATGTGTTGAATCATTTCGATTCTTCGTGACGAAATAGATACGGGGAACGCTTCGATTCTTCGTGACGAAGTGACGGTTATAAAGTTGTGTATCATTTCGATTCTTCTTGATGAATTGGATACGGTGAACACTTCGATTCTTCCTGACGAAGTGACGATTATAAAGTTGTGTATCATTTCGATTCTGCGTGACGAAAGGGATACAGTGAACACTTCGATTCTTTGTGACGAAGGGACGGTTATAAAGTTGTGTATTATTTTGATTATTCGTGACCAATGGAAACGGTGAACACTTTAGTATTGTTATAAAGTTATGCATCATTTCAATTCTTCGTGATGAAATGGATACGGTGAACGCTTTGATTCTTCGTGACGAAATGGATACAGTTAACACTTCGATTCTTCGTAACGAAGTAACGGTTATAAAGTTGTGTGTCATTTTGATTCTTCGTTACTATATAGATACGGTGAACGCTTCGATTCTTCGTGACTAAGTGATGGTTATAAAGTTATGTATCATTTTGATTCTTCGTGACAAAATGGATACGGTTAAAACTTCGATTCTTTGTGACGAAGTGACAGTTATAAAGTTGAGTATCATTTCGATTCTTTGTGATGAAATGGATATGGTGAACACTTCGATTCTTCGTGACGAAGTGACGGTTATAAAGTTGTGTATCATTTCGATTCTTCGTGATGAAATGGATACGGTGAACACTTCGATTCTTCCTGATGAAGTGACGGTTATAAAGTTGTGTATCATTTCGATTCTGCGTGACGAAAGGGATACAATTAACACTTCGATTCTTCGTGACGAAGTGACGGTTATAAAGTTGTGTATTATTTTGATTATTCGTGACCAATGGAAACGGTGAACACTTGAGTGGCGGTTATAAAGTTGTGTATCATTTTGATTCTTCGTTATGAAATGGATACAGTGAATGCTTTTATTCTTCATGATGAAATGGATACAGTGAATAATTCTTTTCTTCGTAACGAAGTGACGGTTATAAAGTTGTGTGTCATTTTGATTCTTCGTTACGAAATAGATACGGTGAACGCTTCGATTCTTCGTGACTAACTGACAGTTATAACGTTATGTATCATTTTGATTCTTCGTGACAAAATGGATACGGTGAACACTTCGATTCTTCGTGACAAAGTGACAGTTATAAAGTTGAGTATCATTTCGATTCTTCGTGATGAAATGGATATGGTGAACACTTCGATTCTTCGTGACGAAGTGACGGTTATAAAGTTGTGTATCATTTTGATTCTTTGTAACGAAATGGATACGGTGAACATTTCGATTCTTCATGACGAAGTGACGGTTATAAAGTTGTGTATCATTTCGATTCTTCGTGACGAAATGACGGTTATAAAGTTGTGTATCATTTCGAATCTTCGTGACAAAATGGATACAGTGAACACTTCGATTCTTCGTGATGATATGACAGTTTTAAAGTTGTGTATCATTTCGATTCTTCGTGACGAAATAGACACGGTGAATACTTTGATTCTTGATGACGAAGTGACGGTTATAAAGTTGTGTATCATTTTGATTCTTCGTGATGAAATGGATACAGTGAATGCTTCGATTCCTCGTGACGAAGTGACGGTTATAAAGTTGTGTATCATTTCGATTCTTCGTGATGAAATGGATACGGTGAACACTTCCATTCTTCGTAACGAAGTGAGGGTTACAAAGTTGTGTATCATTTTGATTCTATGTGACTAATGGATACGGTGAACACTTCAATTCCTCATGACGAAGTGACGGTTATAAAGTTGTGTATCATTTCAATTCTTGGTAACAAAATGGATACGGTGACCGCTTCAAATCATTGTGACGAAATGGATACGGTGAACACTTTAATTCTTCGTGACGAAGTGACGGCTATAAAGTTGTGTATCATTTCAATTCTTCATGATGAAATGGATATGATGAACACTTCGATTCTTCATTATGAAGTGACGGTTATAAAGTTGTGTATCATTTCGATTGTTCGTGATGAAATGGATACGGTGAACGCTTCGATTCTTCGTGACGAATTGACGGTTATAAAGTTGTGTATCATTTTAAATCTTCGTGACAAAATGGATACGGTGAACACTTCGATTCTTCGTGACGAAGTGACAGTTATAAAGTTGAGTATCATTTCGATTCTTCGTGATGAAATGGATATGGTGAACACTTCGATTCTTCGTGACGAAGTGATGGTTATAAAGTTGTGTATCATTTCGATTCTTCGTGATGAAATGGATACGGTGAACACTTCGATTCTTCGTAACGAAGTGACAGCTATAAAGTTGTTTATCATTTTGATTCTTCGTGACGAATGCATACGGTGAACACTTCGATTCTTCGTGATAAAGTGACGGTTATGAAGTTGTGTATTAATTTGATTCTTCGTGACGAATGCATACGGTGAACATTTTGATTCTTTCTGACGAAATGGATACGGTGAACACATCGATTCTTTGTGATGAATCGACGGTTTTAACGTTGTGTATCATTTTGATTCTTCGTGACGAAATTGATACTGTGAACACTCCGATTCCTTGTGACGAAGTGACGGTTATAAAGTTGTGTATCATTTCGATTCTTCGTGTTGAAATGGATATAGTGAATGCATCAATTCTTTGTGACGAAGTGACGGTTATAATGTTGTGTATCATTTTGATTCTTCGTTATGAAATGGATACGGTGAATATTTCGCTTCTTCGTAATGAAGTGACGGTTACAAAGTTGTGTATCATTTTGATTCTTCGTGACGAATGGATATGGTGAACAGTTTGATTCTTCATGACGAATTGACAGTTCTAAAGTTATGTATCATTTTGATTCTTTGTGATGAAATGGATGTGGTGAATGCTTCGATTCTTTGTGACAAAATGGATATGGAGAACACTTCGATTCTTCGTGACGAAGTGATGGTTATAAAGTTGTGTGTCATTTCGATTCTTTGTGACGAAATGGATACGGTGAATGCTTCGATTCTTCATGACGAAGTAACGGTTATAAAGTTGTGTATCATTTCGATTCTTCATGACGAAATGGATGAACGCTTCGATTCTTCGTGATTAAGTGACGGTTTTAAAGTTATGTATCATTTGAATTTTTCAAGACGAAATGGATACGGTGAACACTTCGATTCTTCGTGACGAAGTTACGATCATAAAGTTGTGTATCATTTCGATTCTTCGTGATGAAATGGATACAGTGAATGCTTCGATTCCTCGTGACGAAGTGACGGTTATAAAGTTGTGTATCATTTCGATTCTTCGTGACGAAATGGATACGATGAACACTTCGATTCTTCGTGACGGAGTGACTATTATGAAATTGTGTATCATTTCAATTCTTTGTGATGAAATAGAATGGTGAACTCTTCAATAATTCGTGATGAAGTGACGGTTATAAAGTTGTGTATCATTTCAATTCTTTGTGACAAAAATGGATACAGTGAACGCTTCGATTCTTTGTGACGAAGTGACGATCATAAAGTTGTTTATCATTTCGAATCTTCGTGATGAAATGGATATGGTGAACACTTTGATTCTTTGTGATGAAGTGACGGTTATAAAGTTGCGTATCATTTTATTCTTCGTGACGAAATGGATACAGTGAACACTTCGATTCTTCGTGACGGAGTGACTGTTATAAAATTGTGTATCATTTCGATTCTTCGTGATGAAATGGATATGGTGAACTCTTCAATTCTTCGTGATGAAGTGACGATTATAATGTGTTGAATCATTTCGATTCTTCGTGACGAAATAGATACGGGGAACGCTTCGATTCTTCGTGACGAAGTGACGGTTATAAAGTTGTGTATCATTTCGATTCTTCTTGATGAAATGGATACGGTGAACACTTCGATTCTTCCTGACGAAGTGACGATTATAAAGTTGTGTATCATTTCGATTCTGCGTGACGAAAGGGATACAGTGAACACTTCGATTCTTTGTGACGAAGTCACGGTTATAAAGTTGTGTATTATTTTGATTATTCGTGACCAATGGAAACGGTGAACACTTTAGTATTGTTATAAAGTTATGCATCATTTCAATTCTTCGTGATGAAATGGATACGGTGAACGCTTTGATTCTTCGTGACGAAATGGATACAGTTAACACTTCGATTCTTCGTAACGAAGTAACGGTTATAAAGTTGTGTGTCATTTTGATTCTTCGTTACTATATAGATACGGTGAACGCTTCGATTCTTCGTGACTAAGTGATGGTTATAAAGTTATGTATCATTTTGATTCTTCGTGACAAAATGGATACGGTGAAAACTTCGATTCTTTATGACGAAGTGACAGTTATAAAGTTGAGTATCATTTCGATTCTTTGTGATGAAATGGATATGGTAAACACTTCGATTCTTCGTGACGAAGTGACGGTTATAAAGTTGTGTATCATTTCGATTCTTCGTGATGAAACGGATACGGTGAACACTTCGATTCTTCGTGACGAAGTGACGGTTATAAAGTTGTGTATCATTTCGATTCTTCGTGATGAAATGGATACGGTGAACACTTTGATTCTTCCTGACGAAGTGACGATTATAAAGTTGTGTATCATTTCGATTCTGCATGACGAAAGGGATACAGTGAACACTTCGATTCTTCATGACGAAGTGACGGTTATAAGGTTGTGTATTATTTTGATTATTCGTGACCAATGGAAACGGTGAACACTTTAGTGGCGGTTATAAAGTTATGTATCATTTCAATTCTTCGTGATGAAATGGATACGGTGAACGCTTTGATTCTTCGTGACGAAATGGATACAGTGAACAATTCTTTTCCTCATAACAAAGTGACGGTTATAAAGTTGTGTGTCATTTTGATTCTTCGTTAAGAAATAGATACGGTGAACGCTTCGATTCTTCGTGACTAAGTGACGGTTAAAAAGTTTTGTATCATTTTGATTCTTCGTGACAATATGGATACGGTGAACACTTCGATTCTTCGTGACGAAGTGACAGTTATAAAGTTGAGTATCATTTCGATTCTTTGTGATGAAATGGATATGGTGAACACTTCGATTCTTCGTAATGAAGTGACGGTTATAAAGTTGTGTATCATCTTGATTCTTTATGACGAAATGGATACGGTGAACATTTCGATTCTTCGTGACGAAGTGACGGTTATAAAGTTGTGTATCATTTCGATTCTTCGTGACAAAATGACGGTGATAAAGTTGTGTATCATTTCGAATCTTCGTGACGAAATGGATACGGTGAACACTTTGATTCTTCGTGATGAAGTGACGATTTTAAAGTTGTGTATCATTTCGATTCTTCGTGACAAAATGGATACGGTGAATACTTTGATTCTTGATGACGAAGTGACGGTTATAAAGTTGTGTATCATTTCGATTCTTCGTGATGAAATGGATACAGTGAACGCTTCGATTCTTCATGACGAAGTGGCGGTTATAACGTTGTGTATCATTTCGATTCTTCGTGATGAAATGGATACGGTGATCACTTCCATTCTTCGTAACGAAGTGAGGGTTATAAAGTTGTGTACCATTTTGATTCTTTGTGACGAATGGATACGGTGAACACTTTGATTCCTTGTGACGAAGTGACGGTTATGAAGTTGTGTATCATTTCAATTCTTGGTGACAAAATGGATACGGTCAACGCTTCGATTCATTGTGACGAAATGGATACGGTGAACACTTTGATTCTTCGTGACGAAGTGACGGCTATAAAGTTGTGTATCATTTCGATTCTTCATGATGAAATGGATATGATGAACAATTCGATTCTTCATGATGAAGTGACGATTATAAAGTTGTGTATCATTTCGATTGGTCGTGATGAAATGGATACGGTGAACGCTTCAATTCTTCGTGAAAAAGTGAAGGTAATAAAGTTGTGTATCATTTTGATTCTTCGTGACGAATTGACGGTTATAAAGTTGTGTATCATTTCGAATCTTCGTGACGAAATGGATATGGTGAACACTTCGATTCTTCGTGATGAAGTGACGATTTCAAAGTTGTGTATTATTTCTATTCTTCATGACAAAATGGATACGGTGAACACATCGATTCTTCGTGATGAAGTGATAGTTATAAAGTTGAGTATCATTTCGATTCTTCGTGATGAAATGGATATGTTGAACACTTCGATTCTTTGTGACGAAGTGACGGTTATAAAGTTGTGTATCATTTTGATTCTTCGTGATGAAATGGATACGGTGAACACTTCGATTCTTCGTAACGAAGTGACAGCGATAATGTTGTGTATCATTTTGATTCTTCGTGACGAATGCATACGGTGAACACTTCGATTCTTCGTGACGAAGTGACGGTTATGAAGTTGTGTATTAATTTGATTCTTCGTGACGAAATGGATACGGTGAACACTTCGATTCTTCGTAACAAAGTGACAGCTATAAAGTTGTTTATCATTTTGATTCTTCGTGACGAATGCATACGTTGAACACTTCGATTCTTCGTGACGAAGTGACGATTATGAAGTTGTGTATTAATTTGATTCTTCGTGACGAAATGGATACGGTGAACATTTTGATTCTTTCTGACGAAATGGATACTGTGAACACATCGATTCTTTGTGCTGAATCGACGGTTTTAAAGTTGTGTATCATTTCGATTCTTCGTGACGAAATGGATACGGTGAACACTTCGATTCCTTGTCATGAAGTGACAGTTATAAAGTTGTGTATCATTTCGATTCTTCGTGATGAAATGGATATAGTGAATGCATCGATTCTTTGTGACGAAGTGACGGTTATAATGTTGTGTATCATTTCGATTCTTCGTTATGAAATGGATACGGTGAATATTTCGATTCTTCGTAATGAAGTGGCGGTTACAAAGTTGTGTATCATTTTGATTCTTCGTGACGAATGGATATGGTGAACAGTTTGATTCTTCGTGACGAAGTGACAGTTCTAAAGTTATGTATCATTTTGATTCTTTGTGATGAAATGGATATGGTGAATGCTTCGATTCTTTGTAACAAAATGGATATGGAGAACACTTCGATTCTTCGTGACGAAGT
Source organism: Hydrangea macrophylla (assembly GCA_033977485.1). NCBI lineage: Eukaryota > Viridiplantae > Streptophyta > Magnoliopsida > Cornales > Hydrangeaceae > Hydrangea > Hydrangea macrophylla. The sequence goes on along the minus strand of CM066992.1, from coordinate 7,536,453 downwards.
GATGGTTATAAAGTTGTGTGTCATTTCGATTCTTTGTGACGAAATGGATACGGTGAATGCTTCAATTCTTCGTGACGAAGTAACGGTTATAAAGTTGTGTATCATTTCGATTCTTCATGACGAAATGGATGAACGCTTCGATTCTTCGTGATTAAGTGACGGTTTTAAAGTTATGTATCATTTCAATTTTTCAAGACGAAATGGATACGGTGAACACTTCGATTCTTCGTGACGAAGTTACGATCATAAAGTTGTGTATCATTTCGATTCTTCGTGATGAAATGGATACAGTGAATGCTTCGATTCCTCGTGACGAAGTGACAGTTATAAAGTTGTGTATCATTTCGATTCTTCGTGACGAAATGGATACGATGAACACTTCGATTCTTCGTGACGGAGTGACTATTATGAAATTGTGTATCATTTCAATTCTTTGTGATGAAATAGAATGGTGAACTCTTCAATAATTCGTGATGAAGTGACGGTTATAAAGTTGTGTATCATTTCAATTCTTTGTGACGAAATGGATACAGTGAACGCTTCGATTCTATGTGACGAAGTGACGATCATAAAGTTGTTTATCATTTCGAATCTTCTTGACGAAATGGATATGGTGAACACTTTGATTCTTCGTGACGAAGTGACGGTTATAAAGTTGCGTATCATTTCGATTCTTCGTGACAAAATGGATACAGTGAACACTTCGATTCTTCGTGATCGAGTGACTATTATAAAATTGTGTATCATTTCGATTCTTCGTGATGAAATGGATATGGTGAACTCTTCAATTCTTCGTGATGAAGTGACGATTATAAAGTTTAGAATCATTTCGATTCTTCGTGACAAAATAGATATGGGGAACGCTTCGATTCTTCGTGACGAAGTGACGGTTATAAAGTTGTGTATCATTTCGATTCTTCGTGATGAAATGGATACGGTGAACACTTCGATTCTTCCTGACGAAGTGACGATTATAAAGTTGTGTATCATTTCGATTCTGCATGACGAAAGGGATACAGTGAACACTTCGATTCTTCATGACGAAGTGACGGTTATAAGGTTGTGTATTATTTTGATTATTCGTGACCAATGGAAACGGTTATAAGGCTGTGTATTATTTTGATTATTCGTGACCAATGGAAACGGTGAACACATCGATTCTTCGTGATGAAGTGACAGTTATAAAGTTGAGTATCATTTCGATTCTTCGTGATGAAATGGATATGGTGAACACTTTGATTCTTTGTGACGAAGTGACGGTTATAAAGTTGTGTATCATTTCGATTCTTCGTGATGAAATGGATACGGTGAACACTTCGATTCTTCGTAACGAAGTGACAGCGATAATGTTGTGTATCATTTTGATTCTTCGTGACGAATGCATACGGTAAAAACTTCGATTCTTCGTGACGAAGTGACGGTTATGAAGTTGTGTATTAATTTGATTCTTCGTGACGAAATGGATACGGTGAACACTTCGATTCTTCGTAACAAAGTGACAGCTATAAAGTTGTTTATCATTTTGATTCTTCGTGACGAATGCATACGGTGAACACTTCGATTCTTCGTGACGAAGTGACGATTATGAAGTTGTGTATTAATTTGATTCTTCGTGACGAAATGGATACGGTGAACATTTCGATTCTTTCTGACGAAATGGATACGGTGAACACATCGATTCTTTGTGCTGAATCGACGGTTTTAAAGTTGTGTATCATTTCGATTCTTCGTGACGAAATGGATACGGTGAACACTTCGATTCCTTGTGATGAAGTGACAGTTATAAAGTTGTGTATCATTTCGATTCTTCGTGATGAAATGGATATAGTGAACGCATCAATTCTTTGTGATGAAGTAACGGTTATAATGTTGTGTATCATTTCGATTCTTCGTTATGAAATGGATACGGTGAATATTTCGATTCTTCGTAATGAAGTGACGGTTATAAAGTTGTGTGTCATTTTGATTCTTCGTTACGAAGTAGATTCGGTGAACGCTTCGATTCTTCGTGACTAAGAGATGGTTATAAAGTTATGTATCATTTTGATTTTTCGTGACAGAATGGATACGGTGAACACTTCGATTCTTCGTGAGGAAGTGACAGTTATCAAGTTGAGTATCATTTCGATTCTTCGTGATGAAATGGATATGGTGAACACTTCGATTCTTTGTTACGAAGTGACGGTTATAAAGTTGTGTATCATTTTGATTCTTCGTGACGAAATGGATACGGTGAACATTTCGATTCTTCATTACGAAGTGACGGTTATAAAGTTGTGTATCATTTCAATTCTGCGTGACAAAAGGGATACAATGAACACTTCGATTCTTCGTGACGAAGTGACGGTTATAAAGTTGTGCATTATTTTGATTATTCGTGACCATTGGAAATTGTGAACACTTGAGTGGCGGTTATAAAGTTGTGAAACATTTTGATTCTTCGTGATGAAATGGATACGGTGAACGTTTTTATTCTTCGTGACGAAATGGATACAGTGAACACTTCGATTCTTCGTAACGAAGTTACGGTTATCAAGTTGTGTGTCATTTTGATTCTTCGTTATGAAATACATACGGTGAACGCTTCGATTCTTCGTGACTAAGTGACGGTTATAAAGTTATGTATCATTTTGATTCTTCGTGACAAAAAGGATACGGTGAACACTTCGATTCTTCGTGACGAAGTGACATTTATAAAGTTGAGTATCATTTCGATTCTTCGTGACGAAATGACGGTTATAAAGTTGTGTATCATTTTGATTCTTCATGACGAAATGGATACGGTGAACATTTCGATTCTTCATGACGAAGTGACGGTTATAAAGTTGTGTATCATTTCGATTCTTCGTGACGAAATGACGGTTATAATGTTGTGTATCATTTCGAATCTTCGTGACGAAATGGATACGGTGAACACTTCGATTCTTCGTGATGAAGTGACGGTTTTAAAGTTGTGTATCATTTCGATTCTTCGTGACGAAATGGATACGGTGAATACTTTGATTCTTGATGACGAAGTGACGGTTATAAAGTTGTGTATCATTTCGATTCTTCATGATGAAATGGATACAGTGAATGCTTCGATTCTTCGTGCCTAAGTGACGGTTATAAAGTTGTGTATCATTTCGATTCTTCGTGATGAAATGGATACGCTGAACACTTCCATTCTTCGTAACGAAGTGAGGGTTATAAAGTTGTGTATCATTTTGATTCTTTGTGACGAATGGATACGGTGAACACTTCGATTCCCCGTGACGAAGTGACGGTTATGAAGTTGTGTATCATTTCAATTCTTGGTGACAAAATGGATACGGTGAACGCTTCGATTCTTCGTGATGAAATGGATACGGTGAATGCTTCGATTCTTTGTGACGAAGTGATGGTTATAAAGTTGTGTATGATTTCGATTCCTCGTGACAAAATGGATACGCTGAACACTTTGATTCTTCCTGATGAAGTGACGGTTATAAAGTTGTATATCATTTCGATTCTTCGTGACGAAATGGATACGGTGAATGCTTCGATTCTTCGTGACTAAGTGACGGTTATAAAGTTATGTATCATTTTGATTCTTCGTGACAAAATGGATACGGTGAACACTTCGATTCTTCGTGACGAAGTGACAGTTATAAAGTTGAGTATCATTTCGATTTTTCGTGATGAAATGGATACGGTGAACGCTTCGATTCTTCGTGACTAAGTGACGGTTATAAAGTTATGTATCATTTTGATTCTTCGTGACAAAATGGATACGGTGAACACTTCGATTCTTCGTGACGAAGTGACAGTTATAAAGATGAATATCATTACGATTCTTCGTGATGAAATGGATATGGTGAACACTTCGATTCTTCGTGACGAAGTGACGGTTATAAAGTTGTGTATCATTTTGATTCTTCGTGACGAAATGGATACGGTGAACATTTCGATTCTTCATGACGAAGTGACGGTTATAAAGTTGTGTATCATTTCGATTCTTCGTGACGAAAAGACGGTTATAATGTTGTTTATCATTTCGAATCTTCGTGACGAAATGGATACGGTGAACACTTCGATTCTTCGTGATGAAGTGACGGTTTTAAAGTTGTGTATCATTTCGATTCTTCGTGACGAAATAGATACGGTGAATACTTTGATTCTTGATGACGAAGTGACGGTTATAAAGTTGTGTATCATTTCGATTCTTCAAGATAAAATGGACACAGTGAATGCTTCGATTCTTCGTGACCAAGTGACGGTTATAAAGTTGTGTATCATTTCGATTCTTCGTGACGAATTGACGGTTATAAAGTTGTGTATCATTTCGAATCTTCGTGACGAAATGGATATGGTGAACACTTCGATTCTTCGTGATTAAGTGACGATTTCAAAGTTGTGTATCATTTCTATTCTTCATGACAAAATGGATACGGTGAACACATCGATTCTTCGTGATGAAGTGATAGTTATAAAGTTGAATATCATTTCGATTCTTCGTGATGAAATGGATATGGTGAACACTTCGATTCTTTGTGTCGAAGTGACGGTTATAAAGTTGTGTATCATTTCGATTCTTCGTGATGAAATGGATACGGTGAACACTTCGATTCTTCGTAACGAAGTGACAGCGATAATGTTGTGTATCATTTTAAATTCTTCGTGACGAATGCATACGGTGAACACTTCGATTCTTCGTGACGAAGTGACGGTTATGAAGTTGTGTATTAATTTGATTCTTCGTGACGAAATGGATACGGTGAACACTTCGATTCTTCGTAACAAAGTGACAGCTATAAAGTTGTTTATCATTTTGATTCTTCGTGACGAATGCATACGGTGAACACTTCGATTCTTCGTGACGAAGTGACGATTATGAAGTTGTGTATTAATTTGATTCTTCGTGACGAAATGGATACGGTGAACATTTCGATTCTTTCTGACGAAATGGATACGGTGAACACATCGATTCTTTGTGCTGAATCGACGGTTTTAAAGTTGTGTATCATTTCGATTCTTCGTGACGAAATGGATACGGTGAACACTTCGATTCCTTGTCATGGAGTGACAGTTATAAAGTTGTGTATCATTTCGATTCTTCGTGATGAAATGGATATAGTGAATGCATCGATTCTTTGTGACGAAGTGACGGTTATAATGTTGTGTATCATTTCGATTCTTCGTTATGAAATGGATACGGTGAATATTTCGATTCTTCGTAATGAAGTGCCGGTTACAAAGTTGTGTATCATTTTGATTCTTCGTGACGAATGGATATGGTGAACAGTTTGATTCTTCGTGACGAAGTGATAGTTCTAAAGTTTTGTATCATTTTGATTCTTTGTGATGAAATGGATATGGTGAATGCTTCGATTCTTTGTAACAAAATGGATATGGAGAACACTTCGATTCTTCGTGATGAAGTGATGGTTATAAAGTTGTGTGTCATTTCGATTCTTTGTGACGAAATGGATACGGTGAATGCTTCGATTCTTCGTGACGAAGTAACGGTTATAAAGTTGTGTATCATTTCGATTCTTCATGACGAAATGGATGAACGCTTCGATTCTTCGTGATTAAGTGACGGTTTTAAAGTTATGTATCATTTCAATTTTTCAAGACGAAATGGATACGGTGAACACTTCGATTCTACGTGACGAAGTTACGATCATAAAGTTGTGTATCATTTCGATTCTTCGTGATGAAATGGATACAGTGAATGCTTCGATTCCTCGTGACGAAGTGACAGTTATAAAGTTGTGTATCATTTCGATTCTTCGTGACGAAATGGATACGATGAACACTTCGATTCTTCGTGACGGAGTGACTATTATGAAATTGTGTATCATTTCAATTCTTTGTGATGAAATAGAATGGTGAACTCTTCAATAATTCGTGATGAAGTGACGGTTATAAAGTTGTGTATCATTTCAATTCTTTGTGACGAAATGGATACAGTGAACGCTTCGATTCTCTGTGACGAAGTGACGATCATAAAGTTGTTTATCATTTCGAATCTTCTTGACGAAATGGATATGGTGAACACTTTGATTCTTCGTGACGAAGTGACGGTTATAAAGTTGCGTATCATTTCGATTCTTCGTGACAAAATGGATACAGTGAACACTTCGATTCTTCGTGATCGAGTGACTATTATAAAATTGTGTATCATTTCGATTCTTCGTGATGAAAAGGATATGGTGAACTCTTCAATTCTTCGTGATGAAGTGACGATTATAAAGTTGAGAATCATTTCGATTCTTCGTGACAAAATAGATATGGGGAACGCTTCGATTCTTCGTGACGAAGTGACGGTTATAAAGTTGTGTATCATTTCGATTCTTCGTGATGAAATGGATACGGTGAACACTTCGATTCTTCCTGACGAAGTGACGATTATAAAGTTGTGTATCATTTCGATTCTGCATGACGAAAGGGATACAGTGAACACTTCGATTCTTCATGACGAAGTGACGGTTATAAGGTTGTGTATTATTTTGATTATTCGTGACCAATGGAAACGGTTATAAGGTTGTGTATTATTTTGATTATTCGTGACCAATGGAAACGGTGAACACATCGATTCTTCGTGATGAAGTGACAGTTATAAAGTTGAGTATCATTTCGATTCTTCGTGATGAAATGGATATGGTGAACACTTTGATTCTTTGTGACGAAGTGACGGTTATAAAGTTGTGTATCATTTCGATTCTTCGTGATGAAATGGATACGGTGAACACTTCGATTCTTCGTAACGAAGTGACAGCGATAATGTTGTGTATCATTTTGATTCTTCGTGACGAATGCATACGGTGAAAACTTCGATTCTTCGTGACGAAGTGACGCTTATGAAGTTGTGTATTAATTTGATTCTTCGTGACGAAATGGATACGGTGAACACTTCGATTCTTCGTAACAAAGTGACAGCTATAAAGTTGTTTATCATTTTGATTCTTCGTGACGAATGCATACGGTGAACACTTCGATTCTTCGTGACGAAGTGACGATTATGAAGTTGTGTATTAATTTGATTCTTCGTGACGAAATGGATACGATGAACATTTCGATTCTTTCTGACGAAATGGATACGGTGAACACATCAATTCTTTGTGCTGAATCGACGGTTTTAAAGTTGTGTATCATTTCGATTCTTCGTGACGAAATGGATACGGTGAACACTTCGATTCCTTGTGATGAAGTGACAGTTATAAAGTTGTGTATCATTTCGATTCTTCGTGATGAAATGGATATAGTGAACGCATCAATTCTTTGTGACGAAGTAACGGTTATAATGTTGTGTATCATTTCGATTCTTCGTTATGAAATGGATACGGTGAATATTTCGATTCTTCGTAATGAAGTGACGGTTATAAAGTTGTGTGTCATTTTGATTCTTCGTTACGAAGTAGATTCGGTGAACGCTTCGATTCTTCGTGACTAAGAGATGGTTATAAAGTTATGTATCATTTTGATTCTTCGTGACAGAATGGATACGGTGAACACTTTGATTCTTCGTGACGAAGTGACAGTTATAAAGTTGAGTATCATTTCGATTCTTCGTGATGAAATGGATATGGTGAACACTTCGATTCTTTGTTACGAAGTGACGGTTATAAAGTTGTGTATCATTTTGATTCTTCGTGACGAAATGGATACGGTGAACATTTCGATTCTTCATTACGAAGTGACGGTTATAAAGTTGTGTATCATTTCAATTCTGCGTGACGAAAGGGATACAATGAACACTTCAATTCTTCGTGACGAAGTGACGGTTATAAAGTTGTGCATTATTTTGATTATTCGTGACCATTGGAAATTGTGAACACTTGAGTGGCGGTTATAAAGTTGTGAATCATTTTGATTCTTCGTGATGAAATGGATACGGTGAACGTTTTTATTCTTCGTGACGAAATGGATACAGTGAACACTTCGATTCTTCGTAACGAAGTTACGGTTATCAAGTTGTGTGTCATTTTGATTCTTCGTTATGAAATACTTACGGTGAACGCTTCGATTCTTCGTGACTAAGTGACGGTTATAAAGTTATGTATCATTTTGATTCTTCGTGACAAAAAGGATACGGTGAACACTTCGATTCTTCGTGACGAAGTGACATTTATAAAGTTGAGTATCATTTCGATTCTTCGTGACGAAATGACGGTTATAAAGTTGTGTATCATTTTGATTCTTCGTGACGAAATGGATACGGTGAACATTTCGATTCTTCATGACGAAGTGACGGTTATAAAGTTGTGTATCATTTCGATTCTTCGTGACGAAATGACGGTTATAATGTTGTGTATCATTTCGAATCTTCGTGACGAAATGGATACGGTGAACACTTCGATTCTTCGTGATGAAGTGACGGTTTTAAAGTTGTGTATCATTTCGATTCTTCGTGACGAAATGGATACGGTGAATACTTTGATTCTTGATGACGAAGTGACGGTTATAAAGTTGTGTATCATTTCGATTCTTCATGATGAAATGGATACAGTGAATGCTTCGATTCTTCGTGCCTAAGTGACGGTTATAAAGTTGTGTATCATTTCGATTCTTCGTGATGAAATGGATACGCTGAAAACTTCCATTCTTCGTAACGAAGTGAGGGTTATAAAGTTGTGTATCATTTTGATTCTTTGTGACGAATGGATACGGTGAACACTTCGATTCCCCGTGACGAAGTGACGGTTATGAAGTTGTGTATCATTTCAATTCTTGGTGACAAAATGGATACGGTGAACGCTTCGATTCTTCGTGATGAAATGGATACGGTGAATGCTTCGATTCTTTGTGACGAAGTGATGGTTATAAAGTTGTGTATGATTTCGATTCCTCGTGACAAAATGGATACGCTGAACACTTTGATTCTTCCTGATGAAGTGACGGTTATAAAGTTGTATATCATTTCGATTCTTCGTGACGAAATGGATACGGTGAATGCTTCGATTCTTCGTGACTAAGTGACGGTTATAAAGTTATGTATCATTTTGATTCTTCGTGACAAAATGGATACGGTGAACACTTCGATTCTTCGTGACGAAGTGACAGTTATAAAGTTGAGTATCATTTCGATTTTTCGTGATGAAATGGATACGGTGAACGCTTCGATTCTTCGTGACTAAGTGACGGTTATAAAGTTATGTATCATTTTGATTCTTCGTGACAAAATGGATACGGTGAACACTTCGATTCTTCGTGACGAAGTGACAGTTATAAAGATGAATATCATTACGATTCTTCGTGATGAAATGGATATGGTGAACACTTCGATTCTTCGTGACGAAGTGACGGTTATAAAGTTGTGTATCATTTTGATTCTTCGTGACGAAATGGATACGGTGAACATTTCGATTCTTCATGACGAAGTGACGGTTATAAAGTTGTGTATCATTTCGATTCTTCGTGACGAAAAGACGGTTATAATGTTGTTTATCATTTCGAATCTTCGTGACGAAATGGATACGGTGAACACTTCGATTCTTCGTGATGAAGTGACGGTTTTAAAGTTGTGTATCATTTCGATTCTTCGTGACGAAATAGATACGGTGAATACTTTGATTCTTGATGACGAAGTGACGGTTATAAAGTTGTGTATCATTTCGATTCTTCAAGATAAAATGGACACAGTGAATGCTTCGATTCTTCGTGACCAAGTGACGGTTATAAAGTTGTGTATCATTTCGATTCTTCGTGACGAATTGACGGTTATAAAGTTGTGTATCATTTCGAATCTTCGTGACGAAATGGATATGGTGAACACTTCGATTCTTCGTGATTAAGTGACGATTTCAAAGTTGTGTATCATTTCTATTCTTCATGACAAAATGGATACGGTGAACACATCGATTCTTCGTGATGAAGTGATAGTTATAAAGTTGAATATCATTTCGATTCTTCGTGATGAAATGGATATGGTGAACACTTCGATTCTTTGTGTCGAAGTGACGGTTATAAAGTTGTGTATCATTTCGATTCTTCGTGATGAAATGGATACGGTGAACACTTCGATTCTTCGTAACGAAGTGACAGCGATAATGTTGTGTATCATTTTAAATTCTTCGTGACGAATGCATACGGTGAACACTTCGATTCTTCGTGACGAAGTGACGGTTATGAAGTTGTGTATTAATTTGATTCTTCGTGACGAAATGGATACGGTGAACACTTCGATTCTTCGTAACAAAGTGACAGCTATAAAGTTGTTTATCATTTTGATTCTTCGTGACGAATGCATACGGTGAACACTTCGATTCTTCGTGACGAAGTGACGATTATGAAGTTGTGTATTAATTTGATTCTTCGTGACGAAATGGATACGGTGAACATTTCGATTCTTTCTGACGAAATGGATACGGTGAACACATCGATTCTTTGTGCTGAATCGACGGTTTTAAAGTTGTGTATCATTTCGATTCTTCGTGACGAAATGGATACGGTGAACACTTCGATTCCTTGTCATGGAGTGACAGTTATAAAGTTGTGTATCATTTCGATTCTTCGTGATGAAATGGATATAGTGAATGCATCGATTCTTTGTGACGAAGTGACGGTTATAATGTTGTGTATCATTTCGATTCTTCGTTATGAAATGGATACGGTGAATATTTCGATTCTTCGTAATGAAGTGCCGGTTACAAAGTTGTGTATCATTTTGATTCTTCGTGACGAATGGATATGGTGAACAGTTTGATTCTTCGTGACGAAGTGATAGTTCTAAAGTTTTGTATCATTTTGATTCTTTGTGATGAAATGGATATGGTGAATGCTTCGATTCTTTGTAACAAAATGGATATGGAGAACACTTCGATTCTTCGTGATGAAGTGATGGTTATAAAGTTGTGTGTCATTTCGATTCTTTGTGACGAAATGGATACGGTGAATGCTTCGATTCTTCGTGACGAAGTAACGGTTATAAAGTTGTGTATCATTTCGATTCTTCATGACGAAATGGATGAACGCTTCGATTCTTCGTGATTAAGTGACGGTTTTAAAGTTATGTATCATTTCAATTTTTCAAGACGAAATGGATACGGTGAACACTTCGATTCTACGTGACGAAGTTACGATCATAAAGTTGTGTATCATTTCGATTCTTCGTGATGAAATGGATACAGTGAATGCTTCGATTCCTCGTGACGAAGTGACAGTTATAAAGTTGTGTATCATTTCGATTCTTCGTGACGAAATGGATACGATGAACATTTCGATTCTTCGTGACGGAGTGACTATTATGAAATTGTGTATCATTTCAATTCTTTGTGATGAAATAGAATGGTGAACTCTTCAATAATTCGTGATGAAGTGACGGTTATAAAGTTGTGTATCATTTCAATTCTTTGTGACGAAATGGATACAGTGAACGCTTCGATTCTCTGTGACGAAGTGACGATCATAAAGTTGTTTATCATTTCGAATCTTCTTGACGAAATGGATATGGTGAACACTTTGATTCTTCGTGACGAAGTGACGGTTATAAAGTTGCGTATCATTTCGATTCTTCGTGACAAAATGGATACAGTGAACACTTCGATTCTTCGTGATCGAGTGACTATTATAAAATTGTGTATCATTTCGATTCTTCGTGATGAAATGGATATGGTGAACTCTTCAATTCTTCGTGATGAAGTGACGATTATAAAGTTGAGAATCATTTCGATTCTTCGTGACAAAATAGATATGGGGAACGCTTCGATTCTTCGTGACGAAGTGACGGTTATAAAGTTGTGTATCATTTCGATTCTTCGTGATGAAATGGATACGGTGAACACTTCGATTCTTCCTGACGAAGTGACGATTATAAAGTTGTGTATCATTTCGATTCTGCATGACGAAAGGGATACAGTGAACACTTCGATTCTTCATGACGAAGTGACGGTTATAAGGTTGTGTATTATTTTGATTATTCGTGACCAATGGAAACGGTTATAAGGTTGTGTATTATTTTGATTATTCGTGACCAATGGAAACGGTGAACACATCGATTCTTCGTGATGAAGTGACAGTTATAAAGTTGAGTATCATTTCGATTCTTCGTGATGAAATGGATATGGTGAACACTTTGATTCTTTGTGACGAAGTGACGGTTATAAAGTTGTGTATCATTTCGATTCTTCGTGATGAAATGGATACGGTGAACACTTCGATTCTTCGTAACGAAGTGACAGCGATAATGTTGTGTATCATTTTGATTCTTCGTGACGAATGCATACGGTGAAAACTTCGATTCTTCGTGACGAAGTGACGCTTATGAAGTTGTGTATTAATTTGATTCTTCGTGACGAAATGGATACGGTGAACACTTCGATTCTTCGTAACAAAGTGACAGCTATAAAGTTGTTTATCATTTTGATTCTTCGTGACGAATGCATACGGTGAACACTTCGATTCTTCGTGACGAAGTGACGATTATGAAGTTGTGTATTAATTTGATTCTTCGTGACGAAATGGATACGATGAACATTTCGATTCTTTCTGACGAAATGGATACGGTGAACACATCAATTCTTTGTGCTGAATCGACGGTTTTAAAGTTGTGTATCATTTCGATTCTTCGTGACGAAATGGATACGGTGAACACTTCGATTCCTTGTGATGAAGTGACAGTTATAAAGTTGTGTATCATTTCGATTCTTCGTGATGAAATGGATATAGTGAACGCATCAATTCTTTGTGACGAAGTAACGGTTATAATGTTGTGTATCATTTCGATTCTTCGTTATGAAATGGATACGGTGAATATTTCGATTCTTCGTAATGAAGTGACGGTTATAAAGTTGTGTGTCATTTTGATTCTTCGTTACGAAGTAGATTCGGTGAACGCTTCGATTCTTCGTGACTAAGAGATGGTTATAAAGTTATGTATCATTTTGATTCTTCGTGACAGAATGGATACGGTGAACACTTTGATTCTTCGTGACGAAGTGACAGTTATAAAGTTGAGTATCATTTCGATTCTTCGTGATGAAATGGATATGGTGAACACTTCGATTCTTTGTTACGAAGTGACGGTTATAAAGTTGTGTATCATTTTGATTCTTCGTGACGAAATGGATACGGTGAACATTTCGATTCTTCATTACGAAGTGACGGTTATAAAGTTGTGTATCATTTCAATTCTGCGTGACGAAAGGGATACAATGAACACTTCAATTCTTCGTGACGAAGTGACGGTTATAAAGTTGTGCATTATTTTGATTATTCGTGACCATTGGAAATTGTGAACACTTGAGTGGCGGTTATAAAGTTGTGAATCATTTTGATTCTTCGTGATGAAATGGATACGGTGAACGTTTTTATTCTTCGTGACGAAATGGATACAGTGAACACTTCGATTCTTCGTAACGAAGTTACGGTTATCAAGTTGTGTGTCATTTTGATTCTTCGTTATGAAATACTTACGGTGAACGCTTCGATTCTTCGTGACTAAGTGACGGTTATAAAGTTATGTATCATTTTGATTCTTCGTGACAAAAAGGATACGGTGAACACTTCGATTCTTCGTGACGAAGTGACATTTATAAAGTTGAGTATCATTTCGATTCTTCGTGACGAAATGACGGTTATAAAGTTGTGTATCATTTTGATTCTTCGTGACGAAATGGATACGGTGAACATTTCGATTCTTCATGACGAAGTGACGGTTATAAAGTTGTGTATCATTTCGATTCTTCGTGACGAAATGACGGTTATAATGTTGTGTATCATTTCGAATCTTCGTGACGAAATGGATACGGTGAACACTTCGATTCTTCGTGATGAAGTGACGGTTTTAAAGTTGTGTATCATTTCGATTCTTCGTGACGAAATGGATACGGTGAATACTTTGATTCTTGATGACGAAGTGACGGTTATAAAGTTGTGTATCATTTCGATTCTTCATGATGAAATGGATACAGTGAATGCTTCGATTCTTCGTGCCTAAGTGACGGTTATAAAGTTGTGTATCATTTCGATTCTTCGTGATGAAATGGATACGCTGAACACTTCCATTCTTCGTAACGAAGTGAGGGTTATAAAGTTGTGTATCATTTTGATTCTTTGTGACGAATGGATACGGTGAACACTTCGATTCCCCGTGACGAAGTGACGGTTATGAAGTTGTGTATCATTTCAATTCTTGGTGACAAAATGGATACGGTGAACGCTTCGATTCTTCGTGATGAAATGGATACGGTGAATGCTTCGATTCTTTGTGACGAAGTGATGGTTATAAAGTTGTGTATGATTTCGATTCCTCGTGACAAAATGGATACGCTGAACACTTTGATTCTTCCTGATGAAGTGACGGTTATAAAGTTGTATATCATTTCGATTCTTCGTGACGAAATGGATACGGTGAATGCTTCGATTCTTCGTGACTAAGTGACGGTTATAAAGTTATGTATCATTTTGATTCTTCGTGACAAAATGGATACGGTGAACACTTCGATTCTTCGTGACGAAGTGACAGTTATAAAGTTGAGTATCATTTCGATTTTTCGTGATGAAATGGATACGGTGAACGCTTCGATTCTTCGTGACTAAGTGACGGTTATAAAGTTATGTATCATTTTGATTCTTCGTGACAAAATGGATACGGTGAACACTTCGATTCTTCGTGACGAAGTGACAGTTATAAAGATGAATATCATTACGATTCTTCGTGATGAAATGGATATGGTGAACACTTCGATTCTTCGTGACGAAGTGACGGTTATAAAGTTGTGTATCATTTTGATTCTTCGTGACGAAATGGATACGGTGAACATTTCGATTCTTCATGACGAAGTGACGGTTATAAAGTTGTGTATCATTTCGATTCTTCGTGACGAAAAGACGGTTATAATGTTGTTTATCATTTCGAATCTTCGTGACGAAATGGATACGGTGAACACTTCGATTCTTCGTGATGAAGTGACGGTTTTAAAGTTGTGTATCATTTCGATTCTTCGTGACGTAATGGATACAGTGAATACTTTGATTCTTGATGACGAAGTGACGGTTATAAAGTTGTGTATCATTTCGATTCTTCAAGATAAAATGGACACAGTGAATGCTTCGATTCTTCGTGACCAAGTGACGGTTATAAAGTTGTGTGTCATTTTGATTCTTCGTTACGAAGTAGATTCGGTGAACGCTTCGATTCTTCGTGACTAAGAGATGGTTATAAAGTTATGTATCATTTTGATTCTTCGTGACAGAATGGATACGGTGAACACTTTGATTCTTCGTGACGAAGTGACAGTTATAAAGTTGAGTATCATTTCGATTCTTCGTGATGAAATGGATATGGTGAACACTTCGATTCTTTGTTACGAAGTGACGGTTATAAAGTTGTGTATCATTTTGATTCTTCGTGACGAAATGGATACGGTGAACATTTCGATTCTTCATTACGAAGTGACGGTTATAAAGTTGTGTATCATTTCAATTCTGCGTGACGAAAGGGATACAATGAACACTTCAATTCTTCGTGACGAAGTGACGGTTATAAAGTTGTGCATTATTTTGATTATTCGTGACCATTGGAAATTGTGAACACTTGAGTGGCGGTTATAAAGTTGTGAATCATTTTGATTCTTCGTGATGAAATGGATACGGTGAACGTTTCGATTCTTCATGACGAAGTGACGGTTATAAAGTTGTGTATCATTTCGATTCTTCGTGACGAAATGACGGTTATAATGTTGTGTATCATTTCGAATCTTCGTGACGAAATGGATACGGTGAACACTTCGATTCTTCGTGATGAAGTGACGGTTTTAAAGTTGTGTATCATTTCGATTCTTCGTGACGAAATGGATACGGTGAATACTTTGATTCTTGATGACGAAGTGACGGTTATAAAGTTGTGTATCATTTCGATTCTTCATGATGAAATGGATACAGTGAATGCTTCGATTCTTCGTGCCCAAGTGACGGTTATAAAGTTGTGTATCATTTCGATTCTTCGTGATGAAATGGATACGGTGAACACTTCCATTCTTCGTAACGAAGTGAGGGTTATAAAGTTGTGTATCATTTTGATTCTTTGTGACGAATGGATACGGTGAACACTTCGATTCCCCGTGACGAAGTGACGGTTATGAAGTTGTGTATCATTTCAATTCTTGGTGACAAAATGGATACGGTGAACGCTTCGATTCTTCGTGATGAAATGGATACGGTGAATGCTTCGATTCTTTGTGACGAAGTGATGGTTATAAAGTTGTGTATGATTTCGATTCCTCGTGACAAAATGGATACGCTGAACACTTTGATTCTTCCTGATGAAGTGACGGTTATAAAGTTGTATATCATTTCGATTCTTCGTGACGAAATGGATACGGTGAACGCTTCGATTCTTCGTGACTAAGTGACGGTTATAAAGTTATGTATCATTTTGATTCTTCGTGACAAAATGGATACAGTGAACACTTCGATTCTTCGTGACGAAGTGACAGTTATAAAGTTGAGTATCATTTTGATTTTTCGTGATGAAATGGATACGGTGAACGCTTCGATTCTTCGTGACTAAGTGACGGTTATAAAGTTATGTATCATTTTGATTCTTCGTGACAAAATGGATACGGTGAACACTACGATTCTTCGTGACGAAGTGACAGTTATAAAGTTGAATATCATTACGATTCTTCGTGATGAAATGGATATGGTGAACACTTCGATTCTTCGTGACGAAGTGACGGTTATAAAGTTGTGTATCATTTTGATTCTTCGTGACGAAATGGATACGGTGAACATTTCGATTCTTCATGACGAAGTGACGGTTATAAAGTTGTGTATCATTTCGATTCTTCGTGACGAAAAGACGGTTATAATGTTGTTTATCATTTCGAATCTTCGTGACGAAATGGATACGGTGAACACTTCGATTCTTCGTGATGAAGTGACGGTTTTAAAGTTGTGTATCATTTCGATTCTTCGTGACGTAATGGATACAGTGAATACTTTGATTCTTGATGACGAAGTGACGGTTATAAAGTTGTGTATCATTTCGATTCTTCAAGATAAAATGGACACAGTGAATGCTTCGATTCTTCGTGACCAAGTGACGGTTATAAAGTTGTGTGTCATTTTGATTCTTCGTTACGAAGTAGATTCGGTGAACGCTTCGATTCTTCGTGACTAAGAGATGGTTATAAAGTTATGTATCATTTTGATTCTTCGTGACAGAATGGATACGGTGAACACTTTGATTCTTCGTGACGAAGTGACAGTTATAAAGTTGAGTATCATTTCGATTCTTCGTGATGAAATGGATATGGTGAACACTTCGATTCTTTGTTACGAAGTGACGGTTATAAAGTTGTGTATCATTTTGATTCTTCGTGACGAAATGGATACGGTGAACATTTCGATTCTTCATTACGAAGTGACGGTTATAAAGTTGTGTATCATTTCAATTCTGCGTGACGAAAGGGATACAATGAACACTTCAATTCTTCGTGACGAAGTGACGGTTATAAAGTTGTGCATTATTTTGATTATTCGTGACCATTGGAAATTGTGAACACTTGAGTGGCGGTTATAAAGTTGTGAATCATTTTGATTCTTCGTGATGAAATGGATACGGTGAACGTTTCGATTCTTCATGACGAAGTGACGGTTATAAAGTTGTGTATCATTTCGATTCTTCGTGACGAAATGACGGTTATAATGTTGTGTATCATTTCGAATCTTCGTGACGAAATGGATACGGTGAACACTTCGATTCTTCGTGATGAAGTGACGGTTTTAAAGTTGTGTATCATTTCGATTCTTCGTGACGAAATGGATACGGTGAATACTTTGATTCTTGATGACGAAGTGACGGTTATAAAGTTGTGTATCATTTCGATTCTTCATGATGAAATGGATACAGTGAATGCTTCGATTCTTCGTGCCCAAGTGACGGTTATAAAGTTGTGTATCATTTCGATTCTTCGTGATGAAATGGATACGGTGAACACTTCCATTCTTCGTAACGAAGTGAGGGTTATAAAGTTGTGTATCATTTTGATTCTTTGTGACGAATGGATACGGTGAACACTTCGATTCCCCGTGACGAAGTGACGGTTATGAAGTTGTGTATCATTTCAATTCTTGGTGACAAAATGGATACGGTGAACGCTTCGATTCTTCGTGATGAAATGGATACGGTGAATGCTTCGATTCTTTGTGACGAAGTGATGGTTATAAAGTTGTGTATGATTTCGATTCCTCGTGACAAAATGGATACGCTGAACACTTTGATTCTTCCTGATGAAGTGACGGTTATAAAGTTGTATATCATTTCGATTCTTCGTGACGAAATGGATACGGTGAACGCTTCGATTCTTCGTGACTAAGTGACGGTTATAAAGTTATGTATCATTTTGATTCTTCGTGACAAAATGGATACAGTGAACACTTCGATTCTTCGTGACGAAGTGACAGTTATAAAGTTGAGTATCATTTTGATTTTTCGTGATGAAATGGATACGGTGAACGCTTCGATTCTTCGTGACTAAGTGACGGTTATAAAGTTATGTATCATTTTGATTCTTCGTGACAAAATGGATACGGTGAACACTACGATTCTTCGTGACGAAGTGACAGTTATAAAGTTGAATATCATTACGATTCTTCGTGATGAAATGGATATGGTGAACACTTCGATTCTTCGTGACGAAGTGACGGTTATAAAGTTGTGTATCATTTTGATTCTTCGTGACGAAATGGATACGGTGAACATTTCGATTCTTCATGACGAAGTGACGGTTATAAAGTTGTGTATCATTTCGATTCTTCGTGACGAAAAGACGGTTATAATGTTGTTTATCATTTCGAATCTTCGTGACGAAATGGATACGGTGAACACTTCGATTCTTCGTGATGAAGTGACGGTTTTAAAGTTGTGTATCATTTCGATTCTTCGTGACGTAATGGATACAGTGAATACTTTGATTCTTGATGACGAAGTGACGGTTATAAAGTTGTGTATCATTTCGATTCTTCAAGATAAAATGGACACAGTGAATGCTTCGATTCTTCGTGACCAAGTGACGGTTATAAAGTTGTGTGTCATTTTGATTCTTCGTTACGAAGTAGATTCGGTGAACGCTTCGATTCTTCGTGACTAAGAGATGGTTATAAAGTTATGTATCATTTTGATTCTTCGTGACAGAATGGATACGGTGAACACTTTGATTCTTCGTGACGAAGTGACAGTTATAAAGTTGAGTATCATTTCGATTCTTCGTGATGAAATGGATATGGTGAACACTTCGATTCTTTGTTACGAAGTGACGGTTATAAAGTTGTGTATCATTTTGATTCTTCGTGACGAAATGGATACGGTGAACATTTCGATTCTTCATTACGAAGTGACGGTTATAAAGTTGTGTATCATTTCAATTCTGCGTGACGAAAGGGATACAATGAACACTTCAATTCTTCGTGACGAAGTGACGGTTATAAAGTTGTGCATTATTTTGATTATTCGTGACCATTGGAAATTGTGAACACTTGAGTGGCGGTTATAAAGTTGTGAATCATTTTGATTCTTCGTGATGAAATGGATACGGTGAACGTTTCGATTCTTCATGACGAAGTGACGGTTATAAAGTTGTGTATCATTTCGATTCTTCGTGACGAAATGACGGTTATAATGTTGTGTATCATTTCGAATCTTCGTGACGAAATGGATACGGTGAACACTTCGATTCTTCGTGATGAAGTGACGGTTTTAAAGTTGTGTATCATTTCGATTCTTCGTGACGAAATGGATACGGTGAATACTTTGATTCTTGATGACGAAGTGACGGTTATAAAGTTGTGTATCATTTCGATTCTTCATGATGAAATGGATACAGTGAATGCTTCGATTCTTCGTGCCCAAGTGACGGTTATAAAGTTGTGTATCATTTCGATTCTTCGTGATGAAATGGATACGGTGAACACTTCCATTCTTCGTAACGAAGTGAGGGTTATAAAGTTGTGTATCATTTTGATTCTTTGTGACGAATGGATACGGTGAACACTTCGATTCCCCGTGACGAAGTGACGGTTATGAAGTTGTGTATCATTTCAATTCTTGGTGACAAAATGGATACGGTGAACGCTTCGATTCTTCGTGATGAAATGGATACGGTGAATGCTTCGATTCTTTGTGACAAAGTGATGGTTATAAAGTTGTGTATGATTTCGATTCCTCGTGACAAAATGGATACGCTGAACACTTTGATTCTTCCTGATGAAGTGACGGTTATAAAGTTGTATATCATTTCGATTCTTCGTGACGAAATGGATACGGTGAACGCTTCGATTCTTCGTGACTAAGTGACGGTTATAAAGTTATGTATCATTTTGATTCTTCGTGACAAAATGGATACAGTGAACACTTCGATTCTTCGTGACGAAGTGACAGTTATAAAGTTGAGTATCATTTTGATTTTTCGTGATGAAATGGATACGGTGAACGCTTCGATTCTTCGTGACTAAGTGACGGTTATAAAGTTATGTATCATTTTGATTCTTCGTGACAAAATGGATACGGTGAACACTACGATTCTTCGTGACGAAGTGACAGTTATAAAGTTGAATATCATTACGATTCTTCGTGATGAAATGGATATGGTGAACACTTCGATTCTTCGTGACGAAGTGACGGTTATAAAGTTGTGTATCATTTTGATTCTTCGTGACGAAATGGATACGGTGAACATTTCGATTCTTCATGACGAAGTGACGGTTATAAAGTTGTGTATCATTTCGATTCTTCGTGACGAAAAGACGGTTATAATGTTGTTTATCATTTCGAATCTTCGTGACGAAATGGATACGGTGAACACTTCGATTCTTCGTGATGAAGTGACGGTTTTAAAGTTGTGTATCATTTCGATTCTTCGTGACGTAATGGATACAGTGAATACTTTGATTCTTGATGACGAAGTGACGGTTATAAAGTTGTGTATCATTTCGATTCTTCAAGATAAAATGGACACAGTGAATGCTTCGATTCTTCGTGACCAAGTGACGGTTATAAAGTTGTGTGTCATTTTGATTCTTCATTACGAAGTAGATTCGGTGAACGCTTCGATTCTTCGTGACTAAGAGATGGTTATAAAGTTATGTATCATTTTGATTCTTCGTGACAGAATGGATACGGTGAACACTTTGATTCTTCGTGACGAAGTGACAGTTATAAAGTTGAGTATCATTTCGATTCTTCGTGATGAAATGGATATGGTGAACACTTCGATTCTTTGTTACGAAGTGACGGTTATAAAGTTGTGTATCATTTTGATTCTTCGTGACGAAATGGATACGGTGAACATTTCGATTCTTCATTACGAAGTGACGGTTATAAAGTTGTGTATCATTTCAATTCTGCGTGACGAAAGGGATACAATGAACACTTCAATTCTTCGTGACGAAGTGACGGTTATAAAGTTGTGCATTATTTTGATTATTCGTGACCATTGGAAATTGTGAACACTTGAGTGGCGGTTATAAAGTTGTGAATCATTTTGATTCTTCGTGATGAAATGGATACGGTGAACGTTTTTATTCTTCGTGACGAAATGGATACAGTGAACACTTCGATTCTTCGTAACGAAGTTACGGTTATCAAGTTGTGTGTCATTTTGATTCTTCGTTATGAAATACTTACGGTGAACGCTTCGATTCTTCGTGACTAAGTGACGGTTATAAAGTTATGTATCATTTTGATTCTTCGTGACAAAAAGGATACGGTGAACACTTCGATTCTTCGTGACGAAGTGACATTTATAAAGTTGAGTATCATTTCGATTCTTCGTGACGAAATGACGGTTATAAAGTTGTGTATCATTTTGATTCTTCGTGACGAAATGGATACGGTGAACATTTCGATTCTTCATGACGAAGTGACGGTTATAAAGTTGTGTATCATTTCGATTCTTCGTGACGAAATGACGGTTATAATGTTGTGTATCATTTCGAATCTTCGTGACGAAATGGATACGGTGAACACTTCGATTCTTCGTGATGAAGTGACGGTTTTAAAGTTGTGTATCATTTCGATTCTTCGTGACGAAATGGATACGGTGAATACTTTGATTCTTGATGACGAAGTGACGGTTATAAAGTTGTGTATCATTTCGATTCTTCATGATGAAATGGATACAGTGAATGCTTCGATTCTTCGTGCCCAAGTGACGGTTATAAAGTTGTGTATCATTTCGATTCTTCGTGATGAAATGGATACGGTGAACACTTCCATTCTTCGTAACGAAGTGAGGGTTATAAAGTTGTGTATCATTTTGATTCTTTGTGACGAATGGATACGGTGAACACTTCGATTCCCCGTGACGAAGTGACGGTTATGAAGTTGTGTATCATTTCAATTCTTGGTGACAAAATGGATACGGTGAACGCTTCGATTCTTCGTGATGAAATGGATACGGTGAATGCTTCGATTCTTTGTGACGAAGTGATGGTTATAAAGTTGTGTATGATTTCGATTCCTCGTGACAAAATGGATACGCTGAACACTTTGATTCTTCCTGATGAAGTGACGGTTATAAAGTTGTATATCATTTCGATTCTTCTTGACGAAATGGATACGGTGAACGCTTCGATTCTTCGTGACTAAGTGACGGTTATAAAGTTATGTATCATTTTGATTCTTCGTGACAAAATGGATACAGTGAACACTTCGATTCTTCGTGACGAAGTGACAGTTATAAAGTTGAGTATCATTTTGATTTTTCGTGATGAAATGGATACGGTGAACGCTTCGATTCTTCGTGACTAAGTGACGGTTATAAAGTTATGTATCATTTTGATTCTTCGTGACAAAATGGATACGGTGAACACTACGATTCTTCGTGACGAAGTGACAGTTATAAAGTTGAATATCATTACGATTCTTCGTGATGAAATGGATATGGTGAACACTTCGATTCTTCGTGACGAAGTGACGGTTATAAAGTTGTGTATCATTTTGATTCTTCGTGACGAAATGGATACGGTGAACATTTCGATTCTTCATGACGAAGTGACGGTTATAAAGTTGTGTATCATTTCGATTCTTCGTGACGAAAAGACGGTTATAATGTTGTTTATCATTTCGAATCTTCGTGACGAAATGGATACGGTGAACACTTCGATTCTTCGTGATGAAGTGACGGTTTTAAAGTTGTGTATCATTTCGATTCTTCGTGACGAAATGGATACGGTGAATACTTTGATTCTTGATGGCGAAGTGACGGTTATAAAGTTGTGTATCATTTCGATTCTTCAAGATAAAATGGACACAGTGAATGCTTCGATTCTTCGTGACCAAGTGACGGTTATAAAGTTGTGTATCATTTCGATTCTTCGTGATGAAATGGATACGGTGAACACTTCCATTCTTCGTAACGAAGTGAGGGTTATAAAGTTGTGTATCATTTTGATTCTTTGTGACGAATGGATACGGTGAACACTTCGATTCCTCGTTACGAAGTGACGGTTATGAAGTTGTGTATCATTTCAATTCTTGGTGACAAAATGGATACGGTGAACGCTTCGATTCTTCGTGATGAAATGGATACGGTGAATGCTTCGATTCTTTGTGACGAAGTGATGGTTATAAAGTTGTGTATGATTTTGATTCCTCGTGACGAAATGGATACGGTGAACATTTCGATTCTTCATGACGAAGTGACGGTTATAAAGTTATGTATCATTTCGATTCTTCGTGACGAAACGACGGTTATAATGTTGTGTATCATTTCGAATCTTCGTGACGAAATGGATACGGTGAACACTTCGATTCTTCGTGATGAAGTGACGGTTTTAAAGTTGTGTATCATTTCGATTCTTCGTGACGAAATGGATACGGTGAATACTTTGATTCTTGATGACAAAGTGACGGTTATAAAGTTGTGTATCATTTCGATTCTTCAGGATGAAATGGATACAGTGAACATTTCGATTCTTCATGACGAAGTGACGGTTATAAAGTTGTGTATCATTTCGATTCTTCGTGACGAAAAGACGGTTATAATGTTGTTTATCATTTCGAATCTTCGTGACGAAATGGATACGGTGAACACTTCGATTCTTCGTGATGAAGTGACGGTTTTAAAGTTGTGTATCATTTCGATTCTTCGTGACGAAATGGATACGGTGAATACTTTGATTCTTGATGGCGAAGTGACGGTTATAAAGTTGTGTATCATTTCGATTCTTCAAGATAAAATGGACACAGTGAATGCTTCGATTCTTCGTGACCAAGTGACGGTTATAAAGTTGTGTATCATTTCGATTCTTCGTGATGAAATGGATACGGTGAACACTTCCATTCTTCGTAACGAAGTGAGGGTTATAAAGTTGTGTATCATTTTGATTCTTTGTGACGAATGGATACGGTGAACACTTCGATTCCTCGTTACGAAGTGACGGTTATGAAGTTGTGTATCATTTCAATTCTTGGTGACAAAATGGATACGGTGAACGCTTCGATTCTTCGTGATGAAATGGATACGGTGAATGCTTCGATTCTTTGTGACGAAGTGATGGTTATAAAGTTGTGTATGATTTTGATTCCTCGTGACGAAATGGATACGGTGAACATTTCGATTCTTCATGACGAAGTGACGGTTATAAAGTTATGTATCATTTCGATTCTTCGTGACGAAACGACGGTTATAATGTTGTGTATCATTTCGAATCTTCGTGACAAAATGGATACGGTGAACACTTCGATTCTTCGTGATGAAGTGACGGTTTTAAAGTTGTGTATCATTTCGATTCTTCGTGACGAAATGGATACGGTGAATACTTTGATTCTTGATGACAAAGTGACGGTTATAAAGTTGTGTATCATTTCGATTCTTCAGGATGAAATGGATACAGTGAATGCTTCGATTCTTCGTGAATAAGTGACGGTTATAAAGTTGAGTATCGTTTCGATTCTTGGTGATGAAATGGATACGGTGAACACTTCCATTCTTCGTAACGAAGTGAGGGTTATAAAGTTGTGTATCATTTTGATTCTTTGTGACGAATGGATATGGTGAACACTTCGATTCCTCGTGACGAAGCGACGGTTATGAAGTTGTGTATCATTTCAATTCTTGGTGACAAAATGGATACGGTGAACGCTTCGATTCTTCGTGATGAAATGGATACGGTGAATGCTTCGATTCTTTGTGACGAAGTGATGGTTATAAAGTTGTGTATGATTTCGATTCCTCGTGACGAAATGAATACGCTGAACTCTTCGATTCTTCATGACGAAGTGACGGTTATAAAGTTGTGTATCATTTCGATTCTTCGTGACGAAATGGATACGGTGAACGCTTCGATTCTTCGTGACTAAGTGACGGTTATAAAGTTATGTATCATTTTGATTCTTCGTGACAAAATGGATACGGTGAACACTTCGATTCTTCGTGACAAAGTGACAGTTATAAAGTTGAGTATCATTTCGATTCTTCGTGATGAAATGGATATGGTGAACACTTCGATTCTTCGTGACGAAATGACGGTTATAAAGTTGTGTATCATTTTGATTCTTCGTGACGAAATGGATACGGTGAACATTTCGATTCTTCATGACGAAGTGACGGTTATAAAGTTGTGTATCATTTCGATTCTTCGTGACGAAATGACGGTTATAATGTTGTGTATCATTTCGAATCTTCGTGATGAAATGGATACGGTGAACACTTCGATTCTTCGTGATGAAGTGACGGTTTTAAAGTTGTGTATCATTTCTATTCTTCGTGACAAAATGGATACGGTGAATACTTTGATTCTTGATGACGATGTGACGGTTATAAAGTTGTGTATCATTTCGATTCTTCATGATGAAATGGATACAGTGAATGCTTCGATTCTTCGTGCCCAAGTGACGGTTATAAAGTTGTGTATCATTTCGATTCTTCGTGATGAAATGGATACGGTGAACACTTCCATTCTTCGTAACGAAGTGAGGGTTATAAAGTTGTGTATCATTTTGATTCTTTGTGACGAATGGATACGGTGAACACTTCGATTCCTCGTGAGGAAGTGACGATTATGAAGTTGTGTATCATTTCAATTCTTGGTGACAAAATGGATACGGTGAACGCTTCGATTCTTCGTGATGAAATGGATACGGTGAATGCTTCGATTCATTGTGACGATGTGATGGTTATAAAGTTGTGTATGATTTCGATTCCTCGTGACGAAATGGATACGCTGAACACTTCGATTCTTCATGACGAAGTGACGGCTATAAAGTTGTGTATCATTTCGATTCTTCGTGACGAAATGGATACGGTGAACGCTTCGATTCTTCGTGATGAAGTGACGGTTATAAAGTTGTGTATCTTTTCAATTCTTCGTGACGAATTGACGGTTATAAAGTTGTGTATCATTTTGAATCTTCGTGACGAAATGGATACGGTGAACACTTCGATTATTCGTAATGATGTGACGATTTCAAAGTTGTGTATCATTTCTATTCTTCATGACGAAATGGATAAGGTGAACACTTCTATTCTTCGTGACGAAGTGATGGTTATAAAGTTATGTATTATTTCGATTCTTCATGATAAAGTTGTCTATCATTTCGTTTCTTCGTGATGAAATGGATATGGTGAACACTTTGATTCTTCGTAACGAAGTGACAACTATAAAGTTGTGTATCATTTTGATTCTTCGTGACGAATGCATACGGTGAACACTTCGATTCTTCGTGACAAAGTGACGGTTATGAAGTTGTGTATTATTTTGATTCTTCGTGACGAAATGGATACGGTGAACATTTCGATTCTTTGTGATGAAATGGATACGGTGAACACTTCGATTCTTTGTGATGAATCGACGGTTTTAAAGTTGTGTATCGTTTCGATTCATCGTGACGAAATGGATACGGTGAACACTTCGATTCCTTGTGACGAAGTGACGGTTATGAAGTTTTGTATCATTTCGATTCTTCGTGATGAAATGGATATAGTGAACGCATCGATTCTTTTTGACGAAGTGACGGTTATAATGTTGTGTATCATTTTGATTCTTCGTTATGAAATGGATACGGTGAACACTTTGATTCTTCGTATCGAAGTGACGGTTATAAAGTTATGTATCATTTTGATTCTTCGTGATGAATGGATATGGTGAACAGTTCGATTCTTCGTGACGAAGTGACAATTCTAAAGTTATGTATCATTTTGATTCTTTGTGATGAAATGGATATGGTGAATGCTTCGATTCTTTGTGACGAAGTGACGGTTATAAAGTTGTGTGTCATTTCGAGTCTTCGTGACGAAATGGATACGGTGAACGCTTCGATTCTTCGTGACGAAGTGACGGTTATAAAGTTGTATATCATTTCGATTCTTCGTAACAAAATGGATATGGTGAACCCTTCGATTCTTCGTGATGAAGTGACAGTTATAAAGTTGTGTATCATTTTAAATCTTCGTGATGAAATGGTTACGGTGAACGCTTTGATTCTTCGTGACGAAGTGACGGTTATAAAATTGTGTATCATTTCGATTATCCGTGGCGAAATGGATATGGTGAATACTTCGATTCTTCGGGAAAAAGTGCCGGTCATAAAGTTGTGTATCATTTCGATTCTTCATGATGAAATGGATACAGTGAATGCTTCGATTCCTCGTGACGAAGTGACGGTTATAAAGTTGTGTGTCATTTCGATTCTTCTTGACGAAATGTATACGGTGAACACTTCGATTCTTTGTGACGGAGTGACTGTTGTAAAATTGTGTATCAATTCGATTCTTCGTAACGAAATGGATATGGTGAACTCTTCAATTCTTCATGATGAAGTGACGGTTATAAAGTTGTGTATCATTTCAATTCTTTGTGATGAAATGGATACGGTGAATGCTTCGATTCTTTGTGACGAAGTGACGATCATAAAGTTGTTTATCATTCCGAATCTTCTTGACGAAATGGACATTCACTTCGATTCTTTGTGACGGAGTGCCGGTTATAAAGTTTTGTATTATTTCGATTCTTCGTGAAGAAATGGATTCGGTGAACACTTCGATTCTTCGTTACGAAGTAAGGTTATAAAGTTGTGTATCATTTTGATTCTTCATGACGAAATGGATACGGTGACGCTTCGATTCTTTCTGACGAAGTGACAGTTATAAAGTTGTGTATGATTTTGATTCCTCGTGATGAAATGGATACGTTGAACACTTCAATTCTTCATGACGAAGTGACGATTATAAAGTTGTGTATCATTTCGATTCTTCGTGACGAAGTGACGGTTTTAAAGTTGTGTATCATTTCGATTCTTTATAACGAAGTGATGGTTTTAAAGTTGTGTATCATTTCGAATCTTCGTGATGAAATGGATAAGGTGAACACTTTGATTCTTCGTGATTAAGTGACGGTTTTAAAGTTGTGTATCATTTCAATTTTTCATGACGAAATGGATACGGTGAACACTTAGATTCTTTGTGACGAAGTTACGGTCATAAAGTTGTGTATCATTTCGATTCTTCGTGATGAAATGGCTACAGTGAATGCTTCGATTCCTCGTGACGAAGTGATGGTTATAAAGTTTTGTATCATTTCGATTCTTCGTGACGAATTAGATACTGTGAACACTTCAATTCTTCGTGACGGAGTGACTGTTATAAAATTGTGTATCATTTCGATTCTTCGTGATGAAATGGATATGGTAAACTCTTCAATTCTTCGTGACGAAGTGACGTTTATAAAGTTGTGTATCATTTCAATTCTTTGTGACGAAATGGATACAGTGAACGCTTCGATTCTTTGTGACGAAGTGACGATCATAAAGTTGCTTATCATTTTGAATCTTCGTGATGAAATGGATATGGTGAACACTTTGATTCTTTGTGACGAAGTGACGGTTATAAAGTTGTGTATCATTTCGATTCTTCGTGACGAAATGGATACGGTGAACACTTCGATTCTTCGTGACGGAGTGACTGTTATGAAATTGCGTATCATTTCGATTCTTCGTGATGAAATGGATATGGTGAACTCTTCAATTCTTCGTGATGAAGAGACTGTTATAAAGTTGTGTATCATTTCAATTCTTTGTGATGAAATGGATACCGTGAACGCTTCGATTCTTTGTGACGAAGTGTCGATCATAAAGTTGTTTATCATTTTGAATCTTTGTGACGAAATGGATATGGTGAACACTTTGATTCTTTGTGACGAAGTGACAGTTATAAAGTTGTGTATCATTTCGATTCTTCGTGACGAAATGGATTCGATGAACACTTCGATTCTTCGTGACGAAGTATGGTTATAAAGTTGTGTATCATTTCGATTCTTCATGACGAAATGGATACGGGGAACGCTTCGATTCTTAGTGACGAAGTGACAGTTATAAAGTTGTGTATGATTTCGATTCCTCGTGATGAAATGGATACGCTGAACACTTCAATTCTTCATGACGAAGTGACGGTTATAAAGTTTCTATCATTTCGATTCTTCGTGACGAAGTGACAGTTTTAAAGTTGTGTATCATTTCGATTCTTTATAACAAAGTGATGGTTATAAAGTTGTGTATCATTTCAAATCTTCGTGATGAAATGGATAAGGTGAACACTTCGATTCTTCGTGATTAAGTGACGGTTTTAAAGTTGTGTATCATTTTAATTTTTCATGACGAAATGGATACGGTAAACACTTCGATTCTTCGTGACGATGTTACGATCATAAAGTTGTGTATCATTTCGATTCTTCGTGATGAAATGGATACAGTGAATGCTTCGATTCCTCGTGACGAAGTGACGGTTATAAAGTTGTGTATCATTTCGATTCTTCGTGACGAAATGGATACGGTGAACACTTCGATTCTACGTGACGGAGTGACTGTTATAAAACTGTGTATCATTTCGATTCTTCGTGATGAAATGGGTATGGTCAACTCTTCAATCCTTCGTGATGAAGTGATGGTTATAAAGTTGTGTATCATTTCAATTCTTTGTGACGAAATGGATACAGTGAACGCTTCGATTCTTTGTGACGAAGTGACGATCATAAAGTTAATTATCATTTCGATCTTCGTGACGAAATGGATATGGTGAACACTTTGATTCTTTGTGACGAAGTGACGGTTATAAAGTTGTGTATCATTTCTATTCTTCGAGACGAAATGGATACAGTGAACACTTCGATTCTTCGTGACGGAGTGACTGTTATAAAATTGTGTATCATTTCGATTCTTCGTGATGAAATGGATATGGTGAACTCTTCAATTCTTCTTGATGAAGTGACTGTTATAAAGTTGTGTGTCATTTCAATTCTTTGTGATGAAATGGATACAGTGAACGCTTCTATTCTTTGTGATGAAGTGACGATCATAAAGTTGTTATCATTTCGAATCTTCGTGACGAAATGGATATGGTGAACACTTCGATTCTTTGTGACGAAGTGACGGTTATAAAGTTGTGTATCAATTCGATTCTTCATGACGAATGCATACGGTGAACACTTCGATTCTTCGTGACGAAGTGACAGTTATAAAGTTGTGTATTATTTTGATTATTAGTGACCAATGGAAACGGTGAACACTTTAGTGGCGGTTATAAAGTTATGTATCATTTCAATTCTTCGTGATGAAATGGATATGGTGAACTCTTCAATTCTTCGTGATGAAGTGACTGTTATAAAGTTGTGTATCATTTCAATTCTTTGTGACAAAATGGATACAGTGAACGCTTCTATTCTTTGTGACGAAGTGACGATCATATAGTTGTTATCATTTCGAATCTTCGTGACGAAATGGATATGGTGAACACTTCGATTCTTTGTGACGAAGTGACGGTTATAAAGTTGTGTATCATTTCGATTCTTCATGACGAATGCATACGGTGAACACTTCGATTCTTCGTGACGAAGTGACAGTTATAAAGTTGTGTATTATTTTGATTATTCGTGACCAATGGAAACGGTGATCACTTTCGTGGCAGTTATAAAGTTGTGTATCATTTCGATTCTTCGTGATGAAATGGATACGGTGAACGCTTTGATTCTTCATGACGAAATGGATACAGTGAACACTTCGATTCTTCGTAACGTAGTAAAGGTTATAAATTTGTGTGTCATTTTGATTCTTCGTTACGAAGTAGATACGTTGAACGCTTCGATTCTTCGTGACTAAGTGATGGTTATAAAGTTATGTATCATTTTGATTCTTCGTGACAAAATGGATACGGTGAACACTTCGATTCTTCGTGATGAAGTGACGGTTTTAAAGTTGTGTATCATTTCGATTCTTCGTGACGAAATGGATACGGTGAATACTTTGATTCTTGATGACGAAGTGACAGTTATAAAGTTGTGTATCATTTCGATTCTTCAGGATGAAATGGATACAGTGAATGCTTCGATTCTTCGTGAATAAGTGACGGTTATAAAGTTGAGTATCATTTCGATTCTTCGTGATGAAATGGATACGGTGAACACTTCCATTCTTTGTGACGATCATATAGTTGTTATCATTTCGAATCTTCGTGACGAAATGGATATGGTGAACACTTCGATTCTTTGTGACGAAGTGACGGCTATAAAGTTGTTGGGCTAGTGGATTTCTTGGGGCATTACAAATGGTATCAGAGCTAACCCTGGTCTCGTAAGGGCGCCGCGGGCGGTGTGGCAGAGGAGTAGAGGCTCCGGAGAGGGGTAGAGGCCCCGAGGTAGTATACCTTGTGCACGCTAATGGGCTGCTCTATGGTCACTAATGATCTGCTTCCACATCGACCAGCCAGGGGAGAACTAGGCCAACGCGACGAGGACGCCGCGTCTTTGAGTGTGGGAGATTGTGAGATCCCGTCCCACATCGGATAAATATAAAAAGTTAGTCTGGTATATGTAGAACCAAGAGGGCTACTACTAACAACTTGGGCTTAAGCATTTTAAGGGCCAATGTAGCAGGCCTGTCAAGTTGTTGGGCTAGTGGATTTCTTGGGGCATTACAGTTATAATGCTGTTTATCATTTTGAATCTTCGTGACGAAATGGATACTGTGAACACATCGTGATGAAGTGACGGTTTTAAAGTTGTCTATCATTTCGATTCTTCGTGAGGAAATGGATACGGTGAACACATCGATTCTTTGTGACGAAGTGACGGTTATAAAGTTGTGTATCATTTCGATTCTTCGTGATGAAATGGATACGGTGAACACTTCGATTCTTCGTAACGAAGTGACAGCGATAATGTTGTGTATCATTTTGATTCTTCATGACGAATGCATACGGTGAACACTTCGATTCTTCGTGACGAAGTGACGGTTATGAAGTTGTGTATTAATTTGATTCTTCGTGACAAAATGGATACGGTGAACACTTCGATTCTTCGTAACAAAGTGACAGCTATAAAGTTGTTTATCATTTTGATTCTTCGTGACGAATGCATACGGTGAACACTTCGATTCTTCGTGACGAAGTGACGATTATGAAGTTGTGTATTAATTTGATTCTTCGTGACGAAATGGATACGGTGAACATTTTGATTCTTTCTGACGAAATGGATACGGTGAACACATCGATTCTTTGTGATGAATCGACGGTTTTAAATTTGTGTATCATTTCGATTCTTCGTGACGAAATGGATACGGTGAACACTTCGATTCCTTGGGATGAAGTGACAGTTATAAAGTTGTGTATCATTTTGATTCTTCGTGATGAAATGGATATAGTGAACGCATCAATTCTTTGTGACGAAGTAACGGTTATAATGTTGTGTATCATTTCGATTCTTCGTTTTGAAATGGATACGGTGAATATTTCGATTCTTCGTAATGAAGTGACGGTTATAAAGTTGTGTGTCATTTTGATTCTTCGTTACTAAGTAGATTCGGTGAACGCTTCGATTCTTCGTGACTAAGAAATGGTTATAAAGTTATGTATCATTTTGATTCTTCGTGACAAAATGGATACGGTGAACACTTCGATTCTTCGTGACGAAGTGACAGTTATAAAGTTAAGTATCATTTCGATTCTTCGTGATGAAATGGATATGGTGAACACTTCGATTCTTTGTTACGAAGTGACGGTTATAAAGTTGTGTATCATTTTGATTCTTCGTGACGAAATGGATACGGTGAACATTTCGATTCTTCATGACGAAGTGACGGTTATAAAGTTGTGTATCATTTCGATTCTGCGTGACAAAAGGGATACAATGAACACTTCGATTCTTCGTGACGAAGTGACGGTTATAAAGTTGTGCATTAATTTGATTATTCGTGACCATTGGAAATTGTGAACACTTGAGTGGCGGTTATAAAGTTGCGAATCATTTTGATTCTTCGTGATGAAAGGGATACGGTGAACGTTTTAATTCTTCGTGACGAAATGGATACAGTGAACACTTCGATTCTTCGTAACGAAGTTACGGTTATAAAGTTGTGTGTCATTTTGATTCTTCGTTACGAAATACATACGGTGAACGCTTCGATTCTTCGTGACTAAGTGACGGTTATAAAGTTATGTATCATTTTGATTCTTCGTGACAAAATGGATACAGTGAACACTTCGATTCTTCGTAACGAAGTGACATTTATAAAGTTGATTATCATTTCGATTCTTCGTGACGAAATGACGGTTATAAAGTTGTGTATCATTTTGATTCTTTGTGACGAAATGGATACGGTGAACATTTTGATTCTTCATGACGAAGTGACGGTTATAAAGTTGTGTATCATTTCGATTCTTCGTGACGAAATGACGGTTATAATGTTGTGTATCATTTCGAATCTTCATCACGAAATGGATACGGTGAACACTTCGATTCTTCGTGATGAAGTGACGGTTTTAAAGTTGTGTATCATTTCGATTCTTCGTGACGAAATGGATACGGTGAATACTTTGATTCTTGATCTCGAAGTGACGGTTATAAAGTTGTGTATCATTTCGATTCTTCATGATGAAATGGATATAGTGAATGCTTCGATTCTTCGTGCCCAAGTTACGGTTATAAAGTTGTGTATCATTTCGATTCTTCGTGATGAAATGGATACGGTGAGCACTTCCATTCTTCGTAACGAAGTGGGGGTTATAAAGTTGTGTATCATTTTGATTCTTTGTGACGAATGGATACGGTGAACACTTCGATTCCTCGTGACGAAGTGACGGTTATGAAGTTGTGTATCATTTCAATTCTTGGTGACAAAATGGATACGGTGAACGCTTCGATTCTTCGTGATGAAATGGATACGGTGAATGATTCGATTCTTTGTGACAAAGTGATGGTTATAAAGTTGTGTATGATTTCGATTCCTCGTGACAAAATGTATACGCTGAACACTTTGATTCTTCATGACGAAGTGACGGTTATAAAGTTGTATATCATTTCGATTCTTCGTGACGAAATGGATATGGTGAACGCTTCGATTCTTCGTGACTAAGTGACGGTTATAAAGTTATGTATCATTTTGATTCTTCGTGACAAAATAGATACGGTGAACACTTCGATTCTTCGTGACGAAGTGACAGTTATAAAGTTGAGTATCATTTCGATTCTTCGTGATGAAATGGATATGGTGAACACTTCGATTCTTCGTGACGAAGTGACGGTTATAAAGTTGTGTATCATTTTGATTCTTCGTGACGAAATGGATACGGTGAACACTTCGATTCTTCGTGACTAAGTGACGGTTATAAAGTTATGTATCATTTTGATTCTTCGTGACAAAATGGATACGATGAACACTTCGATTCTTCGTGACGAAGTGACAGTTATAAAGTTGAGTATCATTTCGATTCTTCGTTATGAAATGGATACGGTGAACGCTTCGATTCTTTGTGACTAAGTGATGGTTATAAAGTTATGTATCATTTTGATTCTTCGTGACAAAATGGATACGGTGAACACTTCGATTCTTCGTGACGAAGTGACAGTTATAAAGTTGAGTATCATTACGATTCTTCGTGATGAAATGGATATGGTGAACACTTCGATTCTTCGTGACGAAGTGACGGTTATAAAGTTGTGTATCATTTTGATTCTTCGTGACGAAATGGATACGGTGAACATTTCGATTCTTCATGACGAAGTGACGGTTATAAAGTTGTGTATCATTTCGATTCTTCGTGACGAAAAGACGGTTATAATGTTGTTTATCATTTCGAATCTTCGTGACGAAATGGATACAGTGAACACTTCGATTCTTCGTGATGAAGTGACGGTTTTAAAGTTGTGTATCATTTCGATTCTTCGTGACGAAATGGATATGGTGAATACTTTGATTCTTGATGACGAATTGACGGTTAAAAAGTTGTGTATCATTTCGATTCTTCAAGATAAAATGGACACAATGAATGCTTCGATTCTTCGTGACCAAGTGACGGTTATAAAGTTGTGTATCATTTCGATTCTTCGTGATGAAATGGATATGGTGAACACTTCCATTCTTCGTAACGAAGTGAGGGTTATAAAGTTGTGTATCATTTTGATTCTTTGTGACAATTGGATACGGTGAACACTTCGATTCCTCGTGACGAAGTGACGGTTATGAAGTTGTGTATCATTTCAATTCTTGGTGACAAAATGGATACGGTGAACGTTTCGATTCTTCGTGATGAAATGGATACGATGAATGCTTCGATTCTTTGTGACGAAGTGATGGTTATAAAGTTGTGTATGATTTCGATTCCTCGTGACGAAATGGATACGCTGAACCCTTCGATTCTTCATGACGAAGTGACGGTTATAAAGTTGTGTATCATTTCGATTCTTCGTGACAAAATGGATAAGGTGAACTCTTCGATTCTTCGTGACTAAGTGACGGTTATAAAGTTATGTATCATTTTGATTCTTCGTGACAAAATGGATACGGTGAACACTTCGATTCTTCGTGACGAAGTGACAGTTATAAAGTTGAGTATCATTTCGATTCTTCGTGATGAAATGGATATGGTGAACACTTCGATTCTTCGTGACGAAGTGACGGTTATAAAGTTGTGTATCATTTTGATTCTTCGTGACGAAATGGATACGGTGAACGCTTCGATTCTTCGTGACTAAGTGATGGTTATAAAGTTATGTATCATTTTGATTCTTCGTGACAAAATAGATACGGTGAACACTTCGATTCTTCGTGACGAAGTGACAGTTATAAAGTTGAGTATCATTTCGATTCTTCGTGATGAAATGGATATGGTGAACACTTCGATTCTTCCTGACGAAGTGACGGTTATAAAGTTGTGTATCATTTTGATTCTTCGTGACGAAATGGATACGGTGAACACTTCGATTCTTCGTGACTAAGTGACGGTTATAAAGTTATGTATCATTTTGATTCTTCGTGACAAAATGGATACGGTGAACACTTCGATTCTTCGTGACGAAGTGACAGTTATAAAGTTGAGTATCATTTCGATTCTTCGTGATGAAATGGATACGGTGAACGCTTCGATTCTTCGTGACTAAGTGATGGTTATAAAGTTATGTATCATTTTGATTCTTCGTGACAAAATGGATACGGTGAACACTTCGATTCTTCGTGACGAAGTGACAGTTATAAAGTTGAGTATCATTACGATTCTTCGTGATGAAATGGATATGGTGAACACTTCGATTCTTCGTGACGAAGTGACGGTTATAAAGTTGTGTATCATTTTGATTCTTCGTGACGAAATGGATACGGTGAACATTTCGATTCTTCATGACGAAGTGACGGTTATAAAGTTGTGTATCATTTCGATTCTTCGTGACGAAAAGACGGTTATAATGTTGTTTATCATTTCGAATCTTCGTGACGAAATGGATACAGTGAACACTTCGATTCTTCGTGATGAAGTGACAGTTTTAAAGTTGTGTATCATTTCGATTCTTCGTGACGAAATGGATATGGTGAATACTTTGATTCTTGATGACGAATTGACGGTTAAAAAGTTGTGTATCATTTCGATTCTTCAAGATAAAATGGACACAATGAATGCTTCGATTCTTCGTGACCAAGTGACGGTTATAAAGTTGTGTATCATTTCGATTCTTCGTGATGAAATGGATATGGTGAACACTTCCATTCTTCGTAACGAAGTGAGGGTTATAAAGTTGTGTATCATTTTGATTCTTTGTGACAATTGGATACGGTGAACACTTCGATTCCTCGTGACGAAGTGACGGTTATGAAGTTGTGTATCATTTCAATTCTTGGTGACAAAATGGATACGGTGAACGTTTCGATTCTTCGTGATGAAATGGATACGATGAATGCTTCGATTCTTTGTGACGAAGTGATGGTTATAAAGTTGTGTATGATTTCGATTCCTCGTGACGAAATGGATACGCTGAACACTTCGATTCTTCATGACGAAGTGACGGTTATAAAGTTGTGTATCATTTCGATTCTTCGTGACAAAATGGATAAGGTGAACTCTTCGATTCTTCGTGACTAAGTGACGGTTATAAAGTTATGTATCATTTTGATTCTTCGTAACAAAATGGATACGGTGAACACTTCGATTCTTCGTGACGAAGTGACAGTTATAAAGTTGAGTATCATTTCGATTCTTCGTGATGAAATGGATATGGTGAACACTTCGATTCTTCGTGACGAAGTGACGGTTATAAAGTTGTGTATCATTTTGATTCTTCGTGACGAAATGGATACGGTGAACGCTTCGATTCTTCGTGACTAAGTGACGGTTATAAAGTTATGTATCATTTTGATTCTTCGTGACAAAATGGATACGGTGAACACTTCGATTCTTCGTGACGAAGTGACAGTTATAAAGTTGAGTATCATTTCGATTCTTCGTGATGAAATGGATATGGTGAACACTTCGATTCTTCGTGACGAAGTGACGGTTATAAAGTTGTGTATCATTTTGATTCTTCGTGACGAAATGGATACGGTGAACATTTCGATTCTTCATGACGAAGTGGCGGTTATAAAGTTGTGTATCATTTCGATTCTTCGTGACGAAATGACGGTTATAATGTTGTTTATCATTTAGAATCTTCGTGACGAAATGGATACTGTGAACACTTCGATTCTTCGTGATGAAGTGACGGTTTTAAAGTTGTGTATCATTTCGATTCTTCGTGAGGAAATGGATACGGTGAATACTTTGATTCTTGATAACGAAGTGACGATTATAAAGTTGTGTATCATTTCGATTCTTCAAGATAAAATGGATACAGTGAATGCTTCGATTCTTCGTGACCAAGTGACGGTTATAAAGTTGTGTATCATTTCGATTCTTCGTGATGAAATGGATACGGTGAACACTTCCATTCTTCGTAACGAAGTGAGGGTTATAAAGTTGTGTATCAATTTGATTCTTTGTGACGAATGGATACGGTGAACACTTCGATTCCTCGTGACGAAGTGACGGTTATGAAGTTGTGTATCATTTCAATTCTTGGTGACAAAATGGATACGGTGAACGCTTCGATTCTTCGTGATGAAATGGATACGGTGAATGCTTCGATTCTTTGTGACGAAGTGATGGTTATAAAGTTGTGTATGATTTCGATTCCTCGTGACGAAATGGATACGGTGAACATTTCGATTCTTCATGACGAAATGACGGTTATAAAGTTGTGTATCATTTCGATTCTTCGTGACGAAATGACGGTTATAATGTTGTGTATCATTTCGAATCTTCGTGACGAAATGGATACGGTGAACACTTCGATTCTACGTGATGAAGTGACGGTTTTAAAGTTGTGTATCATTTCGATTCTTCGTGACGAAATGGATACGGTGAATACTTTGATTCTTGATGACGAAGTGACGGTTATAAAGTTGTGTATCATTTCGATTCTTCATGATGAAATGGATACAGTGAATGCTTCGATTCTTCGTGAATAAGTGACGGTTATAAAGTTGTGTATCATTTCGATTCTTTGTGATGAAATGGATACGGTGAACACTTCCATTCTTCGTAACGAAGTGAGGGTTATAAAGTTGTGTATCATTTTGATTCTTTGTGACGAATGGATACGGTGAACACTTCGATTCCTCGTGACGAAGCAACGGTTATGAAGTTGTGTATCATTTCAATTCTTGGTGACAAAATGGATACGGTGAACGCTTCGATTCTTCGTGATGAAATGGATACGGTGAATGCTTCGATTCATTGTGACGATGTGATGGTTATAAAGTTGTGTATGATTTCGATTCCTCGTGAAGAAATGGATACGCTGAACACTTCGATTCTTCATGATGAAGTGACGGTTATAAAGTTGTGTATCATTTCGATTCTTCGTGATGAAATGGATACGGTGAACGCTTCGATTCTTCGTGACTAAGTGACGGTTATAAAGTTTTGTATCATTTTGATTCTTTGTGACAAAATGGATACGGTGAACACTTCGATTCTTCGTGACGAAGTGACAGTTATAAAGTTGAGTATCATTTCGATTCTTCGTGATGAAATGGATATGGTGAACACTTCGATTCTTCGTGACGAAGTGACGGTTATAAAGTTGTGTATCATTTTGATTCTTCGTGACGAAATGGATACGGTGAAAATTTCGATTCTTCATGACGAAGTGACGGTTATAAAGTTGTGTATCATTTCAATTCTTCGTGACGAAATGACGGTTATAATGTTGTGTATCATTTCGAATCTTCGTGATGAAATGGATACGGTGAACACTTCGATTCTTTGTGATGAAGTGACGGTTTTAAAGTTGTGTATCATTTCGATTCTTCGTGAGGAAATGGATACGGTGAACACATCGATTCTTTGTGACGAAGTGACGGTTATAAAGTTGTGTATCATTTCGATTCTTCGTGATGAAATGGATACGGTGAACACTTCGATTCTTCGTAACGAAGTGACAGCGATAATGTTGTGTATCATTTTGATTCTTCGTGACGAATGCATACGGTGAACACTTCGATTCTTCGTGACGAAGTGACGGTTATGAAGTTGTGTATTAATTTGATTCTTCGTGACAAAATGGATACGGTGAACACTTCGATTCTTCGTAACAAAGTGACAGCTATAAAGTTGTTTATCATTTTGATTCTTCGTGACGAATGCATACGGTGAACACTTCGATTCTTCGTGACGAAGTGACGATTATGAAGTTGTGTATTAATTTGATTCTTCGTGACGAAATGGATACGGTGAACATTTTGATTCTTTCTGACGAAATGGATACGGTGAACACATCGATTCTTTGTGATGAATCGACGGTTTTAAAGTTGTGTATCATTTCGATTCTTCGTGACGAAATGGATACGGTGAACACTTCGATTCCTTGTGATGAAGTGACAGTTATAAAGTTGTGTATCATTTCGATTCTTCGTGATGAAATTGATATAGTGAACGCATCAATTCCTTGTGACGAAGTAACGGTTATAATGTTGTGTATCTTTTCGATTCTTCGTTTTGAAATGGATACGGTGAATATTTCGATTCTTCGTAATGAAGTGACGGTTATAAAGTTGTGTGTCATTTTGATTCTTCGTTACGAAGTAGATTTGGTGAACGCTTCGATTCTTCGTGACTAAGAGATGGTTATAAAGTTATGTATCATTTTGATTCTTCGTGACAAAATGGATACGGTGAACACTTCGATTCTTCGTGACGAAGTGATAGTTATAAAGTTAAGTATCATTTCGATTCTTCGTGATGAAATGGATATGGTGAACACTTCGATTCTTTGTTACGAAGTGACGGTTATAAAGTTGTGTATCATTTTGATTCTTCGTGACGAAATGGATACGGTGAACATTTCGATTCTTCATGACGAAGTGACGGTTATAAAGTTGTGTATCATTTCGATTCTGCGTGACGAAAGGGATACAATGAACACTTCGATTCTTCGTGACGAAGTGACGGTTATAAAGTTGTCCATTAATTTGATTATTCGTGACCATTGGAAATTGTGGACAATTGAGTGGCGGTTATAAAGTTGCGAATCATTTTGATTCTTCGTGATGAAATGGATACGGTGAACGTTTTAATTCTTCGTGACGAAATGGATACAGTGAACACTTCGATTCTTCGTAACGAAGTTACGGTTATAAAGTTGTGTGTCATTTTGATTCTTCGTTACGAAATACATACGGAGAACGCTTCGATTCTTCGTGACTAAGTGACGGTTATAAAGTTATGTATCATTTTGATTCTTCGTGACAAAATGGATACGGTGAACACTTCGATTCTTCGTAACGAAGTGACATTTATAAAGTTGAGTATCATTTCGATTCTTCGTGACGAAATGACGGTTATAAAGTTGTGTATCATTTTGATTCTTCGTGACGAAATGGATACGGTGAACATTTCGATTCTTCATGACGAAGTGACGGTTATAAAGTTGTGTATCATTTCGATTCTTCGTGACGAAATGATGGTTATAATGTTGTGTATCATTTCGAATCTTCGTGACGAAATGGATACGGTGAACACTTCGATTCTTCGTGATGAAGTGACGGTTTTAAAGTTGTGTATCATTTCGATTCTTCGTGACAAAATGGATACGGTGAATACTTTGATTCTTGATCTCGAAGTGACGGTTATAAAGTTGTGTATCATTTCGATTCTTCATGATGAAATGGATACAGTGAATGCTTCGATTCTTCGTGCCCAAGTTACGGTTATAAAGTTGTTTATCATTTCGATTCTTCGTGATGAAATGGATACGGTGAACACTTTCATTCTTCGTAACGAAGTGAGGGTTATAAAGTTGTGTATCATTTTCATTCTTTGTGACGAATGGATACGGTGAACACTTCGATTCCTCGTGACGAAGTGACGGTTATGAAGTTGTGTATCATTTCAATTCTTAGTGACAAAATGGATACGGTGAACGCTTCGATTCTTCGTGATGAAATGGATACGGTGAATGCTTCGATTCTTTGTGACAAAGTGTTGGTTATAAAGTTGTGTATGATTTCGATTCCTCGTGACAAAATGGATACGCTGAACACTTTGATTCTTCATGACGAAGTGACGGTTATAAAGTTGTATATCATTTCGATTCTTCGTGACGAAATGGATATGGTGAACGCTTCGATTCTTCGTGACTAAGTGACGGTTATAATGTTATGTATCATTTTGATTCTTCGTGACAAAATAGATACGGTGAACACTTCGATTCTTCGTGACGAAGTGACAGTTATAAAGTTGAGTATCATTTCGATTCTTCGTGATGAAATGGATATGGTGAACACTTCGATTCTTCGTGACGAAGTGACGGTTATAAAGTTGTGTATCATTTTGATTCTTCGTGACGAAATGGATACGGTGAACACTTCGATTCTTCGTGACTAAGTGACGGTTATAAAGTTATGTATCATTTTGATTCTTCGTGACAAAATGGATACGGTGAACACTTCGATTCTTCGTGACGAAGTGACAGTTATAAAGTTGAGTATCATTTCAATTTTTCGTGATGAAATGGATACGGTGAACGCTTCGATTCTTCGTGACTAAGTGATGGTTATAAAGTTATGTATCATTTTGATTCTTCGTGACAAAATGGATACGGTGAACACTTCGATTCTTCGTGACGAAGTGACAGTTATAAAGTTGAGTATCATTACGATTCTTCGTGATGAAATGGGTATGGTGAACACTTCGATTCTTCGTGACGAAGTGACGGTTATAAAGTTGTGTATCATTTTGATTCTTCGTGACGAAATGGATACGGTGAACATTTCGATTCTTCATGACGAAGTGACGGTTATAAAGTTGTGTATCATTTCGATTATTCGTGACGA
The DNA here is from genome assembly GCA_033977485.1 of Hydrangea macrophylla. NCBI lineage: Eukaryota > Viridiplantae > Streptophyta > Magnoliopsida > Cornales > Hydrangeaceae > Hydrangea > Hydrangea macrophylla. The sequence continues at coordinate 7,493,867 of CM066992.1, read as the reverse complement.
AAAGACGGTTATAATGTTGTTTATCATTTCGAATCTTCGTGACAAAATGGATACGGTGAACACTTCGATTCTTCGTGATGAAGTGACGGTTTTAAAGTTGTGTATCATTTCGATTCTTCGTGACGAAATGGATATGGTGAATACTTTGATTCTTGATGACGAATTGACGGTTGTAAAGTTGTGTATCATTTCGATTCTTCAAGATAAAATGGACACAGTGAATGCTTCGATTCTTCGTGACCAAGTGACGGTTATAAAGTTGTGTATCATTTTGATTCTTCGTGATGAAATGGATACGGTGAACACTTCCATTCTTCGTAACGAAGTGAGGGTTATAAAGTTGTGTATCATTTTGATTCTTTGTGACAAATGGATACGGTGAACACTTCGATTCCTTGTGACGAAGTGACGGTTATGAAGTTGTGTATCATTTCAATTCTTGGTGACAAAATGGATACGGTGAACGTTTCGATTCTTCGTGATAAAATGGATACGATGAATGCTTCGATTCTTTGTGACGAAGTGATGGTTATAAAGTTGTGTATGATTTCGATTCCTCGTGACGAAATGGATACGGTGAACATTTCGATTCTTCATGACGAAGTGGCGGTTATAAAGTTGTGTATCATTTCGATTCTTCGTGACGAAATGACGGTTATAATGTTGTTTATCATTTAGAATCTTCGTGACGAAATGGATACTGTGAACACTTCGATTCTTCGTGATGAAGTGACGGTTTTAAAGTTGTGTATCATTTCGATTCTTCGTGAGGAAATGGATACGGTGAATACTTTGATTCTTGATAACGAAGTGACGATTATAAAGTTGTGTATCATTTCGATTCTTCAAGATAAAATGGATACAGTGAATGCTTCGATTCTTCGTGACCAAGTGACGGTTATAAAGTTGTGTATCATTTCGATTCTTCGTGATGAAATGGATACGGTGAACACTTCCATTCTTCGTAACGAAGTGAGGGTTATAAAGTTGTGTATCAATTTGATTCTTTGTGACGAATGGATACGGTGAACACTTCGATTCCTCGTGACGAAGTGACGGTTATGAAGTTGTGTATCATTTCAATTCTTGGTGACAAAATGGATACGGTGAACGCTTCGATTCTTCGTGATGAAATGGATACGGTGAATGCTTCGATTCTTTGTGACGAAGTGATGGTTATAAAGTTGTGTATGATTTCGATTCCTCGTGACGAAATGGATACGGTGAACATTTCGATTCTTCATGACGAAATGACGGTTATAAAGTTGTGTATCATTTCGATTCTTCGTGACGAAATGACGGTTATAATGTTGTGTATCATTTCGAATCTTCGTGACGAAATGGATACGGTGAACACTTCGATTCTACGTGATGAAGTGACGGTTTTAAAGTTGTGTATCATTTCGATTCTTCGTGACGAAATGGATACGGTGAATACTTTGATTCTTGATGACGAAGTGACGGTTATAAAGTTGTGTATCATTTCGATTCTTCATGATGAAATGGATACAGTGAATGCTTCGATTCTTCGTGAATAAGTGACGGTTATAAAGTTGTGTATCATTTCGATTCTTTGTGATGAAATGGATACGGTGAACACTTCCATTCTTCGTAACGAAGTGAGGGTTATAAAGTTGTGTATCATTTTGATTCTTTGTGACGAATGGATACGGTGAACACTTCGATTCCTCGTGACGAAGCAACGGTTATGAAGTTGTGTATCATTTCAATTCTTGGTGACAAAATGGATACGGTGAACGCTTCGATTCTTCGTGATGAAATGGATACGGTGAATGCTTCGATTCATTGTGACGATGTGATGGTTATAAAGTTGTGTATGATTTCGATTCCTCGTGAAGAAATGGATACGCTGAACACTTCGATTCTTCATGATGAAGTGACGGTTATAAAGTTGTGTATCATTTCGATTCTTCGTGATGAAATGGATACGGTGAACGCTTCGATTCTTCGTGACTAAGTGACGGTTATAAAGTTTTGTATCATTTTGATTCTTTGTGACAAAATGGATACGGTGAACACTTCGATTCTTCGTGACGAAGTGACAGTTATAAAGTTGAGTATCATTTCGATTCTTCGTGATGAAATGGATATGGTGAACACTTCGATTCTTCGTGACGAAGTGACGGTTATAAAGTTGTGTATCATTTTGATTCTTCGTGACGAAATGGATACGGTGAAAATTTCGATTCTTCATGACGAAGTGACGGTTATAAAGTTGTGTATCATTTCAATTCTTCGTGACGAAATGACGGTTATAATGTTGTGTATCATTTCGAATCTTCGTGATGAAATGGATACGGTGAACACTTCGATTCTTTGTGATGAAGTGACGGTTTTAAAGTTGTGTATCATTTCGATTCTTCGTGAGGAAATGGATACGGTGAACACATCGATTCTTTGTGACGAAGTGACGGTTATAAAGTTGTGTATCATTTCGATTCTTCGTGATGAAATGGATACGGTGAACACTTCGATTCTTCGTAACGAAGTGACAGCGATAATGTTGTGTATCATTTTGATTCTTCGTGACGAATGCATACGGTGAACACTTCGATTCTTCGTGACGAAGTGACGGTTATGAAGTTGTGTATTAATTTGATTCTTCGTGACAAAATGGATACGGTGAACACTTCGATTCTTCGTAACAAAGTGACAGCTATAAAGTTGTTTATCATTTTGATTCTTCGTGACGAATGCATACGGTGAACACTTCGATTCTTCGTGACGAAGTGACGATTATGAAGTTGTGTATTAATTTGATTCTTCGTGACGAAATGGATACGGTGAACATTTTGATTCTTTCTGACGAAATGGATACGGTGAACACATCGATTCTTTGTGATGAATCGACGGTTTTAAAGTTGTGTATCATTTCGATTCTTCGTGACGAAATGGATACGGTGAACACTTCGATTCCTTGTGATGAAGTGACAGTTATAAAGTTGTGTATCATTTCGATTCTTCGTGATGAAATTGATATAGTGAACGCATCAATTCCTTGTGACGAAGTAACGGTTATAATGTTGTGTATCTTTTCGATTCTTCGTTTTGAAATGGATACGGTGAATATTTCGATTCTTCGTAATGAAGTGACGGTTATAAAGTTGTGTGTCATTTTGATTCTTCGTTACGAAGTAGATTTGGTGAACGCTTCGATTCTTCGTGACTAAGAGATGGTTATAAAGTTATGTATCATTTTGATTCTTCGTGACAAAATGGATACGGTGAACACTTCGATTCTTCGTGACGAAGTGATAGTTATAAAGTTAAGTATCATTTCGATTCTTCGTGATGAAATGGATATGGTGAACACTTCGATTCTTTGTTACGAAGTGACGGTTATAAAGTTGTGTATCATTTTGATTCTTCGTGACGAAATGGATACGGTGAACATTTCGATTCTTCATGACGAAGTGACGGTTATAAAGTTGTGTATCATTTCGATTCTGCGTGACGAAAGGGATACAATGAACACTTCGATTCTTCGTGACGAAGTGACGGTTATAAAGTTGTCCATTAATTTGATTATTCGTGACCATTGGAAATTGTGGACACTTGAGTGGCGGTTATAAAGTTGCGAATCATTTTGATTCTTCGTGATGAAATGGATACGGTGAACGTTTTAATTCTTCGTGACGAAATGGATACAGTGAACACTTCGATTCTTCGTAACGAAGTTACGGTTATAAAGTTGTGTGTCATTTTGATTCTTCGTTACGAAATACATACGGTGAACGCTTCGATTCTTCGTGACTAAGTGACGGTTATAAAGTTATGTATCATTTTGATTCTTCGTGACAAAATGGATACGGTGAACACTTCGATTCTTCGTAACGAAGTGACATTTATAAAGTTGAGTATCATTTCGATTCTTCGTGACGAAATGACGGTTATAAAGTTGTGTATCATTTTGATTCTTCGTGACGAAATGGATACGGTGAACATTTCGATTCTTCATGACGAAGTGACGGTTATAAAGTTGTGTATCATTTCGATTCTTCGTGACGAAATGATGGTTATAATGTTGTGTATCATTTCGAATCTTCGTGACGAAATGGATACGGTGAACACTTCGATTCTTCGTGATGAAGTGACGGTTTTAAAGTTGTGTATCATTTCGATTCTTCGTGACAAAATGGATACGGTGAATACTTTGATTCTTGATCTCGAAGTGACGGTTATAAAGTTGTGTATCATTTCGATTCTTCATGATGAAATGGATACAGTGAATGCTTCGATTCTTCGTGCCCAAGTTACGGTTATAAAGTTGTTTATCATTTCGATTCTTCGTGATGAAATGGATACGGTGAACACTTTCATTCTTCGTAACGAAGTGAGGGTTATAAATTGTGTATCATTTTCATTCTTTGTGACGAATGGATACGGTGAACACTTCGATTCCTCGTAACGAAGTGACGGTTATGAAGTTGTGTATCATTTCAATTCTTAGTGACAAAATGGATACGGTGAACGCTTCGATTCTTCGTGATGAAATGGATACGGTGAATGCTTCGATTCTTTGTGACAAAGTGTTGGTTATAAAGTTGTGTATGATTTCGATTCCTCGTGACAAAATGGATACGCTGAACACTTTGATTCTTCATGACGAAGTGACGGTTATAAAGTTGTATATCATTTCGATTCTTCGTGACGAAATGGATATGGTGAACGCTTCGATTCTTCGTGACTAAGTGACGGTTATAATGTTATGTATCATTTTGATTCTTCGTGACAAAATAGATACGGTGAACACTTCGATTCTTCGTGACGAAGTGACAGTTATAAAGTTGAGTATCATTTCGATTCTTCGTGATGAAATGGATATGGTGAACACTTCGATTCTTCGTGACGAAGTGACGGTTATAAAGTTGTGTATCATTTTGATTCTTCGTGACGAAATGGATACGGTGAACACTTCGATTCTTCGTGACTAAGTGACGGTTATAAAGTTATGTATCATTTTGATTCTTCGTGACAAAATGGATACGGTGAACACTTCGATTCTTCGTGACGAAGTGACAGTTATAAAGTTGAGTATCATTTCAATTTTTCGTGATGAAATGGATACGGTGAACGCTTCGATTCTTCGTGACTAAGTGATGGTTATAAAGTTATGTATCATTTTGATTCTTCGTGACAAAATGGATACGGTGAACACTTCGATTCTTCGTGACGAAGTGACAGTTATAAAGTTGAGTATCATTACGATTCTTCGTGATGAAATGGGTATGGTGAACACTTCGATTCTTCGTGACGAAGTGACGGTTATAAAGTTGTGTATCATTTTGATTCTTCGTGACGAAATGGATACGGTGAACATTTCGATTCTTCATGACGAAGTGACGGTTATAAAGTTGTGTATCATTTCGATTCTTCGTGACGAAAAGACGGTTATAATGTTGTTTATCATTTCGAATCTTCGTGACAAAATGGATACGGTGAACACTTCGATTCTTCGTGATGAAGTGACGGTTTTAAAGTTGTGTATCATTTCGATTCTTCGTGACGAAATGGATATGGTGAATACTTTGATTCTTGATGACGAATTGACGGTTGTAAAGTTGTGTATCATTTCGATTCTTCAAGATAAAATGGACACAGTGAATGCTTCGATTCTTCGTGACCAAGTGACGGTTATAAAGTTGTGTATCATTTTGATTCTTCGTGATGAAATGGATACGGTGAACACTTCCATTCTTCGTAACGAAGTGAGGGTTATAAAGTTGTGTATCATTTTGATTCTTTGTGACAAATGGATACGGTGAACACTTCGATTCCTTGTGACGAAGTGACGGTTATGAAGTTGTGTATCATTTCAATTCTTGGTGACAAAATGGATACGGTGAACGTTTCGATTCTTCGTGATAAAATGGATACGATGAATGCTTCGATTCTTTGTGACGAAGTGATGGTTATAAAGTTGTGTATGATTTCGATTCCTCGTGACGAAATGGATACGCTGAACACTTCGATTCTTCATGACGAAGTGACGGTTATAAAGTTGTGTATCATTTCGATTCTTCGTGACGAAATGGATAAGGTGAACTCTTCGATTCTTCGTGACTAAGTGACAGTTATAAAGTTATGTATCATTTTGATTCTTCGTGACAAAATGGATACGGTGAACACTTCGATTCTTCGTGACGAAGTGACAGTTATAAAGTAGAGTATCATTTCGATTCTTCGTGATGAAATGGATATGGTGAACATTTCGATTCTTCGTGACGAAGTGACGGTTATAAAGTTGTATATCATTTTGATTCTTCGTGACGAAATGGATACGGTGAACGCTTCGATTCTTCGTGACTAAGTGACGGTTATAAAGTTATGTATCATTTTGATTCTTCGTGACAAAATGGATACGGTGAACACTTCGATTCTTCGTGACGAAGTGACAGTTATAAAGTTGAGTATCATTTCGATTCTTCGTGATGAAATGGATACGGTGAACGCTTCGATTCTTCGTGACTAAGTGACGGTTATAAAGTTATGTATCATTTTGATTCTTCGTGACAAAATGGATACGGTGAACACTTCGATTCTTCGTGACGAAGTGACAGTTATAAAGTAGAGTATCATTTCGATTCTTCGTGATGAAATGGATATGGTGAACATTTCGATTCTTCGTGACGAAGTGACGGTTATAAAGTTGTATATCATTTTGATTCTTCGTGACGAAATGGATACGGTGAACGCTTCGATTCTTCGTGACTAAGTGACGGTTATAAAGTTATGTATCATTTTGATTCTTCGTGACAAAATGGATACGGTGAACACTTCGATTCTTCGTGACGAAGTGACAGTTATAAAGTTGAGTATCATTTCGATTCTTCGTGATGAAATGGATACGGTGAACGCTTCGATTCTTCGTGACTAAGTGACGGTTATAAAGTTATGTATCATTTTGATTCTTCGTGACAAAATGGATACGGTGAACACTTCGATTCTTCGTGACTAAGTGACGGTTATAAAGTTTTGTATCATTTTGATTCTTTGTGACAAAATGGATACGGTGAACACTTCGATTCTTCGTGACGAAGTGACAGTTATAAAGTTGAGTATCATTTCGATTCTTCGTGATGAAATGGATATGGTGAACACTTCGATTCTTCGTGACGAAGTGACGGTTATAAAGTTGTGTATCATTTTGATTCTTCGTGACGAAATGGATACGGTGAAAATTTCGATTCTTCATGACGAAGTGACGGTTATAAAGTTGTGTATCATTTCAATTCTTCGTGACGAAATGACGGTTATAATGTTGTGTATCATTTCGAATCTTCGTGATGAAATGGATACGGTGAACACTTCGATTCTTTGTGATGAAGTGACGGTTTTAAAGTTGTGTATCATTTCGATTCTTCGTGAGGAAATGGATACGGTGAACACATCGATTCTTTGTGACGAAGTGACGGTTATAAAGTTGTGTATCATTTCGATTCTTCGTGATGAAATGGATACGGTGAACACTTCGATTCTTCGTAACGAAGTGACAGCGATAATGTTGTGTATCATTTTGATTCTTCGTGACGAATGCATACGGTGAACACTTCGATTCTTCGTGACGAAGTGACGGTTATGAAGTTGTGTATTAATTTGATTCTTCGTGACAAAATGGATACGGTGAACACTTCGATTCTTCGTAACAAAGTGACAGCTATAAAGTTGTTTATCATTTTGATTCTTCGTGACGAATGCATACGGTGAACACTTCGATTCTTCGTGACGAAGTGACGATTATGAAGTTGTGTATTAATTTGATTCTTCGTGACGAAATGGATACGGTGAACATTTTGATTCTTTCTGACGAAATGGATACGGTGAACACATCGATTCTTTGTGATGAATCGACGGTTTTAAAGTTGTGTATCATTTCGATTCTTCGTGACGAAATGGATACGGTGAACACTTCGATTCCTTGTGATGAAGTGACAGTTATAAAGTTGTGTATCATTTCGATTCTTCGTGATGAAATTGATATAGTGAACGCATCAATTCCTTGTGACGAAGTAACGGTTATAATGTTGTGTATCTTTTCGATTCTTCGTTTTGAAATGGATACGGTGAATATTTCGATTCTTCGTAATGAAGTGACGGTTATAAAGTTGTGTGTCATTTTGATTCTTCGTTACGAAGTAGATTTGGTGAACGCTTCGATTCTTCGTGACTAAGAGATGGTTATAAAGTTATGTATCATTTTGATTCTTCGTGACAAAATGGATACGGTGAACACTTCGATTCTTCGTGACGAAGTGATAGTTATAAAGTTAAGTATCATTTCGATTCTTCGTGATGAAATGGATATGGTGAACACTTCGATTCTTTGTTACGAAGTGACGGTTATAAAGTTGTGTATCATTTTGATTCTTCGTGACGAAATGGATACGGTGAACATTTCGATTCTTCATGACGAAGTGACGGTTATAAAGTTGTGTATCATTTCGATTCTGCGTGACGAAAGGGATACAATGAACACTTCGATTCTTCGTGACGAAGTGACGGTTATAAAGTTGTCCATTAATTTGATTATTCGTGACCATTGGAAATTGTGGACAATTGAGTGGCGGTTATAAAGTTGCGAATCATTTTGATTCTTCGTGATGAAATGGATACGGTGAACGTTTTAATTCTTCGTGACGAAATGGATACAGTGAACACTTCGATTCTTCGTAACGAAGTTACGGTTATAAAGTTGTGTGTCATTTTGATTCTTCGTTACGAAATACATACGGTGAACGCTTCGATTCTTCGTGACTAAGTGACGGTTATAAAGTTATGTATCATTTTGATTCTTCGTGACAAAATGGATACGGTGAACACTTCGATTCTTCGTAACGAAGTGACATTTATAAAGTTGAGTATCATTTCGATTCTTCGTGACGAAATGACGGTTATAAAGTTGTGTATCATTTTGATTCTTCGTGACGAAATGGATACGGTGAACATTTCGATTCTTCATGACGAAGTGACGGTTATAAAGTTGTGTATCATTTCGATTCTTCGTGACGAAATGATGGTTATAATGTTGTGTATCATTTCGAATCTTCGTGACGAAATGGATACGGTGAACACTTCGATTCTTCGTGATGAAGTGACGGTTTTAAAGTTGTGTATCATTTCGATTCTTCGTGACAAAATGGATACGGTGAATACTTTGATTCTTGATCTCGAAGTGACGGTTATAAAGTTGTGTATCATTTCGATTCTTCATGATGAAATGGATACAGTGAATGCTTCGATTCTTCGTGCCCAAGTTACGGTTATAAAGTTGTTTATCATTTCGATTCTTCGTGATGAAATGGATACGGTGAACACTTTCATTCTTCGTAACGAAGTGAGGGTTATAAAGTTGTGTATCATTTTCATTCTTTGTGACGAATGGATACGGTGAACACTTCGATTCCTCGTGGCGAAGTGACGGTTATGAAGTTGTGTATCATTTCAATTCTTAGTGACAAAATGGATACGGTGAACGCTTCGATTCTTCGTGATGAAATGGATACGGTGAATGCTTCGATTCTTTGTGACAAAGTGATGGTTATAAAGTTGTGTATGATTTCGATTCCTCGTGACAAAATGGATACGCTGAACACTTTGATTCTTCATGACGAAGTGACGGTTATAAAGTTGTATATCATTTCGATTCTTCGTGACGAAATGGATATGGTGAACGCTTCGATTCTTCGTGACTAAGTGACGGTTATAATGTTATGTATCATTTTGATTCTTCGTGACAAAATAGATACGGTGAACACTTCGATTCTTCGTGACGAAGTGACAGTTATAAAGTTGAGTATCATTTCGATTCTTCGTGATGAAATGGATATGGTGAACACTTCGATTCTTCGTGACGAAGTGACGGTTATAAAGTTGTGTATCATTTTGATTCTTCGTGACGAAATGGATACGGTGAACACTTCGATTCTTCGTGACTAAGTGACGGTTATAAAGTTATGTATCATTTTGATTCTTCGTGACAAAATGGATACGGTGAACACTTCGATTCTTCGTGACGAAGTGACAGTTATAAAGTTGAGTATCATTTCAATTTTTCGTGATGAAATGGATACGGTGAACGCTTCGATTCTTCGTGACTAAGTGATGGTTATAAAGTTATGTATCATTTTGATTCTTCGTGACAAAATGGATACGGTGAACACTTCGATTCTTCGTGACGAAGTGACAGTTATAAAGTTGAGTATCATTACGATTCTTCGTGATGAAATGGGTATGGTGAACACTTCGATTCTTCGTGACGAAGTGACGGTTATAAAGTTGTGTATCATTTTGATTCTTCGTGACGAAATGGATACGGTGAACATTTCGATTCTTCATGACGAAGTGACGGTTATAAAGTTGTGTATCATTTCGATTCTTCGTGACGAAAAGACGGTTATAATGTTGTTTATCATTTCGAATCTTCGTGACAAAATGGATACGGTGAACACTTCGATTCTTCGTGATGAAGTGACGGTTTTAAAGTTGTGTATCATTTCGATTCTTCGTGACGAAATGGATATGGTGAATACTTTGATTCTTGATGACGAATTGACGGTTGTAAAGTTGTGTATCATTTCGATTCTTCAAGATAAAATGGACACAGTGAATGCTTCGATTCTTTGTGACCAAGTGACGGTTATAAAGTTGTGTATCATTTTGATTCTTCGTGATGAAATGGATACGGTGAACACTTCCATTCTTCGTAACGAAGTGAGGGTTATAAAGTTGTGTATCATTTTGATTCTTTGTGACAAATGGATACGGTGAACACTTCGATTCCTTGTGACGAAGTGACGGTTATGAAGTTGTGTATCATTTCAATTCTTGGTGACAAAATGGATACGGTGAACGTTTCGATTCTTCGTGATAAAATGGATACGATGAATGCTTCGATTCTTTGTGACGAAGTGATGGTTATAAAGTTGTGTATGATTTCGATTCCTCGTGACGAAATGGATACGCTGAACACTTCGATTCTTCATGACGAAGTGACGGTTATAAAGTTGTGTATCATTTCGATTCTTCGTGACGAAATGGATAAGGTGAACTCTTCGATTCTTCGTGACTAAGTGACGGTTATAAAGTTATGTATCATTTTGATTCTTCGTGACAAAATGGATACGGTGAACACTTCGATTCTTCGTGACGAAGTGACAGTTATAAAGTAGAGTATCATTTCGATTCTTCGTGATGAAATGGATATGGTGAACATTTCGATTCTTCGTGACGAAGTGACGGTTATAAAGTTGTATATCATTTTGATTCTTCGTGACGAAATGGATACGGTGAACGCTTCGATTCTTCGTGACTAAGTGACGGTTATAAAGTTATGTATCATTTTGATTCTTCGTGACAAAATGGATACGGTGAACACTTCGATTCTTCGTGACGAAGTGACAGTTATAAAGTTGAGTATCATTTCGATTCTTCGTGATGAAATGGATACGGTGAACGCTTCGATTCTTCGTGACTAAGTGACGGTTATAAAGTTATGTATCATTTTGATTCTTCGTGACAAAATGGATACGGTGAACACTTCGATTCTTCGTGACGAAGTGACAGTTATAAAGTTGAGTATCATTTCGATTCTTCGTGAAGAAATGGATATGGTGAACACTTCGATTCTTCGTGACGAAGTGACGGTTATAAAGTTGTGTATCATTTTGATTCTTCGTGACGAAATGGATACGGTGAACATTTCGATTTTTCATGACGAAGTGACGGTTATAAAGTTGTGTATCATTTCGATTCTTCGTGACGAAATGACGGTTATAATGTTGTTTATCATTTAGAATCTTCGTGACGAAATGGATACTGTGAACACTTCGATTCTTCGTGATGAAGTGACGGTTTTAAAGTTGTGTATCATTTCGATTCTTCGTGAGGAAATGGATACGGTGAATACTTTGATTCTTGATAACGATGTGACGATTATAAAGTTGTGTATCATTTCGATTCTTCATGATAAAATGGATACAGTGAATGCTTCGATTCTTCGTGACCAAGTGACGGTTATAAAGTTGTGTATCATTTCGATTCTTCGTGATGAAATGGATACGGTGAACACTTTCATTCTTCGTAACGAAGTGAGGGTTATAAAGTTGTGTATCATTTTGATTCTTTGTGACGAATGGATACGGTGAACACTTCGATTCCTCGTGACGAAGTGACGGTTATGAAGTTGTGTATCATTTCAATTCTTGGTGACAAAATGGATACGGTGAACGCTTCGATTCTTCGTGATGAAATGGATACGGTGAATGCTTCGATTTTTTGTGACGAAGTGATGGTTATAAAGTTGTGTATGATTTCGATTCCTCGTGACGAAATGGATACGGTGAACATTTCGATTCTTCATGACGAAATGACGGTTATAAAGTTGTGTATCATTTCGATTCTTCGTGACGAAATGACGGTTATAATGTTGTGTATCATTTCTAATCTTCGTGACGAAATGGATACGGTGAACACTTCGATTCTTCGTGATGAAGTGACGGTTTTAAAGTTGTGTATCATTTCGATTCTTCGTGACGAAATGGATACAGTGAATACTTTGATTCTTGATGACGAAGTGACGGTTATAAAGTTGTGTATCATTTCGATTCTTCATGATGAAATGGATACAGTGAATGCTTCGATTCTTCGTGAATAAGTGACGGTTATAAAGTTGTGTATCATTTCGATTCTTCGTGATGAAATGGATACGGTGAACACTTCCATTCTTCGTAACGAAGTGAGGGTTATAAAGTTGTGTATCATTTTGATTCTTTGTGACGAATGGATACGGTGAACACTTCGATTCCTCGTGACGAAGCAACGGTTATGAAGTTGTGTATCATTTCAATTCTTGGTGACAAAATGGATACGGTGAACGCTTCGATTCTTCGTGATGAAATGGATACGGTGAATGCTTCGATTCATTGTGACGATGTGATGGTTATAAAGTTGTGTATGATTTCGATTCCTCGTGACGAAATGGATACGCTGAACACTTCGATTCTTCATGACGAAGTGACGGTTATAAAGTTGTGTATCATTTCGATTCTTCGTGATGAAATGGATACGGTGAACGCTTCGATTCTTCGAGACTAAGTGACGGTTATAAAGTTTTGTATCATTTTGATTCTTCGTGACAAAATGGATACGGTGAACACTTCGATTCTTCGTGACGAAGTGACAGTTATAAAGTTGAGTATCATTTCGATTCTTCGTGATGAAATGGATATGGTGAACACTTCGATTCTTCGTGACGAAGTGATGGTTATAAAGTTGTGTATCTTTTTGATTCTTCGTGACGAAATGGATACGGTGAAAATTTCGATTCTTCATGACGAAGTGACGGTTATAAAGTTGTGTATCATTTCGATTCTTCGTGACGAAATGACGGTTATAATGTTGTGTATCATTTCGAATCTTCGTGATGAAATGGATACGGTGAACACTTCGATTCTTCGTGATGAAGTGACGGTTTTAAAGTTGTGTATCATTTCGATTCTTCGTGACGAAATGGATACGGTGAATACTTTGATTCTTGATGACGAAGTGACGGTTATAAAGTTGTGTATCATTTCGATTCTTCATGATGAAATGGATACAGTGAATGCTTCGATTCTTCGTGCCCAAGTGACGGTTTTAAAGTTGTGTATCATTTCGATTCTTCGTGATGAACCTTCGATTCTTCGTGACGAAGTGACGGTTATAAAGTTGTGTATCATTTTGATTCTTCGTGACGAAATGGATACGGTGAACATTTCGATTCTTCATGACGAAGTGACGGTTATAAAGTTGTGTATCATTTCGATTCTTCGTGACGAAATGACGGTTATAATGTTGTGTATCATTTCGAATCTTCGTGATGAAATGGATACGGTGAACACTTCGATTCTTCGTGATGAAGTGACGGTTTTAAAGTTGTGTATCTTTTCGATTCTTCGTGACGAAATGGATATGGTGAATACTTTGATTCTTGATGACGAAGTGACGGTTATAAAGTTGTGTATCATTTCGATTCTTCATGATGAAATGGATACAGTGAATGCTTCGATTCTTCGTGCCCAAGTGACGGTTATAAAGTTGTGTATCATTTTGATTCTTCGTGATGAAATGGATACGTTGAACACTTCCATTCTTCGTAACGAAGTGAGGGTTATAAAGTTGTGTATCATTTTGATTCCTTGTGACGAATGGATACGGTGAACACTTCGATTCCTCGTGAGGAAGTGACGGTTATGAAGTTATGTATCATTTCAATTCTTGGTGACAAAATGGATACGGTGAACGCTTCGATTCTTCGTGATGAAATGGATACGGTGAATGCTTCGATTCATTGTGACGATGTGATGGTTATAAAGTTGTGTATGATTTCGATTCCTCGTGACGAAATGGATACGCTGAACACTTCGATTCTTCATGACGAAGTGACGGTTATAAAGTTGTGTATCATTTCGATTCTTCGTGACGAAATGGATACGGTGAACGCTTCGATTCTTCGTGATGAAGTGACGGTTATAAAGTTGTGTATCATTTCAATTCTTCGTGACGAATTGATGGTTATGAAGTTGTGTATCATTTTGAATCTTCGTGACGAAATGGATACGGTGAACACTTCGATTATTCGTGATGATGTGACGATTTCAAAGTTGTGTATCATTTCTATTCTTCATGACGAAATGGATACGGTGAACACTTCGATTCTTCGTGACGAAGTGATGGTTATAAAGTTATGTATCATTTCGATTCTTCATGATAAAGTTGTCTATCATTTCGTTTCTTCGTGATGAAATGGATATGGTGAACACTTCGATTCTTCGAAACGAAGTGACAACTATAAAGTTGTGTATCATTTTGATTCTTCGTGAAGAATGCATACGGTGAACACTTCGATTCTTCGTGACAAAGTGACGGTTATGAAGTTGTGTATTATTTTGATTCTTCATGACGAAATGGATACGGTGAACATTTCGATTCTTTGTGATGAAATGGATACGGTGAACACTTCGATTCTTTGTGATGAATCGACGGTTTTAAAGTTGTGTACTGTTTCGATTCATCGTGACGAAATGGATACGGTGAACACTTCGATTCCTTGTGACGAAGTGACGGTTATGAAGTTTTGTATCATTTCGATTCTTCGTGATGAAATGGATATAGTGAACGCATCGATTCTTTTTTACGAAGTGACGGTTATAATGTTGTGTATCATTTCGATTCTTCGTTATGAAATGGATACGGTGAACACTTTGATTCTTCGTATCGAAGTGACGGTTATAAAGTTGTGTATCATTTTGATTCTTCGTGATGAATGGATATGGTGAACAGTTCGATTCTTCGTGACGAAGTGACAATTCTAAAGTTATGTATCATTTTGATTCTTTGTGACGAAATGGATATGGTGAATGCTTCGATTCTTTGTGACGAAGTGACGGTTATAAAGTTGTGTGTCATTTCGAGTCTTCGTGACGAAATGGATACGGTGAACACTTCGATTCTTCGTGACGAAGTGACGGTTATAAAGTTGTATATCATTTCGATTCTTCGTAACAAAATGGATATGGTGAACCCTTCGATTCTTCGTGACGAAGTGACAGTTATAAAGTTGTGTATCATTTTAAATCTTCGTGATGAAATGGTTACGGTGAACGCTTTGATTCTTCGTGACGAAGTGACGGTTATAAAATTGTGTATCATTTCGATTATCCGTGGCGAAATGGATATGGTGAATACTTCGATTCTTCGGGAAGAAGTGCCGGTCATAAAGTTGTGTATCATTTCGATTCTTCATGATGAAATGGATACAGTGAATGCTTCGATTCCTCGTGATGAAGTGACGGTTATAAAGTTGTGTGTCATTTCGATTCTTCTTGACGAAATGTATACGGTGAACACTTTGATTCTTCGTGACGGAGTGACTGTTATAAAATTGTGTATCATTTCGATTCTTCGTAACGAAATGGATATGGTGAACTCTTCAATTCTTCATGATGAAGTGACGGTTATAAAGTTGTGTATCATTTCAATTCTTTGTGATGAAATGGATACGGTGAATGCTTCGATTCTTTGTGACGAAGTGACGATCATAAAGTTGTTTATCATTTCGAATCTTCTTGACAAAATGGATATTCACTTCGATTCTTTGTGACGAAGTGACGGTTATAAAGTTTTGTATTATTTCGATTCTTCGTGAAGAAATGGATTCGGTGAACACTTCGATTCTTCGTGACGAAGTAAGGTTATAAAGTTGTGTATCATTTCGATTCTTCATGACAAAATGGATACGGTGACGCTTCGATTCTTTGTGACGAAGTGATAGTTATAAAGTTGTGTATGATTTCGATTCCTCGTGATGAAATGGATACGTTCAACACTTCAATTCTTCATGACGAAGTGACGATTATAAAGTTGTGTATCATTTCGATTCTTCGTGACGAAGTGACGGTTTTAAAGTTGTGTATCATTTCGATTCTTTATAACGAAGTGATGGTTTTAAAGTTGTGTATCATTTCGAATCTTCGTGATGAAATGGATAAGGTGAACACTTCGATTCTTCGTGATTAAGTGACGGTTTTAAAGTTGTGTATCATTTCAATTTTTCATGACGAAATGGATACGGTGAACACTTAGATTCTTTGTGACGAAGTTACGGTCATGAAGTTCTGTATCATTTTGATTCTTCGTGATGAAATGGCTACAGTGAATGCTCCGATTCCTCGTGACGAAGTGACGGTTATAAAGTTGTGTATCATTTCGATTCTTCGTGACGAATTAGATACGGTGAACACTTCAATTCTTCGTGACGGAGTGACTGTTATAAAATTGTGTATCATTTCGATTCTTCGTGATGAAATGGATATGGTGAACTCTTCAATTCTTCGTGACGAAGTGACGGTTATAAAGTTGTGTATCATTTCAATTCTTTGTGACGAAATGGATACAGTGAACGCTTCGATTCTTTGTGACGAAGTGACGATCATAAAGTTGCTTATCATTTTGAATCTTCGTGACGAAATGGATATGGTGAACACTTTGATTCTTTGTGACGAAGTGACGGTTATAAAGTTGTGTATCATTTCGATTCTTCGTGACGAAATGGATACGGTGAACACTTCGATTCTTCGTGACGGAGTGACTGTTATAAAATTGCGTATCATTTCGATTCTTCGTGATGAAATGGATATGGTGAACTCTTCAATTCTTCGTGATGAAGTGACTGTTATAAAGTTGTGTATCATTTCAATTCTTTGTGACGAAATGGATACCGTGAACGCTTCGATTCTTTGTGACGAAGTGTCGATCATAAAGTTGTTTATCATTTTGAATCTTTGTGACGAAATGGATATGGTGAACACTTTGATTCTTTGTGACGAAGTGACAGTTATAAAGTTGTGTATCATTTCGGTTCTTCGTGACGAAATGGATTCGATGAACACTTCGATTCTTCGTGACGAAGTATGGTTATAAAGTTGTGTATCATATCGATTCTTCATGACGAAATGGATACGGGGAACACTTCGATTCTTAGTGACGAAGTGACAGTTATAAAGTTGTGTATGATTTCGATTCCTCATGATGAAATGGATACGCTGAACACTTCAATTCTTCATGACGAAGTGACGGTTATATAGTTTCTATCATTTCGATTCTTCGTGACGAAGTGACAGTTTTAAAGTTGTGTATCATTTCGATTCTTTATAACAAAGTGATGGTTATAAAGTTGTGTATCATTTCAAATCTTCGTGATGAAATGGATAAGGTGAACACTTCGATTCTTCGTGATTAAGTGACGGTTTTAAAGTTGTGTATCATTTTAATTTTTCATGACGAAATGGATACGGTAAACACTTTGATTCTTCGTGACGATGTTACGATCATAAAGTTGTGTATCATTTCGATTCTTCGTGATGAAATGGATACAGTGAATGCTTCGATTCCTCGTGACGAAGTGACGGTTATAAAGTTATGTATCATTTCGATTATTCGTGACGAAATGGATACGGTGAACACTTCGATTCTTCGTGACGGAGTGACTGTTATAAAACTGTGTATCATTTCGATTCTTCGTGATGAAATGGATATGGTGAACTCTTCAATCCTTCGTGATGAAGTGATGGTTATAAAAGTGTGTATCATTTGAATTCTTTGTGACGAAATGGATACAGTGAACGCTTCGATTCTTTGTGACGAAGTGACGATCATAAAGTTAATTATCATTTCGATCTTCGTGACGAAATGGATATGGTGAACACTTTGATTCTTTGTGACGAAGTGACGGTTATAAAGTTGTGTATCATTTCGATTCTTCGAGACGAAATGGATACAGTGAACACTTCGATTCTTCGTGACGGAGTGACTGTTATAAAATTGTGTATCATTTCGATTCTTCGTGATGAAATGGATATGGTGAATTCTTCAATTCTTCGTGATGAAGTGACTGTTATAAAGTTGTGTATCATTTCAATTCTTTGTGACGAAATGGATACAGTGAACGCTTCTATTCTTTGTGATGAAGTGACGATCATAAAGTTGTTATCATTTCGAATCTTCGTGACGAAATGGATATGGTGAACACTTCGATTCTTTGTGACGAAGTGACGGTTATAAAGTTGTGTATCATTTCGATTCTTCATGACGAATGCATACGGTGAACACTTCGATTCTTCGTGACGAAGTGACAGTTATAAAGTTGTGTATTATTTTGATTATTAGTGACCAATGGAAACGGTGAACACTTTAGTGGCGGTTATAAAGTTATGTATCATTTCAATTCTTCGTGATGAAATGGATATGGTGAACTCTTCAATTCTTCGTGATGAAGTGACTGTTATAAAGTTGTGTATCATTTCAATTCTTTGTGACGAAATGGATACAGTGAACGCTTCTATTCTTTGTGACGAAGTGACGATCATAAAGTTGTTATCATTTCGAATCTTCGTGACAAAATGGATATGGTGAACACTTCGATTCTTTGTGACGAAGTGACGGTTATAAAGTTGTGTATCATTTCGATTCTTCATGACGAATGCATACGGTGAACACTTCGATTCTTCGTGACGAAGTGACAGTTATAAAGTTGTGTATTATTTTGATTATTCGTGACCAATGGAAATGGTGAACACTTTCGTGGCGGTTATAAAGTTGTGTATCATTTCGATTCTTCGTGATGAAATGGATACGGTGAACGCTTTGATTCTTCATGACGAAATGGATACAATGAACACTTCGATTCTTCGTAACGTAGTAAAGGTTATAAATTTGTGTGTCATTTTGATTCTTCGTTACGAAGTAGATACGGTGAACGCTTCAATTCTTCGTGACTAAGTGATGGTTATAAAGTTATGTATCATTTTGATTCTTCGCGACAAAATGGATACGGTGAACACTTCGATTCTTCGTGACGAAGTGACTGTTATAAAGTTGAGTATCATTTCGATTCTTCGTGATGAAATGGATATGGTGAACACTTTGATTCTTTGTGACGAAGTGACGGTTATAAAGTTGTGTATCATTTTAATTCTTCGTGATGAAATGGATACGGTGAACACTTCGATTCTTCCTGATGAAGTGACGGTTATAAAGTTGTGTATCATTTCGATTCTACGTGACGAAAGGGATACAATGAACACTTCGATTCTTCGTGACGAAGTGACGGTTATAAAGTTGTGTATTATTTTGTTTATTCGTGACCAATGGAAATTGTGAACACTTGAGTGGCAGTTATAAAGTTGTATATCATTTTGATTCTTCGTGATGAAATGGATACAGTGAACGCTTTTATTCTTCGTGATGAAATGTATACAGTGAACACTTCGATTCTTCGTAACGAAGTGACGGTTATAAAGTTGTGTGTCATTTTGATTCTTCGTTACGAAATAGATACGGTGAACGCTTCGATTCTTCGTGACTAAGTGACAATTATAAAGTTATGTATCATTTTGATTCTTCGTGACAAAATGGATACGGTGAACACTTCGATTCTTCGTGACGAAGTGACAGTTATAAAGTTGAGTATCATTTCGATTCTTCGTGATGAAATGGATATGGTGAACACTTCGATTATTTGTGATGAAGTGACGGTTATAAAGTTGTGTATCATTTTGATTCTTCGTGACGAAATGGATACGGTGAACATTTCGATTCTTTATGACGAAGTGACGGTTATTAAGTTGTGTATCATTTCGATTCTTCGTGACGAAATGATGGTTATAAAGTTGTGTATCATTTCGAATCTTCGTGACGAAATGGATACGGTGAACACTTCGATTCTTCGTGATGAAGTGACGGTTTTAAAGTTGTGTATCATTTCGATTCTTCGTGATGAAATGGATACGATGAATACTTTGATTCTTGATGACGAAGTGACGGTTATAAAGTTGTGTATCATTTCGATTCTTCGTGATGAAATGGATACAGTGAATGCTTCGATTCTTCGTGACCAAGTGACGATTATAAAGTTGTGTATCATTTCGATTCTTCGTGATGAAATGGATACGGTGAACACATCCATTCTTCGTAACGAAGTGATGGTTATAAAGTTGTGTATCATTTTGATTCTTTGTGACGAATGGATACGGTGAACACTTCAATTCCTCGTGACGAAGTGACGGTTATGAAGTTGTCTATCATTTTAATTGTTGGTGACAAAAGGGATATGGTGAACGCTTCGATTCATTGTGACGAAATGGATACTATGAACACTTTGATTCTTCGTGACGAAGTGACGGCTATAAAGTTGTGTATGATTTCGATTCTTCATGATGAAATGGATATGATGAACACTTCGATTCTTCATGATGAAGTGACGGTTATATAGTTGTGTATCATTTCGATTCTTCGTGATGAAATGGATACGGTGAACGCTTCGATTCTTCGTGACAAAGTGAAGGTAATAAAGTTGTGTATCATTTCAATTCTTCGTGACGAATTGACGGTTATAAAGTTGTGTATCATTTCGAATCTTCGTGACGAAATGGATACGGTGAACACTTCGATTATTCGTGATGAAGTGACGATTTCAAAGTTGTGTATCCTTTCTATTCTTCATGATGAAATAGATACGGTGAACACTTCGATTCTTCGTGACGAAGTGACGGTTATAAAGTTATGTATCATTTCGATTCTTCGTGATAAAGTTGTGTATCATTTCGATTCTTCGTGATGAAATGGATACGGTGAACACTTCGATTCTTCGTAACGAAGTGACAACTATAAAGTTGTGTATCATTTTGATTCTTCGTGACGAATGCATACGGTGAACACTTCGATTATTCGTGACGATGTAACGGTTATGAAGTTGTGTATTATTTTGATTCTTCGTGACGAAATGGATACGGTGAACATTTCGATTCTTTGTGACGAAATGGATACGGTGAACACTTCGATTCTTTGTGATGAATCGACGGTTTTAAAGTTGTTTATCATTTCGATTCTTCGTGATGAAATGGATACGGTGAACACTTCGATTCCTTGTGACGAAGTGATGGTTATAAAGTTGTGTATCATTTCGATTCTTCGTGATGAAATGGATATAGTGAACGCATCGATTCTTTGTGACGAAGTGACGGTTATAATGTTGTGTATCATTTCGATTCTTCGTTATGAAATGGATACGGTGAACATTTCGATTCTTCGTAACGAAGTGACGGTTATAAAGTTGTGTATCATTTGGATTCTTCGTGACGAATGGATATGGTGAACAGTTCGATTCTTTGTTACGAAGTGACAGTTCTGAAGTTATGTATCATTTTGATTCTTTGTGACGAAATGGATATGGTGAATGCTTCGATTCTTTGTGAGAAAATGGATACGGTGAACACTTCGATTCTTCGTGACGAAGTGACGGTTATAAAGTTGTGTGTCATTTCGATTCTTTGTGACGAAATGGATACGGTGAATGCCTCGATTCTTCGTGACGAAGTGACGGTTATAAAGTTGTATATCATTTCGATTCTTCGTGACAAAATGGATATGGTGAACCCTTCGATTCTTCGTGCTGAAGTGACAGTTATAAAGTTGTGTATCATTTTAAATCTTCGTGATGAAATGGATACGGTGAACGCTTTGATTCTTAGTGACGAAGTAACGGTTATAAAATTGTGTATCATTTCGATTATCCGTGGCGAAATGGATATGGTGAATACTTCGATTCTTCGTGAAGAAGTGCCGGTCATAAAGTTGTGTAACATTTCGATTCTTCGTGATGAAATGGATACAGTGAATGCTTCGATTCCTCGTGACGAAGTGACGGTTATAAAGTTATGTGTCATTTCGATTCTTCGTGAAGAAATGTATACGGTGAACACTTCGATTCTTCGTGACGGAGTGACTGTTATAAATTGTGTATCATTTCGATTCTTCGTGACGAAATGGATATGGTGAACTCTTCAATTCTTCGTGATGAAGTGACGGTTATAAAGTTGTGTATCATTTCAATTCTTTGTGATGAAATGGATACGGTGAACGCTTCGATTCTTTGTGACGAAGTGACGATCATAAAGTTTTTTATCATTTCGAATCTTCTTGACGAAATGGATATTCACTTCGATTCTTTGTGATGAAGTGACGGTTATAAAGTTTTGTATCATTTCGATTATTCGTGACGAAATGGATTCGGTGAACACTTCGATTCATCGTGACGAAGTAAGGTTATAAAGTAGTGTATCATTTCGATTCTTCATGACGAAATGGATACGGTGACGCTTCGATTCTTTGTGACGAAGTGACAGTTATAAAGTTGTGTATGATTTCGATTCCTCGTGATGAAATGGATACGCTGAACACTTTAATTCTTCATGACGAAGTGACGATTATAAAGTTGTGTATCATTTCGATTCTTCGTGACGAAGTGACGGTTTTAAAGTTGTGTATCATTTCGATTCTTTATAACGAAGTGATGGTTTTAAAGTTGTGTATCATTTCGAATCTTTCTGATGAAATGGATAAGGTGAACACTTCGATTCTTCGTGATTAAGTGACGGTTTTAAAGTTGTGTATCATTTCAATTTTTCATGACGAAATGGATACGGTAAACACTTCGATTCTTCGTGACGATGTTACGATCATAAAGTTGTGTATCATTTCGATTCTTCGTGATGAAATGGATACAGTGAATGCTTCGATTCCTCGTGACGAAGTGACGGTTATAAAGTTGTGTATCATTTTGATTTTTCGTGACGAAATGGATACGGTGAACACTTCGATTCTTCGTGACGGAGTGACTGTTATAAAACTGTGTATCATTTCGATTCTTCGTGATGAAATGGATATGGTGAACTCTTCAATCATTCGTGATGAAGTGACGGTTATAAAGTTGTGTATCATTTCAATTCTTTGTGACCAAATGGATACAGTGAACGCTTCGATTCTTTGTGACGAAGTGACGATCATAAAGTTAATTATCATTTCGAATCCTCGTGACGAAATGGATATGGTGAACACTTTGATTCTTTGTGACGAAGTGACGGTTATAAAGTTGTGTATCATTTCGATTCTTCCTGACGAAATGGATACAGTGAACACTTCGATTCTTCGTGACGGAGTGACTGTTATAAAATTGTGTATCATTTCGATTCTTCGTGATGAAATGGATATGGTGAACTCTTCAATTCTTTGTGATGAAGTGACTGTTATAAAGTTGTGTATCATTTCAATTCTTTGTGACGAAATGGATATAGTGAACGCTTCGAATCTTTGTGACGAAGTGACGATCATAAAGTTGTTTATCATTTTGAATCTTCGTGATGAAATGGATATGGTGAACACTTCGATTCTTTGTGACCAAGTGACGGTTATAAAGTTGTGTATCATTTCGATTCTTCGTGAAGAAATGGATACGGTGAACACTTCGATTCTTCGTGACGAAGTGAGGTTATAAAGTTGTGTATCATTTCGATTCTTCATGAAGAAATGGATACGGTGAACGCTACCATTCTTTGTGACGAAGTGACGGTTATAAAGTTGTGTATGATTTTGATTCCTCGTGACGAAATGGATACGCTGAACACTTCTATTCCTCATGACGAAGTGACGGTTAAAAGGTTGTGTATCATTTCGATTCTTCGTGATGAAGTGACGGTTTTAAAGTTGTGTATTATTTCGATTCTTCATGACGAAGTGACGGTTATAAAGTTGTGAATCATTTCGAATCTTCGTGATGAAATGGATAAGGTGAACACTTCTATTCTTCGTAATTAAGTGACGGTTTTTCAAGTTGTGTATCATTTCAATTTTTCATGACGAAATGGATACAATGAACACTTCGATTCTTCATGACAAAGTTACGGTTATAAAGTTGTGTATCATTTTGATTCTTCGTGACGAAATGGATTCGGTGAAAGCTTCGATGTTTCGTGACGAAGTAACGGTTATAAAGTTGTGTATCATTTTGATTCTTTGTGATGAAATGGATACGGTGAACATTTCGATTCTTAGTGACGAAGTGATGGTTATAAAGTTGTGTATCATTTCGATTCTTCGTGGCGAAATGGATACGGTGAACACTTCGATTCTTCGTGACGAAGTGTCAGTTATAAAGTTGTGTATCATTTCGATATTTCGTGAAGAAATGGATACCGTGAACACTTCAATTCTTCGTGACGGAGTGACGGTTATAAAGTTGTGTATCATTTCGATTCTTCGTGACGAAATGTATACACTGAAAGCTGCGATTCTTCGTGATGAAGTGACTGTTATAAAGTTGTGTATCTTTTCGAATCCTCATGACGAAATGGATACGGTGAACACTTCGATTCTTAGTGACGAAGTGACGGTTATAAATTTGAGTATTCTTTCGATTCTTCTCGACGAAAACGGATATGCTGAACACTTCGATTCCTCGTGACGAGGTAGTTAATGAGAGGTATTTTGGTTAGTAAATGGTGTTTGATGATAGTAATGGGTAGTAGTGGCATTAAGGATGTCAAGATGAGTCAAGTTGGTTGTTCGTATTCTTTTCGAATACTTAGTCGGGCTCGTTAGTGGTCATTATTTGAAGAGAACGCGAAGATTATAAAAGATGTATTAAAAAGCAGAAATTGTATTCTTGTTATGTGAGGCTATATACGTTCCATTTGATTTAGTTTTCTCACTAGGCTTTCATAAGCTGACGACTTTCATGTCGCTGGACATTCCCATGTCCAGCTTTTCCAGATGACAAGTACACAAGTGATAATGCTGGCCAGGAAGAGTGCATGGAGGAAGGATTCACCAAGGAGGAGTATGGCTACGCTAGTTAGAGAGAAGACTAGTAGTTGAAATCTTGTAAATGTTTTTGATTGTAATCTCTATCAGAAGACTTATCATATCTTTTGTAATAGCTTTTGTAAGGCCTTAGAGCCATAAGACTCTGATATATTTACGATGATGTAATGGTTCGCTAGTACTGTGGCTTCTTATTGTAATATATCCTTGTAAGCCGACGTTGGTTTTATTCTTTTAGTTATGTTGTTTATTATTTGTATTTGGTCGTGGACAATTCGGTGATGCAACCAGTCACGTGCCTCAGGGTCCAAGATGGAAATTTTAAATTTTTCCGTATTTTGGCTACGCGGGGGTGTGACAGATTGAGAGAACCAGAGACGAGAGAAGAGAAGAGAACCTCATTAAGAGAAGAGAAGAGAAGGAGAATGAAAGAGAAGAAAAGAGAAAGCATGCTAGTTTGGATGGAGAGAAGAGAAGAGAAGAGAAGAGAAACATAAGGTTCTCTTGTTTGTTTAACTTTCATAAGAGAAGAGAAGAGAAGAGAAGAGAAAGAATTTAAAATCAATTTACTCTTTTACTCTCTATTAAATAATGGTAATAAATTAGAATTAGATTAAATATTGAGGATATATTGGTCATTTTAGTAATATTTTGTTATGGTTCTCTTTCTCTTCTCTCCCCAGTCTCTCTGATTTAGAGAGAACCAAAATTCTGTTCTTTTTCTCCTCACGTTCTCTCCATTAACGTTCTCTTCTCTCTCAACTTAAATATCCAAATGAGAGAACGGGAGAGAAAGTGGTTCTCTTCCTCTTCTCTTCTCTCTGGTTCTCTCAATCCAAACCAAGGCTTAAGGTCTTAACTCAATCAACCTCTCCACTAGTCCCAAAAACCTATCAGTCTTCCACTTCTCTCTCACGTCAGTCGTAACACCAAGAACTGCCGCAGATAGATTAATTCATATATTCTCAATAAAATAGTTCTTAAATTATCCAAAAACAGATATTAAGGATATTTTGGACAATTATATAGAAAATAAGCCATTTGACTGCGTATGCTACCAAACACCACTACATCTTAATCAATACTTCTGAAAAGCTATACCAAACAGGTTAACAACTTATTCTGAGTTCGTGTGTTTGAATCCTACCGCTCATTCACCTCATTGATTTACCAGGTGCGTGTGCTATGGGGTTGGTGCACGTGTTCGGGGTTTGCCCCATGTTCTACTCCGAAAAAATGACAATAGATATTGATCCTGAAGTCACAGAGGACAAATTGGAGGATTTGTCCTCGTTATCCGAAAAAATAAGAACTAACTATGAGTTCTAAAAGCTAAAATTTATAATTTATCAGATTATGCTGCAACCAGAGTGTACACCAACTAAGCCGCTCAACAATAGCTCACGACTCAGCTCGACTCGTATACTCAGTCTCTCATAACCCTCTCATATTCTCTCTCGATCAATTTCTCTCTCTCCCTCTCTACTCTCTCGATCTCGGCACTCTCAGTATCTCTTCTTCTTCTTCTCTCTCAATCACCACCACCACTACCACTGGACCACGGAGTACACCAACCACGACCATCAACGCCAACCACTACCAGAATGAAGCACTCAACGACACCTGGGTCATGCCGTTGTTTTTGAGTACATGTTCTTCGCAAAATCGTCATCCTCTCTGTTCCCAGGCGGGTACATGCTCTTGAAATCGAAGGGTTAGTAGATGAGATAATATTGATTTTGATATTTATTGGGGTTTCTGATTTGTGAATCTTCCCTTTTGAATTTCTAGGATTCTAGGGCTTTCAGTTTCGAACGTGAGAAAAAACTGAAATTTGGGGGCCTTTGGATTGCAAGGCTAGGTGAGAAAATTTTGATTTCTGACTTTAATTACACACAGATTATACTTGGCAGATTGTTGATTATAAATTGGAACGAATGACTGATTATAATTTTTTTTTTCCACTCTTTTATTTTTTTGGGCCCCTTTTCCTTCTCTTGAAACATTTTGTTTATGATTTCTATAATTTTCACCAAGTTAGGTCTGGCCTGGTTTTGTGACTTTTTGTGGCTGAGAGAGTTGATCCATACATTTTTTTGCTTCTCTCACCTTTAATTTTCCTACCTTTACAGAGGGTTAGGAGAGTAGAACATTGTTTTCTACTTGGCAGACTGTTTCATGGTCGTTGTTTCAATGTGGTATTTCGCAAGGAAATGGTAGGATGTGGATTACATTTTCTGGAAAGAAATTTCTTCTTTGCATGTTTCATGAATTTGTGATTCTCAGTTAGTTGACGGTTTAGGCAATTTTTGGTAGGATTCGTTTGATAAAACTAAAAATTAAGCATTGATAATTAAGTGCTGAATTTTAAGAACATAAAATTTTAAGCTATAGAATTTGCAATATTGCAAATAGTGTTTTAACTTTTAAGTATTAAAATAGACTACATATGATTATTATTCTTATTAGATTTTTTAACTTAATTTCATTACATTTTTTGCAGCTTTTTCAGTGAAGTGGTACATTATCAAACACACAGGAAAAAAAAGTACTAAAATTTTTTCATTTTCAGCACTTAATTGGTTATCAAACTCACATTTAAGTTATCTAATGTAATTCATATAATTTTCTAATCAGTCTCACTCCCTAAAATACCTATTTACCTTTCCTGACTTCTATCCAAATTGGGATTTTTTTCCCAAGATTTCTTCCCAGATGATTAGGGATGCAAATCCAATTTATCACCTTCCCTTTTATTATTTTCCCCAATTTAATCCCATTGATTACTTCCCTTTTTTTTGGGGATTTGATTGTGTTGCTTGATTTTGTGTGAATTGCTATCTTTCCAAAATTTTCTCCACAGTGTATTTGTGATCAATATCTAATTTATTACCTTCCTCCAATTTAATCCCAACTATTACTTTCTTTTTTATTTTTTTCCTCTTTTGGATTGGGATTGAGTTGATTATCACGTTTGAATAATTGTTTGATTTTGTTCAAACCAAGGTGGCAACGACAAATCGAGGAACATCAATATTTTTTATCAGTAAGAGTTCGGTAGAATTATTTTTTTTTATTTAGGAACATCAATATTTTTTAGTAATAGTACTCTACAATTTTTTTTAGAAACATCAATTTTCTTTTCCTCTTGCTTGCACACACATTTTTTTTTTTGGGTAGGAACATGAATATTTTTCAGTAAGAGTTCTGTAGATTTTTTTTTTTAAGAAACATCAATTTCCTCTTGCTTGCATGTCCAATTTGGAGAAGGATTGTCTATTTTGTAATTTGATTTGATTTGATTTGTTCTGTATTGAAAGTTTGATTTGATTGTCTTTATTGCTTGCACACACTCCCCCTTTAATTTTGCTTTCCCTTTTCAACTTTCATTACTCTCTCCTTTTTAGTAATGAAATTGTCTCTCAATTCTAATTGTATACATGGAAAGGAAAAACATGCAGAGAGATAATTATGGGAATGAAAATTTTTAGTTTGAGCTCAGTGGTCAATTCTCACTGATTTCACATTTTGATCTTAATTTGGAATCATATTTTAGTCAAATTAATTGCCTCTTCCTAAAATCAATTTTGAAATCTATTATGATTTCCTTTCTTTCAGGAAAGGGTCAAATACCTTCTGTATAATACACACTTCAGACTCTCCCTTATATAATACACACTTTAGAATCTCTCTCTCTCTCTCTCTCTCTCTCTCTCTCTCTCTGAATCAATTACCACAATTTAACAGGTATGTGTTGCATTGATTTACTATATAGATTCTTCCTACTTTTCCATGTGTTTTCTTATATCACATTCGTTGTTGCTATGTTGTGCCGATTATTTAGTTTAATATAACATTTGCTATATGTTATTTCATGCTTATTGTTCAATTGGTTGTGGGTTCACATTCAAGTTTCATAATCTTTCCTGTTTTAGTCTCTCATATGTGTGTTTGTGTGTAACAATTGAACATTTGGCTCTTTTGTATTCGTGTTAAACAAAATTCTAAGAACCCCATATCTATTAGGAGGACGACACAGATCAATGACATTTTGATATGACAATGTGATTTTCCATATTTTGGTTTGTTTGTTTGTTTGTTCGTTTTTTTTTTTTTTGGGAAACTCCAATTTTTTAAGGGTGTTTGGGTAATTTTTTCATTTACAACCTGTAATTTTAGAATTTTTGATGTAAGGGTTGTAGTATATTTCTGAATTGGGTGGTTATATTTATCATTGAATATTGGTGGAATACACGTTTTATTTTGTTTCTTTCAGTCGCTAATTATTTCAGATTTGTGAACAACTTCACAATCTCTACAATCTGGGTAAAATCACATTGAACTTCAGCCAACATGGTTAACTTCTTCTTCACAATCCCTCTATATCTCTGAATATTTTGGTTAGAATTTGTGAATCTTTGGTTTTTAATCCCTTATATGGTTTGCTTCTTTTTTTCTTTTTTTTTTTTCCTAGAACCCTAACCTAATCTATTTTTGTTTGATTTTAGCCCGTAATTCGTTTATGGAAGCTTTGAGAGCCAAGCTGAGTAGTTGAAGGTTGAATCTTGAAAAGGGAGTTTCAGCTCATTAGTATTGATTTTTGATTTCATCCAGTAGTTTATTTGTGTTTTTTTTTTTTAAGTTAATTATTGTTGGAATATAGTTGTTTGTGCTGAAAATGGTTTGCTAAAGTCATCTAACTTTGAGCCTGTGTGAACTGAATGTTGGGGTGGGTTGAAGTTTGGCTCAGGGTTTACTAATCCTCTTAATTACTCATCTTAGTTTGAATTTTGGGTTACTTGCTAATGGAGATCATTTTTTTTTACTCTAATTTATTTATTTTTAAATTTTTTGTCACTTTGCGATTGGGTCTCCTTAATGGACTTAAGTGACCTGGACATAGGTGTCTTAATATTGCCCTTTATACTTTAATGTTGACCATTAATTAAGTTGTCTGGACTTTCTTGAACCTTCGCTCCAATGGTGGTTTGATAAAGTTTCATATGGTCATATGGCTAACTATTTTTCTGGAAAAAAATGGAGAATAAACTCTCTAGAACTCTAAATGAAATGAATATTGAGAAACCATAGAGTGGATTTGAATGAAACTTGGTGGCGACCCTAGCCGCACAGTAGCCACCTGTGCCAAAAGTTCAGCTCCCAATCAGTAATTAACTCTCTCTTGAAATCTATTCTCTTCCCTTTCAACTTCTGAAGCAAATTAAATATTTTCCTAAATGCAATGGATGGCCATTGGAGACAAATATGTGAGATTCAAGCAATGTTCTAAAAATCGCTAGGCGCTAGTCGGGCGGTGGAGGGGGGCCTAGCGCCTAGGGGCCTAGGCGGATTTGTTTTATAAACAAAATTAATTATATAATAGATATATATACGAGTTATGTGGTGTTAATTAAAAATAATTATAGTTTTGTGGTTCAAATAATAGATATATATATATATATATAGGTTATGTGGTGTTTTTTGGAAATAAGTAAAGATTATTAATATTTAAAAAACTATTAGGATCTCTCCATAATTAACTTAAATCGTAAGTGTATATATATAGTAATGTTAGGGTTTTTTTTTCCAAAGAGTCAGACCCAAATAAGACTCTGTAGCATTCTCACCCTAGCCCGCCTAGCACCGCCTAGGCCCCGCCTAGAGGCTGACTAATCCACTGGCCGATTTTCTCAAACGCCTAGGGAAAATCTCGGCGGCCGGGCACCGCCTAGCGCCTAGGCGCCGCCTAGTCGGCCGCCTAGGCCGATTTTTAGAACACTGGATTCAAGGTATTTTATTGTGGGATGTGTCAATTTGTTACTATTATTATTATTCTTAAAAAAAAATTTCCACTGTGATGTTTCAGTGAACAAAATTAAGATTTCTATTTTTGTCCCAAGAGTTACTTGCTGATTCGGGTTTTCTATGCTGAGCACAATAATGACCTGACCAGAAAGCTGGTAGAGGATGGACATCCTGCTATTGGCTTTTTAGGTAAAGCAATTTTGACTGACTCTCTCTCTCTCTCTCTCTCTCTCACTCTCTCTCTCTCTCTCTCTCTCTCTCTCTCTCACACACACACACACACACACACACACAAAGTCAGGCTACTATTATCTCTTCTGCTATTGACGATCTTTTGATTTTATGGTGGTTTAGATAATTGAGTTGGAATGGCTCAACTAGAGACATAAATAATTTGATAGTGGTGGCTGAATTGAAAACGATGGGGTGAGGTTTCACACATTCAGCGGGATTGTATCCTGTTTTTCATTTACATTTTTGCTTAACTTTTCATTTCATAATATTATTAGCATTAGATAGATAGTGGTGGCTTAATGATTAGTTACTACTTTAAATTTTAAAACATGTTTCATAATTTGGGAAGCATAGCATTACTCTTGCGAATTTGCATATCGCATTTCATTCTCTCAGTGCATCTCTGATAAAATAGCTTTATAGCTTCATGCTCTTTTATTTCTTTTGTCATAGGATTTGTGTCAATGTGCTCTTTTTAGAGTAAGGTGTTTTTTTTTTTTTTTTTTTTTTCCCCTTTTTCTTAATTTCTCATGTTATGCTCATGTTGCTAACTGTTTAATGAATTGATGATTTGATGTGCTGAATTCACTCTTCATGAATTTCTGTTTTCATTTTTAAATTTTTTTGGTTTGCTGATTAGTTTTTTTTTTGTGCTATTAGCCCATTGATTCAAAGATCTACTCAGGTTTGCTTCTCCTCAATTTTTTTGTGCTATTGTTTTCCTTTCCTTTTGTGCTTCTTTGGTTGAATTGACACAATTTGTGTTTGTGGTAATCTTTTGAAAATGAACTAAATGTGTTCCCATAACACTTTTTTATTTAGACTTTGTATGTTGTTTATCTAAGAAATTATACATTTGGTTATCTAAGAAATTATACCTTTGGTAAACCTTTGTTACTATTGAGCTTGAAATTACACCTTTGTTATGGCAAATTAGTTGGTTACACATTTTGATTATTGAATTGGTAGCCATATGTTGTGTTTGGCAATGAAGCTTTGAAGTAAATGAGACTGGAGGATATATCAAAACCCTTGGTATCTTTAAACATATTTTGGCATGAACAATGGGTTATTTATTTCCCTGAGAAGAGATAGTAAAATAAACCCAATTTGTGGGTTTTTCTAGTTTTAAAAAATTATGGTGCTTGCTGCTATTTACTTTTTTTTTTATAGCAGAAAAGAAGATTTGGCGAGTTTGAAGGACAACGCGAAATTGTTAACGACGGAGGACAAGTCAAGCAAAAAGTGAAGAGGCAACCACATCCATTTTTTTTTCTCACATGAATTTTTTTACTGATGTAAGTTTTTGTTGGAAGCACATTTCATTGCAATTTGAAGCTTTCGTGCAAGTAGAGTTGATTAATGGCCAACCACATGTATGATTTGAATTGCTTGGTAGTGGCTTTAGCCACAGGCAATATCTAGTATAATTATATGAGATAATTATAAAAATATAATATATATATATATATGTATAATTATATATACATGGCCTATGTACATTATTACCTATAACGTATTTTTGAACCGACCCGAAAAAACCGACCCTCTCATTTTACTTACCCGATCAGCTGCCCACGTAAGGTTTCAAAGTACTGTACAAAGCTATGAATGCTCAGACTATAAAGAGTGAAGATGGTTCTGGACCTCTGGTAAGCAGTCATGAGCTTTTGGTGGATTCAAAATTATTGAGATAAAAAATTCAATGGAGCAAAGAGAATCCAAAACCCTAAGCCCCCTCAGAGTCTCTCCCTCCATTCCCTCCACGTCGAAGAAGACCCCTCAGAAGCCAAACCTACGATACTCTGTTTCGCATCCTATCTCTTTGCAATGCTGAATCTCATCGTTCTCATGCCAATCAAGTTGTTCCTGATGAGCCAAAACAAGGTAATACTAGATTTATTTTCGAATGAAACTGATTGGCTGCTGAGAAAATTAAGTAAATGAGAAAATGAAAATCATAGTATAGAACTCTATGTTTTATGTTGTACTACTGACTTCGCCTAATTTGATTCTTATTTTCTTTTGCCTAGAATGGGTCTGATGGTTTAATGTTGAAAACCCACAACACTGTTTCTCTGAATTTCTTAGTCAGAACGATAATCGGACTACATTGATTGGTAAAAAATCTAACTTTTAAAACGTGATTCCTTTATGTTTTAGAGAAAGCAACCTGAAGAAGTGGATGGAGATGTTAAAGTTACCATTTTTTTGTTGCTAATTATCATGTTTTTTTGTCTTTTGGTTGCTGCTGAATTATGTAATGTACAGGTGACGGTTTGTGTGAGTTGGGATTGAAATTTGTTCCCCCTTCCCCCCCCCCCCCCCCCCCCCTCCTCCTTTTTTCATATATATATATATATATATATAAATGTTAAAGCCCCATAACCTAGGTAGCACCGGTGCGGGTACGGGGATGCGGGTGCGAGGAATTCGCCAATTTTCTAAAAAGTAAGGGTGTGGGTACGGCGGGAGTACCTGTTTTTGTGCTATATTTTCTAAAATGTTAAAGATATATTTTCATATAGTAGTATATACAAATTATTTTATAACTATTAGTACATTAGTATATACCCTAGATTATTGCTATTATTATTTTCTATTGTTTATCTTTTAAACTCCAAAGTTTTCAAAATTGTATGAAGAACTTGTGTTCTTTTCCAAAAGATCGCTACAAAAAAGTCTCAGCCACACTTCAAAAGAACTCAAAGAATCCATGGAGCATTCAGTATGGGTGCGGCATCCTTTTTCGAAGAGTCTGTGTTTCCTAGCCCATAACTATTGGAGTTTTTGTTCTTAATTCATTGAGTGAATTGGGTTTGAAAATTTATTTTATTTGTTTATTTTCTTTTTTTTATGTTAATCTTTTTGTTAAAGCCCCATAACTATTGGAGTTCTAGTGTGCTTAATTCTCTGAATTTCAATCCTGTTATGTTAAGACAAAAACCAACAGCTAAATTTTAATTTTTATATTTGTTAGATTCTGTAATATTGTTTCGTTTATGTTATAGAGGAAGCAGACTGCAGTGAATGAAAAGTTAACTTATCATTTTTTGTTGCTAATTATCAAGTACTTTGTCTTTTTGTTGCTGCTAAATTATGTAATGTACAGGTTGTTGTTCGGGGAAAGACACTGAACAGCAAGTGCATGATGAATTAACTGGTCCTGCTACTCTGGGGTCTCAGAATTTGCTAATTGAGAATGCTTTTGAGGGTTCTGAAGTGATTGGTAACCGTGATGGAGGTTTTAATCAGGCTCCAATGAAAATAGATGATGTAGAAGGAGCAAATAGAATAGAAGGAAATGAGGAACTTATCCACAATGATGGTATTGATTTTGTGAAAACATTGGAAGAAAAGAAGGATGACAATGTTCTCCAGTCAAATAATCCGGAAGATCAATTTTGTCCTCTTGAAGTTTGTATGGAGGACTCAAGAAATGCAGGACGACTAGAAATAGACAAGGAACAACACAGTTGCAGCATTACTCAAGCTCTTAACTCATCTCTAGGTGTAGATAGGATTGCTGAATGTTTAATGCCACAAGTGAATAGTGAAGAAAAAAATTCATTAGTTGAGAGGAATGAGTTAGAGGAGGTTGAGCACAAAGATATTGAGTTAGAGAAATCATTGCCTACTTGCACTGTAACTAATCATCCACTTTCTGTTGCTTCAGATGAAGAAATTGAAGAAGGAGAAATTGCAGGGGATATTGGAATCTGTGACCAATCATCGGGGTTGTTGCTTGAAGGTGATGTATCATCTGAGTTGAAGAAGGTAGTTGAGGAGCCGACTTGTAAAGACATTAATATTAAGGAAGAGTTTGTTTCTAGAGAGCAAAAAGATGCACTTGAGATAGATAAGAAGTCTAATACAAAGTTATCCGGCGTGGAATTGGAACTCATAGGCGGTAGTAGGGTACATATGGAATACAAGTCTGAAATGGTAAAATATAGAGGCTAAGCAAAACAATGGAGAACCATGGAGTCTGGTAGTGCAATTGCTAGTCTAGAAATTCTGTTCCCTCGTGGCAAAATATTGGGTGAAAATCTAACTCAAAATAAATACAGTATGTCTTCTGTCAAGGTATGAATTTGATTGAAACTTTTCCTCAAGTGCTTTGGAAAGTCATAATTTTTTTGCGTTTATGACATCTCTGAACTGGACAATTCAATTTCGGTTGCTTGAGTTGCCACTTGCCCCTAAGGTAATATATTTGATATACCACCTTTAATTTTACGAGGAAGATGCATTTTAGTTAAAACCATCACTTCTGTTTCTATAAAATGATTGTAAATGAGTTCATTCCTTGACATGTCTTTGTGAAGAATGATGCAAATGATCTTAGTAATTTTTGGAGAGCCATGAGATCTGTAACTTTCATAGGCTCTTGAGCTCTGTCTCAATAGATGGTGCTAACCAGAATTGGAAGCTACAACTACCATTATCTGTATCAATTTGTTAATGTGTTATTACGTACCATGCCATTTTCCGGTCTCTGCATTTAAAGCAGGATGTTGCTGGCTAGTTTGATTCTAAACTATAAGCTTTGAGGCCTTAATGGTGTAGTTTATTAAATATCAAGTCAAGTAGAGTAGAATAATACTCCTCTAGGTGCATGTCGTGCTCGTGCATACTAATAGAATTGCATGACATAAGTCACTGTCAATCAATCTTTTTGGAACGATATGGCAGCAGGTGACTAACACTTAAGTAGGTTTACCTATTTTCCTTTGGGATGCCTCAAAGCTCACCAATCCTCTTTACTTTTATTTATTGATTTTATTAGTCAACAATATTTTTTTATTCTCAATTTGCTGGACATGGCTTTAACTATGGATCATGGCTATTATTTTCGGTCAAATTATGGAACTGTAGTTTTATTTGGAGACCTTGGTTTGTTTAGAGTAGTCTGTGACAGTTAGAATTTTAAGTTTCCTATTTTGGGTCGTAGTTCTAACTGAATTAGGGATACCTAGCAGCCTATAAATATCTGCATAAGCTTTCCGTTGGGTGAAAAGCTGAGATTATGAAATTTAAGATTGGGTTGTGTGATGTGACTAAACTCTGGCGAGGTTGTGCCTGACAATTCTTCTTCTTTTCTTTTTCTTCTCCAGCACTGTTATCAGATTACTACTCACAGCCCGAGAACAACCATTAGTAAAAAGCTTACTCCAATCAATCCTAACCTATAACCTAAACTGTGGCTAGCATACAGGCCTTCAAACAACCACAAAACTGAAATTTCCGTAACCTTTCCAGAAACTAGCCAATTTCATTGACTTTTCTTCCCCAAGCCCTATACCTTTTTTCCCCTATGTTTTAAATGCCAAACTTGCAAACTTCCTGTAATACAAACCACCCATTGACGGCTTTATCCCAAGCTGTCATGTACACTGGCTCCATCAAACTTTGCATGATGATCAGTGATCACATTAGGCTTAAAGGGGAAACAAATGTTGGAGCCTCATTATATGTGAAAATTGTGATAGCATAGGGAAGAGCTACTTTCTGGAGATGCAGTTATTGAGGATCATTAGGGACCTAGGGTAATCATTTTCTTGTTGTCAAAGACTTATATTGACTTGCATTTAGATTTTTTCTTAGTTGACAAAATTATTGGATCACTCACTGAATATCGAGTGAATATCGTTCAGTGCGACCACATAGCTAGCTGTCCTTTCTATGGTTACATTTGGTTCAGATGTAGTAAACCTAATATAGTGTTGGCCATTTGTAGCAGGATGACGGTGTTAGCAAGAAGCGAAAGCGTGGTCCTGGGATCAATGAACGTAGACGAAAGAAAATGGTATTTTTATTTTCTTGATCTTTTCTTCTTTTTTTTCTTTTTGGTGTGGTGTGGGTGGGGGAGGGTTTCATTTCAAGTTGGTACCATTTGATGCTCAACAGACTATTTACATTTCACAATATTTTAGCTAAGCGCTCATCTAGTGTCGACTTATGCTATATGCATATAATATAATTACGAATTCATTCATCTTCATTACATTATGCAGCTAAAAAAAGAGCTAAACGAGCATAAAAGAACAGAAAGCTTGGTATTGAAAGACTGAAACTGCAACCGGTGTTGAAACCAAAAACAGTAACATATTGCCGTCATTATCTCCGGGGAAGATGCCAGGAGGTTGTACAATGTTCTATATTTTGTTATTCTAGTTCACAGTGAAGTGTTGATTTTTTAGTAGTTTCACATGCATTCGATTGATAACTTTATTTCTTTTTGTTGTACAGGGAGAAAAGTGCAAATTTTCACACGATACATTACCGTTGACAAAATCCGTGGTATAATCTTGTGGTTTTTATTATTATTATTATTATTATTATTATTATTATTATTATTATTATTATTATTATTATTATTATTATTATTGTTATTGTTATTGTTATTGTTATTGTATTGTTATTGTTATTGTTGTTGTTGTTGTTGTTGTTGTTCTCACCAAAATTATGTATCATCTGTACATCACGCTTCACAAGTGAAATTTTGTATCATCTGACTATCTACATCACGCTTCTCAATTTTTTTCTTGCAAGATAGGGGGTTGTCGTTATCACTCACTCACTCTCTCTCTCTCTCTCTCTCTCTCTCTCTCTCTCTCTCTCTCTCTCTCTCTCTCTCTATTACTTTTTTGGTGTTGCAGGCATGCTGTCATTTGGCACGTCACTCATGCATGAGGAGACGACTGTCCATTTGATCACGAACTCTCCAAGTATCCTTGCGACAATTACGTGTCAAAAGGTTCTTGTAGCAGAGGTGCTGACTGTATGTTTTCTCATGATGTAAGTCTTTGTTTTCTGGGTTTCTATTTGTCTATGTTTGCAATGCTTTTCTGCCTAAGTGGTGCGACTTACTTTGCTATGTATTTCTTGTTGTGTGACACTATTTCCCTCAGATGCCACAAAAGGAAGGTGGTTCCCCCATGGCTTCAAATGTTTCCAAATCTGGTCTGAGGAACTCTTCCCTACATGTGTGAGAGACTTTCCTTAAACCTGCTGCACAGAGAACCATAGGAAAGAACATTGTATCTTTTGAGAAGTCATCATTAGGAAATACCAGTCAGTGTAGTCAACCATAGGAAAGAACATTGTATCTTTTGAGAAGTCATCTGTTAAGGAAGATAATGGTGTCAAAGTTGGCCCCGATAAGATCAATAGTTCATTGGATATAGTTGAAAGTTTGAATTACACAACAAAGAGAACGGCTGGCGTGGCAACCAAGGGGAATAAACTTCCTGTCGTTTGGCAAAGCTCCTTTAGTTGATGATCTCGGTAGTAAAGATTCATCTAGATTTCCTTCCAACAAGGATTGTAGTATTGGGAAATCAGTGTTCGGTGGTTCGAGTACAGATGTACAAGCTGACTCGTCTCCAAAGAGAAATGACGGATTCAGAGTTGACAATCAGGTCGACCAAAGTGCATCCGACTCAGTACGACATTTGAATGAGATGCCAAAAGGGTCACCTTCAGAGGCATGTGCAAGGCTAAACTTCCTCTCATATGGCAAAGGTCCAACAACTGATTCTAGTAGTGACAAACAAGCTAGCTCGTCTTCAGGTCAATCATTGCATCAAGTAGCAGACGGACACGGTAAAGGCAATCCAAGTTCTACGCAGAAGTTACTCTTCTCAAACACATTGAGCTCATCTCAGAAAACTCTCCTGTCGAACATACCAAGCTCGGCTCAGAAGGCACTTCTGTCGACTTTAGCATTCGCAGCTAAACACGAGTCTGAAATCAAGATGGGTCGGTTAATAATGGCCCCACTGTTGGTACTATCTTCAGCAAGGAAACTGGAAGTTCACAAGTTAAACCGATGGAAGCGTCAAAGATTTTGGATTTCTTGTATGGTGGTGGTAATAAAACAAGCAATGAAATGAGGACTACTAGAACGTGCGAGTGTTTTTTCTCATCCATCTTAACTGTTTCCAGTGCTTTCGAATATTCGGTCTTTGGCTTCATAACTATGTTATATTATTGAGCACAATTCTTTGTTTGAACCATTAGCCCAGTTCGACATCATACACGAATTCTGTATCATAGTATATTGGAATTTACCAAATTCGTTGATTATATGAGGGACACACGTTCACAACGAATAAAACTCCTATTTTCGAATTGTTAGTTGGTCATCTGAGCAAGTGATAAATGTGACAAAGGCTTTCGGATTGGAATGTGTTGCCTAAAGAAGCAGGGAATTAAGGCAGTAAGCTAGTTGACAAAGAACTCATCAAGAGTCTATGAGCAATTTAACCAAAATCAGATTACGAAAACTTCATTGTTGATTCACACACCCCTGAGTTTTCTCCAACTTACGATTAAAACTGCTGGTGACCAGATCCACCCGAATTATGTACCAACCGACAGAGAAAATGACTCTTCAAATATTTCTTAGAAATGTTTGGAAGGGGAAGAATAATCGCTCATCGTTAAAATGAGATAGAAGATAGAAATCCAAACAAGGATAAGAAAAAAATGCAAATACTCAAAAATCATCATTTGCATACAAATCCAACCCAATTCACATCCTCCTATAAATATAATTGATGGGAAAATCAAAATTATGGTACAGAGCTCAAATAGGAAATTCAAATTCAGGACAGAGAAAATGGTATTCTATGATACAACAAGAAGAAGATGCATCAAAAGCATCAAACAAAAACTATCATACAGAGCTTA
This sequence comes from Hydrangea macrophylla, assembly GCA_033977485.1. NCBI lineage: Eukaryota > Viridiplantae > Streptophyta > Magnoliopsida > Cornales > Hydrangeaceae > Hydrangea > Hydrangea macrophylla. The sequence continues at coordinate 7,453,919 of CM066992.1, read as the reverse complement.
AATAGGAAATTCAATTTCAGCGAATTCGGGGTATGAAAAATGGGATTCTGTTGTACAACAATTATCTTCCACGTTTAGAGTTATTTATTTCTTGAAGGTGAGCTTATTACTATTAGGCCTCATCACCCTAGTGGATGTTGAAGAGGATGAAGCTGATAAGTTGTTAGACTTATTTAATTCCTCTTTATCTTCAGTTAAAAGCTTTTCTCAAACTCTGTTTAAGTCCTCAGCATCCACGATCTTGTTGAGTACTTCAGAACATCGTGAGAAGAAACATTTTCCGAGTTCCACTGACTGTGCAAAAAAAAAAAAAAACAAAGACTTTTATTCCCAAATATTAAAATAATTTTTCAGAATTGTCGATTTGCCCCTGAATACAAAGTTAAGATTTCACAAAAAGGACAAAAAAAAAAAAAAAAAAAAAAAGAAAAGAAAATTCATGATAAGGACCAAGGAGGGTGGTGCTGGTGATCAAAGTTGTAACACAAAACTTTGCTTCAAGTTTTTATTTCCGTTCAATTTTCCAAAATGCATTGGGTAAGGGTAAGGGTAAGGGTAAGGGTAAGGGAGGGGGGAGTTCTACAAATTATTAAAAAAAATATACTTTTGTACAATTGTATAAATGGACAGTTAGAGATATATCCCTTGTCAGTTAAAAATTTAACAAAAAGTACCTTCAATATCTGCATTTAATCAAAAGTCTCTGTTCTTTGACAAAAGGACAATCTCCATAACTTTTGATATACAACTCCATTTTTTTCAAATTTTATACCGTTGGAATCGTGTCGACAATAGCTACAAAACTAGTACCATTGTTGATATTTTTTTTTTCGGGAAAAGGTTAGTTTTAATTATTGATATATTTTGAGCAAAAAAATCAAAATCAAAATCTTACATGCATTGTGTAACTGAAAATTTCACAAAACTACTTTTGTGAAATTTCACAAAACTCTATTTTTTTCAAAATTTCTTCAAATTGAAAAAAAAATAATTGCTTAAAACATATCAACAATGGTACTAGTTTTGTAGCTCTCGTCGACACGATTACAACGGTATAAAATTTGTAAAAAATGGAGTTGTAGATCAAAAGTTATGGAGGGTTAAAGTTTTGAAATATTTTTTGAATTGAGAAATGCTATTGTACACTCACACACGGTGTGAGTGGCTGGAATGTTTGGGGCAATGTTTAGCCACGTGCTTGTGAGAGGGACTTTTGACAATTCTAAAAAAAAAACGGCTCCTCAAAACTTTTGTTTGCTTTAATTAATGATTTGGTCATAATTTACCCTTGTATGAACTGGTACATTATCTTGATTGTTTTAGCAATTAAGACAAATGACAAGTATAAATAAGCTACATTAGGCTTTTAACATGTAATCCAACTCCCAATATTCTTAAATGAACTTTGGAGTTTTTAAAATTATGTTATGAGTCCCCCGTTTTTGAACGCTTGGCCTCATCTGAGAAGAATCCGCTGCGTAGCAGGTGCTGACACGTCTACCTTTTTGAATAGTCCGTGCTTCCTAGCCGTTCTATAAAATCATTCTGAGAAATTTTTTTTAAAACTTCGAAATGACCTGAACCAGTACACAGTTACAAATTTACATTCCAAATTTCGTACATCTAAGTACAAAGTTACACATTTTATATTTGAATGACAATGTTTGATTTGACACTTAACACGCCAAGCTCTCTGAGATTGGTGATAGAATGCGTATCATTGTTTGAGAGTCCAAACTATCAAAACTCTTAAAACCAGCTTCTTGAAAGAAAATATATATATATATACAAAAGTCACGAAATCGTCGAAATGTGTTTTATTCCAAAAGAATAGAACGCGATTTTGAATATATAAAAGTCAATTGTGCCCTTAGTTTATAATTTGTATGTTAGTGATGAATTTAACATTATTAACTCTTAATTAACTTAATTTCATAAATACTTTAATTACTAATTTAAATATACTACATTTTAATATGTTTATATTTGTGCCCTAGAATATTTATGTGTTAGTAATATGTTAATATAATATATTATTAAAACATGACTAATTGTGAAATAATTAATGATACCTAAAAGCAATTTGAGCCACAAAAACTACTTAAAATAGATAATTTTTTTATTAATTATTTCAATTAATATTGGAAGCGTATATAACACATTAAAAGACAAAAGTACTAACATATTTTACTACTACAAAACCACACAATTATTTGATTGGCATTCAAAAGTTAATAATGTTAATTCCAAATATATACTCGATTTTTTTTTTTTGTCAAAATAGCTTAGCTAACAATTTTGGTAATCACTATTAAGCCCCCAATTCCAACAATGTTCCCTATTATAGGGAGATTTGTATTATTATATATTAGTTGTTATACAAAAGTTGAAAATTTCAATACACTATCTCTCTTTTTTTTTTTCCTTTTTTTTTTATCGCAATACATTATCTCTCCTTAAATGAATATGATATTTATTATTCTTCATTATTTTATTTATAATTACCCATACTCACACACACACACACACACACACTCTCTCTCTCTCTCTCTCTCTCTCTCTCTCTCTCTCTCTTCAAATGCCGAGAATCAAAAAGGGACTCTCCAAAATGGAGAACCATTTGGAAAATCCATTGGAGCTCCAAAAATGCACTTTAGTTCTCCAAAATAACTTAAAAATGATTATAAATTCGCATGTAAGTTAGAGAAAAGCTAATCCTTGTTTGACTGGGTCAAACTGTCTTATTGAGAAGCAGCATCTTAGGTGCATATTTTGAACCACGTTTTTGGGAGGTCAAAACACAGTTTGGGTTGCAAACAAAACACTTCAAAAACATGGATTGGAGCCCAACCTGCGTTGTATGCCACCAAAACGCAATAACAAACACCCTCTAATACTATACTTTCTAAATTTGAATTCTAAATACTTTATCGGTTATTCGATTGTACCATATGCAACAGTATATAGTATCATCCACTATTGTTACTTATAATTGTTAGGCCATCTCTCATCCTTGAATCAAATCCATATCAAACTTAAATTTGGTTCAAAATCCCTTAAAATGCTATCTAATCGTACAACCAAACCCACACCAAAGTGAGTTTTACCCAAATCTCGTACCAAATTGAAATAATACTATTCATTGAATTAAATTTTGATATGAGTTTGAGTAAGGGTTGGAATTGACTTTATTAAAAAAAAATTAATAAGCATTTTACTCAAATTTGATTTGATATGGATTTGAGTAAGGGTTGGGGATGCTTTTATTCAAATTTCATACTCAAATGGAAAAAAAAAATTATTATAAACAATTTTGGGTATGACCATTGGAGAGCAAAATACAAAATCAAGCTTTTACTCAAATTTTAAGTGAAATTTGGGTAATGTTGGAGATGGTCTTAGAGCATTTGAAAACCAAATTTGTGATTCAAATTTGAGAGGCATAACATTACTTTTTGATTTATAATTTTTTTTTTCTTGCGCTATGAATAATGTATTAAGTTGAGTAGTCTTAACATATCTACTACCTTGTAAAAGAGGCTTAATGAGTTAGTGAAATACAATCTTGTCCCTCTCCTAAACTCAAATCTACACTCATCTTTAGGATATATTGATTTGGGTAAGGGCAATTTTGTCATTTCAATCGACCAATTATCTTCAAGCAGGCTTGTAATTACAAGTGTACCATTTTATTATACCATAATGACTCGTACATTCGTACATCTTGATACTCATCATAATGATATATTGATTTGTGCGAGGGAAATTCTGTCATTTCAGATGAATTATTACATTCAGGTCAGCTTTTAAAATTTTATTTAATATAATAATGAGGATTCACTCAATAATATTATGTCTAATTATATTTGGGTCAACAAGTTTTTACATTAGGTCAATAAATTTGGGGATATTTATTGACTCGGTCGCATTAGGGCCTAGCTGGATGGATCCGATCTCGACGTTCCTCAAAACTGGTGGCTTTCTATACGGAAAAGACGAAGCCCGATGAGTCAAATACCAAGCGGCTAGATACCACCCTGCCGACGGCGTCCTCTACAAAAGGGGTTTCTCTATCCCCTATCTTAGATGCGTCCACCCCTCAGAGGTCTCATGTTTAAAGTGGTTTGGTCATGGGTTTTGTAAAGCAACAATTTGTCCAGAATTTCAGAACAGCAACACCTTTTTCAAATAAGAAAATCAGAACCTTAATCAAGTATCCTCGGCCTCAAATAATTTTTTATATGAAGTTTAAGGTGTTAGTAAGATCCCCTAAAAAGATTAGAACCTTTCTGATTCGTTTACTATTTTTAGAAAATCATACAAAATCTCTGGACAGAGAGTTGTAAGATCCTGAGTGACGTCTAGTGTTTGTCTAATTCCCAGAGATCGAACCGTTGATCTTCAATTTTTCTTTTTGGGTTGGAAACTAGACTCACAGAGGTATCTTGTATCCAAAATTCATTAAGATCCAACCATGGGAACTATGCTTTTCTAATTTTTGAAGTTCAAGTCCGCTCTCTGAAACTTTCATAAATTTAGGACATATTTGACAAACTTTGTAAATAATGGTTCAAATGATCTTTTCATGATTTAGGATTTATACCATGCTTTGACAATGATTAGTTAAACTTAAATTCAAAGGCCAAGTGATCCAAATCAATGAATAGCTCATGTCTTGCTCTTGTTCATATATATATATATATATATATATTCATCCATATAGATTGGTGCTTGTAATTAGGATTCATTTTTTTTTAGATTAAATTGCATTTGATAGATTTAAGCTAGAAGCCTAGGATTTTTATTTAAGATCCAACTTTATATCTTGTATATCATGTGAACTAACCCTTTTGTTTTGTAGCGCTTTGTGAGGTACAATTTCTCTACCCTTCTCAAATTTATTCCATTCTTTGATCTTTTTTATTTATTTTGATTTTTCGACCTCATGAGCGACACCTTAGAATTAGGGTTTGCCTTATGTGCGTATACGTGTATTAGAGATTCTTTTATTTGGATTCCAACTTTTTGTATGCATTGCACGTTTTAATATTTTGCCGCTGGATCCTGGGTAAGTTTTCTAGTTCTCTATTGCATATCATGTTGCCTGCTAATTAAACTACTTGGTTTTGAATGATATTTTGTCATTAGCAAATTTATACCATTTCAACATGCTTGTGTAATGTATATTTATATCTATGTATTAATTGAGTAGAGGCCTATCGTAAGATAGGATGAGAGAGGGTGTTTTAGTCCGTCGGACTCCTTCCTCTTTCATTCCATAATCCCCGGACGTAGTTAATCTTTGGTTTCGCAAAAGATTGGTTTGCTTTCAAAATGGTTTCTTAATTTTTTCCTTTTCAAAAAATTAAGTGGCGACTCGTATTCACATTTGAAAATTGTTTTGAAATTTAAAAGAAAAGCTGTGAGTAATAGAAATTGCGGTATCCACAATGTGTATGGGTGTTTGCATGGAAGTGTATACAAGGAAAGAGGAGTGAATGGTTTCTTCCTAATTCTCTTCTATCTCTCCATGGAACTCTCAAATCTTCTAACTCTTCCTCTCTCTATATGTGCAGATTGTAAGTGTCCAAGAGGGTGTAGTGTGTGTGTATGCATGTATAAATAGAGCTAGGTGGTTGCTAGGTGTCTTCATGTATGTGTTAGGGTGTTGCATGCATGGACAAGTGTCAACATGTGGACAAGTGGCAAGGGTATAAGTGACATGTGTCTAGGGTGTTGCATGTGCCACCATGTGGCCGGCCATGGTGGGGCCTATCTTGGGTTTTGTGCCACCACCTCGGGTTATGTGCAAATGTCCTCGGTATGCGTGTCGGTCTCGATTTACGTGCAACCGGGTATCATTTCTAATGTCTGGGTCTAGGTACAGTATTAAGTTGAGTCTAATTACGGTCGAGTCGATGCGGTGCTTTACAGTCTAATTAGTAATTACATTACACTGATACAGTCACACAAATAAAATAAAATATAATAATAGACCAGATATAGAAATTCATAAAACTCATTTTATTAAATGCAGAGAAATTACAGGTACTACACAATCCAAACACAGTGTAATGCACCATATTGATGTGAGTAGAAAGAAAAATTAAAGTACCATATTGTCTAATGCACGATTTATAAATTACAAAATAAGCTATATATTAGAAAAGCACCTCAAGCCCAACTTTAAATAAGTTTCTCAAATAAATTAAAAAAAAGCTATAAATTCTAAATCTATAAATCACACAAAACACTTTGTTTTAGCTATTTCTAAGCTATAAGCTAGACGTTACAGCTTGTAAGTTGCAATAAATGGCCCCATCGTCTATGGAGTGTATTGTTGCACCAATCTGAATAAGGACCTATTTGGCACACCTTTCATTTCTGTGATTTAATTTTTAAAAAAAAATTTCAGCACAAATTTCTTAGACTAATACAAAGATTGGATGACATAATTTTGTTTGTCAAACAGTTTTATTTACATTTTGGAATTCCATTATCAATATACATTCTAAAAACTTGTTGCCAAACAGGGCCTTACACGGGCAAACCCACAGGAGTCTGGAAGGCCAAAACCCTCCTATTCTTAGACCTTGGTGTGTGTACATTAACGATCAATATTCACCCCCACCGCCAAAAGAGAGAAAATCGAGAAGAAAAAGGGAAAAAAGAGAAGACCCAGATAAAAATGGTGGTAAGGTTTAGATTATCGAGGTTCGGATGCAAAAGCAAGCCTTTCTATCGAGTTATGGCTGCCAATAACAGATCTCCCAGAGATGGCAAGCACTTAGAAGTCTTGGGTTTCTACAACCCATTACCAGGTAATCCTTTGTTTTGTTCCCGAGAAAATAAAAGAAAATGTTTTTTTTTCAAATTTTTTTTATGTCGAAATTGGGCTTCTGTGGAGGATTGTTCTTATAAAACGTGCTAAATCTTATCAGGGTTTGAATTGGGGACTTTACTTTATCAAATTTTAGCATTATTTTAGCTTTTAAAAATCCAAAGAATGTGATTTTGCCCCTATTTTTATTGGGTTTTCTCTTAGCTAGGTAATCCCCTTTACTGATTTGCTTGTTTGCTGAGAACTTTAAAGACTAAAAATTTGAAATTTTACTTTGTTTAGGACTTTGTATTACTAACTTTAGACTGGGCCAACCTTTTATAGATTTCAAGAGCAGTGATTGTTTCAGTGTGTTCTGATATTTTTATTACAGGATAAGATGGTGGTAAAAGAATGGATCTAAATTTTGATAGAGTGAAGTAAGTTGTTTTATAATCGTCACGAAGAATCGAAGTGTTCACCGTATCCATTTTGTCACGAAGAATCAAAATGATACACAACTTTATAACCGTCACTTCATCACGAAGAATAGAAGTGTTCACCGTATCCATTTCGTCACGAAGAATCGAAATGATACACAACTTTATAACCGTCACTTCGTCATGAAGAATCAAAGCATTTACCGTATCCATTTCGTCACGAAGAATCGAAATGATACACAACTTTATAACCGTCACTTCGTCACGAAGAATCGAAGCGTTCATCGTATCCATTTCATCACGAAGAATCAAAGCATTCACTGTATCCATTTCATCACGAAGAATTGAAGCGTTCCCATATCCATTTCGTCACGAAGAATCGAAATGATACACAACTTTATAACCGTCACTTCATCACGAAGAATCGAAGAGTTCACTGTATCCATTTCGTCATAAAGAGTCGAAATATTACACAAATTTATAACCGTCACTTCGTCACGAAGAATCAAAAAGATACATAACTTTATAATCGTCGCTTCGTCACGAAGAATCGAAGTGTTCACCATATCCATTTCGTCACAAAGAATCGAAATGATACACAATTTTATAACCGTCACTTCGTTACAAAGAATCGAAGCGTTCACCGTATCCATTTCGTCACGAAGAATCGAAATGATACACAACTTTATAACCGTGACTTCGTCACGAAGAATCGAAGTGTTCACCGTATCCATTTCGTCAAGAAGAATAAAAATGATACACAACTTTATAACCGTCACTTCATCACGAAGAATAGAAGTGTTCACCGTATCCATTTCGTCACGAAGAATCGAAATGCTACACAACTTTATAACCGTCACTTCGTCACAAAGAATCAAAGCATTCACCGTATCCATTTTGTCACGAAGAATCGAAATGATTCACAACTTTATAACCGTCACTTCGTCACGAAGAATCGAAGCGTTCACCGTATCCATTTCATCACGAAGAATCGAAGCATTCACTGTATCCATTTCGTCACGAAGAATTAAAGCGTTCCCATATCCATTTCGTCACGAAGAATCAAAATGATACACAACTTTATAATCGTCACTTCATCACGAAGAGTCGAAGAGTTCACTGTATCCATTTCATCATAAAGAATCGAAATATTAGACAACTTTATAACCGTCACTTCGTCACGAAGAATCGAAGTGTTCACCGTATCCATTTCGTCATGAAGAATCGAAATGATACACAACTTTATAATCGTCACTTCGTCACAAAGAATCGAAGTGTTCACCATATCCATTTCGTCACGAAGAATCGAAATGATACACAACTTTATAACTGTCACTTCGTCACAAAGAATCGAAGCGTTCACCGTATCCATTTCGTCACGAAGAATCGAAATGATACATAACTTTATAACTGTGACTTCCTCACGAAGAATCGAAGTGTTCACCGTATCCATTTCGTCACGAAGAATCGAAAAGATACACAAGTTTATAATCGTCACTTCGTCACGAAGAATCAAAGTGTTCACCATATCCATTTCGTCACGAAGAATCGAAATGATACACAACTTTATAACCGTCACTTCGTTACAAAGAATCGAAGCGTTCACCGTATCCTTTTCGTCACGAAGAATCGAAATGATACACAAATTTATAACCGTGACTTCGTCACGAAGAATCGAAGTGTTCACCGTATCCATTTCGTCACGAAGAATCAAAATGATACACAACTTTATAACCGTCACTTCATCACGAAGAATAGAAGTGTTCACCGTATCCATTTCGTCACGAAGAATCGAAATGCTACACAACTTTATAACCGTCACTTCATCACGAAGAATAGAAGTGTTCACCGTATTCATTTTGTCACGAAGAATCGAAATGATACACAACTTTATAACCGTCACTTCGTCATGAAGAATCGAAGCGTTCATCGTATCCATTTCATCACGAAGAATCGAAGCATTCACTGTATCCATTTCGTCACGAAGAATTGAAGCGTTCCCATATCCATTTCATCACGAAGAATCAAAATGATACACAACTTTATAATCGTCACTTCATCACGAAGAATCGAAGAGTTCACTGTATCCATTTCGTCATAAAGAATCGAAATATTACACAACTTTATAACCGTCACTTCGTCACGAAGAATCGAAGTGTTCACCATATCCATTTCGTCATGAAGAATCAAAATGATACACAACTTTATAATCGTCACTTCGTCACAAAGAATCGAAGTGTTCACCATATCCATTTCGTCACGAAGAATCGAAATGATACACAACTTTATAACCGTCACTTCGTCACAAAGAATCGAAGCGTTCACCGTATCCATTTCGTCACGAAGAATCGAAATGATACATAACTTTATAACCGTGACTTCGTCCCGAAGAATCAAAGTGTTCACCATATCTATTTCGTCACGAAGAATCGAAATGATACACAACTTTATAACCGTTACTTCGTTACGAAGAATCAAAGTGTTCTTCGTATCCATTTCGTGATGAAGAATTGAAATGATACACAACTTTATAACCGTCACTTCGTCACGAAGAATCGAAGCGTTCATTGTATCCATTTCGTCACGAAAAATCGAAGCGTTCACATTATCCATTTCATCACGAAGAATCGAAATGATACATAACTTTATGACCGTCACTTCATAACAAAGAATCGAAGTGTTCACCATATCCATTTCGTCACGAAGAATCGAAATGATACACAAATTAATAACCGTCACTTCGTCACAAAGAATCGAAATGTTCACCGTATCCATTTCATCATGAAGAATTTAAATGATACACAACTTTATAACCGTCACTTCGTCACGATGAATCAAAGCGTTCACTGTATCCATTTTGTCACAAAAAATTGAAGCATTCACAATATCCATTTCGTCACGAAGAATCGAAATGATACACAACTTTATAACCGTCACTTCATCACAAAGAATCGAAGTGTTCACCATATCCATTTCATCACGAAGAATCAAAATGATACACAAATTTATAACTGTCACTTCGTCACAAAGAATAGAAGTGTTCACCGTATCCATTTCGTCACGATTATCCATTTCGTCACGAAGAATAGAAATGATACACAACTTTATAACCGTTACTTCGTCACGAATAATCAAAGTGTTCACCGTATCCATTTCGTCACTAAGAATCGAAGTGATACACAACTTTATAACCGTCACTTCGTCACGAAGAATCAAAGCGTTCACCATATCCATTTGTCATGAAGAATCAAAATGATACACAACTTTATAACCGTCACTTCGTCACGAAGAATCGAAGTGTTCACCGTATCCATTTCGTCATGAAGAATCGAAATGATACATAACTTTATAACTATCACTTCGTTACGAAGAATTGACATGTTCACTGTATCTATTTCGTCATGAAGAATTGAAATGATACATAACTTTATAAATCACTTCGTCACGAAGAATCGAAGCGTTCACTGTATCCATTTCGTCACGAAGAATCGAAGCGTTCACCATATCCATTTCATCCTGAAGAATCGAAATCATATACAACTTTATAACTGTCACTTCATCACGAAGAATCGAAGTGTTCACCGTATCCATTTCATCATGAAGAATCGAAATGATACACAAATTTATAACCGTCACTTCATCACGAAGAATCGAAGTGTTCACCATATCCATTTCTTCACGAAGACTAAAAATGATACACAAATTTATATCTGTCACTTCATCACGAAGAATAGAAGTGTTCACCGTATCCATTTCGTCACGAAGAATCGAAATGATACACAACTTTATAACCGTCACTTCGTCATGAAGAATCAAAGCATTTACCGTATCCATTTCGTCACGAAGAATCGAAATGATACACAACTTTATAACCGTCACTTCGTCACGAAGAATCGAAGCGTTCATCTTATCCATTTCATCACGAAGAATCAAAGCATTCACTGTATCCATTTCATCACGAAGAATTGAAGCGTTCCCATATCCATTTCGTCACGAAGAATCGAAATGATACACAACTTTATAACCGTCACTTCATCACGAAGAATCGAAGAGTTCACTGTATCCATTTCGTCATAAAGAGTCGAAATATTACACAAATTTATAACCGTCACTTCGTCACGAAGAATCAAAAAGATACATAACTTTATAATCGTCGCTTCGTCACGAAGAATCGAAGTGTTCACCATATCCATTTCGTCACAAAGAATCGAAATGATACACAATTTTATAACCGTCACTTCGTTACAAAGAATCGAAGCGTTCACCGTATCCATTTCGTCACGAAGAATCGAAATGATACACAACTTTATAACCGTGACTTCGTCACGAAGAATCGAAGTGTTCACCGTATCCATTTCGTCAAGAAGAATAAAAATGATACACAACTTTATAACCGTCACTTCATCACGAAGAATAGAAGTGTTCACCGTATCCATTTCGTCACGAAGAATCGAAATGCTACACAACTTTATAACCGTCACTTCGTCACAAAGAATCAAAGCATTCACCGTATCCATTTTGTCACGAAGAATCGAAATGATTCACAACTTTATAACCGTCACTTCGTCACGAAGAATCGAAGCGTTCACCGTATCCTTTTCATCACGAAGAATCGAAGCATTCACTGTATCCATTTCGTCACGAAGAATTAAAGCGTTCCCATATCCATTTCGTCACGAAGAATCAAAATGATACACAACTTTATAATCGTCACTTCATCACGAAGAGTCGAAGAGTTCACTGTATCCATTTCATCATAAAGAATCGAAATATTAGACAACTTTATAACCGTCACTTCGTCACGAAGAATCGAAGTGTTCACCGTATCCATTTCGTCATGAAGAATCGAAATGATACACAACTTTATAATCGTCACTTCGTCACAAAGAATCGAAGTGTTCACCATATCCATTTCGTCACGAAGAATCGAAATGATACACAACTTTATAACTGTCACTTCGTCACAAAGAATCGAAGCGTTCACCGTATCCATTTCGTCACGAAGAATCGAAATGATACATAACTTTATAACTGTGACTTCCTCACGAAGAATCGAAGTGTTCACCGTATCCATTTCGTCACGAAGAATCGAAAAGATACACAAGTTTATAATCGTCACTTCGTCACGAAGAATCAAAGTGTTCACCATATCCATTTCGTCACGAAGAATCGAAATGATACACAACTTTATAACCGTCACTTCGTTCAAAGAATCGAAGCGTTCACCGTATCCTTTTCGTCACGAAGAATCGAAATGATACACAAATTTATAACCGTGACTTCGTCACGAAGAATCGAAGTGTTCACCGTATCCATTTCGTCACGAAGAATCGAAATGCTACACAACTTTATAACCGTCACTTCGTCACAAAGAATCAAAGCATTCACCGTATCCATTTTGTCACGAAGAATCGAAATGATTCACAACTTTATAACCGTCACTTCGTCACGAAGAATCGAAGCGTTCACCGTATCCTTTTCATCACGAAGAATCGAAGCATTCACTGTATCCATTTCGTCACGAAGAATTAAAGCGTTCCCATATCCATTTCGTCACGAAGAATCAAAATGATACACAACTTTATAATCGTCACTTCATCACGAAGAGTCGAAGAGTTCACTGTATCCATTTCATCATAAAGAATCGAAATATTAGACAACTTTATAACCGTCACTTCGTCACGAAGAATCGAAGTGTTCACCGTATCCATTTCGTCATGAAGAATCGAAATGATACACAACTTTATAATCGTCACTTCGTCACAAAGAATCAAAGTGTTCACCATATCCATTTCGTCACGAAGAATCGAAATGATACACAACTTTATAACCGTCACTTCGTCACAAAGAATTGAAGCGTTCACCGTATCCATTTCGTCACGAAGAATCGAAATGATACATAACTTTATAACTGTGACTTCCTCACGAAGAATCGAAGTGTTCACCGTATCCATTTCGTCACGAAGAATCGAAAAGATACACAAGTTTATAATCGTCACTTCGTCACGAAGAATCAAAGTGTTCACCATATCCATTTCGTCACGAAGAATCGAAATGATACACAACTTTATAACCGTCACTTCGTTGCAAAGAATCGAAGCGTTCACCGTATCCTTTTCGTCACGAAGAATCGAAATGATACACAAATTTATAACCGTGACTTCGTCACGAAGAATCGAAGTGTTCACCGTATCCATTTCGTCACGAAGAATCAAAATGATACACAACTTTATAACCGTCACTTCATCACGAAGAATAGAAGTGTTCACCGTATCCATTTCGTCACGAAGAATCGAAATGCTACACAACTTTATAACCGTCACTTCATCACGAAGAATAGAAGTGTTCACCGTATTCATTTTGTCACGAAGAATCGAAATGATACACAACTTTATAACCGTCACTTCGTCATGAAGAATCGAAGCGTTCATCGTATCCATTTCATCACGTAGAATCGAAGCATTCACTGTATCCATTTCGTCACGAAGAATTGAAGCGTTCCCATATCCATTTCGTCACGAAGAATCAAAATGATACACAACTTTATAATCGTCACTTCATCACGAAGAATAGAAGAGTTCACTGTATCCATTTCGTCATAAAGAATCGAAATATTACACAACTTTATAACCGTCACTTCGTCACGAAGAATCGAAGTGTTCACCATATCCATTTCGTCATGAAGAATCGAAATGATACACAACTTTATAATCGTCACTTCGTCACAAAGAATCGAAGTGTTCACCATATCCATTTCGTCACGAAGAATCGAAATGATACACAACTTTATAACCGTCACTTCGTCACAAAGAATCGAAGCGTTCACCGTATCCATTTCGTCACGAAGAATCGAAATGATACATAACTTTATAACCGTGACTTCGTCCCGAAGAATTAAAGTGTTCACCATATCCATTTCGTCACGAAGAATCGAAATGATACACAACTTTATAACCGTTACTTCGTTACGAAGAATCAAAGTGTTCTCCGTATCCATTTCGTGATGAAGAATTGAAATGATACACAACTTTATAACCGTCACTTCGTCACGAAGAATCGAAGCGTTCACTGTATCCATTTCGTCACGAAAAATCGAAGCGTTCACATTATCCATTTCATCACGAAGAATCGAAATGATACATAACTTTATGACCGTCACTTCATAACAAAGAATCGAAGTGTTCACCATATCCATTTCGTCACGAAGAATCGAAATGATACACAAATTAATAACCGTCACTTCGTCACAAAGAATCGAAATGTTCACCGTATCCATTTCGTCATGAAGAATTGAAATGATACACAACTTTATAACCGTCACTTTGTCACGATGAATCAAAGCGTTCACTGTATCCATTTTGTCACAAAAAATTGAAGCATTCACAATATCCATTTCGTCACGAAGAATCAAAATGATACACAACTTTATAACCGTCACTTCATCACAAAGAATCGAAGTGTTCACCATATCCATTTCATCACGAAGAATCAAAATGATACACAAATTTATAACTGTCACTTCGTCACAAAGAATAGAAGTGTTCACCGTATCCATTTCGTCACGATTATCCATTTCGTCACGAAGAATAGAAATGATACACAACTTTATAACCGTTACTTCGTCACGAATAATCAAAGTGTTCACCGTATCCATTTCGTCACTAAGAATCGAAGTGATACACAACTTTATAACCGTCACTTCGTCACGAAGAATCAAAGCGTTCACCATATCCATTTGTCATGAAGAATCAAAATGATACACAACTTTATAACCGTCACTTCGTCACGAAGAATCGAAGTGTTCACCGTATCCATTTCGTCATGAAGAATCGAAATGATACATAACTTTATAACTATCACTTCGTTACGAAGAATTGACATGTTCACTGTATCTATTTCGTCATGAAGAATTGAAATGATACATAACTTTATAACCATCACTTCGTCACGAAGAATCGAAGCGTTCACTGTATCCATTTCGTCACGAAGAATCGAAGCGTTCACCATATCCATTTCATCCAGAAGAATCGAAATCATATACAACTTTATAACTGTCACTTCATCACGAAGAATCGAAGTGTTCACTGTATCCATTTCATCATGAAGAATCAAAATGATACACAAATTTATAACCGTCACTTCATCACGAAGAATCGAAGTGTTCACCATATCCATTTCGTCACGAAGAATAAAAATGATACACAAATTTATATCCGTCACTTCATCACGAAGAATAGAAGTGTTCACCGTATCCATTTCGTCACGAAGAATCGAAATGATACACAACTTTATAACCGTCACTTCGTCATGAAGAATCAAAGCATTTACCGTATCCATTTCGTCACGAAGAATCGAAATGATACACAACTTTATAACCGTCACTTCGTCACGAAGAATCGAAGCGTTCATCGTATCCATTTCATCACGAAGAATCAAAGCATTCACTGTATCCATTTCATCACGAAGAATTGAAGCGTTCCCATATCCATTTCGTCACGAAGAATCGAAATGATACACAACTTTATAACCGTCACTTCATCACGAAGAATCGAAGAGTTCACTGTATCCATTTCGTCATAAAGAGTCGAAATATTACACAAATTTATAACCGTCACTTCGTCACGAAGAATCAAAAAGATACATAACTTAATAATCGTCGCTTCGTCACGAAGAATTGAAGTGTTCACCATATCCATTTCGTCACAAAGAATCGAAATGATACACAATTTTATAACCGTCACTTCGTTACAAAGAATCGAAGCGTTCACCGTATCCATTTCGTCATGAAGAATCGAAATGATACACAACTTTATAACCGTGACTTCGTCACGAAGAATCGAAGTGTTCACCGTATCCATTTCGTCAAGAAGAATAAAAATGATACACAACTTTATAACCGTCACTTCATCACGAAGAATAGAAGTGTTCACCGTATCCATTTCGTCACGAAGAATCGAAATGCTACACAACTTTATAACCGTCACTTCGTCACAAAGAATCAAAGCATTCACCGTATCCATTTTGTCACGAAGAATCGAAATGATTCACAACTTTATAACCGTCACTTCGTCACGAAGAATCGAAGCGTTCACCGTATCCATTTCATCACGAAGAATCGAAGCATTCACTGTATCCATTTCGTCACGAAGAATTAAAGCGTTCCCATATCCATTTCGTCACGAAGAATCAAAATGATACACAACTTTATAATCGTCACTTCATCACGAAGAGTCGAAGAGTTCACTGTATCCATTTCATCATAAAGAATCGAAATATTAGACAACTTTATAACCGTCACTTCGTCACAAAGAATCGAAGTGTTCACCGTATCCATTTCGTCATGAAGAATCGAAATCATACACAACTTTATAATCGTCACTTCGTCACAAAAAATCGAAGTGTTCACCATATCCATTTCGTCACGAAGAATCGAAATGATACACAACTTTATAACCGTCACTTCGTCACAAAGAATCGAAGCGTTCACCGTATCCATTTCGTCACGAAGAATCGAAATGATACATAACTTTATAACTGTGACTTCCTCACGAAGAATCGAAGTGTTCACCGTATCCATTTCGTCACGAAGAATCGAAAAGATACACAAGTTTATAATCGTCACTTCGTCACGAAGAATCAAAGTGTTCACCATATCCATTTCGTCACGAAGAATCGAAATGATACACAACTTTATAACCGTCACTTCGTTACAAAGAATCGAAGCGTTCACCGTATCCTTTTCGTCACGAAGAATCGAAATGATACACAAATTTATAACCGTGACTTCGTCACGAAGAATCGAAGTGTTCACCGTATCCATTTCGTCACGAAGAATCAAAATGATACACAACTTTATAACCGTCACTTCATCACGAAGAATAGAAGTGTTCACCGTATCCATTTCGTCACGAAGAATCGAAATGCTACACAACTTTATAACCGTCACTTCATCACGAAGAATAGAAGTGTTCACCGTATTCATTTTGTCACGAAGAATCGAAATGATACACAACTTTATAACCGTCACTTCGTCATGAAGAATCGAAGCGTTCATCGTATCCATTTCATCACGAAGAATCGAAGCATTCACTGTATCCATTTCGTCACGAAGAATTGAAGCGTTCCCATATCCATTTCGTCACGAAGAATCAAAATGATACACAACTTTATAATCGTCACTTCATCACGAAGAATCGAAGAGTTCACTGTATCCATTTCGTCATAAAGAATCGAAATATTACACAACTTTATAACCGTCACTTCGTCACGAAGAATCGAAGTGTTCACCATATCCATTTCGTCATGAAGAATCGAAATGATACACAACTTTATAATCGTCACTTCGTCACAAAGAATCGAAGTGTTCACCATATCCATTTCGTCACGAAGAATCGAAATGATACACAACTTTATAACCGTCACTTCGTCACAAAGAATCGAAGCGTTCACCGTATCCATTTCGTCACGAAGAATCGAAATGATACATAACTTTATAACCGTGACTTCGTCCCGAAGAATCAAAGTGTTCACCATATCCATTTCGTCACGAAGAATTGAAATGATACACAACTTTATAACCGTTACTTCGTTACGAAGAATCAAAGTGTTCTCCGTATCCATTTCGTGATGAAGAATTGAAATGATACACAACTTTATAACCGTCACTTCGTCACGAAGAATCGAAGCGTTCACTGTATCCATTTCGTCACGAAAAATCGAAGCGTTCACATTATCCATTTCATCACGAAGAATCGAAATGATACATAACTTTATGACCGTCACTTCATAACAAAGAATCGAAGTGTTCACCATATCCATTTCGTCACGAAGAATCGAAATGATACACAAATTAATAACCGTCACTTCGTCACAAAGAATCGAAATGTTCACCGTATCCATTTCGTCATGAAGAATTGAAATGATACACAACTTTATAACCGTCACTTTGTCACGATGAATCAAAGCGTTCACTGTATCCATTTTGTCACAAAAAATTGAAGCATTCACAATATCCATTTCGTCACGAAGAATCTAAATGATACACAACTTTATAACTGTCACTTCATCACAAAGAATCGAAGTGTTCACCATATCCATTTCATCACGAAGAATCAAAATGATACACAAATTTATAACTGTCACTTCGTCACAAAGAATAGAAGTGTTCACCGTATCCATTTCGTCACGATTATCCATTTCGTCACGAAGAATAGAAATGATACACAACTTTATAACCGTTACTTCGTCACGAATAATCAAAGTGTTCACCGTATCCATTTCGTCACTAAGAATTGAAGTGATACACAACTTTATAACCGTCACTTCGTCACGAAGAATCAAAGCGTTCACCATATCCATTTGTCATGAAGAATCAAAATGATACACAACTTTATAACCGTCACTTCGTCACGAAGAATCGAAGTGTTCACCGTATCCATTTCGTCATGAAGAATCGAAATGATACATAACTTTATAACTATCACTTCGTTATGAAGAATTGACATGTTCACTGTATCTATTTCGTCATGAAGAATTGAAATGATACATAACTTTATAACCATCACTTCGTCACGAAGAATCGAAGCGTTCACTGTATCCATTTCGTCACGAAGAATCGAAGCGTTCACCATATCCATTTCATCCTGAAGAATCGAAATCATATACAACTTTATAACTGTCACTTCATCACGAAGAATCGAAGTGTTCACTGTATCCATTTCATCATGAAGAATCAAAATGATACACAAATTTATAACCGTCACTTCATCACGAAGAATCGAAGTGTTCACCATATCCATTTCGTCACGAAGAATAAAAATGATACACAAATTTATATCCGTCACTTCATCACGAAGAATAGAAGTGTTCACCGTATCCATTTCGTCACGAAGAATCGAAATGATACACAACTTTATAACCGTCACTTCCTCATGAAGAATCAAAGCATTTACCGTATCCATTTCGTCACGAAGAATCGAAATGATACACAACTTTATAACCGTCACTTCGTCACGAAGAATCGAAGCGTTCATCGTATCCATTTCATCACGAAGAATCAAAGCATTTACTGTATCCATTTCATCACGAAGAATTGAAGCGTTCCCATATCCATTTCGTCACGAAGAATCGAAATGATACACAACTTTATAACCGTCACTTCATTACGAAGAATCGAAGAGTTCACTGTATCCATTTCGTCATAAAGAGTCGAAATATTACACAAATTTATAACCGTCACTTCGTCACGAAGAATCAAAAAGATACATAACTTTATAATCGTCGCTTCGTCACGAAGAATTGAAGTGTTCACCATATCCATTTCGTCACAAAGAATCGAAATGATACACAATTTTATAACCGTCACTTCGTCACGAAGAATCGAAGTGTTCACCGTATCCATTTCGTCACGAAGAATCAAAATGATACACAACTTTATAACCGTCACTTCATCACGAAGAATAGAAGTGTTCACCGTATCCATTTCGTCACGAAGAATCGAAATGCTACACAACTTTATAACCGTCACTTCATCACGAAGAATAGAAGTGTTCACCGTATTCATTTTGTCACGAAGAATCGAAATGATACACAACTTTATAACCGTCACTTCGTCATGAAGAATCGAAGCGTTCATCGTATCCATTTCATCACGAAGAATCGAAGCATTCACTGTATCCATTTCGTCACGAAGAATTGAAGCGTTCCCATATCCATTTCGTCACGAAGAATCAAAATGATACACAACTTTATAATCGTCACTTCATCACGAAGAATCGAAGAGTTCACTGTATCCATTTCGTCATAAAGAATCGAAATATTACACTACTTTATAACCGTCACTTCGTCACGAAGAATCGAAGTGTTCACCATATCCATTTCGTCATGAAGAATCGAAATGATACACAACTTTATAATCGTCACTTCGTCACAAAGAATCGAAGTGTTCACCATATCCATTTCGTCACGAAGAATCGAAATGATACACAACTTTATAACCGTCACTTCGTCACAAAGAATCGAAGCGTTCACCGTATCCATTTCGTCATGAAGAATCGAAATGATACATAACTTTATAACCGTGACTTCGTCCCGAAGAATCAAAGTGTTCACCATATCCATTTCGTCACGAAGAATTGAAATGATACACAACTTTATAACCGTTACTTCGTTACGAAGAATCAAAGTGTTCTCCGTATCCATTTCGTGATGAAGAATTGAAATGATACACAACTTTATAACCGTCACTTCGTCACGAAGAATCGAAGCGTTCACTGTATCCATTTCGTCACGAAAAATCGAAGCGTTCACATTATCCATTTCATCACGAAGAATCGAAATGATACATAACTTTATGACCGTCACTTCATAACAAAGAATCGAAGTGTTCACCATATCCATTTCGTCACGAAGAATCGAAATGATACACAAATTAATAACCGTCACTTCGTCACAAAGAATCGAAATGTTCACCGTATCCATTTCGTCATGAACAATTGAAATGATACACAACTTTATAACCGTCACTTTGTCACGATGAATCAAAGCGTTCACTGTATCCATTTTGTCACAAAAAATTGAAGCATTCACAATATCCATTTCGTCACGAAGAATCTAAATGATACACAACTTTATAACTGTCACTTCATCACAAAGAATCGAAGTGTTCACCATATCCATTTCATCACGAAGAATCAAAATGATACACAAATTTATAACTGTCACTTCGTCACAAAGAATAGAAGTGTTCACCGTATCCATTTCGTCACGATTATCCATTTCGTCACGAAGAATAGAAATGATACACAACTTTATAACCGTTACTTCGTCACGAATAATCAAAGTGTTCACCGTATCCATTTCGTCACTAAGAATTGAAGTGATACACAACTTTATAACCGTCACTTCGTCACGAAGAATCAAAGCGTTCACCATATCCATTTGTCATGAAGAATCAAAATGATACACAACTTTATAACCGTCACTTCGTCACGAAGAATCGAAGTGTTCACCGTATCCATTTCGTCATGAAGAATCGAAATGATACATAACTTTATAACTATCACTTCGTTATGAAGAATTGACATGTTCACTGTATCTATTTCGTCATGAAGAATTGAAATGATACATAACTTTATAACCATCACTTCGTCACGAAGAATCGAAGCGTTCACTGTATCCATTTCGTCACGAAGAATCGAAGCGTTCACCATATCCATTTCATCCTGAAGAATCGAAATCATATACAACTTTATAACTGTCACTTCATCACGAAGAATCGAAGTGTTCACTGTATCCATTTCATCATGAAGAATCAAAATGATACACAAATTTATAACCGTCACTTCATCACGAAGAATCGAAGTGTTCACCATATCCATTTCGTCACGAAGAATAAAAATGATACACAAATTTATATCCGTCACTTCATCACGAAGAATAGAAGTGTTCACCGTATCCATTTCGTCACGAAGAATCGAAATGATACACAACTTTATAACCGTCACTTCGTCATGAAGAATCAAAGCATTTACCGTATCCATTTCGTCACGAAGAATCGAAATGATACACAACTTTATAACCGTCACTTCGTCACGAAGAATCGAAGCGTTCATCGTATCCATTTCATCACGAAGAATCAAAGCATTCACTGTATCCATTTCATCACGAAGAATTGAAGCGTTCCCATATCCATTTCGTCACGAAGAATCGAAATGATACACAACTTTATAACCGTCACTTCATTACGAAGAATCGAAGAGTTCACTGTATCCATTTCGTCATAAAGAGTCGAAATATTACACAAATTTATAACCGTCACTTCGTCACGAAGAATCAAAAAGATACATAACTTTATAATCGTCGCTTCGTCACGAAGAATTGAAGTGTTCACCATATCCATTTCGTCACAAAGAATCGAAATGATACACAATTTTATAACCGTCACTTCGTTACAAAGAATCGAAGCGTTCACCGTATCCATTTCGTCATGAAGAATCGAAATGATACACAACTTTATAACCGTGACTTCGTCACGAAGAATCGAAGTGTTCACCGTATCCATTTCGTCAAGAAGAATAAAAATGATACACAACTTTATAACCGTCACTTCATCACGAAGAATAGAAGTGTTCACCGTATCCATTTCGTCACGAAGAATCGAAATGCTACACAACTTTATAACCGTCACTTCGTCACAAAGAATCAAAGCATTCACCGTATCCATTTTGTCTCGAAGAATCGAAATGATTCACAACTTTATAACCGTCACTTCGTCACGAAGAATCGAAGCGTTCACCGTATCCATTTCATCACGAAGAATCGAAGCATTCACTGTATCCATTTCGTCACGAAGAATTAAAGCGTTCCCATATCCATTTCGTCACGAAGAATCAAAATGATACACAACTTTATAATTGTCACTTCATCACGAAGAGTCGAAGAGTTCACTGTATCCATTTCATCATAAAGAATCGAAATATTAGACAACTTTATAACCGTCACTTCGTCACGAAGAATCGAAGTGTTCACCGTATCCATTTCGTCATGAAGAATCGAAATGATACATAACTTTATAATCGTCACTTCGTCACAAAGAATCGAAGTGTTCACCATATCCATTTCGTCACGAAGAATCGAAATGATACACAACTTTATAACCGTCACTTCGTCACAAAGAATCGAAGCGTTCACCGTATCCATTTCGTCATGAAGAATCGAAATGATACATAACTTTATAACTGTGACTTCCTCACGAAGAATCGAAGTGTTCACCGTATCCATTTCGTCACGAAGAATCGAAAAGATACACAAGTTTATAATCGTCACTTCGTCACGAAGAATCAAAGTGTTCACCATATCCATTTCGTCACGAAGAATCGAAATGATACACAACTTTATAACCGTCACTTCGTTACCAAGAATTGAAGCGTTCACCGTATCCTTTTCGTCACGAAGAATCGAAATGATACACAAATTTATAACCGTGACTTCGTCACGAAGAATCGAAGTGTTTACCGTATCCATTTCGTCACGAAGAATCAAAATGATACACAACTTTATAACCGTCACTTCATCACGAAGAATAGAAGTGTTCACCGTATCCATTTCGTCACGAAGAATCGAAAAGATACACAAGTTTATAATCGTCACTTCGTCACGAAGAATCAAAGTGTTCACCATATCCATTTCGTCACGAAGAATCGAAATGATACACAACTTTATAACCGTCACTTCGTTACAAAGAATCGAAGCGTTCACCGTATCCTTTTCGTCACGAAGAATCGAAATGATACACAAATTTATAACCGTGACTTCGTCACGAAGAATCGAAGTGTTCACCGTATCCATTTCGTCACGAAGAATCAAAATGATACACAACTTTATAACCGTCACTTCATCACGAAGAATAGAAGTGTTCACCGTATCCATTTCGTCACGAAGAATCGAAATGCTACACAACTTTATAACCGTCACTTCATCACGAAGAATAGAAGTGTTCACCGTATTCATTTTGTCACGAAGAATCGAAATGATACACAACTTTATAACCGTCACTTCGTCATGAAGAATCGAAGCGTTTATCGTATCCATTTCATCACGAAGAATCGAAGCATTCACTGTATCCATTTCGTCACGAAGAATTGAAGCGTTCCCATATCCATTTCGTCACGAAGAATCAAAATGATACACAACTTTATAATCGTCACTTCATCACGAAGAATCGAAGAGTTCACTGTATCCATTTCGTCATAAAGAATCGAAATATTACACAACTTTATAACCGTCACTTCGTCACGAAGAATCGAAGTGTTCACCATATCCATTTCGTCATGAAGAATCGAAATGATACACAACTTTATAATCGTCACTTCGTCACAAAGAATCGAAGTGTTCACCATATCCATTTCGTCACGAAGAATCGAAATGATACACAACTTTATAACCGTCACTTCGTCACAAAGAATCGAAGCGTTCACCGTATCCATTTCGTCACGAAGAATCGAAATGATACATAACTTTATAACTGTGACTTCCTCACGAAGAATCGAAGTGTTCACCGTATCCATTTCGTCACGAAGAATCGAAAAGATACACAAGTTTATAATCGTCACTTCGTCACGAAGAATCAAAGTGTTCACCATATCCATTTCGTCACGAAGAATCGAAATGATACACAACTTTATAACCGTCACTTCGTTACAAAGAATCGAAGCGTTCACCGTATCCTTTTCGTCACGAAGAATCGAAATGATACACAAATTTATAACCGTGACTTCGTCACGAAGAATCGAAGTGTTCACCGTATCCATTTCGTCACGAAGAATCAAAATGATACACAACTTTATAACCGTCACTTCATCACGAAGAATAGAAGTGTTCACCGTATCCATTTCGTCACGAAGAATCGAAAAGATACACAAGTTTATAATCGTCACTTCGTCACGAAGAATCAAAGTGTTCACCATATCCATTTCGTCACGAAGAATCGAAATGATACACAACTTTATAACCGTCACTTCGTTACAAAGAATCGAAGCGTTCACCGTATCCTTTTCGTCACGAAGAATCGAAATGATACACAAATTTATAACCGTGACTTCGTCACGAAGAATCGAAGTGTTCACCGTATCCATTTCGTCACGAAGAATCAAAATGATACACAACTTTATAACCGTCACTTCATCACGAAGAATAGAAGTGTTCACCGTATCCATTTCATCACGAAGAATCGAAATGCTACACAACTTTATAACCGTCACTTCATCACGAAGAATAGAAGTGTTCACCGTATTCATTTTGTCACGAAGAATCGAAATGATACACAACTTTATAACCGTCACTTCGTCACAAAGAATCGAAGCGTTCACCGTATCCATTTCGTCACGAAGAATCGAAATGATACATAACTTTATAACTGTGACTTCCTCACGAAGAATCGAAGTGTTCACCGTATCCATTTCGTCACGAAGAATCGAAAAGATACACAAGTTTATAATCGTCACTTCGTCACGAAGAATCAAAGTGTTCACCATATCCATTTCGTCACGAAGAATCGAAATGATACACAACTTTATAACCGTCACTTCGTTACAAAGAATCGAAGCGTTCACCGTATCCTTTTCGTCACGAATAATCGAAATGATACACAAATTTATAACCGTGACTTCGTCACGAAGAATCGAAGTGTTCACCGTATCCATTTCGTCACGAAGAATCAAAATGATACACAACTTTATAACCGTCACTTCATCACGAAGAATAGAAGTGTTCACCGTATCCATTTCGTCACGAAGAATCGAAAAGATACACAAGTTTATAATCGTCACTTCGTCACGAAGAATCAAAGTGTTCACCATATCCATTTCGTCACGAAGAATCGAAATGATACACAACTTTATAACCGTCACTTCGTTACAAAGAATCGAAGCGTTCACCGTATCCTTTTCGTCACGAAGAATCGAAATGATACACAAATTTATAACCGTGACTTCGTCACGAAGAATCGAAGTGTTCACCGTATCCATTTCGTCACGAAGAATCAAAATGATACACAACTTTATAACCGTCACTTCATCACGAAGAATAGAAGTGTTCACCGTATCCATTTCGTCACGAAGAATCGAAATGCTACACAACTTTATAACCGTCACTTCATCACGAAGAATAGAAGTGTTCACCGTATTCATTTTGTCACGAAGAATCAAAATGATACACAACTTTATAACCGTCACTTCGTCATGAAGAATCGAAGCGTTCATCGTATCCATTTCATCACGAAGAATCGAAGCATTCACTGTATCCATTTCGTCACGAAGAATTGAAGCGTTCCCATATCCATTTCGTCACGAAGAATCAAAATGATACACAACTTTATAATTGTCACTTCATCACGAAGAATCGAAGAGTTCACTGTATCCATTTCGTCATAAAGAATCGAAATATTACACAACTTTATAACCGTCACTTCGTCACGAAGAATCGAAGTGTTCACCATATCCATTTCATCATGAAGAATCGAAATGATACACAACTTTATAATCGTCACTTCGTCACAAAGAATCGAAGTGTTCACCATATCCATTTCGTCACGAAGAATCGAAATGATACACAACTTTATAACCGTCACTTCGTCACAAAGAATCGAAGCGTTCACCGTATCCATTTCGTCACGAAGAATCGAAATGATACATAACTTTATAACCGTGACTTCGTCCCGAAGAATCAAAGTGTTCACCATATCCATTTTGTCACGAAGAATTGAAATGATACACAACTTTATAACCGTTACTTCGTTACGAAGAATCAAAGTGTTCTCCGTATCCATTTCGTGATGAAGAATTGAAATGATACACCACTTTATAACCGTCACTTCGTCACGAAGAATCAAAGAGTTCACTGTATCCATTTCGTCACGAAAAATCGAAGCGTTCACATTATCCATTTCATCACGAAGAATCGAAATGATACATAACTTTATGACCGTCACTTCATAACAAAGAATCGAAGTGTTCACCATATCCATTTCGTCACGAAGAATCGAAATGATACACAAATTAATAACCGTCACTTCGTCACAAAGAATCGAAATGTTCACCGTATCCATTTCGTCATGAAGAATTGAAATGATACACAACTTTATAACCGTCACTTCGTCACGATGAATCAAAGCGTTCACTATATCCATTTTGTCACAAAAAATTGAAGCATTCACAATATCCATTTCGTCACGAAGAATCGAAATGATACACAACTTTATAACCGTCACTTCATCACAAAGAATCGAAGTGTTCACCATATCCATTTCATCACGAAGAATCAAAATGATACACAAATTTATAACTGTCACTTCATCACAAAGAATAGAAGTGTTCACCGTATCCATTTCGTCACGATTATCCATTTCGTCACGAAGAATAGAAATGATACACAACTTTATAACCGTTACTTCATCACGAATAATCAAAGTGTTCACCGTATCCATTTCGTCACTAAGAATCGAAGTGATACACAACTTTATAACCGTCACTTCGTCACGAAGAATCAAAGCGTTCACCATATCCATTTGTCATGAAGAATCAAAATGATACACAACTTTATAACCGTCACTTCGTCACGAAGAATCGAAGTGTTCACCGTATCCATTTCGTCATGAAGAATCGAAATGATACATAACTTTATAACTATCACTTTGTTACGAAGAATTGACATGTTCACTGTATCTATTTCATCATGAAGAATTGAAATGATACATAACTTTATAACCATCACTTCGTCACGAAGAATCGAAGCGTTCACTGTATCCATTTCGTCACGAAGAATCGAAGCGTTCACCATATCCATTTCATCCTGAAGAATCGAAATCATATACAACTTTATAACTGTCACTTCATCACGAAGAATCGAAGTGTTCACCGTATCCATTTCATCATGAAGAATCGAAATGATACACAAATTTATAACCGTCACTTCATCACGAAGAATCGAAGTGTTCACCATATCCATTTCGTCACGAAGAATAAAAATGATACACAAATTTATATCCGTCACTTCGTCACTAAGAATTAAAGTGTTAACCATATCCATTTCGTCACTAAGAGTCGAAATGATACACAACTTTATAACCGTCACTTCATCATGAAGAATCGAAGCGTTCACCATATCCATTTCGTCACGAAGAATCAAAATGATACACAACTTTATAACCGTCACTTCATTACGAAGAATCGAAGCATTCGTCGTATCCATTTCGTCACAAAGAATCGAATCCATTTTGTGACGAAGAATTGAAATGATACACAACTTAACATTCGTCAACCATACCCTTTTCTCACTATCCCAACAATTATCCTCAGCATAAGCTACTTCTAACATAGTACAACCGACCCTTACGTTTTCCCGATCACGCACGCGTCACTCATTTTGGAATTTAGTTCATTAAAGGACTTCCAATTATACTTTCGAAGTTACGTTTATACATCCGTCATTCTATTTTATGTCATAATATAATTACGATGGAAACTTACCCAATCACTATCAACGCAATAATCGTGCCGTACAACATACTTATAGCTCGAGTATGAACTTTAAATGGTCATCACACTACTTTTATAACAACGGAACAAAGTATGTAGCTCATAGATCTATAACATGGATTTGATACTAACAAACATATAGATGAAACCCTTAACATGCTCATCTATGCGATGTCACTACCATACCACAAAATATTCAAAACACAGGTACCGGAAAACAAGCATCATCAATTACCACAATGCATAACAATACATCATCCAAATAGCTGTACAAAACCTTCATTTTACTATATTGTCTAATGCACAATTTATAAATTACAAAATAAGCTATCTATTGGAAAAGCACCTCAAGCCCAACTTTAAATAAGTTTCTCAAATAAATTGAAAAAAGCTATAAATTCTAAATCCATAAATCACACAAAATACTTTGTTTTACCTATTTCTAAGCTATAAGCTAGACGTTACAGCTTATAAGTTGCAATAAATGGCCCCATCGTCTATGGAGTGTATAATTGCACCAATCTGAATAAGGACCTATTTGGCACATCTTTCATTTCTGTGATTTAATTTTAAAAAATTATTTTTACCACAAATTTCTGAGACTAACTCAAAGATTGGATCACATAATTTTGTTTGTCAAAAAGTTTTATTTACATTTTGGAATTCCATTATCATTATACACTCTAAAAACCCATTGCCAAACAGGGCCTTACACGGGCAAACCCACTGGAGTCTGGAAGGCCCAAAACCCTCCTATTCTTAGATCTTGGTGTGTGTACATTAACCATCAATATTCACCCTACCACCAAAAGAGAGAAAATCGAGAAGAAAAAGGAAAAAAAAAAGGAGAAGACCCAGATAAAAATGGTGTTCGGGATTAGATTATCGAGGTTCGGATGCAAAAACAAGCCTTTCTATCGAGTTATGGCGGCCAATAGCAGATCTCCCAGAGATGGCAAACACTTAGAAGTTTTGGGTTACTACAACCCATTTCTAGGTAATCCTTTGATTGGTTCCCGAGAAAATAAATGAAAATGTATTTTTTTTATTTTTATTTTATGTCGAAATTGGGCTTCTGTGGAGAATTTTTCTTATAAAACGTGCTAAATTTTATCAGGGTTTGAATTGGGGACTTTGCTTAATCAAATTTTAGCATCATTTTAGATTTTAAAAATCCAAAGAATGTGATTTTGCCCCTATTTTTATTGGGTTTTCTCTTAGCTAGGTAATCCCTTTACTGATTTGTTGGTTGCTGAGAACTTTGAAGACTAAAAATTTGAAATTTTACTTTGTTTAGGACTTTGCATTATTAACTTTAGATAGGGCCAACCTGTTATAGATTTCAAGAGCAGTGATTGTTTCAATGTGTTCTGATAAATTTTTTTTTACAGGTCAAGATGGTGGTAAAAGAATGGGACTAAATTTTGATAGAGTGAAGTAAGTTGTTTTATAATGTTACTTTGTTTCCAACTTTTGGGTTCTTCATAAGTTAACAGTGAAATGTTGCATTTGGATGAACTGTCTGATAATTGTTGGAAGCTTATCTCTAACTAAGCATCTTATGGAACTGTCTTACAGCTTTGATAATTTTGAAGGCCCCTGGTATATGTTACTTGAAAAAAAAAATGAACGGTCCATTTAAAGTATTGGTGAGCAAATTAGAGGTGAGTGTTAACTCTACTTGGTCAGGAAAGTAAAGATATTCAAAGGGGGGAATTATTATTGTTTGTTTGTTTACTCTACTTGGTCAGGAAAGGAAAGATATTCAAAGGTGAGTGTTATTGCTTGTTTGCATATCTTAGTTGTAGCGTGCCTTCTCTCCTTCTCTCACTTTGGAAGGATTTAGCAGTCTTTTCTTATGATGACCTGGTCGAGAGAGTACGATACATCAGTGTAAAAGATTGAGTTGGATCTGTGAGGTTGGTTGAAGATGATGTTACGTGGCATTCAGAACCAGTCTTGAAGTGAACGAATTAGAAAGAACGAAGAAGTAAGTAAATGAGACGACTCTTTCTTGAACTATATCATAAACGGATCTTCCCCACCACACCAATCACGAGTTTTATCCATTCTTCTCGTATATCGTCATAATGCCCTTAATGCTAGGTTTTGAAAAAGACTTTTCATGTCATTCTGATGTAGGACAAGAGGACTGCATTAACTACAAAATTCTTACGTATTTTTATTTTAGTTGTAATTTTCGTTTTTTGTTCCATAGGCTTTATTTTCTATCTTTTAGCTAGCTTTAGGCATTTGATGATGGAATTTGACTTCTAGTATGTTACCTTATAGGTTAGGTTTGTTTTAGGAAGTATAAGATTTGATTTTCAAGTCATATAGAGAGTCTAATTAGGCATTGAAAAAGAAAAACGAATTTCTGTTTATATCCTTATATGATAGGATTAGATTTCTAGCATTATTGTAGTTTTCTAGTTTCTTTTTATTTCCTTAGTTTACTTTCTTTGTGGACAAGTTTCCTATTCCGATAAATGATTGTAATCTCCATTTGAGAAATGAAGCTTTTGATGAATGAATTACATATTTATCTTAGAGAATTTTGTTTTCTTGTTTTGCTATGTAGTTCCTGGATTGGAACATCTTCTTCTGTCCTATCTCTCTAGTTGCAGGATTGGAACCTATTCTCCTCTACTTATCTATTATTCTCCCTCTCTTCTCTAATTGAACTTCTACCTCAACTATTTCGCCTGCCACGTGTTTGTTGAAATCATTTGAAGAGCCAGGTTACATCAGTTTGGTATCAGAGCCTTAGTGAATGTGTGTGGGTTTGATGAAGAGTTTTTGGGAAATTTGAAGGACTGTTTGGTTGGTGAAAGAAAAAAGATGAAAGAAAAGGAAAATTACATTGATGAAGACTTTGCAAACTTTCTTGTATTCGTAGTCAATGGTGATTCCGATGAACAAGTTTTAATTAATTATAGAAGTCTTCCTAATTTTAACGGTGAGCTTTGTTTTGAGGACTTTTATTATTGGATACATGATCTAGATGCTTGTATTGAAAATTTAAGACTTGGAGAAGGATTTGATTGTTATTATGCTTCGAGTAAGTTTGAAGGGAAAGCCATGTATTGGTGGAAGTCATTACAAAAGCATAGAACACGTCAAGGCAAGAATCGTATTTGTTCATTGCCAGTAATAATGAATGTCATGATGCAAAGATTTTTGCCTACAAAATATTGGAAAACCATGGAAGACAAAACAAAGGAAATACGTGATTCTATTATGGTGTATGAGGAGAATACATTACAACAGGAGGTAATTACTCTTGAACTAAATAATAAAGACTCTTGTGAATGTGTTTTTGGGGTTACACAAAATAAAATTGAAGATGAGGATGTGTGTGTGGGTGTTATATCACCAATTTTTTTAAAAAGAAGGTCATGTTATAGCTATAAAAGTTGTTGAGAAAAAGGATGTTGAGAATAGCAATGATGTGGAAATTTCAAAACAGTCGGTTGATAGCTTGGGTTCCATTCAAGTGCCTGTTATCGAGAAGCCTGTTATTGAAAATCGACATGCATTGTCAAGTCGCGATTTTAAATTTCAAGAGGGTTGCCCCATAATCCCCAAGGTTGTACAAGATTATGATTTTATTGGAGTTGAAAGATTTGATTTCTTCATCAATCCTTATTTGGTGGATATTGTGAACAAGTTAAAGTTTCAAGAGAAAAGGAACCTCACGCTCCAGGTGACTGAATATAATCATGCAAGGAAGCTGAAGCAACGATTGTATTTGATGTACCTATTCACTTGGAGCGGAAGATTTCAAGACTATGACGTGAACTCAAGGACAAGTTCTTTTCAAGTGGAGGAGATTGATGTAGGACAAGAGGACAACATTAACTACAAAATTCTTACGCATTTTTATTTTAGTTGTAATTTTTGTTTTTTACTTCCATAGGCTTTATTTTCTATCTTTTAGCTAGCTTTAGGCCTTTAATGATGGAATTTGACTTCTAATATGTTACCTTATAGGTTAGGTTTGTTTTGGGAAGTATAAGATTTGATTTTCAAGTCATATAGAGAGTCAAATTAGGAATGAAAGAGAAAAATGAATTTCTATTTATTTCCTTATATGATAGGATTAGATTTCTATCATTATTATAGTTTCTTAGTTTTTTTTTTATTTCCTTAGTTTCCTTTTCTTTGTGGACAAGTTTCCTAGTCCTATAAATGATTGTAATCTCCACTTGAGAAAGGAAGCTTTTGATGAATGAAATACATATTTCTCTTTGAGAATTTTCTTTTCTTGTTCTGCTCTGTAGTTCCTGGATTGGAATATCTTCTTCTGTCCTATCTCTCTAGTTCCTGGATTGGAACATATTCTCCTCTATTTATCTATTCTTCTCCCTCTCTTCTCTAATTGAACTTCTGCCTCAACTATTTTGCCCGCCACATGTTTGTTGAAATCATTTGAAGAGCCAGGTTACATCACATTCCCATTTAGGTTCGATTCAGATCCCTTTGTTGCTTCCTTTTCCTTCCGTACTGTTTCCTTGAAATGAAAAAGAAGATGGTACACTTGAATTGTATTATTTAAGTGCTTATTGCTTGCCAAAGATCCTACTTCTACAATTGGTAGGTCACCGGGTTATTCGAATAAGTCATGTTTTTCGTGGTTTTCCCATGTTACAACTTCCTTACTAAATCGGTCGATCCAGAATGGATCGGTTAAACATTCCATTAGGGAGCCTGGTCTTGACTCTTCTATATGTTATTCATTCTCGTTCGGCTCTTGGAATCACATCTAGCAGTGGTTGCCCCGTACCCGTACCGAGTATATAAGGGGTGGACACGAACCGAGCCGAGTCGAGCTTGCTCACAAGCTTTTTCACATCGCGAGCTCAAATGAGCCGAGCTTTCAAGTGATCGTGAGCTTTATCATGAGCTTTTTAACGAGCTTTTTCGCGCGCCCTTAAAAACTATATAGTTTAATGATAAATTAGTTATTTATCAAGCCTATTTACGAGGTTTGTCTTATTTTCTCTAAAATTACATAGTTTTATAACAAATATATATATAAGTCATTATACAAACTCTTTATCAAACCTATTAACGAGCTTTTTCACGAGCTTGCTTGCGAGCGTAATTGATGGTGTTCCGAGTCTAGCCTTTATCGAGCCAAGCTTCGAGCCCTTGTTGAGCGGCTCTGCTCGTGTCCACCCGGTCCAGACACCGACACGCGAGGGTACGTATCTGACACATGTCCGCTTATTTAATTCAGCTTTCTATCAGTTTACGGCTAGGACATGACATGGGTTCGGCACCGATACAGCACGGTGGTTTTTTTGTAAATGATTTTTTTGCCATTTTTTTTGGATTGTGGTTTTGTGCCCTTTTTTAGGATGAATCTTTTCTTTTCTTGTGGTTGGACTTCTTGTTTTCATGATTTGGTAGTGATATTGTTGATGCAATGATGTTTAATTATAGCAACTTGTTATGCTTATGGTCCTTGTGAATGATTTAGTAATAGTGAAACAATCTTGCTATGGATGGATTTGTAATGTTGATCTTTAATGGTTAAACAATCTTGTTACAACACTTATTGTTCTTGTTATGTGATTATTTGAACTTTTTTTATTAGTATTATGTTATTATTAAAAAATAGTATTTATTCTTCGTACCCTAGCTGTACCCAACATTTTTTAGGATTTTCCGTACCCCTGTACCCGTATCATGTCGTACCCGTGTCCCGTATCTGTACCCGTCCTACATAGCTAAAACATGAGGGGAATCAAGTGGTTCTTTTTCATTCTTTTTGAATTTAAGAAGTGCTGTCCTAT
This sequence comes from Hydrangea macrophylla, assembly GCA_033977485.1. Lineage (NCBI taxonomy): Eukaryota > Viridiplantae > Streptophyta > Magnoliopsida > Cornales > Hydrangeaceae > Hydrangea > Hydrangea macrophylla. Next base: position 7,419,826 of record CM066992.1, on the reverse strand, counting down.
TTGTACAGGCTCTTATATCAAAACCTTCTGCCAATTTTTACTCTCTCTGGACGTGCTGAATGAGTCAGTTGTATCAGAGTTCAAAATGTTCTTGCAAATCTTGGAAGTAATTTTATTTCAATTCTTCCAGCTATTTTCTCGCTAATCGTATTTTTAGTTTCTTCGTTCAGTTTATCATCGTGTCATCATCAGTGCACTTGAAAAGCCATGAAGAATTCACTCTTTATATCTAATTCATACACAGTTCTATCTTCGAATTTCTGTTAGTTATAGGTGTTTCTAAAAAATGACAAGGCAAAATGATGGTTATTAAAACTCCGACGGTGAGGAGGACATCCATAGCCTCTGAATTGTATTTTTCCATAGTTGTACAAGAACACATGAAGCATCTGTTGTAAGGGAATGCATCAAAAACTCTTGAAACACGTGTGAATACGTGCTTGTTTCAAGATACACTTACAAGGATAGATGGTCAAAAGTGATTTTTACTCGTATGAAACCTGGATCTTAGGTTTGTACCTCTTCAAGGAAGTTTTAATTAATGCTCGTGAAAATTGATTATTTTTTTTCCTGCTCTTTTAGAATCATTGAGCATTTTAATGACTTTTTTTGTTTATAGATATGATGTGATTAGAAATGTCAAAATATATAGGCAGAATAAATTAAAGAAAGAAAAAGACGACCTTTTCGTTAGTTGCATTAGGCGATCTTGAAGAGCTATTTTTAGATTGTGTACACAAAGTTTAACTAAATGAGAAAAAGATGTGTATGTTGAATATTGTGTCTGCAGGTATTGGTTATCAGTTGGTGCCCAGCCTTCAGATCCTGTCCAGCGCCTACTCTTCAGACCAGGTTTGCTGTCCCCACCACCAATGCTGGCAATGGGTCACAAAGGCGGGCCCAGAGACACCCATCCATAGATCCTATGACTAGACGCTATTTGACCCCAGAGAAGCCAGTCAATGCTGACCAAGAATCGAAGGACAATGGTGATGAAGAAGAAGATGATGAACACAGTGCGAACCCATGAAACATTTTACTACTTTGGTGTTTCGATCCGAATATTGTTAGGAGTAGTCTTCACATATTGTCATTTTACTACTTTGGTGTTTCGATCTAAATATTGTTAGCAGTAGTCTCCACATATTGTGGAATAATGGTTAGATGTCGCTCTTCTACTATGTCATGTTTGGTCTTCTGCTATTATGGATACAGAACTCTTTTTTAATTTTTGTTTTTTTTTTTTTGTTTAGCTTATGTTGTTATTAAGGTCATGCACATCTGGAAGTTATCAGATGTAACTCACATTTAATGGAAACCCTTCTAAGCCCTTCCCTATATTAATGTGTACTTTCCTTAACAAGTACTACATTAAGTTTTCTTGCTGGTTTCTTTTTTATTCCTGAATTGCTGTTGAGTGTTTACTTTGGCCTGAAGCTGAAATTGAAGAAAAATTGCTGAAAATTCGATGATATGTTCTAGTAGTTTTGGTCCAAAAATGTTGTAACTTAAAAACTACTTTGCTTTTAAAAATCAAAATCTGGTTTCAGAAGTTAGACATTTATGGATCTACTTTACAATATTTTGGGATCTTATTACAACATTTTAGGACCTATTATGACCTAGTTGGGATGTATGATATTACATTCTAATGCAGCGAAACATTGAAATGCGAGGGAAAAATGCGTGGAAACTCAACCTTCTTGACCATGTTGATTATCGAACAATAATACAAGAAATCAAGGCATCGTCTTGTTGATTCACATGATCAATACCAAGAACAATAGGAAAAATTGAGAGAAAACTCAATACTGTATTATCAAAAAAGCTGCTAAGAAATAAAACATCCTGACAATTTATGGTCTGATCAAACCCTAAAATGCATAGCAAAATAAAAAGACGAAAATATCTAAAAAGACCGAGCAAACATAAAAGTGGCCCAAAACTTATTCAAACAACATTTTTTGACCAAGCGGTCAAGTGGTTTGGTTTCATGCAGAATCTGGATGAACCTTGTGTATACAAGAAGTGTGAAGGAAAAGTGATGGCTTTTCTTGTGCTCTACGTTGACGATATTCTACTAATTGGGAATGATGTAGGGGCCTTGTCAACGGTTAAAGTTTGGCTAGCTAGTACTTTCGATATTAAGGATCTAAGAGAGGCGAGCTATATTCTTGGGATAAAGCTCTTTCGGGATCGCAAGCGAAAGATAATGGGATTATCTCAAGCTGGTTATATCGAGAAGGTGCTAACTAGATTTTCTATGGACAATTCGAATAAAGGTTTGTTACCTTTCAGGCATGGTCTAGCGTTCTCCAAGGACCAGTGTCCAAAGACACAAGAGGAGAGGAATCGCATAGCAGGAGTTCCATATGCTTCGACAGTTGGAAGTCTCATGTATGCGATGTTATGCACTAGACCAGATATCTGCTTTGCCATTGGCATGGTTAACAGGTATCAGTCGAATCGTGGTCCAGAGCACTAGACAGCCGTTAAGCACATTCTTAAGCACTTGAGAAGGGCTAAAGATTACATGCTTATGTAAGACGGCGATGAGTTAATTCCAATGGGATACACTGACTCGGACTTTATATCAGATAAAGATTCGAGGAAGTCGACATTCGGACATCTCTTTACCTTGGGAGGTGGTGCTGTTAGTTGGAGGAACATTATGCAGAAATGCATTACAGACTCAACTACAGAAGCTGAGTATGTGACTGCTTGTGAAGCCGCAAAGGAAGCAGTTTGGCTCAACAAGTTCCTTATGAAGCTCGAGGTGGTACCAGCGTCGCTGTCACCTATTACACTATACTGTGATAATAGTGGGACAGTGGCTCAGTCCAAGGAGCCAAGGAGCCACGGAAAGGAAAAGCACGTAGAGCAGAAATATCATTTAATTCGAGATATTGTTCAACATAGAGATGTGACTGTCACCAAGATTGCCACTGCTGACAATCTTGCGGATCCATTTATACAGGCCTTGCCACATAAGGTCTTTGATCGTCATCTAGATAGTTTAGGTCTCAGATGTAGTCCTGAATGGTTGTGAGTGCAAGTGGGAGTTTGTTGGGTTTGTGCCCTCAAACCATGACTCTATGTATAAGCCATTGACATTTTAATATATGGATATCAGCTTTACATTTCATTGTGTATGTTTCTGTCATGAGATGATTGTTAATCCTTAAGTATCATCAGAAGTAATTTGTGTGTGTATGAGATACATACAAGTGAGATATGAATTACTATTCTTTGATACTTAGAATTTATCACAGTGGATAATGAGACTGGATATCTCATCAGGTTTACACGGTAGCATAATTAACTACCATTGGATGGAGTAATGAATCTCAATCACTAGAGTTTAACTCTTAGTTAATATGCCAGTACTTATAGTGCATTGACGGACCTGAGCTTTCCTATTGACACTTAAGATTGTCAGCAGTCGATAGGAACTCATAACTTGTATAAGGTATGTGTTCTCAATCTTGAGATGATTATGAACACAGACTGTGGATGTGGCTGGTTTGACTTACCAATCAGTGAGGTCTTAAAGATCAACACCTGGGTATCTTCAGTATGTCATGTTTATAGGGTTGTGAACATATATTGTCAAGATAGAATCTACCCTCTGATAAAGAGTAAGCATTCCCTTGAGAATGTCACCAAGTTGATTACTGAGAACTGCAGTCTTGTTGATAAGTAGTTATCAACATGTTTGGTAATCATGAGTGGTGAATGGGACTCAAGGAATACAAGAAGTAATCATGATTCAGGTTGACAGTGACCGTTTATCTGACTACCTAAATATGATTACTATTGCTGAAGGTAGAGGGACATTAGTACATCATACAAGTCTAGTTATCGCTTCGGATATATTCTTTTGTGTTGGAGTTCAGTTATCGTTTATAGTGGAGTAAACGTTAACTGACCAGCTAGTTAGTTTGCCGATCAAAGAGTTTGGTCATGGGAATTAACAGACTGGTCTGAGCCAACAATAAATAGCCTAGAAGGTCCCACTCTTACCTCCGCTAGGATGCTTGGAAAGGCACATGAGGATGATGTCAAGATAGGTTCGATCGATCAAACTTGTTTCGATTGATTGAAGTCAAGACAGTTTCGATCGATCGAACGTGGCTCAATCGATCGAAGTCTCGATCGATCGAAGTCACTTCGATCGATTGAACGTTAGGTCAATTCTGGGAATCTATAAATAGGGCAACTGCGTCCAGAAAAAAAGTTCATTGTTTTAATACGTTTCAAGCTGCAGAAACTGTTTAAGAGTTCCCAAACCTTCTCTTTCCTCTTCATTAGAGATCCCACCATCTCTAGCCTCTCCGGAAGCATCCGCAGGAGTCATAAGGGTGAAGACCATCTAGTGGAGGCTGCTGGAAGTCAGAGATTTCAGAATTGAGTTCAAGACCTGAGGTATAATCTATTCTCCCTCTTATGTTTGCGCATCTATAGAGTTAACGAGTAGTAGATCCAGGCTACCAATAAGTTTTTGTAACTTAATCTTTCCACTGCGCGTTTAAAATAATTTTAAACCTTATTTTCCTTTAGTATATATATATGTCCGGTGTGTGTGTGTGTGTGTGTGTGTGAGTGTGTGTGTGTGTATATGTATATATGTGTGTATATAAACTATATCTCTCTCTCCTCTCTTCTCTCAAGATTTCAGCAACCCAAACACCTACAAACTAACACATATATATAGGCAAAGGAAAAGGCAGGTGGAAGAACACGTAAACTAGAAATACTAAGTTTGATCCATCGAGGCATTTTCGATCGATTAAGAACAGGTCGGTCAGGGTTCGATCAATTGAAACATGTTCAATCGCTTGAGAATGGGAACACGTCATAAAATTTAGGTCGGCAGAGTTTCGATCGCTCAAAAAGATTTCGATCGATTGAAGAAACAAAAGTTCAATCGCTTGAAGACGTTCGTTTGATCAAAAGAGAAATTAAAGGAAATGTAAATATCAACATATTGAATCTTATTAATATCAAAAGTAGTATAAAATTACAACGAAAATACAGGGTATTACACATTATTATTGACTTGAAGTGAATGATAAATATGCGAGAGAATCTTGACATAAATGTAATTATACATATTACAAAATATAAATCCTAAATTTGAGGGAAGAAGTTGATCAGAATGTAAATAGTAGTGACCAATTCATAAATAGCCACTAAAATAGTCACCTTTTTTTATAACTTTTTTTTGAAGTGAATACTAAAGATCCCCAAATTTATTGACCTAAAGTAAAAACTTGTTGACCCAAATATAATTAGACATAATATTATTGAGTGAATCCTCATTATTATATTAAATAAAATTTTAAAAGCTGACCTGAATGTAATAATTCATCTGAAATGACAGAATTTCCCTCGCACAAATCAATATATCATTATGATGAGTATCAAGATGTAAGAGTCATTATGGTATAGTAAAAGGGTACACTTGTAATTACAAGCCAGCTTGAAGATAATTGGTCGATTGAAATAACAAAATTGCCCTTACCTAAATCAATATATCCTAATGATGAGTGTCGATATGAGTTTAGGAGAGGGACAAGATTGTATTTCACTAACTCATTAAGCCTCTTTTACAAGGTAGTAGATATGTTAAGACTACTCAACTTAATACATTATTCATAGCGCAAGAAAAAAAATTATAAATCAAAAAGTAATGTTATGCCTCTCAAATTTGAATCACAAATTTGGTTTTCAAATGCTCTAAGATCATCTCCAACCTTACCCAAATTTCATTTAAAATTTGAGTAAAAGCTTGATTTTGTATTTTGCTCTCCAATGGTCATACCCAAAATTGTTTATAATATTATTATTTTTTTGCCATTTGAGTATGAAATTTGAATAAAAGCATCCCCAACCCTTACTCAAATCCATATCAAATCAAATTTGAGTAAAATACTTATTTTTTTTTTAATAAAGTCAATTCCAACCCTTACTCAAACTCATATCAAAATTTGATTCAATGAATAGTATTATTTCAATTTGGTACGAGATTTGGGTAAAACTCACTTTGGTGTGGGTTTGGTTGTAGGATTAGAGAGCATTTTAAGGAATTTTGAACCAAATTTAAGTTTGATATGGATTTGATTCAAGGATGAGAAATGGCCTAACAATTATATGTAACAATAGTGGATGATAATATATACTGTTGCATATGGTACAATCGAATAACCGATAAAGTACTTAGAATTCAAATTTAGAAAGTATAGTATTAAAGGGTGTTTGTTATTGCGTTTTGGTGGCATACAACGCAGGTTGGGCTCCAATCCATGTTTTTGAAGTGTTTGGTTTGTAACCCAAACTGTGTTTTGACCTCCCAAAAACTTGGTTCAAAATATGCACCCAAGATGCTGCTTCTCAATAAGACAGTTTGAGCCAGTCAAACAAGGATTTGCTTTTCTCTAGCTTACACGCGAATTTCCTTTTGTACGCAACTCCAACCCTATTATTTATAGTCATTTTTAAGTTATTTTGGAAATCTAAAGTGCATTTTTTGAGCTCCAACGGATTTTCCAAATGGTTCTCCATTTTGGAGAGTCCCTTTTTGATTCTCGACATTTGAAGAGAGAGACAGAGTGTGTGAGTATGGGTAATTATATGTAAAATAATGAAGAATAATAAATATCATATTCATTTAAGGAGAGATAATATATTGCATTTAAAAAAAGGAAAAAAAAAAAAGGAGAGATAGTGTATTGAAATTTTCAACTTTTGTATAACAACTAATATATAATAATACAAATATCCCTATAATAGGGAACATTGTTGGAATTGGGGGCTTAATAATACAAATCTCCCTATAAAAAGGAGAGATAGTGTATTACCAAAATTGTTAGCTAAGCTATTTTGACAATTGGACAGTCGTCTCCTTTCATGCATGAGTGACGTGCAAAATGACAGCATGCCTGCAACACTAAAAAGTAATAGAGAGAGAGAGAGAGAGAGAGAGAGAGTGAGTGAGTGATAATGACAACCCCCTATCTTGCAAGAAAAAAAATTGAGAAGCGTGATGTGGATAGTCAGATGATACAAAATTTCACTTATGAAGCGTGATGTACAGATGATACATAGTTTTGGTGAGAAAGTGTTTGCACCCAAAAACCGTCAATGGTTTTTGAGCCCGATTTAAGCGGGGTTGAATAAAGGTGAGGCCGGGCTAAGTAATGATTAAACCATCGGACTCAAACGTAGAGGTGAGACCGATGAAAAGAGAGACTGATGAAAGAAGTAAAGAGGGCCTGATCAGAACGGTGAACAAGTGTAAGGATTATCGGGCTATGGGAAGTATAACCTAGTATGTTGATAGCCCGATAGGTGGAAAGCAGCAGCAGGAAGCCCAATCGGACATCACGCAATGAACAGGAGAGAAGTCAGAATCTAAGTCCGATTGGCCATGGGCGGTTGAAGAAAGGTAATCGGGCATGAAGGAAGGCATGGAACCAATAGAGCCCGACTCATCCAGCAGGAGTAATGATGAGGCCGATTGATAAAAGAAAGGGCGGTGCCATTCACAGCTGGCAGTATGACGTCATTTCTGAAAGTTTTGGAAACAAGAGTCCGTTTAGGAAAAGGGTTGTTGGTTGCCAGCTGGATTGAGGTCTGATCCCTAAATTAAAGGCATTAATTCAATCAAATTCGTGATAAGGTAGGAATTATTAACATAGAAGGACTTCTTCAATTAACCAATCAATTGACAGCTTGGGGCGTAAGATAAGGAATCATAGTCCAAATAGAAGACCTCCATGGCCGCTATAAATATTGAGGTAGGCCCTCCAAGCAAAGGACTCCGCGTCTCTTTCAAAACAGCATTCAGTATTCAGCATATACAGCATTCAAAGCACTTTCTTTTAAGTCTTTGTTTTTCCCAGCTTTAATAGCACAGCTTTAATAGCAATTAGGTTGGTCCTTTTGTTATTTTTGTTCTTTGTATTCTTTTGAATATTCAGCTTTCTCTGGTGTGTTCTTGAGATCTGTTTAGTTTTCTTCCAAGCATTTAATAAAAATCTATTTTTATTAAACCGTTTGTGATTTTGTTTACCTGTTAAACTCGATACTTTTTAGCTTGTGCGCTTCAGTACTGCTAAAGGACTTTTAGTGAGGGTACTTTCCTACTCACTACACACAATCACCCGTTTAGAAGTTAGATTCATCAAAAGCCTTGTGTATCACTGACACAAGCAGATAGGAAATTAGTTTGCACGCTTACACACACACACACCGAACCACCGACTGGTTCTGGCACGCCCGCGCAAATTATAAGCAAACAATTTGGCACGCCCGGTGGGACCCAAAGTGTCAAACCATGCCTTTGAAGAAAGATAAGCAGACGAAGAATGACCAAGACAATCAGCCCCTGGACACGACTGTGGAGGAGAGCACCGGTCATTCTCCACAGGATGGCAGTATCACGCTTGAAGCAATCTCAGAAGCCATGAGGGCTAACATAGAGCCCATGTGGCATGAGTACAACGCGCTCATAGGCTCTATGGGCAACCTCAAATCGGTCATGAAACAAACGACCGATATCCATAAAAGTCAGGCTGACCTGATCCATGAAACCAGGACCACTCACGTGAAGTTGGACCGACTGACGGAAACAATCGGAAAGTTGATTGAAACCTATAAGGCCGGATCCAGAGGAGAACAGGTTAACGGTTCGAGCTCGGGTACCTTGCTGGAATCCGATAAGCCGAAAAGCCCACCATATGTATGTCCGAACCTAAGGGAAGGAAATGGCTCAGGGAAGCAATCTGAGTCACAGACCGGCATGGCTGGCAGTTTGGTGGTCACCGATCCCAACGGATCGGCGACACCAGGGTTTGGTGGATCTACCAGCCAGACTGAAAGTTCGGTCGGTCACACACAGCCACCAGGGAATGGCCATGGGGGGCAGAGGAACAACGGTGGATTTTGGACCCATCAGGTCCATAACAACCAACAGAACGGACCGCCACCGTTGATACCCCCGATAAGGAATGTTCAGCCCGTAGCTCAACCCATCAATAGGGAGGAGCTGGTAGCGGCCATACACGAGGAGTATGGCCCGTTTATGCGAAGACTAGAAAGGCCGACTTACAGACGGCCATACCCACCTGAAATTGATCGAGTCATATTTCCTCAGGGGTATAAAGTACCAAATTTCACTTTGTTTTCTGGAGAGAGTGAACAATCCTCAGTTGAGCACATTGGCCGTTTTATCGTTCAATGCGGCCATGTGGGTCACAGTGACCCATTAAAGTTAAGGTTATTCCCAAATTCGCTAACGGGCATGGCGTTTTGTGGTACGTCAACCTCCCAGCCAATTCGGTGTTAACTTGGCAAGGGATGGAGGAGTTGTTTCACGGTCAGTTCTATAGGACTGAGCCCGAAACATCATTGGCAGATTTGTCACGGATGATGCAACTAGTAGGGGAGACCGTGGAAACATACATAGCCCGTTTCCGAAAGGCAAAATACCGGTGCAAGACAGTGTTGCCCGAGGAAGAATATGCAAAGATGGCCATGGGGGGCATGTCCTTTGAGCTTCGCAAGAGGTTTGAAGGAACTGACTTCCGTGATCTGTTCGAGCTTGCCACCCGGGCCGGTCGCTACGAACGTATTCTCTTGGATGAACAGGAGAAGAAGAACTCTTCCAAGGGAACATATTACAAAGACCTCAATTACGAGGTCCACTTGGCAGAGTGCGACCTTGAAACAGAATGCGATATGGCCGAGTTGATTTGCAAACGGCCAATCGTATGCAACGCCTTGAATAAGCCGGTTGAGAACAACGCCGCTGCAAAGAAAATGGCGTTCGAGGCGGGAAAAAACTACACTTTTGATATTACTATGGCGGATCAAATATTCGATGCCTTGTTGGCCGATAAAGTGATCAAGCTAAGTGAAGGTCATCGGATCCCAAAGGCCGATGACATAAAAAACAAAGAATACTGTAAATGGCACAATTCTTGGAAGCACGCTACTAACAATTGTGTTGCTTTTCGCAATTTTATTCAAGAAAACGTGGAGAAGGGGGTCTTCAAATTCTTGGACAAAGCAATGGGGATTGATTCAAATCCTTTTCCACAAATTACTGGTACTAACATGGTGATGCCCGACCTGACCAAGCTGTCAAGACTGAGGCCCAAGATAGACTTGTCTGATGGGAAGCTTGTACCAAAACAAAGGGATGGAAAGCAAATCGCAGTTTCGGCCATTGAAGGGCCGAAGGTAACAATACATGACCTCCAGAAGAGCTATCTGGAGCGCAAAAAGGCAGAAGCACATAAGGCCGAGGAAGAAACGGCCAAATCCAGTACGGATAATCTGATAGCCGATCTACGGCGTCAACTGGAATTCATCGAACAGGGCCTTTGCCCGAGGTGCAAGGCTGACATCAAGAAGGAAGTCTCGAGCCCGAGTAAGAGGCCGAGAAGCTATGAACATCGGGAATCAAGCCCGAGGAGGCCCGTACATGAGAGGTTGTCACTACCGTGGCAAGGACAGGCCAAGCCCAAATGGCGGGCAAAACATCCGTTGGGGCAGCAAGTCGGCAAGGGCGAATCCGGCCGACTGGGGGCAAGAAGTTCCCAAGTAAACCCAAGGCCTCAGATGCAAGCAACAACCTCTGGTCGGAGCCCGAGGATGGTGCTACCGCCCCGGGTGGAAGATCAAAAGTGGCTTAGAGCTGAACACTCTAAATTCCCAGCACGGCCGCAATATAGCAAGTCCCAGAAAAGAAGATATCAGAGGATGCGACAGGTCGAGCGGGAACGTCAGTTCTTGAAAAATCAGGCCGGGAGCCCTACTGCCCCCACTGAGCTTCCAAAGGGGAGAGTCCGACAAGAAACATCATAGGAGAGAGGAATAGGTACATCGGACAAGATAATTGAGTCCGATGGAGATGTGTCGGATTCAAGTTTTTCGCCAATCCAATTCGGGACAATTCCATTGGGCCTGTCCTCCAACATGGTGTTTACGCTACCTATGTCCTTCATGGCTAAGTCGGACCAACCATCGGCCATGAAAGGGGATGTGATAGAAGGCCTAGCTAAGGACTCAGCCGTGATGGAAGAAATCTTTTAGAACGGGGGAGAGACTGTTAAGCCTAAAGTGGTGGAAGCCACGAGCAAAAACGTGGACGCCACCGAAGGACAGACCGATCGGCCTAAGATTACTATCTTAAGGCCGAAAGGACAGCAGACTGAGGAAGGAGTGAAGACCGGACTAGTTAAAGTAGTGTTTGAAAAGCCAACACACCAGATGTCCCAACATCTGAAGCCATTGTATGTGAAAGGACACATTGAGGGCGTCCCAATAAACAGGATTCTTGTTGATGGGGGGTCCACTATCAACATCATGCCTCAAATTATGTTAAGAATTTTGCAGAAATCTGAGTCGGAACTAATTTCGACCGAGATGAATGTCCAAAGCTTCACGGGGGCACCTTCAAGGACCAAGGGGATCCTACCCCTGGAACTGACCGTTGGCAGTAAAACGGTCATGACTGCTATTTTCATCGTGGAAACTTCAGCGGCCTATAATGCTTTGTTAGGCCGGGATTGGATACACCCAAACTATTGTATTCCCTCCACGCTTCATCAATTATTAATTTTCTGGAGAGGTGATGAGGTGGAAGTAGTCGGGGCAGACACCAAGCCTTTTGTAGCCCGGGTGCAGACGGCCGATGCAGTCTTATATGAAGATGACATCGGGCCAGTTAAGTTGCTGGGATGCAACAAATTGGGAAGACCAAATTCAGCGACCTTCCTGAAAGGAAGTTTGCCGGACATCAAAGCGTATTTCCATAATCTCAGTCGGACCAAGGAATCAAGGCCGATCGAGATCGTCGAACAGGAAGATATCAATGGAGAATCTGATGATTGAAGAACAGAAGCTGCTGGCCTTAAGGGCCAGCATGGCCAGATGGTGTGCATTCTTGGCCGACCGAAGACTGGAAATCGGCCCTTGTGACGGAATGATCAATCTGGCTGATTGCATCTACGAAGAGGAAGCGCCAAAGGAAGAAGAGATTCAGATAGGCGAGTTGGAAACGGCCACGACGAAACTTGATGATTTAAAGGCCGATGTCCAAGACCCTCTCTTGGAAGTCAACCTAGGCAAGGAAGGAGAGCATAAACCTACCTATGTAAGTCAGATGCTGGATCCTCAGTGTCAGACCGAGTTGATTGCACTCCTTCACAAGTATAAGGATTGTTTTGCCTGGGAATATGACGAGATGCCTGGTTTATCTAGGGAATTGGTTGAACACCGATTACCAATTAAATCGGGATTCAGGCCGTTCAAACAGCTACCTCGGTGCATGTCACCAGAGGTTACGTTAAAGGTGAAAGAAGAGATCGAGAAATTACTTAACGCTGGCTTCATTCGGACAGCCCGATATGTTGAATGGGTCTCGAATGTAGTGCCAGTAGTGAAGAAGAATGGGAAGCTAAGGGTTTGCATTGACTTCAGGAATTTAAACCTAGCTACCCCGAAAGATGAGTATCCCATGCCTATGGCCGATCAGTTAATCGATTCAGCCACTAAACATAAAATTTTGTCGTTTATGGACGGGCATTCGGGGTATAACCAGATTTACATCGCCGAGGAGGATGTCCCGAAGACTGCTTTTCGGTGTCCGGGGGCAATTGGAACCTTTGAGTGGGTTGTCATGCCCTTCGGGTTGAAGAATGCTGGAGCCACCTATCAACGGGCAATGAATTCAATCTTCCATGACATGATCGGACAGTTCATGGAGGTTTACATAGATGATGTGGTGGTGAAGTCAGGAGGTGACGCCGATCATTTGAGGGATTTGGAAATGGCATTTGAAAGAATGCGGGCTCATGGACTAAAAATGAACCCTCTCAAATGTGCATTCGGTGTTACAGCAGGAAATTTCTTAGGTTTTCTAGTACATCAAAGGGGGATAGAGATTGACAAAAACAAGGCTCGGGCTATCCAGGCAGCAAAGCCACCTGCTAATAAGAAGGAGCTTCAGAGATTGCTCGGACAGATCAATTTCTTAAGAAGATTCATATCAAATTGTGCAGGGAAGACCCAAGTATGGACCCCATTATTAAAGATCAAGACCGACGAAGACTTCAAATGGGATGATAGCCATCAACAAGCCTTTGAGGGAATCAAACAATATCTGTCAACACCTCCAGTGTTAATGCCACCTAAAAAGGGTAGGTATTTAAAGTTGTATATATCGGCCTCTGACTGCTCTATAGGAAGTATGTTGGCTCAAGATAATGAGCAAGGCAACGAGCAGGCCGTTTACTATTTAAGTAGAATTTTGACTCCAATCGAGCAGCGCTATGCGCCGATTGAGAAGTTATGCTTGGCACTGTATTTTTCTTCACAGAAGTTAAGAACATATATGCTTCCTGTTTCCACTTACGTAATATGTCAGACTGATGTGATAAAATATATGTTGTCAAGACCAATCATGAGAGGCCGAATTGGGAAATGGACCTTGGCCTTGATGGAATTTTCCATTCAATACCGATCACAGCAATCGGTGAAAGGCCAGGCCATAGCCAATTTCTTGGCCGATCACCCATATCCTACTGATTTGGGTGAACTACCTCTAACATCCCAAGTTTTGAGCACATCCTTAGTCCCATGGACTTTAATCTTTGACGGGTCCAAAAACGCAGAAGGTGCTGGGGCAGGTGTGGTGATTGTATCACCCAAGTACAAGAAGACAAAAATGTCTTTTCGGCTTAACTTCAAATGCACTAACAATCAAGCCGAGTACGAGGCACTTATTATCGGACTTGAGATACTCCTTGAAATGGGGGCATCGTCCGTACATATAAAGGGCGACTCAGGGTTGGTGATTGGACAGATAGCCGGAGAGTTTCAGATACAAAGTTGGGAGTTATGCCCGTTCCACGCAGTGGCTACTCAACTCATGGAAGCGTTTGATGATATTAGTGTGAGCTATATACCAAGAACAACCAATACCGAGGCCGATAAGTTGGCAAAAACAGGGTCAGCTTCACCCTCCCAGAAGAGTGCAGAAGACCAACTAATCACGGTTAATGTCCGATCATTATCGTCCGTTGCAAAGAGGGGTTGGTACGCTACTACCAATTCGGTCCTGATGGAGGATGACGATTGGAGAATCCCCATCATTGAATACCTGAATCATCCAAATGTCAGGGTAGACCGAAGAGTCAGGTTGTTTGCAGTCCGATTCGTGGTACTTGATGGAGAATTATTCAAGAAACCGATCGGTGATGACGTAGTCCTGAGGTGTCTGGGAAAGAAGCAGGCCATGCAGGTTATGGCCGAGGTACACGAAGGGATATGTGGAGCACATCAGGCCGGCACCAAGATGAAGTGGTTACTGAGGAGGTATAATTATTATTAGCCTGGCATGTTGAAAGACTGTATCAGCTATGCCAAGGGTTGTCAACCTTGTCAAAAGCATGGTCCGATTCAACATGTGCCGGCCAAAGTATTGCAACCTATAATCAAACCATGGCCGTTTAGGGGTTGGGCGATGGATTTAATTGGCAAAGTCCTACCGCCATCATCCGGCCATCATTGTTTCATAATAGTGGCTACGGACTACTTCACAAAGTGGGCCGAGGCCATACCTTGTAGAACGGTGACACAAGCCACCATTATAAAATTCATTGAAGAACACATTATCCATAGGTTCGGCCTTCCGGAAACAATCACGGCCGATCAAGGATCTGTGTTTACAGGGACGGAGACATCGGCCTTTGCAGAAAGTAGGGGAATTAAAATTCTAAATTCTACACCCTATTATGCACAGGCTAATGGTCAGGCCGAGTCTACTAATAAGATCCTTAAGGGGATCATTGAAAAGATGATTGTGGAGAATCCTAGGGAATGGGACAAACTTTTGTCCGAAGCATTATGGGCCTATCGGACATCTAAAATTTCAAGTACTGGGGTTACACCGTTCATGCTGACCTACGGGCATGACGCGATGTTACCTATGGAAGTAACAGTCCGATCGGCTAGAAGAGCTTTACAAAATCAGCTTGAGCCCGCTGAGTATACAGAGGCTATGATAGCTGAGTTGGAAGGGCTTGATGAAATGAGGCTAACGGCCTTGGATTCATTAAAAGTGCAAAAGCAACGGGCCGCCCGAGCTTACAATAAGAGGGTGAAGGAGAAATCTTTTTGCACGGACGATTTGGTATGGAAGGCCGTGTTACCGATTGGAGATAAGGATAATCGATATGGTAAATGGTCGGTCAATTGGGAAGGCCCGTTCATCGTCCACCAAGTCAAAAGAGGTGGTGCTTATAGGCTGCGTGATTTAGATGGGACTGTTCATGTCCGATTAATCAATGGTCAGTATTTAAAATCTTATTATCCAACGTTATGGGAGACCATTGATCTGGATTATAAACCTAATCCTGGGTTGGAGTATGATCAGTTGATAAATTATGAGCCTGAGCCCGAATGATTTAGATGAACAGTGATTTTGTATTGATAGGCTGAGCACAGCTTACTTACAAAATAATAAAAAAAAGAAATTTTTTTTGCAAAGTATAAAATAAGAGTCGGCCTCTAGGCCGACTCAAAATTCCTAAGCTTAGCCTGTAAGTCCTCCCAGGTTTTGTTGGCCCCAGACCGATCCCGTTTGGCCTTTTCTAGCTTCTGGGCCCAAGCCCGGGATATCGGAACACTGGCTTGCAGTTGATCACTGCACTTCTGGGCATCGCCGCCTAGTGAAGATAAGGCTTCGTCAATTTTTCCAAGGGCGGTGTGGTTGGTGACGACCTCAGCCTCACATTGGGCAAGCTGGGTCTTTAGTACAGCAATTCAGTTCTGTAGCCAAGTATCCCTTGCTAGAACCTGAGCCCGAGAGGCCTTCCCTACTTCAAATTTGGCTTTGGCCCCTTCCAAGAAATTTAATGCCTTCTGCCGGGAGCCCAAATGAAGTTCGGCATCAGCTTGAATTTTCAAGGCCGATCTATCCATAAGACGGGCACTGGGGAGTCTCTCTTTTATCTCCAGGAGTAATGATAGTTGCCCGTCGGAAAGTGAGAGATCGGCCATGAAAGTGTTCAAGGCTGTGTCAATATCAGCAGCAGCAGGAAGGTTGGAAAATTCCTGGTCAGCCAGCCCGAGGAGTAGTGTCACACCCCGATTTTTGGAAAGACAAATATTCAATCAAGTGCATACCCTAATCAATATTCAACTGCCCAAAAATCCAAGGGTGACAACCTATACCCAATTTTAAAAGACCATTTTAAGATAAACTGAATTTAATTGCTTTCATAAAACACATGATTTCTATTTAAACAAAACTCATTTATTATCAAACTCATTCCCAAAAACATTACAAGAAAAATCCACGTTTCAAATTTTCTCCATTCTCATTCATTACAAAATGAAAACCAAACATTTCCCTTTACATAGAAATAATATAATTTTCTCCATCGAATCACAATAAAATTATCTAGTTATAATAATAAACGGAATAATTTCAACACTACAATATCTCAGGTTAGATCTGCTATAAACGTCCCCAAAAGTTCAATAATACAACTGAAATATAACTACATCTAATACAAGTTCTCAACCATGGCTCACAATGCCAACTAAATAAAGAGTATCATATAGTAATTAAAGAATAAAAAGAAGGTATCTTCAACTTCACGAACAGATCGGCTGCTCCACGTACAATGAACTCCAACTATACTATCCTGCACATGTCATCCGACTACGTTTCAAACAGAAACGCACCCGAATGCATAACACACTCGGGTCAGTCACATGACTGGTATGAGTTAAACAAAACACAAGTCTTAGGGATCCAACTTGAACCCGTAGACTACAACATTCTTGGGCCAAGACAGGTAGTTCCACACACATATCTGGACAATAGAGTAGTTTCCATTTATGTGGTGGCAAGTAGTTTCTTGCCCGAATAAAAACAATTAAATACTTACCTTTCTTAACTATGGTAGGCCGATACCTGCAAACCATTAGTAGGCCTACCATCCTGTACAAATAGAACTTAACACAATAATATAAACCAATAATAAGGTGTTATTAATTAAAATGATTTTATCTCTAACAAAGAACTGGAATTAGACAAAACTTAAAACATGAAAAATGTCAAGAATAAAATTTTCAAGGAATGACACGCATCCTCGTTCATTAATTCTAATCCCGTAAGTCAGAAATCAATTATTAAACACCAGCTATTAAACATGTACTATTCAGCAGATTTGGAAAATAGGTTAAAACAGTGTCAAGACAATATTTTTAGGAAAAGTGTAAATCACGAAAGTTGCTCGGATTGTCATTTTACTTCAGTTTACGCGAAACGGCCATAAACTATGAATCTAAGTATCCAAAATATTCAATTTACTAATCTGGTCCAGTTTATTATCAAATTACTACGTTCCCAAAAATGGTACGTTACACATAGAATGCTAGGTTTCAGCTAACGGGCACAACACCGAAATTATTTAAAATCCTGAAAACTACACGACTACCAATTCCTAGAATTTCATAAAGCTGAAAATCATAAACCACATTACAACTGTAAATCCGCAAATAAAAAAAAACACATAATATTCGATCCAAATTACACCTTATGTTCACCACCTCGGCCACCCATCCATGGTTCAGCCTACACATATATCCCATGTGTCTCCTAACGTAATACTAACTCCCACTCCGGTCCCAACTCCCATGGGGTATCACTGGGATTTGAGTATCCACCGAAAGGCTAGTCCTTACGTTCTTGACGTCAATAAACCAATGTCTAAATACACATGAAATAGACCAACAAGCCGGGCATAAGGCTTAAAAAAGAAGAGACGGATCATCCACGTAGTCGCCGTCTAATCACACAAGGACGGGTCATCCACGAAGTCGCCGCCTAAAATCATAAGGAGTAGTGGTGAACTATAAGGACTTTTCTAACGTTCATTCATCCACGCTTTCACAAAACTCAATTTTATAAGAGATTCATATATCTCAAATCAAATTTTTGTTAAAATCATATTAACAGCTACATGTTCACACAGATTCATAACCCTTACAAAATCGCACAGTTACAATTTCACAAAGCTCAACTATACACGAGAACTCATATCTCTCTAAGTACAAACAAATCAATTCATATTAACGAACACGAAATCACACAAAAATGTAATATAGCAAATACACTTATTTTAACCTTCATAAAACTGCTACTGTAATATGCATATTTTGCCCAAACGGCGCAGAATTGGGAAAAATACGATTAGACAAAAGTTGTCCAGAATTGCGTTTCCTACAGGCACACGCGAACAGAATCACGAAAACTGTAACGTATGATTTATTATGAATTTTCTACTCAAATCTGATCCGTGAAAACCCCAAATCCGATAATTGAATAATTGCTCAAATGCATATTCAATGCTCATCTATAAATCTCAAATCATAACTTCAATCATTGTAAAAAAATAAATACTTAAATCTCATAATCCATAACCATACTAATTTAATATTCTATCTATTTAAATTTCAATCAAACGAGATTGAAAGAAAATAACAAGTTAACTCACCAATTTAGGTCTTCAAGGTTGATGATGATTACACAAACCAAAGGTTGAGGTTCCTCTCTTCTTCTTCTTCTTCTTCTTCTTCTTCTTCTTCTTCTTCATCCCTCTCTCTCCCTCTCTCTATCTCTCTCTCTCACATACGTCTGTTCTCTAGTTTCTTATCTCCTCTTCCCTTTTTTTTTTGTTAAATGGGGGCTAGGGTTTAAAATATGTGTATATATATTTCACACACAACACTTATAAATAAAACACACACAAACATGTGAATCCCGTTTTTTATCTAAGGGCCTCACAAAAAGGCTTTATATGGACCCGAAAATGCATTCTAATGTGACAAATGATTAGCCCAATGGGTACCCATGACCCCAGGCACTAAATTTCTATGTTAAGCACACTACTTAACATACTAACTACCCGTACACGCTACTTCAACTTTTTTATTAGGTGTCACTAAGATACATACACACAGTTAATGTCTAACACTCGAAAATAATAATATATAAATTACTAAAAGCACTTAGAAAATTAGGGTTGTTACAAGTAGGTCCTTGGCTTGTTGCAGCAGGGGAGGAGAAACCGCTTCGGGCTCCAGGGGGCCGAGGTCAAAAGCTCCCAGGTCCAGGCTCGAGAAGAAGTCATTGAAGGGGATAATTGGCAATGGACCTGAGGGATCGGCCTGTTCAAGAGAATGCAGTCAAGCATGGTTTTTTAGAAATTTATACGAATTAACGTTAAGTAATGTTAGTAGTATGCCCTAAAAGCCAATTAGATTGGAGTAGTATTTTAGGAATATTACCTTGTAATAACAGTTTCATATTAATAAAGGGCAAGTTTATCATTTATCATTATTGTTGTTTAACATTTATATGATATGTCCACAGAATTAAATTGAGAAGGTATGTACTTAAAGAGTTAAGGAACAAGACCATATACTTCTTAGTTGCTTTATTCTAAAATTGTTCTTAGTCGTAGGATTATTAAATTGGGCATTTAATAATCCGGTTAGACTAATATGTGTCATGTTTATTTTATTTGATAAAATATGGCTAGTCTTAAGTCATCAGTGTGGGGACGCTGGAACAGACATATGGGTGCTTGTTATAGAACAAGTTCACTGAACGTGATCAACTATTAGGAAAATCCAAATGGAGTTTTATTTATCTATCAATGGATTGTTCTTAGTTACAGTGGTACAAGTAATCCTTAGACCTGAGACATTACTGTTGTCTTGTGTATAAGTTATTATGCTTTAACGTGCACGGTGTTTATGTTTTAGTCAAAGGCATATTCATGTACTGTTGGGTATAGTAAGTCATGCATGGAGACATGTGAATGTACAACAAGGAATCTATCACTCTCAAGTGAGGGAGTGAATGTCCTATGTGATCTTCTATGATATATCTCAAGTAAAGCTCCCTGGCCAGGGCAGGGTGAGAATTAGAAAGAGTTTTCTAATTTCACCAAATAGAGAAATATCAATTAGTTCGAGAACATATAATTAAATCTGGGTTTGATAATATGTCCATTACCCAAGAGATTTAATTGGGACATTGTTTGATAGAAGGATTGAATTGTATGGTTACGGTTAACGGAAAGGTTCACTATTTTTCAGACAGTCTGGGGTGTGTCATGATATACTGCTAGGTGTCACTCATGACTAGTGGAAGCTCAAAAATAATAAATATTAATATTAATTATTTCTACAAGGGAGAATTAGAAGGTGTTCTAATTTAAATTAATTAGAAAGGGTTCTAATTGTAATACTTTAAAGTATTAGTACCTACTACCAGATTAGTATGAACCTAAAGGGTCACACACAAAAGGGCAATGTGTAATTGGAAGAAGTTGTGAGGGTCTACTTGATATTAAGTTGTTAATATGGAAGTAGTATAATAATACTATTAGTTTACATTTGATTTAGGAAAGTCTTTTAATCAAATATAGTTTCCTAATTAGATTAGGAAAGGGACTTATAGCATTATTATATATATGAGGCATGGGAAATAATAATAGTGCTAGCACATCATATTATCTTCCAACAATTTATCCTACCACAAGGATCCGTACAAACCCCTTTAACTTCAACAGTTTTTGTTTTCTTCAATTAATTGTTTATTTGGAGAAATCAGACATTCTTCCAATTCGTGATTTGCTCGTGTGGATACTTTTAGAGATCGGACACTTGGACGATTTGGTGAACTGTTCGTGGGACGAACTAGATTCAATATTTTGTAAAGCACGCTTCAAGGGTAACTATTCGATTAACCCCATATGGATGTTGTATGTATTTTGTATATATCATAGACTTGATCATGGGATTAGTAAACCATTAAAATTTTGTTTTCCGTTGCGCGAACCTTAAAGGGTTCCACATGGTTTTCTTTCAAGTAACACTGCAATACCTGGGTGTGAGGACTAAGGGAGGCCGAGATCGCTTCGCGAATATCGGCCTCACTTGGTTGAGAAGGTGTTGGTTGAGAAGAAGAAGGGTGGCCGGTCGCCACCTTTGGACTCATCGAGGCCACCGTTGCCTGCAGGACTTCAGTTTCTGGGACTGAGCCCGAATTGTCATCACCGGCCTCGATGGCAGAGGCTTCAGGAGGAGTCACCTCGGCCACTACCGGTCCTGCTATTATGTAAACAGGAGATCCAATGGCCACGGTGGGTTCCCTTTGCCCAGTTAGAGATTCAATTTCAGAAGGGGCAGCTTGGTCTACCTAGTCCCCAGCAGCTTCGACAGTAACTCCAGCATCGGCCATGTCCTCAATACTGGAAGAGAGGACGACTTGCTCTGGAGCTTGGATGGAAGCAGCAAGGTCCTCGTCTCCGCTTGAAGGAGTTAGAGGAGGCACGATGTGAAGTGGCATCACCCTCACGGCAACTCGCTCTAGATAGGCTGCCGTGGATGTTAGGGATGCAGGGAGAGTTGGAGGAAGAGTCTGAGCGAGATTTGGAAGTGGATCTTCTCCTGAGTCTTCGTCAGCAAGCTGCAAAAAATAGAACAAATAATTAATACTGAATGAAAGGAATTCGGGCTTAATCACCAAAGGAAGTGGGAGAGCTAACCTGAACAGAGACCGGTGTTGTCTTTTGTTTCTTTTGAGAAGGACCCTTGCCCGGAGCTGGTTTGCAGGCCGGTCTCTTAGCAATTTGCTTATGACGGATTGGAGCCGCCGTTGGGACAGGGACATCGGCCTCAATGGCTGATGAAGCAATAAAAGGCACAAAGGCCTCAGCAGCGGTGCTTGAAAATATGTCTCGAGCCCGTTCACCCCACCACTGGGTGAATTCCGCTGACACTATTGGCCGGGCAGAGAAGGGTGTGAAGTTGAACGCGGCTTTGAGCCGGTCCGACTTCTCTTTTATCTTTTTCACCTGCCCGTCATTAACAATGAGGCCGTGCTCAACCCAATCAACATTGACAGTAATGCCAGGGGGAACGGGCACGAGTTGTATAAGCCCGAATTGACGGGCATAGAGAGGAGCAAAGTAGTATTCGGCCCCGCATTTATTGTTGGCTGATGGGATGCTCGGGCTAAAGATAATGTCTCTAGCTACTAAGTAGCTAGAGAAGATTTCGTTGTAAGTAGACTGGGTGCCCGAACCCCAGTTGGAAGGAATGTTGGAGAGCTGAAGGAATGAGGAAAATTGAAGAGAAAAGAATGGGGTGAAGAGGTTGGTAGCCCGAGAGGAGCAACCTTGGTAAAAGAAAGTGAAACACTCTTCGAAGGAGTGTGAAGAAGGAGCTACGTCCATAAACTGAACGGCGGAGATAGGAACATCGGCCATTTGGCTGATGGTGGGTTGGAATTCGGGAAAGTAGGAATGAAGCCACAATTAAAGCACCCACATCGGGCTCCCACCAGCTCCGAAGCCCGAGTGAACAAAATCTGTGATGCCTCTGACCAGGTGCGTCCAAACCAGCGTAGCCATGGCTAATGGCTTCCCCGATGTAAGAGCCAAGGCTAAGGTTGTATATTCTTTGGTAATGGCTTGGGAGGCCGAACAGAAGAGGAATTTGTTGAGCCAATAGATGAGGAAGGCAGTGTGTTCTGCATCGGACACCTCCGTATCATCTGCACCGATGCAGGCAGTAAGAAAGCCTCCAAAGGCTGTGATCGGTCTATGGGAAACGGCTCCTCCCTGACAACTTCCTGTTGAGGATAGGCAAAGCTGGCCGTCCCAACGTCGAGCCCGGGAATGATCTCTGGGCCGTGGGGATGAAGGCCGAGCAGGTAGCTGATGTCTTTGACAGTGGGAGACATTGGTCCGCAACGGAAGAGGAAGCCGTTGCAAGACGAGGACCAGAATAGTAAAGCAGAAAGAAGAAGAGGTCGGTCTATCTCTATGCGAGACCGGCTGAGCATTATTGCATCATAGATGCCCGTTTGCTTCCAGACACCGGCCTTAGAGGCCGAAACCCTGGTAACCCACTTGTCCCAGTCAGCGGCGGGGGTCGGCCATCCCCGAATTGGCTGGTTAGCAGTCTGGACCTTGGTCCAGTGAGCAGGGACTTGTAGGAACGCTTCATTGTCCACCGGAGGGAAGAAGGGAAGAAAAGCCGCCGGAGGGTGGCCAAGAAACGCCGCGCCCAAGCCTGGTGCGGCGGGTGAACCATTGGAGGAGCTGTAGGGGGTAAGATAATCAGTGGAGATCTCGACGGCATGAGCTTTTGCAAGGGTCCTAACCTCTCTGCATCGATTTTGTGGTGGTGGTGCGTTTGCGAAGGATTTCTTTCCTTTGGAAATGGCCGGAGCAGTCTTAGGAGCCATGTGGGTGACGAAGAAGAAGGGTCGCCGGAAAAGATGGAGGTTTAGAGAGAGAAGCTCTGTTTTTTGCTTGAATTCTGGAGAGAATAAAAATGCGAATATGGTAACGAGTTTCACGAGTTTGGAGATTAAATATCACGACGCCATAATCATGGCGCATTAAATGGGGAGTGACTGGTGGGATTCTCCATAATCTGACAATTGCTGCATGCTTGACGCGTGGCCAATTTAAAATTCAAAACGTCACATCAATCTAGGCGGGACGTTTGATATGACCTTTTGAGGGGCAATTGTTTGCACCCAAAAACCGTTAATGGTTTTTGAGCCCGATTTAAGCGGGGTTGAATAAAGGTGAGGCCGGGCTAAGTAATGATTAAACCATCGGACTCAAACGTAGAGGTGAGACTAATGAAAAGAGAGACTGATGAAAGAAGTAAAGAGGGCCTGATCAGAACGGTGAACAAGTGTAAGGATTATCGGGCTATGGGAAGTATAACCTAGTATGTTGATAGCCCGATAGGTGGAAAGCAGCAGCAGGAAGCCCAATCGGACATCACGCAATGAACAGGAGAGAAGTCAGGATCTAAGTCCGATTGGCCATGGGCGGTTGAAGAAAGGTAATCGGGCATGAAGGAAGGCATGGAACCAATAGAGCCCGACTCATCCAGCAGGAGTAATGATGAGGCCGATTGATAAAAGAAAGGGCGGTGCCATTCACAGCTGGCAGTATGACGTCATTTCTGAAAGTTTTGGAAACAAGAGTCCGTTTAGGAAAAGGGTTGTTGGTTGCCAGCTGGATTGAGGTCTGATCCCTAAATTAGAGGGATTAATTCAATCAAGTTCGTAATAAGGTAGGAATTATTAACATAGAAGGACTTCTTCAATTAACCAATCAATTGACAGCTTGGGGGCGTAAGATAAGGAATCATAGTCCAAATAGAAGACCTCCATGGCCGCTATAAATATTGAGGCAGGCCCACCAAGCAAAGGACTCCGCGTCTCTTTCAAAACAGCATTCAGTATTCAGCATATACAGCATTCAAAGCACTTTCTTTTAAGTCTTTGTTTTTCCCAGCTTTAATAGCACAGCTTTAATAGCAATTAGGTTGGTCCTTTTGTTATTTTTGTTCTTTGTATTCTTTTGAATATTCAGCTTTCTCTGGTGTGTTCTTGAGATCTGTTTAGTTTTCTTCCAAGCATTTAATAAAAATCTGTTTTTATTAAACCGTTTGTGATTTTGTTTACCTGTTAAACTCGATACTTTTTAGCTTGTGCGCTTCAGTACTGCTAAAGGACTTTTAGTGAGGGTACTTTCCTACTCACTACACACAATCACCCGTTTAGAAGTTAGATTCATCAAAAGCCTTGTGTATCACTGACACAAGCAGATAGGAAATTAGTTTGCACGCTTACACACACACACACCAAACCACCGACTGGTTCTGGCACGCCCGCGCAAATTACAAGCAAACAGAAAGTAGCGAACATAACTGAACACAATAAAATGCACGATAGAATCACAATGAAGCATAAAAAAAAAAAATAATAATAATAATAATAATAATAATAACCACAAGATTATACCACGGATTTTGTCAAGGGTATTGTATCGTGTGAAAATTTGCACTTGTCTCCTTGTACAACAAAAAGAAATAAAGATATCAATCGAATGAATGTAAAACTACTAAAAAATCAATACTTCATTGTGAAATAGAATAACAAAATATAGAACATTATAGAACCTCCGGGCATCTTCCCCGGAGATAATGACGGCAATATGTTACTGTTTTTTGTTTCAACACCGGTTGCAGTTTCAGTCTTTAAATACCAAGCTTTCTGTTCTTTTCCGCTCGTTTAGCTCTTTCTTTTAGCTGCATAATGTAACGAAGATGAATGAATTCGTAATTATATTATATGCATATAGCATAAATCGACACTAGATGAGCGCTTAGCTAAAATATTGCAAAATTTAAATAGTCTGTTGACCATCAAATGGTACCAACTTGAAATGAAACCCTCCCCCACCCACACCACACCAAAAAAAAATATTTTGTCTACGTTCATTGGTCCCAGGACCACGCTTTCGCTTCTTGCTGACATCATCATCCTGCTACAAATGGCCAACACTATATTAGGTTTACAACATCTGAACCAAATGTAACCATAGAAAGGACACCTAGATATGTGGTCGCACTGAACGATATTCAGTGAGTGATCCAATAATTTCGTCAACTAAGAAAAAAATCTAAATGCAAGTCAATATAAGTCTTTGACAACAAGAAAATGATTACCCTAATGATATATCCTCAATAACTGTATCTCCAAAAAGTAGTTCTTCCCTATGCTATCACAATTTTCACGTATAATGAGGCTCCAACATTTGTTTCCCCTTTAAGCCAAATGTGATCACTGGTCATCACAAAGTTTGATGGAGCCGGTGTACATGATAGCTTGGGATAAAGCCGTCAATGGGTGGTTTGTATTACAGGAAGTTTGCAAGTTTGGCATTTAAAACATAGGGGAAAAATGGTATAGGGCTTGGGGAAGAAAAGTCAATGAAATTGGCCAGTTTCTGGAAAGGTTACAGAAATTTTAGTTTTGTGGTTGTTTGAAGGCCTGTATGCTAGCCACAGTTTTAGGTTATAGGTTAGGATTGATTGGAGTAAGCTTTTTACTAATGGTTATTCTCGGGCTGTGAGTAGTAATTTGATAGCAGTGCTGGAGAAGAAAAAGAAAAGAAGAAGAATTGTCAGGCACAACCTCGCCAGAGTTTAGTCACATCACACAACCCAATCTTAAATTTCATAATCTCAGCTTTTGTCCCAACGGAAAGCTTATGCAGATATTTATAGGCTGCTAGGTATCCCTAATTCAGTTAGAACTACGACCCAAAATAGGAAACTTAAAACTCTAACTGTCACAGACTACTCTAAACAAATCAAGGTCTCCAAATAAAACTACAGTACCATAATTTGACCGAAAATAATAGCCGTGATCCATAGTTAAAGCCATGTCCAGCAAATTGTGAATAAAAAAATATCGTTGACTAATAAAATCAATAAATAAAAGTAAAGAGGATTGGTGAGCTTTGAGGCATCCCAAAGGAAAATAGGTAAACCTACTTAAGTGTTAGTCACTTGCTGTCATATCGTTCCAAAAAGATTGATTGACAGTGACTTATGTCATGCAATTCTATTAGTATGCATGAGCACGACATGCACCTAGAGGAGTATTATTCTACTCTACTTGACTTGATATTTAATAAACTAGCCAGCAACATCCTGCTTTAAATGCAGAGACCAAAAAATGGCATGGTACGTAATGACACATTCACAAATTGATACAAATAATGGTAGTTTTAGCTTCCAATTCTGGTTAGCACCATCTATTGAGACAGAGGTCAAGAGCCTATGAAAGTTACAGATCTCATGGCTCTCCAAAAATTACTAAGATCATTTTCATCATTCTTCACAAAGCCATGTCAAGGAATGAACTCATTTACAATCATTTTATAGAAACAGAAGTGATGGTTTTAACTAAAATGCATCCTCCTCGTAAAATTAAAGGTGGTATATCAAATATATTACCTTAGGGGCAAGTGGCAACTCAAGTAACCGAAATTGAATTGTCTAGTTCAGAGATGTCATAAACGCAAAAAAATTATGACTTTCCAAAGCACTTGAGGAAAAGTTTCAATCAAATTCATACCTTGACAGAAGACATACTGTATTTATTTTGAGTTAGATTTTCACCCAATATTTTGCCACCAGGGAACAGAATTTCTGAACTAGCAATTGCACTACCAGACTCCATGGTTCTCCATTGTTTTGCTTAGCCTCTATAATTTGCCAGGGAAAAACCATTTCAGACTTGTATTCCATATGTACCCTACTACCGGCTATGAGTTCCAATTCCATACTAGATAACTTTGTATTAGACTTCTTATCTTTCTAATATCTTTTTGCTCTCTAGAAACATACTCTTCATTAATATTAATGTCTTTACAAATCGGCTCCTCAACTACCTTCTTCAACTCAGATGGTACATCACCTTCAAGCAACAACCCCGATGATTGGTCACAAAGTTCTCTTTCTCTTCTCTCCCCAGTATCACAAAGTTCTCTTTACAAAGTTGTATATCATTTCGATTCTTCGTGATGAAATGGATACGGTGAACACTTCAAGAATTGAAGTGTTCACCGTATCCATTTCGTCACGAAGAATCGAAATGATATACAACTTTGTAACCGTCACTTCGTCACGAAGGACCGAAGTGTTCACCGTATCCATTTTATCACGAAGAATCTAACTGATACACAACTTCATAATTGTCACTTCATCACGAAGAATCAAAGCATTCACCGTATCCATTTCATCATGAAGAATCGAAATGATACACAACTTTATAACTGTCACTTCGTCACGAAGAATCAAAATGTTCACCATATCCATTTCGACACGAAGAATCGAAATGATACGCAACTTTTTAACCGTCACTTTGTCACGAAGAATCGAAGTGTTCACCGTATCCATTTCGTCACGAAGAATCCAAAATGATACACAACTTTTTAATCGTCATTTCGTCACGAAGAATCGATCACCGTATCCATTTCATCACGAAGAATCTAAATGATACACAACTTTATAACTATCACTTCATCACGAAGAATCAAAGCATTCACCGTATCCATTTCGTCACAAAGAATCGAAATGATATACACCAACTTAGACATGAGTCGATTACAATGGACTAGACTCGACTGTGGCCTCAATTGGAGTGTCACAGATGATCTTTAATTTATTAAATTTCCAAGAGCATCCACACTTACTTTAGCAGTAGTAGTTCCAAACACTATCACCTCACTTGCATCATTTGAACCTTCGGGTTTGCCACCCGTGTTTGCGGTAACATTATCTATCCCTATGACCAATTTCTCAGTCAAGTGGCCCTTCTTCCAATCATTAGGCTCCACAAACTAATCAACCTCAACATAATCCTTTTCATTATCTTTTCTCTTCTAACTAATCTCACGCTTGCACTACTAACCTAAACTGTTCTAGGTTTGATGTTATCTCACCTACAACCATGTTTCATTCTTAATCAATTTTGATTGATTTCAAAAGAATTTTCATTTTGTTATTATTTTCACATTTTCTTTTGCAAATGCTTAGTAAAATGTTCATGAATGGTTCATATGTCACACGGATGCAATGCATGTGTGTGTGTGCCTATTCTATATGCAAAAAGAAGAGAAAATTCTAACCCTAACACATAAGGCACATAAGCACATAAAATCCTCATTCATGTCAAGTGTGCCGATTTCTCTTTTCATTGTAATCCTCATTATCCCTTCAAAGATTGAAATTTTTTTTTAAAATTTTCGAAATTCATTTGAAAAACATTTCTCTAGATGATGGGATCTTTCAAATTCTCAAGAAAAACATTTCTCAACAAAGGATGATTGGGTTGAAACTTTTCTTTGAAATTCATTTGAAAAAAACATTTCTTTAGTTGGTGAAACTTTTCAAACATAACTCCCGAGAATTTTGGGTTCTCCCTTCGAATATGAGAGTGTAAAAATATACCTCAACAAAGGTTGACTTGGAATCTTAAAAAACTGAACTCCAAAGATTTTTGAAAGAGCGATTGAAAACTTTGAAAAAAAATGGCAAAAATATGTTTTGCTTTCAAAGATGGATTTAAAATTCTTTGGGTAGAAAGATCACATGATCGGATTATCACCGTACTTTTCATGAATTTGGATACATACAAGGTCAATGATACTTAGCTAAACATGATATAAGAAATGTAATCATATAATCAAGATTCGGCATGTTCCCAAATGTCATAGGACATGAAAAGGAATTGCTCAAAAGTGATTAAGAGGTTACAAATATTTCATCAAGCAAGTATCATCATCATCTCAAGTAATCCCTTTCGGGCATACAAAACTCCCTAGCACATAATCCTAATCAAGAATTAATTTCCTATATTTGAAAGGTTCTACAGAAGCTATCATGCAAAGGCCGGGTTTTGGTCAAATAAGGGACCCTTGACACACATCCGATAGGATGCTTCATATACCAATACATGGTACGAGATCAAGGGTGATTACACAGTCCCATGATAACTTGACCGACCGGGTTGCCCCGAGTCTCCAAGGTCATAGTTCCGTGCAATCGACTGGCGAGACATGCAAGTGCAATGCAACAGGCATACAAAAATTAATAAATTCGATTAAAAGGATGCTTTCAAGTCTAATCCTCGAGTGAACCCAAAATCAGAAATTCTGGTCTGCGAAACCAGAGATTCTGGGTTCGATCCCCAGCAGAGTCGCCAGATTGTGGATATCGCAATTTTTCTTATTATCCACAGCTTTTCTTTTAAAATTTCAAATTCAAAACAAATGAGTCGCCACTTAATTTTTCAAAGGAAAACTAAGAAACCATTTCAAAAGGAAACTGATCTTTTGTGAAACCAAAAATTTAACTAGGTCCGGGGATTATGGAATGAGAGAGGAAGGAGCCCATCGGACTAAAACACCCCCTCTCATCATATCTTGCGATAGGCCTCTACTTAACATCCTTTTAATCGAATTACTAAATTAAGCATGCCCTCAACTAATACATAGATATACGTATACACTACACAAACATTTCGAAATTGTGTAAAATTGCCAATTTACAAAATATCATTCAAAACCAAATAATTCAATTAGCAAGTGATATGATATGTAATAAGGAACAAGAGAACTTACCCGGGATCCAGCCGCGAATATTAAATGTGCAAATGCATGCAAATAAATAAAATTTAGGAAAAGAGTCTCTAATCCATTTATACAAGTAAAGCAAGTCCTAATTCTAAGGTGTCGCGCCTGAAGTCGAAAATCAATTAAAATCAAAGAATGCAATAAACTAGAGAGGGGTTGAGAAATCGTACCTCAATAGTGCTACAAAATAAAGGTTAGTGTACATAATATACAAGATATAAAGTTGGATCTTAAATAACAATCTTAGACTTCTAGCTTAAATTTATCAAGTGTAATTAAATCTAAAGTGAACAAGTCCTAATTATAAGCATCAAGCC
Organism: Hydrangea macrophylla; assembly: GCA_033977485.1. Taxonomy (NCBI): domain Eukaryota; kingdom Viridiplantae; phylum Streptophyta; class Magnoliopsida; order Cornales; family Hydrangeaceae; genus Hydrangea; species Hydrangea macrophylla. The sequence goes on along the minus strand of CM066992.1, from coordinate 7,389,396 downwards.
ATATAGATGAGTGTATACATGAACAAGAGTAAATTATGAAATATTCATTGATTTGGATCACTTAAACTTTGAATTCAAGTTTAATTGATCATTATTAAAATATGGTTTGAGCCCTAGGTCATAGAAAAGTCATTTGGACCATTATTTACAAAGTTGGTCAAATCTGTCATAAAACTCTGAAAATTACAGAGAGCAGACCAGAAATTAAAGGAAATAAAAAGCATGCTTCCCATGGTTTGATGTCGGTGACTTTTACACAAGATGCCTCTGTGTGTCTAGTTTCCATCCCAAAAAGAAAATCAAAGTTTCAACGGTTAGATCTCTGGGAAATGGACAAAAACCAGACGTCACTCAGAGATTTACAAATCTCTGTCCAGAGATTTTGTACGATTTTTTAAAAATAGTAAAAAAATCAGAAATGATTTGGTCTTTTTAGGGTAGCTTACTAACACATTAAACTACCTAGAAAAATTTATTTTGGATCAAGAAAGCTTGATTAAGGTTCTGATTTGCTTATTTCAAAAGAGTTACTGTTCTGAAACTCTGGACAGATTGTAGTGACTTCACAAAACTCATGACCAAACCACTTTAAACATGAAATCTCCTTAAAACAAAAATTACAGTGGTAGAACTTTGAGTTATAGACACTTTCCCGTTGGTTTCACTTAATTCCAACGGTTAGATTATCAACTAAAAATCTTTGATAAAAAACAGTTTGTGAACTCACTGCTTCATTGTCAAGTTTCACTTGTGTTAAACCTACCCACCAAATCAATGGAGCTTGGCTTAACTCAAACTACTTCTCCTCTTATTTTATGGTCATTGGAGATTAAGGACACTCATACACATGGCTTTCAATGGAGTATGAAGGAACTCCATAAAACCTCAAAGTAACAAACCTAAACCATGGAATAGGTTTAGGCTTATTGACCAAATATGCTAATAACAACCTTAATCCTTTTGTAAATCATGAGTCTACAAGAGGGTTAAGAAGTGTAAGTCAAGAAACTCAAGTGAGACATGGAAGGTCTCATGAATCTCAAGAGATGATCATACTCAAAGAAAAGAAAATAAAAAAGGTTCAAATAACAATCCAAGTTAACTTTTACTTCATGATTCAAACTCAAACCATAGGTTTCTTTGATCCAAATCAACAAAAATGGAAGTTCAATCACAATATTGGTGGTGTGTGATGAAATGAGGTGGGAAGAGAATTTTTGAAAATGTGTAAAAGATCCCAAGTTGATTCTATATATTGTGATTGAACTTTGAATAAAAAAACTAATTAATCTAGAGTTTACCTCCAATTATCCTCAACCTCTTGGTGGTTTTAGGATTTCCCAAAGGCTAACTAAGCTCTTCTTCTAGCTCTTCCAACCTCTTAAACACTAACTATTAAAATTTTAAAGAAAATAAAACTTGAAAAGAGAGGAATGTATGGAGATTCAAGGTGTCTTGTAATGGGATATTCATCTCCTATATATAGGCAAATTTTTAGAGGGCTATTCCAGTCATTTCAGGGGAAAAACCCTAATCTCGGGTATCCTTTTTGAAGGTACAAAATGAGTTGTTTCACAGCTGGCGGTTATGAAAATGCGGCATTCAGTGAGTGCCGTCGCGGCACTCAATGTCTGCCGTGCGGCATTCACTGAATGTCGGAACGGTACTTAGAGACTGCCGCAAAGGACTTCACAGACTGCCGTCTTTTTGTGAAATTCCATTTTCGCGGCACTTGATGGAATTAGCAGCATTCACAGAATGCCGTACGGTACTTCATAGAGTGTCGCACGGCGACCCGTGACTGTCGCAAGATTTGCCATGTGCCGTTTTCCTCTGCTTTCTTTTTTTTCTCTCTTTTTTCTTTTTTGCTTTGAATTGAAAGATCTTTCAGAAGAGCTTGAATCACCTTTGGAAGTCCTAAATTATTCAGGCGTTTGTCATCATCGGATCTTAGAGGTAATACTCCCCTAAATTCGACGTTTGGTCAAAATTGGGGTGTCTACAAGAGGCCCGGTTGTTTTCTCTCGGGGCTCGTCAGGAGAGGAAGATCTTAGTTAACTGCCCGAGCAACAACTAAGGGTGGAAGAATAGGTTCTTCCAAGAGACCACCCTCGGGCTCTGCGAGCTGGCCCCTGGGATCCAGATAAGGACTTCCTGGGCTGGAAAGTTAAGGGGTAAGCCAGTCCGGTCCCTCTTTTTGCTTTCCTCTTTGCTTTGCTCCAGTTTTTGAGACTAACCGCTTTGTACTTTACTTTACAGCGGGATCAACCAACCCACCGAGCATTCCCGACGAGTGCCAGGCCAGGATCAGGAGCTTGGCAGACCGGCCAATAAACATCTGGAACGTGCCAACTCAGACCGACGACTTCCGAGCTTTTGACGACCCGGCTGAGCCCACCGAAGCTCCCGTATTCTCCTTAATTCTCCCTGGTAAGTGCTCGGACTATGCCATTTTCCGCGGTCATCCTTCCCCGCCTCCTTTATTGGTAGTTAACAGATCAATTTTCTTCTTTTACAGAGATGGCTCCAAAGAGAAACCTGGAACAATTGAGAAAGAGGCAGGCTGCTGTCGCTGCCGTTGCTGTTGCTACAGTCCAGATGGCGATGGTACAAGGGAAAAGGCCCGCTACCGAGGCCCCGAGTGGCGAGCACCCTTTGAGGCGGCGCCGGCACGGAGTAGCAAATCGCCCGGAGCCTATGGGGACCTCAATGCCCCATGTGGTGGTGGTTGAAGAGACCGCCCCCCGGGCGGGGGTGCCGGCCGTGGCACCGATGGCTGCCTCGGTCGAGATCAGGGAGCGGGTGAAACCTAGTCTGCTCCCCAGTCAAGTGGAGGCGTGTGCAAACATGTCTCCCGAGGTCTTCCAGAACTGGCTGTATACCCTCTCTCACATGGTGAGTTTTCTCGCTTCTGTTTCTTTTTCTTCGCTTATTTTGTCAAACTGTGCCTGTTTACTGACCGGTCGGTTTTCACTTCTTGCAGGTCGGATGCATGGCCGCCGGGGCTGAGTCCTTCCTACCCTCTCTGGTCGGGAGGCTACTGCTGCCGAAGCCGGTCTTCTACAGGAGTGGGCATCCTTCGAGGCCAGGGAGACTGCTCTGGCCATGGAGAAGGACAAGGTGAAAGGTTTAGCCTTGAGCCTTGGCACTGCTCATGCCGATCTGGTTATAGTCCTGGCCGACCTAGAGGCTGCTCGGGCCAGCGCAGCAGCGGCGGAGGCACGGGAGAAGGCGCTGGCAGAGGCGACAGCGGCGGGGGCCAGGGAGGAAGCTTTTGACGATGACTTCTTCCAGGGCTACGAAGATCTGAAGTGCAGGCTATCCCGAGATCACCCCCGAGTGGGACATCTCGCCCCACGAGGGGATTGATTTGGACTATTGGGATGTAGGTCCTGCTGCGGGCGAGGACCCCACCGCTGATGCTGGCCTTGCTGAGGAGACTGCCCCGGGTGGGGGCTTTGTCCCGGGAGGACGAACTGACCCAGAGGAAGAGGCTGGGGAAACGGAGGATGTGGTCGTGGTGGACGACGCTTAGTTCCCGGCCTGTAATTTCTCTTTTTTTGGGGGGGAGGCTACTACAACTGCCCCCCCAGGCACTGTACAGTTTTTATATTAATGAAAAGGTTCTTGAGACCAACTTTCCATCAATTGTTTTTACAGTTTCTGTACTTATGTACCTGTGCTTGCCAATTCCTGATCGATTTTTACTTTTAATTGACCGCTTTAATTCTTTGCCTTAGCAAATGGTTTTGGATCATAATCGGTAGAACAACTAGTCTTCTTGACCTATTTGAAGGTCCCGTCCGGTGTATTATAGGAATTTATCCTGTTTTACTGACCGAATTTTTTTATCTCTGGCCTCTGTAGGCACTTAGGAATGTTAGGATTCTAAGCCCTGTTAGTGACCGGTGTGATTTCCTTTTTTTAGTCTGGTATCCCCCTGCCCCCCAAGCATTTTGCTAAGCCAGGTGTCTAGGAGGGGGGAATCATAGGAAACCGACCTGGAACATGGGTAGTTGCAGGGTCCTTTGAGACTTACCATCATCAGCCACCTAAGGGGTTTTCCCCCATCGCTGGTGGGGCCTAAGCAAAGCCTGTGCCTAGGATCTGACCTCGAGGTCTTTTGAGTGCCTAGGGTCTGACCCCGAGGTCTTTTGAGTGCCTGGGGTTTGACCCCGAGGTCTTTTTAGTACCTGGAGTTTGACCCCGAGGTGTTTTAAGTGGGCATGCATGGAGAAGAGTTGTTTGGTGAAAGAAACTTTTATTACTATACGAATAGATATGCTCGGGTCGAGCTACATAATTCTAGGCGACATTGTTATCATACCCTACTGGAAGTACTTGCAGAGATGCTGCACTTTCCAAGGGTGGGAGAGGTTGTGTCCGTCTAGAGTTTGTAACTAATAGGTGCCCGGACGGTTTATCCGAGTAACTAGATATGGCCCTTCCCAATTTGGCCCCAACTTGCCATGGCTTGGGACTTTTGTGGACTGATTGACGGCCTTAAGGACCAGATCTCCTATCTGGAAACTGCGATGCTTCACCATGCTATTATAGTATCGAGACATTCTCTGCTTGTAGGCTGCAACTTTCAGATACACCCGGTCTCTTTTCTCCTCTACCAGGTCAAGCTCCGCCCTGAGGGCATTTTCATTGTGTGGCTCACTATAATTTGCTACCTGGTAGGTAGGTAATCCAAGCTCTGTGGGGACTACCACCTCAAAGCCGTAAGTTAGGGAGAACGGCGTCTCGCATGTTGCTGCTCGGGGTGTAGTGCGGTAGGCCCACAGGAGTGTCGGTAGCTCTTCTGCCCATAGTCCTTTAGCGTCTTCGAGCCTTGTCTTGATTGACTGAAGAATAGTTCGGTTTGTCACCTCGGCTTGGCCATTGGCCTAGGGGTGCTCGGGGGATGAGTAGTGATTGGTTATCCCATAGCCGGAGCAAAACGGCCTGAATACCGGGGTGTCAAATTGCCTACCGTTATCACTAACCAGGACCCAGGGGACGCCGAACCTACTGAGGATGTTCCTCTCCATGAAGTTTTCCATCTTCCTCTCGGTGATTGTTGCCAAGGGCTCGACTTTCGCCCTTTTGGTGAAGTAATTCACGGCAATGATAGCGAACTTGACTTGTCCCTTTCCCGTTGGTAGGGGACCGACAATGTCAATGCCCCACTAAGCGAACGGCCAAGGGCTAAAGATTGGCGTCTGAAGTTCTCCCAGACAGTTGATCATGGGAGAAAACCTTTGGCATGTATCACACCTCTTGACATATTCCTGAGAGTCTCTGGCCATGGTCGGCCAGTAGTATCCTTGTAGCAGGGCCTTTTGCGAGAGTGCCCGACCTCCGATGTGGTTCCCGCATACCCTTTTATGGATTTCATGCAACACCCCTTGGACCTGTGTAGGATGGACACATCGAAGATATGGTATAGAGAATCCTCTTTTGTAGAGGATTTTATCAATAATGTGGTATCTTGCCGCTCGGTATTTAACTCGACGGGCTTCCTCCTTTCCTTCTAGTAACACGCTTGCTACCAGAAATGCGATGATCGGGTCCATCCAGCTAGGTCCTGGGGTGGCCGGTTCTACCTCCATGCACTATGAGTTGATCACACTTGGCTCGGGTAGGTACTCTATCCTTATCCCGGGCAAGTCTGACTTAGAGGATGAGGCGAGGCGAGGCGAGGCAGGCTAACTGGTCGGCTCAAGTATTCTTCTCCCTCGGTATCTATGTGACGGAGAACCCTTGAAGTTGCTTTAAAACTGCTCGGACCAAGGCTAGATAAGCGATCATGTTATCTTCCCGAGCCTCGTATTCTTGGTTGACTTGATTTACTATGAGCTGAGAGTCATTGTACCCCTAGACCTGCGATGCACCCATTGAAGCGGCCAGCTGTAATCCGGCCAAGAGGGCCTCATACTCGGCCTCATTATTGGAGGCTTTAAATCTGAACCTAAGCGCATACTCAAGCTGGATCCCATCGGGCGTGGTTAGGATGATCCCCGCTCCATTTCCCTGTCTGTTAGATGATCTGTCTACATAGAGTACCCAGGTTGGGATGTCTGATTGCAAACCGCCCGGTAGGACCAGTGGGTCGAGCTCTTCAATCGGGTCTTCTTGGTATGTGAATTCAACAAGGAAATCCGCTACTGCCTGTCCCTTGATTACTGTGCGGGGTCTGTAGACCACTTCAAATTCCTCTAACTCCAAGCCCACTTGACGAGCCTTCCGTACATTTCAGGCCTGCTCAAGATCTTACGGAGGGGCTGATCCGTAAGGACCATGATAACGTGGGCCTAGAAATACGGGCGGAGCCTCCGAGCTGAAGTGATGAGGGCGAAGGCGAGCTTTTCAATACGGGAGCATCTATTTTCTGCACCCTGAAGCGCTCGACTTGTATAGTAGACCGGGAACTGTATCCCGTGCTCTTCTTGAATGAGTACCGAGCTAACTACCGAGGGTGACACCACCAGGTACAAGAACAGCTCCTCGCCTGGCACGGGCGTTGAGAGTAGAGGGGGCGATGCCAAGTACTTCTTGAGTTCCTGGAACGCCTTCTCATAATCTTTCGACCACTGAAAAGCCTTGCGGAGGAACTTGAAAAATGGTAAGCACCGATCGGTTGCTCGGGACATGAACCTGTTCAACGCGACAACCCATCCGGCCAGACTTTGTACTTCTTTGGTTGACCTGGGCGACCGCATATTGATGACGGCCTGGATTTTCTCGGGGTTTGCTTCGATTCCCCGCCTGCTGACCAGGTGCCCTAAGAACTTTTTGGATGAGACGCCAAATGTACACTTGGCCTGGTTCAACCTCATCCCGAACTTTCTCAAAATGTTGAAGGCCCCGGCCAAATGTTCCAGATGGTCAGACTCGTCTCGGCTTTTGACCAGCAGATCGTCAACGTATACCTCCATTGATTTCCCAATCAAGTCTTTGAACATGTGATTGACCAAGTATTGATAAGTTGTCCCGGCATTTTTGAGGCCGAAGGGCATGACTTTGTAGTAGTAGGTCCCCTGATCCGTGATGAATGAGGTCTTTTCTTCGTCCCCGGGGTACATGCTGATCTGGTTGTACCCAGAGTAGGCGTCCATGAATGAGAGGAGCGAATGGCCGGCTATGGAATCCACAAGGAGATCTATTCTGGGCAGTGGATAGCAGTCCTTGGGGCATGCTTTATTCAGGTCGGTGAAGGCCACGCACATCCTCCACTTCCCATTGCTTTTCTTGACAAGTACTACGTTTACTAACCAGTCGGGATAATGGACCTCTCGGATATATTGGGCTTTGAGGAGCTCCTCGACTTCCTCGCACACTGCCTTTTGCCTCTTGGGGGCCATGCCCCGTCTTTTTTGCTTCACCGGATAGAAGTCTATGCTAATGTTGAGTCGATGAGACGTTACCCGGGGGTCAATCTCGGGCATATCTTTATGACACCAGGCAAACACATCCTGATTCTGTTGCAGGAATTGAATCAGCTTCTCCCTAAGGCAAGGCTCCAGCAGGGTGCCGATGCTGACCGTTTGGTCTAGGAGTTGTGGGTCCAACGCTACTTGTTCTAGTTTTTTAATTGGGCCCACTCTATCATTCTGATCCCTCGGGTCCATCTCCTGGACATTCAATGTTTCTATGATGACTTCCCGGCGAAGGGAATTGACATAGCAACTTCGGGCGGTCGTCTGATCTCCATGCAGGCTTCCGGGTCTATGAGGGGTTGGGAACTTAACTGTCAGGCTATAAGTAGAGACGACGGCCCTGGCTTTGTTGAGTGTAGGCCTTCCAAGAATGACATTGTAGGCAGATGGGGCCTCCACGATTACAAAGTTTGCCAGCAGGGAGATCTGTTGAGGGTAAGTTCCAATAAGCACGGGGAGTTCCATAGTACCAAGCGGTTGGGTGCCGGATCCGTTAAAACACACCAGGGGAGTAGCTACTAGACAGAGCCGATCCTGGGACATCTCGACCTGATCGAATGCCGACACGAACATGATATCAGTCGAGCTGCTGTATCCACCAATACCCTTTTGACCATGTAATTAGCTATGGAGAGCGTCACAACTAACGGGTTATTATAGGGGCAGCAGATGCCTTGCGCATCGTCGGAGGTAAATGTCAATACGTCAGCTGGCAGGGAGCCGGTGGATTGGACTTGCCAGACATCTGCCCGGGATGCCCGAGCATGCCTCTTCCTTGCCGATTGTGAGTCCCCGCCGCTCGACGTTCCTCCGGAGATCACATTGATTTGACCAAAAGGTTGTATTTGACCGGGAGCTCGGGCTCCCTGCGTAGGTCGTCCATCAGTCGTGACGTATTCTACAAGATGACCCTGCTCGATCAGTTTTTCTATGGCTATCTTCAACTTGAAGCAATCCTCTGTGTCATGGCCGTGGTCTCTATGGAAGCGGTAAAACTTATCCCGGTTCCTTTTTCCGGGCGGGGATTTTAGTTTTGCTGGTTGTTGAAGTAACCTTTGCGCCTCGGTGGCGGCCATGAATTCGTGGATTAGGCGAGACAAAGGCGTGCACGTGATCTGGGGCTGATCCTGACCTCCTCTCTGCTGGTCTTGCCTGGGCTTTTTTACCGGGCCCCTCTCAGAGTCCTCACGCCTCCGCTTGGCTTTCGGTGACTCATCTCCCGCAAAGCCGGTGTGTTTGGACTTCAGAAATTCTTCCGTGTCTATATACTTTCCGACCCTCTCCGAGAGCTCCACCAGGGTTGCCGGTCGGTCTCGGTGGAACGACGTAGCAACTTTGGTGTGCTGAACTCCTGAGCAGAAGGCCATGATGGCTGCTGTTTCATTCAAATTATGGATCTAGAGCCTTTGCTGATTGAAGTGGTCCACATACTCCCTTAGGGATTCGCCCTTGCGCTGCTTGACAGTTAATAGCTGAGTGTCCGGTTGCGACCGGTCGAGCATCCCTACAAATTGACTAATGAAAAGCTTGCTCAGTGTATTGAAGTCATTCACCGTTCGAGGTTTAAGGGCGTGGAACCACTGCACGGCAGGCCCTTTGAGAGTGCTGGGAAAAGCTAGGCACAGTAATTCATCGACCGTTATGACCAATGCCATCTGGGCCCTGTAGGTGCGAACGTGATCCACTAGGCTCCCTATCCCGTCATAAGAACTGAGATGTGGTGGCTTAAACTTCCGCGAGATGGGGAATACGGTGATCCGAGCAGTATAGGGCGACTCGGTCTCCGTGTTGGTATGGTCATGACACTGCTTGCGGCTCAGTTTTTTGATTTGCTGTTGCAGGTCCTCGATCTGGGCCTTTACATCTCGCCCGGGCCTCCTTTCCATATCCGAGCAGTACGTCGGGTCTGATGATGATGCTTCCTCCTCGAAGTGCGTCGTCCTTGGGGAAAGAACCCGGCTCCGACTCCGGGTAATCGTATGCTTAAGATCTCCCCGGCTCCGAGCTGGATGGTCTTTAGCTGACTCCCGGGGCTTTGGCCCTGATTCCTCCCTCCTGGTAGCACGTCGCCTGTTGATGATGTCTCTAGCATCTTCCATGATGAGACTGATATTTGCTCAATATTAGCTCGATAAAGAGTAAAAATTGACTGGATTTAACCCCATTTCTCTAGTGTTACCTGCACTTGTGTTTTAATTCGTTTCTTTACACAATAATCTATTTCAGTGGTATGTTGTTGTGTTTAGCTTTCTAGAATGCAGGTACTGAAGTTGGAATGAATAACAAGTTGAAAGGAATAAATAAAGAAACATGTAAATGAAGTCTTGGTATCAATCGATTGACATTATATCAATCGATTGACTTCTTTTCATGATCAATCGATTGACATACTTACCAATCGATTGAATTCTTTAATCAATCGATTGATACCTTTGTCAATCGATTGGTTAAAACTGGAAATAATCTGCGTTAATGGCGCAAGATTTCAGCAACCAGGACGACGACTAGCCGTTATGGAATGAACCTAGACGCCTTCAGCTCGTGGATTTGACATTATATATAGGGTAGAGTGAAGAGGGTTAGGGGTTAGCTCATTTTTTGTTGTTTTGTAGGGATTTCTCTTTTGCTATTTGGAGTTCTTGGTTGTGTATCAGTGATAAGCTTTTTTTCTTCAACTCATTTTCAAGTTCAGGTTATTTTTCGTGCCTCTAGTTGCTTAGGAATTGTTGATTGTAAATCACATTTTAAGTTTTAGTTTGATTTCAACATTTTTAGTTTAAAATTTTAATCCATAGCAATGTTTGATCCTACTTTTCAGTTTATTTATGTTTATGCAGTCTTAAACATGTTTGAGTAAAATCCTGGTTGGGAATAATGTGAAGAAACATCGTTTCCAGCCCTCTGCCATGATTCTGTTTTAGAATCAATGTCAATCGATTGGAAACAACAACCAATCGATTGACATAAGATTTCAAGTCAATCGATTGATATACTTATCAATCGATTGAGAGCCATTTCACATCAATCAATTGACAAGATGTCAATCGATTGGTATGTTTATGACTTGGGTTGGCTCCTTTTTGTATTCCAAGAACTTTTGTTTCAGAAACTAAGTCCAAATTGATCTTTCTAGTTCAAATTGCAATCTGATTGTGAAATAAGAGCTCTTTTGATTAATTAATTCAATGAACACTCATAACAAACACAACGAATATTTCATACTCAATTTGTTAGTTATTGTTCATAGTTTTAATTAACTTCTTATTTCAGTCCTTCATAAATAAGTGAGGTAAACAAACCACTAATTATGCAAGATTTACATACTTAGTGTCTAGAATGCTTAACTTGATCATTTTCGAAATAAGGAATACTCTAAGGATAAAACCCCAACTGTCCATTTTTGTTAAATCATGGTAGTGGCTGGTACTTTGTGGACTCACATGTTCCCAACTCTTTTTTTTTATATATATTTAAATTCATATCACAAGTTTTTAATTCTATCTAGTTAAGTTATCACTTTACTATAATTTGTTTCTTTTATTTATTCAATAGGACCTTTAGAGCCTCCACTTTAAAGAAATTATTTTTTATTTTATTTAGGATTCAATCTAGATCTTTCTGCCTTTATCTTCCGTCTTTTGGGATTCGACCCGGTCTTACCGGTTTTAACGCGACGCGACCGTCTACACTTGGACGTACTCTTCGGAGAACACATTTCCAGTCGTGTCATTCCACACGACGAGGATTGATCCGAGCCTTCCGCCTGGTGCGCCTGGGCGCTCTGCTGCGATCACCATCCTGGGCATGTTCCCAATCCGACGGGGATACCGGCGCGGAGTGGTATGGTTCCGGACTCTTGGATGGTCCCGGTCGGGGGCACTTTTCCCCGGTCTGGTTCTCTAATTGAGGGCGCTTTTCCTGCAAGGCCAACAACGCTTCGATTTGCTGCTGGGTTTTCTGTTGGCCTTCCAGAAGTTGTGCGAGCGTCGTCGTCATTTCCTCGGAGGTCATGGAGGCAGTCTGTTGCTCGATCTGCAAGTTCTCCTGACCGCCCGGAGCAGTATTCTTTTTACCCGTCTTCGGTGGCATGTTGATCAGTCAAGGAATTTGTTGGTGAAAAACTTATGTCCTTCCCACAGATGGCGCCAAACTGATGATGCCAAAAACTGGTAAGAGAGATTAAAAGAGAGATATTGTGACACAGTCAATTGTATGTGGTTCGGTCCCGTTAAGGAGGTGACCTACGTCCACGGGTGCGTCGGAGCGCTCTACTAACAAATCACCGATGGGCTGGGTGAGCCAACAATTTGGGCGGCACTACCAATGAAACCGGGAGGGTATATGTGTATGAATGAAAACGAACTGCTATTCAGATTCAGAATGCCCCCCGTCCAGAGGGTAGGCGGTCCCTTTTATAGGTATAAGAGTCCGCCTGTACATGGTAACAATCAGATTTGGAATCCTAATCTGATCGCAATTAATCCCCACAAATTTAGGAGAGTTCCCTAAGTGGTTTAGGAAATTGTGGACGTTTCCTTAATCGAGTTCTGACCAGATAAGGAAACTGCTGAGTGGCTTGGTTGTCACACGGCACTTCGTGGAGAGCTGTTGCACTGTAACCCGGGCTGTGCGAGTACCCCGAGCGTTAACAACCGAAAGACCTCGGGATTGGTGGGCTACGAGCACCCATTCCAGATAGTCCGGGTCCTTCGCTGCTGACGTGGCGGTTTGGCTTTAGCAGAATATTTCTGGACGTATCATATATATATGAAGAAAAAAAAAACACACGCACCTGGTAAATCAATGAGGTGAGTGAGGGGTAGGATTCAAACACACGGACTCAGAATAAGTTGTTAACCTATTTGGTACAGCTGTTCAGAAGTATTGATTAAGATGTAGTGGTGTTTGGTAGCATCCGCAGTCAAATGGCTTATTTTCTATATAATTGTCCAAAATATCCTTAATATCTGTTTTTGGATAATTTAAGAACTATTTTATTGAGAATATATGAGTTAATCTATCTGCAGCAGTTCTTGGTGTTACGACTAACGTGAGAGAGAAGTGGAAGACTGATAGGATTTTGGGACTAGTGGAGAGTTGATTGAGTTAAGACTTTAAGCCTTCGTTTGGATTGAGAGAACCGGAGAGTAGAGAAGAGGAAGGGAACCACTTTCTCTCCAGTTCTCTCGTTTGGATATTTAAGTTGAGAGAGAAGAGAACGTTAATGGAGAGAACTGGAGAGAACGTGGGGAGAAAAAGAACAGAATTTTGGTTCTCTCCAAATCAGAGAGACTAAGGAGAGAAGAGAAGAGAACCATAATAAAATATTACTAAAATGACCAATATATCCTCAATATTTAATCTTAGGGTTTGTTTGATAAAACTGAAAATTAAGTACTGAAAATTAAATGTTGAATTGAAGTACTGAAAATTTTAAGTGATTTGTGTTTGCAATGCTCAAAACAATGTTTGAAGAACTAAAACGGATTGCATTCAGTGATTATTTTCAGTAGAAAATTTTCACTTAACGTTTTCAGTGAATTTTTGGATGCGTTTTCAATTAAGTGGTACATTATTAAACGCACTGAAAATAATTAAGTGGTAAAAATTTTCATTTTCACCACTTAATTGGGTTATCAAACACACCCTTATTCTAATTTATTACCATTATTTAATAGAGGGTAAAAGAGTAAATTGATTTTAAATTCTTTCTCTTAACTTCTCTTCTCTTATGAAAGTTAAACAAACAAGAGAACCTTATGTTTCTCTTCTCTTCTCTTCTCTCCGTCCAAACTAGCATGCTTTCTCTTTTCTTCTATTCCCTTCTCCTTCTCTTCTCTTCTCTTCCCTTCTCTTAATGAGGTTCTGTTCTCTTTTCTCCTCTCTAGTTCTCTCAATCCAAATACAGTGTAATACGCGCACTATATTGATGTGAGTAGAAAAGAAAAATTAAAGTACCATATTGTCTAATGAACGATTTATAAATTGTAAAATAAGCTCTATATTGGAAAAGCACCTCAAGCCCAACTTTAAATAAATTTCTCAAATAAATTGAAAAAAGCTATAGATTCTAAATCTATAAATCACACAAAATACTTTCTTTTACACTTCGTTTGGATTGAGAGAAGTGGAGAGAAGAGAAAAGAAACTTATCAAGAGAATAGAAGAGAAGAGAAGAGAAGAGAAAGTTGAGTTTTCTCCATCATGTTTGGATAGACAATAGAGGAGAGAAGAGAAAAGAAAAAAACATAACTTTTTCTCGTTTGGATAACTTTCATAAGAGAAAAGAAAAGAAAGTACTTATAACCAATTTAGTTTTTTGTCCTCTATTAGGGATATATGTTAGATGGAATAATAATATATTGGGGCGTATTTGTCTTTTACACATTATTTAATTAAGTTTCTCTTCTTTTCTCTCCGGAATCTCTCCGATTTGGAGAGAAATAAAACTGGGCTCTTTTCTCTCCACTTTCTCCCTGCTTTCTCTCCATTTCTCTTCTCTTCTCTCCCCACTTAAATTACCAAACGAGATAACTGGAGAGAAAGTGGTACTCTTTCTCTTCTCTTCTCTCCATTTCTCTCAATCCAAACGGAGTGTTAGCCATTTCTAAGCTATAAGCTAGACATTACAGCTTATAAGTTGCAATAAACGGCCCCATCGTCTATGGAGTGTATAGTTGCACCAATATGAATAAGGACCTGTTTGGCACACCTTTCATTTCTGTGATTTAATTTTAAAAAATTATTTTCACCACAAATTTCTGAGACTAACACTCCGTTTAGTATGCTACAAACATGAAAAGAATTCATTTGCAATTCTTGTTTATGGAATTCTTATGTTTGATTTGACACAAAACAAGAAAAGAATTTATTTTGAAATCCACCTAATTCTTGTTTTGGAAGTTTTACAAATCCAACCCAAAATGGTCGAATTTTTCAAGAATTGTTTTGGGAATCTTTACATAAACTTTATTTTCCCAAAATATCCCTGTCTTTTATACAAAATACCCATCATGCCCTTGGTCTAGGTTATACACCATTCTGATACAAACAGGCTGAAGAGCAGCTCTCGTCCCACGTTCGGCGGCCCAAGAACAGGTAACTCTCTCTCTCTCTCGCGTCTGTCTCTCTCTCTCTCTCTCTCTCTCTCTCGTCTGTCTCTCTCTCGCCATCTTTCTCTCTCTCTCTCTCTCTCTCGTCCGTCTCTCTCTCGCCATCTTTCTCTCTCTCTCTCTCTCTCTCTCTCTCTCGCTCCTCTCGTCTGTCTCTATCTCGCCTATATCTATATGTATATATTGTATAGCATCTTGATGAAATTGTTACTGTGATGTTCAAAAACATATACATATACATATATATATATATATCTATATGCACAGTTATACATATATATACATAGATTCATATATATATATATACATAGATTTCTAAAGGAGCAACCATGAATTTCGAATTTGGTTTGGGTTAGCTTTTTTTTTTTGCTCAGTGGTTTGGGATTAGCTATTTGTTACTAGGTTTGATATTACTGATTCTTTGATTTGGGCAATATGAGAAATAACATCAATTCAATTCATTTCCAGCTTCAAACCAAACAACAGAATTGAATAGAATTGAATTGAATTCTATTTCAAACCAAACACAAAACTAGAATCCCAATTCTATTCTTTTCTTTTCTTTTCTATTCTATTCTATTCTATTCTACAATCAAACAAAACGGAGTGTAACACAGAGATTGGATTACATAATTTTGTTTGTCTAACCAGTTTTATTTAGATTTTGGAATTCCATTATCATTATACACTCTAAAAACCCGTTGCCAAACAGGGCCTTATACGGGCAAACCAACTGGAGTCTGGAAGGCCCAAAACCCTACTATTCTTAGACTTTGGTGTGTGTACATTAACGATCAATATTCACCCCCACCACCAAAAGAGAGAAAATCGAGAAGAAAAAGGAAAAAAAAGAGAAGACCCAGATAAGAATGGTGGTAAGGATTAGATTATCGAGGTTCGGATGCAAAAACAAGCCTTTCTATCGAGTTATGGCCGCCAATAGCAGATCTCCCAGAGATGGCAAGCACTTAGAAGTCTTGGGTTACTACAACCCATTACCAGGTAATCCTTTGTTTGGTTCTCGAGAAAATAAAAGAAAATGTATTTTTATTTTATTTTTTTTATGTCGAAATTGGGCTTCTGTGGAGGATTTTTCTTATAAAACGTGCTAAATTTTATAAGGGTTTGAATTGGGGACTTTGCTTAATCAAATTTTAGCATCATTTTAGATTTTTCTTATAAAACGTGCTAAATTTTAGAATGTGATTTTGCCCCTATTTTTATTGGGTTTTCTCTTAGCTAGGTAATCCCCTTTACTGATTTGCTTGGTTGCTGAGAACTTTGAAGAATAAAAATTTGAATTTTACATTGTTTAGGACTTTGTATTACTAACTTTAGACTGGCCAGCCTGTTATAGATTTCAATAGATTTCAAGAGTAGTGATTGTTTCAGTGTGTTCTGATATATATATATATATATTTTTACAGGTCAAGATGGTGGTAAAAGGATGGGTCTAAATTTTGATAGAGTGAAGTAAGTTGTTTTATAATGTTACTTTGTTTTCCAACTTTTGGGTTCTTCATAAGTTAACAGTGAAATGTTGCATTTGGATGAACTGTCTAATAATTGTTGGAAACTTATCTCTAACTAAGCATCTTATGGAACTGTCTTACAACTTTGATAGTTTTTAAGGCCCCTAGTATATGTTACTTGAAAAAAAAATGAACGGTCCATTTAAAGTATTGGTGAGCGCTCTACTTGGTCAAGAAAGGAAAGATATTCAAAGGGGGAATTATTATTGCTTGTTTGTTTACTCTACTTGGTCAGGAAAGGAAAGATATTCAAAGGTGAGTGTTGTTGCTTGTTTGCTTATCTTAGTTGTAGCGTGCCTTCTCTCCTTCTCTCACTTCGGAAAGATTTAGCAGTCTTTTCTTATGATGACCTGGTCCAGAGAGTACGATACATCAGTGTAAAAGATTGAGTTGGATCTGTGAGGTTGGTTGAAGATGATGTTACGCGTCGTTCAAAACTAGTCTTGAAGTGAACGAATTAGAAAGAACGAGGAAGTAAGGAAATGAGACGACTCTTTCTGAACTATATCATAAACGGATCTTCCCCACCACACCAATCACGAGTTTTTATCCATTCCTCTCGTATATCGTCGTAATGCCCTTAATGCTAGGTTTTGAAAAAGACTTTTCATGTCATTCTGATGTAGGACAAGAGGACTGCATTAACTACAAATTCTTACGTATTTTTATTTTAGTTGTAATTTTTGTTTTTTGTTCCATAAGCTTTATTTTCTATCTTTTTGCTAGCTTTAGGCCTTTGATGATGGAATTTGACTTCTAATATGTTACCTTATAGGTTAGGTTTGTTTTAGGAAGTATAAGATTTGATTTTCAAGTCATATAGAGAGTCTAATTAGGCATTGAAAAAGGAAAACGAATTTCTGTTTATTTTCTTATATGATAGGATTAGATTTCTAGCATTATTATAGTTTCCTAGTTTCTTTTTATTTCTTTAGTTTACTTTTCTTTGTGGACAAGATTTCTAGTCCTATAACTGATTGTAATCTCCATTTGAGAAATGAAGCTTTTGATGAATGAAATACATATTTATCTTAGGAAATTTCTTTTCTTGTTTTGCTATGTAGTTCCTGGATTGGAACATCTTCTTCTGTCCTATCTTTCTAGTTCCTGGATTGGAACCTATTCTCCTCTACTTATCTATTCTTCTCCCTCTCTTCTCTAATTGAACTTCTACCTCAACTATTTCGCCTGCCATGTGTTTGTTGAAATCATTTGAAGAGCCAGGTTACATCAGTTTGGTATCAGAGCCTTAGTGAATGTGTGTGGGTTTGATGAACAGTTTTTGGGAAATTTGAAGGACTGTTTGGTTGGTGAAAGTAAAAAGATGAAAGAAAAGGAAAATTACATTGATGAAGACTTTGCAAACTTTCTTGTATTCGAAGTCAATGGTGATTCCGATGAACAAGTTTTAATTAATTATAGAAGTCTTCCTAATTTTAACGGTGAGTTTTGTTTTGAGGACTTTTATTATTGGATAAATGATCTAGATGCTTGTATTGAAAATTTAAGACTTGGAGAAGATTTGATTGTTATTATGCTTCGAGTAAGTTTGAAGGGAAAGCCATGTATTGGTGGGATTCATTACAAAGGCATAGAACACCTCAAGGCAAGAATCGTATTTGTTCATGGCCAGTAATAATGAATGTCATGATGCAAAGATTTTTGCCTAAGAAATATTGGAAAACCATGGAAGACAAAACGAAGGCAATACGTGATTCTATTATGGTGCATGAGGAGAATAAATTACAGCAAGAGGTAATTACTCTTGAACTAAATAATAAAGACTTGTGAATGAGTTTTTGGGGTTACACAGAATAAAATTGAAGATGAGGATGTGGGTGTTACATCACCAAATTTTGAAAAAGAAGGTCATGTTATAGCTTGTTGAGAAAAAGGATGTTAAGAATAGTAATGATGTGGAAATTTCAAAACAGTCGGTTGATAGCTTGGGTTCCATTCAGTGCCTGTTATTGAGAAGCCTGTTATTGAAAATCGACATGCATTGTCAAGTCGTGATTTTCATTTTCAAGCCATAATCCCCAAGGTTGTACAAGATTGTGATTTTAGTGGAGTTGAAAGATTTGATTACTTTTTCAATCCTTATTTGGTGGATATTGTGAACAAATTAAAGTTTCAAGAGAAAAGGAACCTCACGCTCCAGGTGAGTGAATATAATCATGCAAGGAAGCTGAAGCAACGATTGTATTCGATGTACCTATTCACTTGGAGCGGAAGATTTCAAGACTACGACGTGAACTCGAGGACGAGTTCTTTTCAAGTTGGGGAGATTGATGTAGGACAAGAGGAAAACATTAACTACAAAATTCTTACGTATTTTTATTTTAGTTTTTTAGTTCCATAGGCTTTATTTTCTATCTTTTAGCTTGCTTTAGGCCTTTAATGATTGAATTTGACTTCTAATATGTTACCTTATAGGTTAGGTTTGTTTTGGGAAGTATAAGATTTGATTTTCAAGTCATATAGAGAGTCAAATTAGGCATTGAAAGAGAAAAACGAATTTCTATTTATTTCCTTATATGATAGGATTAGATTTCTATCATTATTATAGTTTCTTAGTTTCTTTTTATTTCCTTAGTTTACTTTTCTTTGTGGACCAGTTTCCTAGTCCTATAAATGATTGTAATCTCCATTGGAGAAAGGAAGCTTTTGATGAATGAAATGCATATTTCTCTTTGAGAATTATCTTTTCTTGTTCTGCTCTGTAGTTCCAGGATTGGAATATCTTCTTCTGTCCTGTCTCTCTAGTTCCTGGATTGGAACATATTCTCCTCTATTTATCTATTCTTCTCTCTCTCTGCTCTAATTGAAATTTTGCCTCAACTATTTTGCCCGCCACGTGTTTGTTGAAATCATTTGAAGAGCCAGGTTACATCACATTCCCATTTAGGTTAGATTCGGATCCCTCTGTTGTTTCCTTTTTCTTCCGCACTTTTTCCTCGAAATGAGAAGAAGATGGTACACTTGAATTGTATTATTTAAGTGCTTATTGCTTGCCAAAGATCCTACTTCTACAATTGGTAGGTCACCGGGTTATTCAAATAAGTCGTGTTTTCCGTGGTTTTCCCATGTTACAACTTCCGTACCAAATCGGTCGATCCAGAATGAATCGGTTAAACATTCCATTAGAGAGCCTGGTCTTGACTCTTCTATGTGGTATTCATTCTCGTTCGGCTCTTGGAATCACATCTAGCAGTGGTTGCCCCATACCCGTACCGGGTATATAACGAGCCGAGCCGAGCCGAGCTTGCTCGCAAGCTTTTTCACATCGCGAGCTCAAATGAGCTGAGCTTTCAAGTGATCGTGAGCTTTCTCATGAGCTTTTTAACGAGCTTTTTCGCGCGCCCTTAAAAACTATATAGTTTAATGATAAATTAGTCATTTATCAAGCCTATTTACGAGGTTTGTCTTATTTTCTCTAAAATTATATAATTTTATAACAAATATATATATATACAAGTCATTATACAAACTCTTTATCAAACCTATTAACGAGCTTTTTCACGAGCTTGCTCGCGTGCCTTAATCGATCGTGTTTCGAGCCGAGCTTCGAGCCCTTTGTTGAGCGGCTCTGCTCGTGTCCACCCGGTCCAGACACCGACACGCGAGGGTACGTATCCGACACATGTCCGCTTATTTAATTCAACTTTCTATCAGTTTACGGCTAGGACATGATATGGGTTCAGCACCGATACAGCACGGTGGTTTTTTTGTAAATGATTATTTTGCCTTTTTTGTTGTTGTTAGGATTGTGGTTTTGTGCCCTTTTTTAGGATGAATCTTTTCTTTTCTTGTGTTTGGACTTCTTGTTTTTATGATTTGGTAGTGATATTGTTGATGCAATGATGTTTAATTATAGCAACTTGTTATGCTTATGGTCCTTGTGAATGATTTAGTAATAGTGAAACAATCTTGCTATGGATGGATTTGTAATGTTGATCTTTAATGGTTAAACAATCTTGTTACAACACTTATGGTTCTTGTTATGTGATTATTTGAACTTGTTTTTTATTAGTATTATATTATTATTAAAAAAATAGTATTTATTCTTTGTACCCTAGCTGTACTCGTAACTGTACTCGTACCCAACATTGTTTAGGATTTGCCGTACCCCTGTACCCGTATCATGTCGTACCCGTGTCCCGTATCCGTACCCGTGCTACATAGCTAAAACATGAGGGGAATCAAGTAGATATTTATGATTATTTTCTTTTTGTTTTCATTTATTTGAGTGCCAACAATTTTTGATAAATTCTCACTTTCCTTGTTTGCTGGTTTTTCCATTCCCGTATCATGTCGTATCCGTGTCCCGTATCCGTACCCGTGCTACATAGCTAAAACATGAGGGGAATCAAGTAGATATTTATGATTATTTTCTTTTTGTTTTCATTTATTTGAGTTCCAACAATTTTTGATAAATTCTCACTTTCCTTGTTTGCTGGTTTTTCCATTCCTGAATTGTGAACCATCAGTTTAAAGAAATTGTGTTCTGGATGATTGTGTTCTGGTTTTTCCATTCCTGAATTGTGAACCATCGTAAATAGGGAATAGATTCTTCTAGTGAATTGCTTCTATGGTATATTTCAGGGAACTATTTAGTCAAGAGTGAAAGACAGTAATTTTTTACTTGGTTCATTTTTATATAATGTCTAGGATGTTAATAGCAAAGATCTGGACTCAGAAGTTGCAGTATGTTAATTTCATCTGCCACACTTTCCTTTATGCATATGTAATTGGTTATCTTATCTAGATATATTTTTATGATCTGTTTGCTAATGTTCTTTAATGTATATGTGATGTATTTTGATTAGAATAAGTGGCTCTTTTTCATTCTTTTGAATTTAAGAAGTGCTGTCCTATCTGTACAGGCTCTTATATCAAAACCTTTCGCCAATTTTTACTCTCTCTGGACGTTCTGAATGAGTCAGTTGTATCAGAGATCAAAATTTTCTTGCAAATCTTGGAAGTAATTTTATTTCAATTTTTCCAGCTATTTTCTCGCTAATAGTATTTTTAGTTTCTTCGTTCAGTTTATCATCGTGTCATCATCAGTGCACTTGAAAAGCCATGAAGAATTCACTCTTTATATCTAATTCATACACAATTCTATCTTTGAATTTCTGTTAGTTATAGGTGTTTCTAAAAAATGATGAGGCAAAACGATGGTTATTAAAACTCTGACGGTGACGAGGACATCCATAGTCTCTGAATTGTATTTTTCCATAGTTGTACAAGAACACATGAAGCATCTGGTGTAAGGGAATGCATCAAAACTCTTGAAACACGTGTGAATACGTGCTCGTTTCAAGATACACTTACAAGGATAGATGGTCAAAAGTGGTTTTTACTCGTTTGAAACCTGGATCTTAGGTTTGTACGTCTTCAAGGAAGTTTTAATTAATGCTCGTGAAAATTGATTATTTTTTTTCTTCCTGCTCTTTTTGAATCATTGAGCATTTTAATGGCTTTTTTGTTTATAGATATGATGTGATTAGAAATGTCAAAATATATAGGCAGAAGAAATTAAAGAAAGAAAATGACGACCTTTTCGTTAGTTGCATTAAGCGATCTTGAAGAGCTATTTTCAGATTGTGTACACAAAGTTTTAACTAAATGAGAAAAAAGATGTGTATGTTTAATACTGTGTCTGCAGGTATTGGTTATCAGTTGGTGCCCAGCCTTCAGATCCTGTCCAGCGCCTACTCTTCAGGGCAGGTTTGCTGCCCCCACCACCAATGCTGGCAATGGGTCACAAAGGCGGGCCCAGAGACACCCGTCCAATAGATCCTATGACCGGACGCTATTTGACCCCAGAGAAGCTAGTCAATGCTGACCAAGAACCGAAGGACAATGGTGATGACGAAGATGATGATGAACACAGTGCGACCCCATGAAACATTTTACTACTTTGGTGTTTCGATCCGAAGATTGTTAGGAGTAGTCTTCACATATTGTCATTTTACTACTTTGGTGTTTCGATCTTAATATTGTTAGGAGTAGTCTCCACATATTGTGGAGAAATGGTTAGATGTCGCTCTTCTACTATTATGGATACAAAACTCTTTTTTATTTTTTATTTTTTTTGTTTAGCTTATGTTGTTATTAAGGTCATGCACATCTGGGAGTTATCAGATGTAGCTCACATTTAATGGAAACCCTATTAAGCCCTTCCCTGTATTAATGTATACTTCCTTAACAAGTACTACATTAAGTCTGCTTGCTGGTTTCTTTTTTATTCCTGAATTGATGTTGAGTGTTGACTTTGGCCTGAAGCTGAAATTGTAGAAAAACTTGCTGAAAATTCGATGATATGTTCTAGTAGTTTTGGTCCAAAAATGTTGCAACTCAAAAACTACTTTGCTTTTAAAAAACAAAATCTAGTTTCAGAAGTTAAAACATTTATGGATCTACTTTACAATATTTTGGGATCTTATTACAACATTTTAGGACCTATTATGACCTAATTGGGATGTATGATATTACATTCTAATGCAGCGAAATGTTGAAATTGCGGGGGAAAAACACATGGAAACTCAACCTTCTTGACACATGTTGATTATCGAACGATAATACCAAAAACCAAGGCATCGCCTTGTTGATTCACATGATCAATACCAAGAACAATAGGAAAAATTGAGAAAAAAACTCAATGCTGTATTATCAAAAAAGCTGCTGAGAAATAAAACATCCTGACAATTTATGGTCTGATCAAACCCTAAAACGCATAGCAAAATAAAAAGACGAAAATATCTAAAAGACCAAAAAAACATAAAAGTGGCCCGAAAGTTATTCAAACAACATTTTTTGGGCCTAATACTGGACCCAAATGACATAGTAGTTTAGGGCGTCGATGGACTCATAATTAGCTTTCCAGATTGGTGTGATAATAGCGAATTTGACACCCGTAGCGAAAGCTATGGCTGTTTAAGTGGGAAAGGGTCAGAAGAGACCCTTTTCTCTGATCCAACTTCTCTTAGAACGCCAAAGCCACATGTGCTGCATCACATACCAACAACTAAGATGTATCATAAAAAGATACTTAGCATGAAACATCGAATACAGAGTTTACAACCTTGGTTACCTTCTTCAATTCCACATTTTTGCCGAAAGTTAGTATTGAAATGATGGTGGCTTATTTTGTGTCCTGAAAAACGAAAGCCATAAATGGAACGGCCATTTTTCTTTGGAAAATCCGCTTGGATAAGCCGGTAACTTCAAAATGGTTGATATTATAAACGTAAGAGGGACTGAGGGAGTACAAGAGATACAACCTTTTTTGGTTGACACTTGACACCAATACCCCAAATGAACTACAACTTAAAGGCGTTTGGAACAATTATATATCAAATAAATTATTTGACAACTTATGCTATCAAATACCACTACAACTTAAATCATTCTTATGAAAGTGTTGTACTAAATAGGTTCACAACTTATTTTGAATTCTAAAAGTTGTAATCTATTCGGTGAGCTGTACCAAACAAGTTCAATATCCTATCTCCAAACAACCCTAATTGTTAGAGGATACCATGGAAGTTGCGAGATACCAAACAAGGCCTAACAAACACAAGAGGTGTAGAGGAAGTGTATTAGCCTATTTTCATTAGGCTGTGGAATGAGAGCATTTTTTTTCACTGATTGCTAAACCAGGTCTCCACTAGAGGACATGTATCCTATTTCATTTCTATTTTATCCTTATATTATCAATATAATTATTGAAATGAGTGAGCAACAATGATGGAATTGTGGTACATAGATTATTAATGTCATTTTCTATTTTTTGTATTTTTTACTAGTCGAAAATCCACAAAACTTCTAAGAGTAATGCTAGGCACACTTTGAAATTCACACTGAATTTGACACCCAGCTTTAAATGTATGTATCATGTGCTGTGTAAGTGGTACACAGAAAAGTGTGAAAGATTCACACGACACAAAGTACATGTATTTGAAGTATAAGATGTCAAATTCAGTGTTCAAAGTGTGCCTAACATTACTCGAACTTCTAAAAGGAGGGAAAAACCTTAAACCCTAGAAGGCCAGTAGACACTTTCTCGGTTTCTCTCTCTACAGTGACTACTTTTCTCTCACTAAAAATTCAGATTGACTTGCAGAAGTGGAGTATGATTTATCATTTTGTTCCTCAACTCTAATTTCCATTCCAGTTCTGATCAGGAGGCTTTTGGGGGTGGTGTTGGTGTGTGAACTGTGGAGAGTGTCCGAACTTGGACCTTTTTTTTTTTTTTTTCACAGAAATCCAATGGCGGGTCTTCTTCGAAACGCATTGTCCCTTAAACGCTCTTTATTTGTACCAGAGGTGATCATTCTCGAACCCTTACCTTTTTCATTTCTTATATTTTTTTGTGAGTCCTTTTTGTTTTCCTTTACTTAGCTATTACCTTACCTCTGTTAATTCAATTTGTTTTACTTTTGAAATCGAGTTTTAAGCAACCAATGTATGTTTATTTATTGGGTTTGTTCTCTTTTATTTTCTTTTTAGCTGGTTTGCATTTTTGGAATTACTCCTTTTTTTTTTTCTGGGTCAGAGAGGATCTTAACAAGTTCAGGGTTTTCGATATTAGGCCCTTAAAGTCTTAAACTAACTGAGTTCAATTCCTTTTGCTGAAATGAAGAAAGCACTTTTTGAACATGTACATTTCATTGTTGTTTGATTACATGTTGAGGCTTATAATTTGATTTATTAACCCTCTTTGAGCATGTTATCAGTTATCAAGGTGAATGAAATTGAAGATATTTGCTTGAAACCATGCAAAACCGTCAAATAACTTCTTAGCACATATGTATATTTTTCATTTCGGGAATGTTGCCTTGGGGTTATTAAGTTGGTACATCAATTTCCCAATAATTTTTTCTCATGATGGTGTGAGTCTGTTTTTGCATATTACAGGCTGAAGATATTAGAATGTCTATGCATTTTGTTTATTACTTGCAATGTGCACTCAAGATTTAAGAACCTAATTGGATGCACTTTATTGCACTAGAGTTTTTGGGTATGAAACTGGAAATGTTGGGGAAAATTAGTGCCACCAAAGTTTGAAAGCTAGAAGTTATGGAAGAAAGGAAGGAACAAGATTTTATTATATTAATTTGTTTCCTCTTGTTTTGTTGAACTATATATATACACATAGTCACATTTTGTGAAGTCTTACATTTTATTTTCGGGTGTGCAGGGTTTTAGAAGAGGGATATTGTGCACATCCTCCCAGTCCCAGCTATGCAACTTTTCTTCAAAAGGTGTTGAAAGTTTCTTCTCATGCCTTTGTTTGCATTTTTTACTGAAAGAGATCTGGCTGGCCTAAAGGACTGAATTGCATGAAGTCTATGTTACCCAGATTGGGTATGGGTGTCGGGTCAGACACTTATCTAAGTGTCGGGTTCGTCCAGTTTTCAAAGATTTTACACTATTTTGAACGGACGGATAGAGGAGTACCCTTATCCGGGTGTCGGATCGGACACTGTACTCCATGCCTTATGAAGGGCCCGGGTAACATGGCATGATGCACATGCTTATTTTGTGTTTATGTCTTAAAAGTTTACTATTGCTTAATAAGCCCTTTTTATCCTTAGGCTGTTAGATACTTAGATCATAAAGCACTTGTGGCTTATGGATGCTTGTACATGCCTTTAGGCATGTGTTTGGGATGGAGAAGAGAGAATAGGGAGGGAGGGGGATTGGGGTTATTTATGTTTCCATGTACCTTCTTTGGTATGAGGGACTACATATACATGTGGGCATTCCAAATTGTCCTCTTGTAGATTTAATTAGTGGTTAGCGTTGCATATGACTGATATCTTCATGATTTTTTCTTTTGGTTGTTTAACCTACACGTATGTGATCTATGAAAATTCTGACAACAATGTCAATTCTTTAGGCTTTTCCATTACAGTATCAGAGTATTGAGTTTCACACTGACATTTTATAACTGGACCATTGTCTAAATCGAGCATGTCTTGGTTTTAGGGTCCTATGAAATTCGGTGGTCTGTGATAAACTAATGGTTCATTCTTCTATAACTTCTTCCATTGTCAACCTTGATTAATAACCTCTTGTGGAATATCAGAGGCATAGGCTACAGCCTACATCAAATCAAGGAGTGTTGCCAAGCTTGTATGGATGCATAATATATTGTTGATAGCTATTCTTGAACTTTTGATAACAAGAGTTAAGTAGTGCCATCATAATTTTCTTCAAAGGTTTGTTCTTTATGCGTTTATTATCTCTGCCGTCATAGCCAGGTGTATGCTTGCCACTGTTTCTGTGTCATTACAGATTGAAACGTAGAAAAGTGAAGTGTAGCACAAGTTTTTCTTAACGTTAAGAAATGACGACTTCATATTAAACAAGTAAATAGTTGCACTATGGTGGAAGCAAGTATTTGGTGTTCGTCTGACAGTTGGCAATTGCTTTGATGCGCTTGAAAGCAATCATCTCATTACAGTCACATGTTTTGGGAGTAGCAATCGTACGTGCATTGATTATCAATTCTACATTACTACCCTGACTCATGATGTTATTTAATAATAATGCCTTTGTTGTATTGAACCAACCGGTAAACAAGTGATCAACTAACGGTTGGTTCAATTGGGATAAATTTTTTGCTTATGTGTTAGTTTTAGATGAGGCTCTTGAACATGGGGTAGAAATTAAATCCTTTTCCAATTTTTGCAAGTGTTACTAGGGTATCCTTCTTGTCTACAACAAAGTGCATTGTTTCTTTTCCTCTTTGCATTATGTACGAGGTACTAATTATATTCTGTCTATTTGAAGCTAGAAGGAAACCAAAGTCAGACGGAAGTGATTCAAACGACGAGAATTTGTCTAAGAAAGAGCTGGCTTTGCAGCAAGCACTGGATCAGATCGCTACTACATTTGGAAAAGGATCTATCATGTGGCTCGGTCGGTCTCTCTCTCCTAAACAAGTTCCTGTGGTATCTACCGGTTCTTTTGCTTTGGATATTGCATTGGGGATTGGTGGACTTCCAAAGGTATTTTCGCAAAATTTAAAATGCATCTGACTGATCTGATTGTTAGTTTAAAGTGAGGTTTCTCACCTTTATCATTCTCTGTTGTCTTGGGTGCTTATGCGAAGTCTTTAATAAATTCCTGCAGGGAAGTGTTGTGGAGATATATGGTCCAGAGGCTTCTGGGAAAACAACTCTTGCTTTACATATAATTTCTGAAGCACAGAAACAAGGAGGTTACTCTTAGAATTCTCTAGACTTTATACCTTCTTTTCTCTATAAGACTATGTCTATAACTACATCATTCATATCAAGGACTACTAGCGTTATTACTTATTACTATATGTATTTAATACTATAGTATTAATAAGTAACATCCCTTGTATTTGTAAAAGGAGAGGTTTGTCTTTGTGTTCTATAAGGACTCGATATCTATCTCCTAGCTTGTGGTCCTTCGGTGCATCATTTCCAGCTTAGTCATTTGAGAGGCTCAGTTAAATGCCTCTGTCTCCTTCGTTAATACAGTAAACAAAGCATTCTGTGTGTAGGTATGTATTTGACAAAGTAGACAAACAAGCTTTTAGTTTTGGGCCATGTTGCTTAGCAGATAAAGTAGGCACACCCCCCCCCCCCCCCCCCCCCCCCCCCCCCCGTTTTTTTTTGCATTGAAAGGCATCACCGTTTTTTTTTGCATTGAAAGGCATCATGTATTTGTAAACAAGATGTATTTGTTAATAAATAACATCCCTTGTATTTGTAAAAGGAGAGGTTTGTCTTTGTGTTCAATAAGGACTTGATATCTATCTCCTAACTTGTGTTCCTTTGGAGCATCATTTCCAGCTTAGTCATTTGAGAGGCTCAGTTAAATATCTCTCTCTCCTTCGTTAATACGGTAAAACAAAGCACTCTGTATTAGACAAAGTAGACAAACAAGCTTTTAGTTTTGGACCATGTTGCTTATCAGATAAAGTAGGCTTCTTTTTTTTTTTGCACTGAAAGGCATCATGGCACTAGAATCATCAAGTTTGATGTGTAAGCAGATTAAGTGGAACAACATCCCATGTTTCGGAAAGTGTAGTAACCAAGTTCTTGGAACTTTTTGAAAAACATATTGAATTTGTCCCATATTTGAGCGAGTCCTGGATTTATTTTGTACAGCGCAGTAATCTCTAATTTAGTTCCAAATTTCCACATACCTCAAATAATTTCAAGGTGACTTCCTAAATTCTGAACTAATACAAATAGATGTAGGATGAGACCTGATGTTTTTACTATTTGCAACATGGATTATTCTCCAATGGTAAAATATTTTTATAATTTTTTTCCAAACATTCTCATTGAATTATGGATTAGTTTAATGCCAAATTATTCCCATATCCTGAGTTTGTCAACGTTGAAGCTTGGTATACATTGTTAAGCTCATTCTCTAATATCTGAACCTTTTGGAGCAATCAATGACTTGACATGCTATCAGAGCCTGTTTGTGGGAGGACTCAGGTTAGAGTCTCTGCCCCCGCTTTGATGTGCATATTTTGCACTTTGTCATTAATCTCCCCTGTGGAGTTTGGTTTGTTGGCTCTCCATGTGTGAGACGGGGTTTTCATATGAGGGAGGATGTTGAAGCTTTATATACATTGTTGGGCTCATTCTCTAATTAGCTTAAGCTTTTGGAGCAATCGATGACTTCACAGTCACATTGTTTGGAAGGATTATTTCTATATCCACCACATTCACAGAGTTTTGGTTTATGATTTTATAAAGGTGATTACTTTGGAACCTTGTGCAGGCTTTTAATATTGACTATCACTTCTAAACTTCTGTTTCTCTTATTTATTTATTTTTTCTTTTACAGTTTTTCGGTTGTGGTGTATTTTTACACAGCTTCTTCTAGAGTTAATATTTGTCTTTCATTTTTTGTTAGGTTTTTGTGTTTTTGTTGACGCTGAGCATGCTCTTGATCCCACATTGGCGAAGGCTATTGGGGTCAACACCGAAAATTTGCTTCTCTCTCAACCAGATTGTGGCGAACAAGCTCTTCTCTTGTAGATACCCTAATTCGTAGTGGTTCAGTTGACATTTTCGTCGTGGACAGTGTAAGATAGATTTTTCTGTTCATTTTTTTGGTGGTTTATTCGTATGAACCTCTGGTTTTTGCTGTTAGGTTGAAGATATATGGGCTAGATGGTTCCTTTAATCTGATTTAGTGAATTTCAGAACGTTCAAATTCTTATCCAATTTGGATGTTTTTGAGCCCGTTAGGGATAATTTTTCCGGACCTACAATCACTTATAAAAAACTTTTGATGGTTTGGATTAGCTTTTTCACTGCTTTTTTAAAAAGCCGATTCAAAGTTAAATAAAAGGGCCTTTTTTTTTTTTAAATAAAATAAAAAAAGCTCCAATTTGTATCTTTTAAGTCTCTTATTCCAAAAGTGATCTTTGTAAAAGCTAACCCATACGGGCTCTAAATCTGCTCATAAACATTGCGCCTTGACTGACAGGTAGCTGCCCTTGTGCCCAAAGGGGAACTTGACGGCGAGATGGGTGATGCACACATGGCAATGCAAACTAGATTGATGAGCCAGGCACTTCGCAAATTGAGCCATTCTTTATCTTTGTCACAGACTATTTTGATTTTTATAAACCAGGTATATCATTATTCAATTTTTTTATTCTGTCCTGTCACCCACATGTTTTTTGATAAACCCATGTCCATTTCTTCGTATTGTTTTGTGATCTTCAGGTGAGGTCAAAGCTTTCTACATTTGGAGGATTTGGTGGGCTGACCGAGGTTACTTGTGGTGGTAATGCATTGAAGTTCTATGCTTCAATGCGCCTAAATATTAGGAGGACGGGGGGGGGGGTCGTCAAGAAGGGAGAAGAGGTACTAACCTCCATCCATTTTCTCAATTCATATTTGGTTTCGTATAAAGAAATTGGGTTTTGGGTATTGGCCTGTATTATTGTCTCAATATCTTCTAGGGTATAAAATTTACCTTAGCTGGGTTTGGGTATCGATAAAAAGATTCGATCTTGTACATTTTACGGACTATTGGAAGTCAAGTTCTGGTGAAGATAGTAAAGAACAAACATTCACCTCCTTTTAGGACAGCACAATTTGAGCTCGAGTTTGGAAAGGGGATTTGTCGCGAATCAGAGCTCATAGAGTTGGGAATCAAGCATAAGTTCATTACAAAGATTGGAGGTGCTTTTTATAGTATGAATGGTCAGAGCTTTCGGGGTAAGGATGCTATTAAACACTACCTTGTTGAGAATGGAAGTGCACGAGAAGAGCTTATGATGAAGCTCAGAGAGAAGCTGGTTGATACCTATGAAGCACCGACACTTTAAAAATTGAAGCGTATTGGTGTCAGACACGTGTCAGACGCGGATACGCGCCCGACACGCAAGGGACACGTGTCCGACACGCCAAAAGTGTGTCCAACTTTGTGTAATTGAGTTTTAAATCCCAGACACGTCCCCGACACGCAATGGACACGTACGGACACTCAAGGGACACGCACGAGACACGTACGGGACACGCATGGGACAACTAATTTTTCATTTTTTTTAAAATTTTTAATTTTTTTTTTTTTTTTAATTTTTAAAATCCTAACTCTATTGTATACCCTAAAATTATAAAAAGAAAAAAGAAATAATTGGTGTTGCTAACTTTGTGTAATAGAGTTCTAACAGTGTTTGTGCAGGGGTCTCAGTCTGGGGGGTTTCTGGTTTTGCCTTGAGTTTCATTTTTTGATTTGGTTTGCTTTTCCTTTGTTTAATTAATTGGTGTTTCACTGTTTCTTTTTCTTTGAAAGTGATAACTGACAGTAACTAGTAAATGAATAATTAATTGAATAAAATTTAGGTACATTTTTTAAAAAATATAATAGTGCCTAGTGGGTATTTTTTTTAATTTGATAATTGATATTGTGTAGGTATGAGTTCTCATTAATTTTAATTGGTGGTGCTTTCTATTGGTAATGGGAGAATCGGAGATTAGTTTTATTAGTTATTTGTTCAAATTTATGCAATTTTTTTTTAAAAATCTAACAGTGCCAAGAACTAGACTAGTGGTATTTTAAACTTGTAAGCGAAAAAAAGGGCACCCCAGTGCACGAGGCTCCTGCCATTGCGGGGTCTGGAAAGGGTGAGATGTACTCGGCCTTACCCCTGCAAGTAGAGATGCTGTTTACAGATTCGAACCCGTGCTTGTAATGCTATGCTTGTAAGTACATAGCAATAAAATATATTTTTAAAAATTATTTAAAAATAAACGTATCCCTGGCGTGTCGTGTCCTTGTTTTTTAGAATTTGACGTGTCGACGTGGCGGTGTCGTATCGTGTCACGTGTCACGTGTCCGTGTCCGTGTCCGTGCTTCCTAGGTTGATACCAAGTTGGAGAAGGAAAAGGAAGCCAAAACAGACGCTACAGATACAGAACACGCAGAAGCGATCATCTCACTTGATACAACTGATGATGATTTATTAACTGCAGTTGAGGCTTGAGGTTGTGAATAACTTTTTTTCCGGGGGCAGGTTTTCGATTCTCTGTGAGATTTGCTCTGCTTCATTTTTTGTCAGAGGACACAAATTGATGGAATTGTGAGAACACCCTCCAATTCTCGATCACTCGGCATTGGCACTCCTGGTCTGGCTATATTAACGTTTCAGAAAGACACCCCTGTAAGTTATAGTAGCCGCTATATAAATATATCTGTATTTTTGGATGAAAGTTTTGTGGGTTCTGAAGGAACCACTTTGAAGACTGAAAATCCCTATCAGCTTCATGGAATCATCTCCATTGCTAATTGTAAAATGTGGAGCTGCATTTTTTATTTTATGTTGAAGAGATTGGTGTGTTGTATATCTTGGTGGTGGAAAATTGGAAATGCAAGGCCTCTAGTATCTATTATTCATTGCATTTTTTGCAGTTTTCGTAGGCAGATCATGACCATATCGATGCTTAAATTTGCGGCGATTGTTGTAAACTTTGTCTTTGTGGTTTTGAACTCCCTTTAAACCCCTTTGTGATTTAGATACACAGACTGAGAGGTGTTTGAAATGTTAGAAATTGAACCAATCTTTACATTTGTCTGCTTCCACTTTTGGAACTTGTCCCATTTTAGGTACAATGTTGATTACTTTTGAATTTGACTAAGATTAAGACCACATGTTGAGAAGGTGCCGTTTTCTAGCTTTTTGTAGTTTTCCTATATTTTTTGACCTTTCTAATCTTAGAATTGAAACTTCAAGTAGTTGAGTGGTTCTCTGTATTGTGCCAATTTTATCAAATGTCCTTAGAGACAGTCTTTAGATGTTTGGTATTTTCCAAAGTTGTGTGGTTCTTTGATGTTTGTCATTATATTCATACAATCCCATCTCTTTCTATTCCATCAATTTTCAGATTGAAAATTTGAAAGGGACTTTAATCTCTTGACTGATAACGATTATACTGTTTATGTCATATATCATAAAAAACACTATATATTTATCATAAAAAACAATCCAGCCTAAAAATCCGCGGAGCGGCAGGATGGGACGTGAGTCAGTGGAAAGCTCTGCTGATTTTTTAGGCTTAAAAGCCCAATGCTCTTACCTAGTGCGCACTGCAGCCTGACTCTCTCTCTCTCTCTCTCTCTCTCTCTCTCTCTCTCTCTCTCTCTATCTATATATCTATTATATTATAAGAACGAACAAACAAGCACGTCAAAAAATATACATTTCCTATTTTACCCTTATTGGACTTTAAAATTACTCATGTGCCAACGATTTCTATTATTTTCTACCCAGACACAGAGAGAACTGAATCACCCTACTTTAGTCATTTTACTTGCTGCGATTAAACGGACACTAAGTAACCTGTGAGCTCTACACGTTTCTGCTTTCGCTGCTGTCGCTCTCTCGGTGTCGCTGCTTTTTTGCTGTTGCCAAGTGGCTCTTCTCTCTCTGCGGTGCTTCAAAATAAAAAAACCCCCCTTCAACTGGATCTCTCTCTCTTTCTGGGTCTTACTGTCCTTTTTGCGCTTGCGCTGCGCTTCACAACACTGGACCTTGGACCGCCTCATCGTCTGTAGCCCTTGATATGCTTGTCGCCTGCAATTCATCTTGGATCTTGTTATTCTAGCAGCTGGTGGGATTTCTCCTTTGGATTTTCTTCTCTACTTGTAGGGTTGTTATGTTCTAAGCTTTATAATTGCCGAATTGGGGTTTTCCCTGAGGGAAGAGTTCTCTTAAGCTATTGAAAAGCTCCAACAACTTTCAGCCGTACAAATCGCCAACGTGGATGCCTGAGGTACTATTCCACACATTGTCTTTCTTTTTCCCTTGTATTTTAATGGCCTTCTTAACTTCTTTAAAATGGATTTTC
The DNA here is from genome assembly GCA_033977485.1 of Hydrangea macrophylla. Taxonomy (NCBI): domain Eukaryota; kingdom Viridiplantae; phylum Streptophyta; class Magnoliopsida; order Cornales; family Hydrangeaceae; genus Hydrangea; species Hydrangea macrophylla. Next base: position 7,355,959 of record CM066992.1, on the reverse strand, counting down.
AGTTCTTTTCCCCCCTCGCTAAACTCGTTTTTTGGGGGCTTCTATCTACTTGCATGGTTAATCCAAATGGTTTTCGTTAAAAATCTATGTTCTTCTTATATATAGGTCTTGTTGTCTGTACGTTGCTGTTGAAGTATCACCAGAAATTTTGAATTTATATAATACTCTTAAATAATTAAAACAAAAGGCGGTTCAGTACCTTCAATTGAATGAGTTTCTATTTACCAACCATCAAAAGTCTTGAAAGCCTTTCACTAAATTGAGTGCTTTCTTATGCCATTTGGTCGTTAATATGAACAATCGTCATTTCCAGTTCAAAGTTATGAACTAAGCTTCTACGTTAGAAAATTTAAAATCATTGATTTTCTCGAATCAATCTGTAAGCTACTCATACAGGTTGCATCAAAGGTGTCCATTGCTGCTTGTTGCATTAACGCGTGTAGTCATTGCGTTCTTATAACAAAACAAGATATTAAAGCTATTCGAAAGATATTAAATTCAGTTTTCTTTGATCTTTCAAAGATATTAAATTCAGTCTCTCTTGTTATAGCAAACAACAAATTATATTATCAAAACGTTAATATTATTGTGAGGCTTACTTCTGAATTTGGTTCATTACTACAGTAACAAGCCAACTTTCTCTCTTTCATCTTAGCGCACGCTTTCTTTATTCATGCTAAAGCTATTTGCTCCAAGTTTCATGAAAATGTTCTTATTTGCCTTTTAATTTCCCTTCACGGCTTCCAACTATATCAGTACTCAAATATCCCGGGTATATAGTAAGGATTTGAACAATCTTAGTGTTTAATCCATGGCACTCCATTGTACCACTCTCGTAGCATGTGGTATTATGTATGTAAAAAGTAAGCATGCCAAAAACTATAAACTACCTATTTTTTCCCTTATTGGACTTGAAAATTACTCATTTGCCAGCGCTTTCTATTCTTTTCTACCCAAACAAATACAGAACTCAATCGCCATACTTTAGTCATTTTACTTGCTGCGATTAAACGGACACTAAGTGACCTTTGAATACGTTTGTTGCTCAGAACTGAGTACTACTCATTTTAAGTTAACCATACTTCAGTTTCATTTTTAAACAATGATGTTTCTTGTACTTGCTGAGCCCCCAACTTCAGCTTATTGTAGAAGGAAATATATGTTGAACTTTATGATGGTTTAGTTGGTTCATACGAAATCTAAATGTCTCTCTCTTTACCTCAAGTATTAAGTTTGCTTCTTCATTGTTCTTAATGATTTGCCTTATACTGTAGTGAAAACAGAGATCTAAGTCGGACTGTAATTTTCCTTTTCTGCATAAGTTTTTATAAACCTTAAAAGCTATTGATAATAATGTTGTCATTTGTTGAATGCATAGATCGGAGAATATATTTGTATCACCTTTTCTTCCGTGTTCATCTATTCTTTAGTTTAATTTTGTTTATTTACGTGCATTGGGAGTTCTTAACGTTAGATACCTAATTAGTATTATTGTGCCATAAACATATTTGGTTCAGAAGTCATCCTACGACTTGTATTATAAAATTAGGAGGACAGCTCTTAAACCATGGAAGTAATTACTAGGGGTGTGAAAAACTCCATTTAATTCTTTGAGGAAATGGTGTAATCTGTTTCCAATGTTAGAAAAAGCACTCTTATGTCTCTCATAATCGATGATCTATCTATATATATGCTTCTGACATTTCCATGTTCTTATAACTCGCTGATCTAAAACTAAATCCCTCCTAAATTCTATGCTCTGGAATAGACAAAAAGCCAATCGTCTACGTTCCTAAAATGGTACAGTACAACTCCCTCTGTTTAGGATTTTCCCTTCCACACTTTTTTGGCAAATTATTGGTTTAGCTTTCTATACTTGCCTTGCTCTATTTTCCAGTGCTTATTCCTATTTTGAACTTTCTTTTATCCGTTATATTGCAGCCTATAAAACTTATCAGAATCTCTCACAACAAAAGCTGGACATCCCATTTGCTTACGGGTAAGTTGAATAGGTTGATTCTTGTTATTCAATTAATTTATGCGATGGAACCCTTTTCCTTTAATCTGCTCAGATTGATCATGAGAAAGGTGAAGTAGGTGAATAGGTTTGTAGTGTAGTCAGCCTTAATTAATATATATGTATATGTGCATGTGTTTTAATCCAAGTTCCGTTTCACTTTAGTTTTGCTACTGAAAATGTATGTACTTGTTCTATTAACTTAAATTATTGTGACCATGTGTTTAGTTAGCTTATAAATGTTTATTGTTCTCTAGGTTTCATAAATATTTATATATAATTGTTTCTCGATATTTTAGGAACTTCATATCATATTAAATCAAGCATAACCAAACAAGGAATACTGAATCTCTCACCGAATCTTTTCTTTTCCCTCACAAAATCGATGATCCAAACCCAGCCTTGGCGTTGTCCTAATCCCTTTAAGATGCTATCAGTCTTTGTATATAACTTTTACATATTTAGTATTCCCTCATCCAACTTTTATGTGCTAAATTTAATCACTTTGTTTTTTATTGCTTTCAATTCGGCCTTTCTTTTTCAAAAGCATGTGAGGTCTGGGGATGTGGTTTCTTGCTGCGCTGAACAAGGAAACAGAATTATTGATGAGACCAAGTATTGGTTTACTTCTAATGTAAGACTTTGCTTTTGTACTTCGCTGTTTCGCTGCAGCTTTTTCTGCCTAATTGTTACATTTAAAAAAGGTTCCTTTTCCTCCTCCTTTTTGTGCTTGCACGTAAATGATCTAAAGGAATGTGGCTACTCTACAACTTGTAGCGTTTACATCAATTTCAAAGAGAATAATTACACATTATCATGAACAATTTTAAGTGGGCTAAACCGGCAATTAAACGGACACTAAGTGACCTTTGAATACGTTTGGTACTCAAACTGACTACTACCCATTTTAAGTTAACCATACTTAAATTTCATTTTTACAAAATGATGCTACTTGTACTTGCTGAGCCCCCAACTTCAGCTTATTGTAGAAGGAAATATATGTTGAACTTTATGATGGTTTAGTTAGGTCATACGAAATCTAAATGGCTCTCTCTTTACCTCAAGTATTGATTTTGCTTCTTTGCTTGAGAAATTGTAAGCTTGTTCTTAATGATCTGGCTTATACTGTGGTGAAAACAGATCTAAGTTGGACTGTAATTTCCCTTTTCCGCATAAGTTTTTATAATTACTCGTATATCAATCCATATATCGTAAGGATATATTTATTTGTGTGAGGGTGAATCCGTCATTTTGGACAAATAATTACATTCAAGTTAGTTGTTGAAATTTTATTTAATATAATAATGAGATTTTAATCAATAATCTTGTGTCTAATTACATTTTGGTCAATAATTTTTAGGATCTTTATTATTCACTCCAAAAAAAATCAACAAAAGTGCCTATTTTGGTGGCTATTTAGAAATTGGTCACTAATATTGACAATGTGGTCAACTTATTCTCTCAAATGAGGTTTCAATCAACAATTTGTGTCTAATTACATTTGGATCAATAATTTTTGTGATATTTATTATTCAATTACAAAAACGTAAAAAAAAGCCATCGGTTAATTTTAGTGATTATTAGGAATTGGTCACTAATATTTACACTTTGGTCAACTTCTTCTCTCAAATTTAGGATTCATATATTGTAATCTGTGTAATTGCATTTACGTCAAATAATGTTGTCATTGGTTGAATGAATAGATAGGCGAATATATTTGTATCACCTTTTCTTTCGTCTTCATCTCTTCCTTAATTTAATTTTGTTTATTTACGTGCATTGGGAGTACGCAACTTTAGATACCTAATTAGTATTATTGTGCCATAAACAGATGTGGTTCAGAAGTCATCCTACGACTTTTATTCTAAAATTAGGAGGACAACTCTGAAAACATGGAAGTAATTACCAGGGGTGTGAAAAACTCCATTTAACTCTTTGAGGAAATGATGTAATCTGTTTCCAATATTAGAAAGAGCACTCTTATGTATCTCACAATCGATGATCTATGTATATATATGCTTCTGACATTTCCATTTTCTTGTATTATTTTCTGTTGTAATATAAAGTAATTTAATGTTTGGGAAATCTAGATGTGGGAGTTGCTCAATTCAACATGTTACCCTTTAAAATCAATATAACTAGCTATTTCTGAATTGCTCTGATGTACTTGGAGGAGATACTCATGCTGAATTTCCCTTGTTTTTTGGAAGGGATAGTCATATTGATTTGCTATTCTAATGCCCCCTTTTAATATGATTCTTACCACTTGGTTCCTAGGAGCTCTACAAGAATGTTGATTTTCCAAGATATTAACATTGTCCTCCATTTTCATCTGTCTTTTGTATCCTACATCAAGGGCTTTTGATGCAAATGCTTGAATAGTATTGAAATTTTTAGAAGCTTCAATTGTACAATTTTTAGGAGGATAGTGATTTTATCAATTTTAATCATAGTGCGCTAGCATGTGTACTGTTCATATTCTCTACATGTTTGCTAGGGATGTATGATAGTTGTATGTGTACGTATTCTCTCTATGTTTGTGAGTTGTTTGTTGAATGTGTATTTTGGGTTTAGGCGCTGTATGTGTATCCTACATCAAGGGCTTTTGATGCAAATGCTTGAATAGTATTGGAATTTTTAGAAGCTTGAATTGTACACTTTTTTGGAGGATAGTGATTTTATAAATTTTAAGCATAGTGCGCCAGCATGTGTATTGTGCATATTCTCTACATGTTTGCTAGAGATGTATGATAGTTGTATGTGTACGTATTCTCTCTATGTTTGTGAGTTGTTAGTTGAATGTGTATTTTGGGTTTAGGCGCTGTATGTGAATTGGTTGGCGGTTTTTATTCTCATATTATGTATAAGGCCACATCTAAAGTAAGAAATACTAACAAAACAATGCTGAAAAAATGCACTCACACTTTTCATAGTAACATATAATAAAAAGCTGCATCAAGCCAATAAGTTACTTTTGAAACAAGTTTGTGCTAGGTTAAATGAAATTACTATGGGTAGTTTTATAGTTTGATCTACACATTAGCATTAATTTATTGTAGGGCTGTGAAATATCTCTACACACATATTGTCTAAACTCTTCATAGATATGCTATACTTGTTGAAACATCTTTTAGCTCCGAACTCTTTACAATCCATCTTAATGTTGGGACTTAGACGTAACATTTAGTGTATATGAGTCGAACACACTACATACCCATTAAAAAGTTTAAAAAGAGAGAAAAAGAAAAAAAACCCACCCACCAACGAAGATGGACTATTAGTAAAACTGTAGTCTATGTTCTTTGATTTGTTTGTAAGCTATTGCTTTTCATGTAAATTTAATTCCACTCTATACATGTACTTTGCTTGGAGGGTAAGGCTAATGTTGTGGTCAAAATTGGTGATAGAAGTCCCTGCTTGACGATTGTGCAGGGCCATTTCCAAATCAACAAATATGAGGAACATACAAGGCGTTAGGGCGATATTACAAACAAATTACGTTGAAGAGTTACTTCAAGAATTACCTCTAGCGAAACTTGCTGATTTTGTATTAATAATTGGCTCCCAAATGATAACTCACTGATTTAAAACTAAATCCCTCCTAAATTCTATGCTCTGGAATAGACAAAAAGCCAATCGTATACGCTTCTAAAATGGTACAGTACAAATCTCTCTATTTAGGATTTTCCCTTCCACACTTTTTTGGCAAATTACTGCTTTAGCTTTTTATACTTGCCTTGCTCTATTTTCCCGTGCTTATTCCTATTTTGAACTTTCTTTTAGCCGTTATATTGCAGACTATAAAATTTATCAGAATCTCTCAGAACAAAAGCTGCTCATCCCATTTGCTTACGGGTAAGTTTAATAGGTTGATTCTTGTTATTCAATTAATTTATGCGCTTGAACCCTTTTCCTTCAATCTGCTCAGATTGATCATGAGAAAGGTGAAGTAGGTGAATAGGTTTGTAGTGTAGTCAGCCTTAATTAATATATATGTATATGTGCATGTGTTTTAATCCAAGTTCTGTTTCCCTTTAGTTTTGTTACTGCAAAAAATATGTACTTGTTGCATTAACTTAAATTATTGTGCTCATGTGTTTAGTTAGCTTATGAAGGTTTATTGTTTTCTACATTTCATAAATATTTTTATATAATTGTTTCTCGATATTTTAGGAAATTCATATCATATTACATCAAACATTTGATATATGAGACACTTTAAAATACAATTATGTTGTGCTTTAATCATGGATTTCGTGAGGGAAAAGAAAAGTGAAGGAAAAAGGAAAGAAAAGCGGAAGGAAATGGAGGGCTACAAAATCCTTGCTCTTGTTTGGTTGTGTGGGAAAGCAAAAGGAAATCTTTTCTTTTTCCCCTAAGAATCCACAGCAACCAAACAAGGAATACTGAATCTCTCACCGAATCTTTTCTTTTCCCTCACAAAATCCGTGATCCAAACACAGCCTTGGCGTTGTCCTAATCCCTTTAAGATGCTACCAGCTAGGAAGCACCGACACTTCTAAGAAGGTAACGTGTCGCGTGTCGTATCGTGTCCGACACACGGACACTACACTTCACGGACACTTTTATTGGAGTGTCGACGTGCAATATTTTTAGAATTTTGTCGTGTCGGTGTGTCCGTGTCGTGTCGTATCGTGTCGGTGTTTCCGTGTTTGTGCTTCATAGGCTACCAGTCTTTGTATATAACTTTGACATACTTAGCATTCCCTCATCCAACTTTTACGTGCTAAATTTAATGAATTCGCTTTTTATTGCTTCCAATTCGGGCTTTCTTTTTCGGAAGCATGTGAGGTCTTGGGATGTGGTTTTGTGCGTTCTGCAAGGCGGTACTATTTAGACATGAAAGTAAAAATACCTGCTGCAATAAAGGGAAAATATCTCTTCAATCCAATAATTTCAAATAAACATCTCTAAACAACTTTATTCATTGATGGTACAAATAAACAAATTAATTTGTACTTGAACATTAGCCCAAATTGACAGCTCTTATTTGACATATTCAGTTTCTCTTCTTATTATTTAATGTTTTGCAGGTTTCAACTTCAGCAGTTTAAGCACTTGTGTTGTATACATCATTGAGAAGAATCAAGGTAAATAGTATGTCTACTTTTGGGAATTCGTTTTGACTAAGTTGATGGTTTCAGTAAATTAACTTGTAGTAATTAAGATGTTATTGTTAGCCTAAGGGTTGGTTGATGGGAGGTGTTGATTTAGGCTTTAGAAGCTTCTATAATTTAGCCTATATATATCCATCCTAATGTTAGGACTTACACGTACGGAGTCTAATTTCCCTTCTTCCTTTAGTGCTCCAATATTGACATTTTTTCTCTTTGGATGTTTGATTCGATGATTATCATAATCATGAAGAGTAGTCGAATATGATGATAAGAAACACTTCCCTAACGATGGCATACCTTTGTTGAGGACTGGGACAAACGAAAAAAAACAATTTTTCCAATAAGAATGATCAGCATCAGTGAATAGGATAGAATGGAAGAACCCATTAACTATCTAAAGACTAATATTGTTATTGGTTTTACGTCAATTTGGCTAATTGTTCTCAGATTGCACCTACAAGGGGATTTGTTGGGAAGAGCTCTTGGTTTGTTAATGACTTAATGGTAATGACAACAAAGGCAGTCTCGTTCAGATGAAACAAAATCAACCTACAGGTGAGAGTTGAGAAATGTATTCAAGAAGAGATAATATGAGGAGTTGTTCAGAAGTTTTGAGTGATTGTTCAACTAATCATAGGCATAGATAAATTGTTGTTGGAATATTCGGATTATTTATGGATGGCAATGTTTTAGGAATAAATTGATTTAAGATGATTTGGTCTTATCTTGTATTTTTTCCTTTCTTTTATTTTATTTCCTTTATTAGTTTCTCTTCATAGTTGTATATATACGGTGTAAATTGACAGTAAATAAATAAGAAAACACAGTTTCTTCTTGGTATCAGAGCCAAAGAGAAATCAAACCCTAAAACAAACCAAACCACCACCACCAGCACAACCACACCACCTTGCGCCGCAACTACCAGCCACCAGCCAACCAGCACCGTCACTACCAGCCACCTCCACAACCAGCGCCGGCCACCTCCACTCTCGGCGCACACACCCAGGACCCCGCAGCATCTTTTTGGTTAGCCTAGGCTAACCCTTGCGCAGCTCTAGGCTGCGTCTTGCCCTGTTCTTGGGTCTTCTGATGGTTTAGAGCCCCTTTGTGCTCTCTTTTTCCTCTCTTGGGCTACCTGGGGTGTTCCGGTAGCCTCTGATTGCTGTTGTTCTTTTTCCAGCAGCCTTTTCAATCTGTGGTTTCTCTTCTGCGCCTTGTTGATTCTTTATTGGGGTTTCTTGTTTTGCAACAATGACTGAAACTGGAAAGGATAAGGGTACTAATCAGTCTCCTCCCGGTTCACATCCACGCTCGGATCTCTCTATGTCCCTGACTCCACATTCGCCTGCGCAAAGGGTTACCACTGTTCTCATGGATGGGCAAAATTTTGCCGCATGGTCTCATTCCATTCGTCTTTTTCTTGGTGCCAGAGGCAAGTCTAGTTGGCTTCTTGGCACGACACCTAAGCCTGCTCCCACCGACTCCACCTTTGATCAGTGGAATATGGACAACTGTACTATCTTGGGTTGGTTGTTCAATTCAATGGAGCCTCGTATTTACCATATGTTCATGTATCACACGTCTGTTCATGGCTTGTGGAATGCTTTGACTCAAATGTATGCACATAAGCGCAATGAATCCCGGATTTATCAACTTCATCGCGAAGTCTCTCAATCGTCACAGGATTCTCTCCGGCTCAGTGTCTCTGATTATTTTGGATATCTTCAGTCCCGTTGGGAGGAGTTGGCTCAGTACGAGCCCCTTGGTGATATTCCTGTTGAAGCCGCTACTGTTATTGTTCAGCGCCTTGACCGTCTGCACACTTACCAGTTCTTGATGGGTTTGAAATCAGAGTTTGAATCCCTTCGCACTCAGATTTTGAACACGTCCCCTATGCCCTCTCTCTACGAGGCCTTTGCTATTGTTGATGGTGATGAGCGTCGTCGTCAGTTAATTCAGACTTCTATTTCTTCAGTTCCAGATTCTCCTGCAGTTCCTGATCAGATGGCCTTTGCAGCCCATATCGGTCCTCGCCCCAGCGGTCGGAAACCTCCAGTTTGTAAGCATTGTAATGTTGTTGGTCATACCAAAGATCGCTGTTTTCAGCTCCATCCCGAGTTGAAGAAACAGTATGCCAACCGAGGTCGGAACCCGGGTCCAACCCGCTTTGCTGCTATTGCTGAGACCGGCCCGGAACCTAGTACTCCTGATCTTGGCCAGCTGCACCACAATCAAAGTATGCTTCAGTCTCAGCTTGGACAAATTCAGAGTCAACTTGGCTCCCTTCTTCAGCAGCATCAGTCAGGCCCTTCTTCCACAGCTGCCATTGCTACAGGTACTTCCACTGCTTTACATGTTAAGACAGGAACTCCAAGGTGGGTTTTGGACTCAGGAGCCAATGATCATATGACTGGTGAGTTATCCCTTTTTTCGTCCCCTCTTATACCTGTTAACCAAACTCTGAGTATAGCCGATGGTTCCACCACTCGTGTCCAGAGTAAGGGTGATGTTCGTTTGTCCTCACAGCTTACTCTGTCTTCTGTTCTTCATGTCCCTCAGTTATCATTTAATCTTTTATCAGTTAGTCGCCTCACAAAGAGTTATAATTGTGCTGTCATTTTCTTACCTGACCGTTGTCTCTTGCAGGACTTGACTTCGAAGAGGATTTTTGGTACGGGCCATGAGCATGATGGACTCTACTTCTTTGGGGAACCTCCACCACCACTTGTGTCTTCTAGTTTACAGGCGTCTGTTTTACCTAGTTCTAGTTCTAGTTCTAGTTCTTTCTCCCATAAAACTATAGAGTTGTGGCATGCCCGGCTTGGACATGCTAATTTTCAATATCTTTGTTTACTTTTTCCCGCATTAATAAAAGCCTGTAAGACTTATAAATTTCATTGTGTGGTGTGTGAACTTTCTAAGCATACTCGTTCATCTTACATTCCTCGCATGTCTCGTGCACCTTGTGCTTTCGATGTTATACATTCGGATGTGTGGGGACCATCCCCTATTACTGCTTTATATGGGTATCGGTATTATGTTACGTTTATAGATGATTATTCACGGTGCACATGGGTTTATCTACTTAAAAAGAAATCTGAAGTTTTTCCATTATTTATTCAATTTTTACAAATGGTTAAAACTCAGTATCAAACTGCTGTTCGCGCTCTCCGATCTGATAATGGCCGTGAATATGTTTCTAATAACTTCTGTTCTGAACTTAATAAAAAAGGTATCCTCCAACAACTCACTTGTACTTATACCCCGGAACAGAACGGTGTGGCAGAACGAAAGAACCGCCACATTATGTCTGTTGTCCGGTGTCTTCTTCGCGGTATGACAGTACCTAAATACTTGTGGCATTTAGCTGTTCTCACAGCTACGTATCTTATTAACCGTACCCCAAGTCGTGTCTTGAATGGGAAAGCTCCTCTACATGTTCTTCAGCCTGATTGTACACTCTTTCATGTTTTACCACGTGTCTTTGGCTGCACTTGTTTTGTTCAGGACCGCAGCCCTCTTCGTACTAAGCTTGATGATAAAGCTATACGTTGTGTTTTTCTAGGTTACTCTTCCCACTCTAAAGGATATAGATGCTATGATCCAATTGGTCGTCGTTTCTATAATTCTATGGATGTTACTTTTCTGGAAGATGTCCCTTATTTTGCAGGTTCAAATACCTCCTCTGCCTCCGTTCCTCAGGAGCCTCTCATTGTCCCCGACGAGTTATACCTCGTCCGGTTGTTGTCCTTGATTCCTCTCCTTCTGAGGTTTCTGAGGGAACTCTACCACCTGTAATTACATCTACGCCAGAATTTCGTTATTCCCGGCGATCACAGACTCATGCTTATGCTCCGCCACCAAATCCTTCTTCGGATCCAGGTCCTGCTTCTCCTGTACCGGTAAGACGCTCTACCCGGATTTCTCGCCCGGTAAATAGGTATGGTCATGCTTGCTCTACTCAACATCCTATTTCCCAATATATCTCTTATTCAGCCCTTTCACAGCCCTATCAAGCTTTCCTTGGTCAGGTTGATTCAGTTTCCATTCCCCGGTCTGTATCTGAGGCTCTCCAAAATCCACATTGGGTCCAAGCCATGCAAGCAGAAATGGATGCACTTCAGCAGAATCATACTTGGGATCTTGTTTCTCTTCCCTCTGGGGAAAAGACAGTTGGTTGCAAATGGGTCTTTACCGTTAAGTACCTCCCAGATGGTTCTATTGATCGTTATAAGGTCCGTCTGGTTGCAAAAGGTTTTACTCAGATTCCAGGCAAAGACTTCAGTGCCACCTTTGCTCCGGTGGCCAAGCTCACTACTGTTCGTCTTCTTGTGTCTTTGGCTGCTTCTCAGTCTTGGCCTCTTCATCAGCTTGACGGTAAGAATGCGTTTCTGCATGGGGATCTACAGGAAACCATTTATATGGATCCCCCTCCGGGTTTTCGGGCTGAGGGGGAGTATTCTGGGAAAGTTTGTCGGCTACGTAAATCACTCTATGGATTGAAACAATCTCCTCGAGCATGGTTCAGTCGCTTTAGTGATGTTATTCTGTCTATGGGGTTCACTAGGTGCCAGTCTGATCACACCTGCTTCATTCGACGATGTCCGAATGGTCGATGTACTATTTTGTCTGTTTATGTTGATGACATCATTATTACAGGTAATGATACTGCAGGGATTATACGAGTAAAAGATAAACTTGGAACGACTTTTGATGTCAAAGACTTGGGTCCTCTCCGGTATTTCCTTGGTATTGAGATTGCCCGATCTCGTCATGGAATCTCAATGAACCAAAGGAAATATATCTTGGACCTCCTTAGTGATACAGGTATGATGGGGTGCCGTCCTGCTTCCACACCTATGGATCCAAATATCAAAATATCATCTGAGTCAGGAGAAGTATTATCTGATCCAGCTTCATATCAGCGCCTTGTTGGTCGTCTTATTTATCTGACCAATACTAGACCTGACCTCGCTTTTGCTGTAAGCGTAGTAAGCCAGTTTATGCATGCTCCGCGTACTGCACATATGGAAGCTGTTCATCACATTCTTCGTTACCTGAAAACTTGCCCAGGACTGGGTCTCTTCTTTGCTGCAGGAGCACAATGTGAGGTCACATGTTATACCGATGCTGATTATGCTGGTTCCAAGAGTGATAGGCGTTCAACTTCAGGTTTTTGCACGTTTTATGGCAAACATCTTATCTCTTGGAAAAGTAAGTGTTGAGTTTTTCAGAAAGCTTAGGGTTCACATTAGTGAGACCCTCTCTTATATTCATATAGAAGAAAACAATAATTACACAAAGACCCCTGACTAAAGATAAATAATAAAAATAAAATACAATAGAACTAAAGTTAACATAACACTCAACACTCCCCCTCAAGCTGGTGCGAAGATATCTCTCATGCCCAGCTTGCTAAGAATGAACTGAAACGGTCGACTTGCAAGGCCTTTTGTAAGAATATCAGCTAGCTGCTCCCCTGATTTCACAAAAGGTGTACATATGCTCCCATTAGTTAGCTTCTCCTTGATAAAATGCCTATCAATCTCCACATGCTTTGTCCGGTCATGCTGAACCGGATTGTGTGTAATACTAATGGCCGACTTATTATCACAATACAACTTCATTGAGTCTTTCTGTCTGAAACCAAGATCTGATAACACAATTTGAATCCACAACAGCTCACATACCCCTAGGGCCATGGCCCTAAATTCTGCCTCGGCGCTAGATCTGGCTACTACTGACTGCTTCTTGCTCCTCCAAGTCACCAGATTGCCTCCAACAAACGAGCAATAACCTGTGGTCGATCTCCTATCAGTAATAGATCCGGCCCAATCTGCATCGGTATAGGCCTCTACTAACATATGACCATGTTTAGCAAAGCATAAACCTTTCCCTGGTGCTGACTTCAGGTACCTCAAGACCCTAAACACAGCATCTAGATGGGGTTGTTTGGGATCATGCATGAACTGACTCACTACGCTGACTGCAAAAGCAATGTCAGGTCTCGTATGAGCCAAATAAATTAATTTACCTACCAATCTCTGGTACCTCCCCTTATCAACAGGTTCTCCACCAGAATCATCCCCAAGTTTTACGTTGGGATCCATTGGAGTATCCACGGCCTTACTCCCTAGCATGCCCGTCTCCTTGAGTAGGTCCAAAACATACTTCCGTTGAGATATGAAAATTCCACCCTTGGATCGAGCTACCTCGATTCCCAAGAAGTACTTCAAACTTCCCAAATCTTTGATCTCAAATTCCGTAGCCAGATATGATTTTAGTAGCTTCATCTCCTCAAAATCATCACCTGTAAGGACAATATCATCTACATAGACAATCAATGCTGTTACCTTACCCTGTGACGAGTGCTTAACAAAGAGGGTATGATCACCTTGGCTTTGTCTGAAACCATATCTGATCATAGCTTGCGAGAACCTATCAAACCAAGCTCTGGGAGATTGTTTGAGGCCATATAAAGACTTCCTGAGGCGACACACTCTACCTCTAGTTTTATTATCCTCGAATCCAGGGGGTATGTCCATATAGACCTCTTCTTCTAAATCCCCATGCAGGAATGCATTCTTCACATCAAACTGATGCAAGGGCCATTCCCAATTTGCTGCTAGAGACAACAAGATTCTGATGGAGTTCATCTTTGCAACCGGAGCAAATGTCTCCTGGTAGTCCACCCCATAGGTCTGAGTAAAGCCCTTGGCTACCAACCTGGCTTTGTATCTTTCTATAGTCCCATCTGCGTTGTGTTTCACAGTGAATACCCACTTGCACCCAACTGTCTTTTTCCCACGGGGTAACTCAGTTAACTCCCAAGTGCCATTTTTGCGAAGCGCTTTCATCTCTTCAACCATGGCTGATTTCCACTTAGGATTAGTGAGAGCTTCCTGTACATGATTAGGGATAGAAACAGAGTCGAGTTTGGACACAAAAGCTTTATAAGACGGAGACAATCGAGAGTACGAAACAAACTTAGAAAGAGGATGTTTGGTGCATTCTCTAGTGCCCTTGCGAAGAGCAATAGGAATATCCAACTCATTTTTAGAGGAAGAAACAGAAATAGGACTAGAGGAGTTAGGAGGAGTAGAAATACCTGGACCTTCATCACTCGAAGAAGTCAATTGCAGTGGTATTGGAGAAACGATCCTCTCATCTGTTGCCCCAAAAATCCTTCTGCCTTTATTTTTTGAATAGGTCAACAACTCCTTCCTTTTATCCTCTGCACTTTCATCTCCTCTCCTTTTTTCACTCTCAACTTCTATTTCTTCATCTATTTTTTTACTTTCTTTTTCTTCTATTTTTTCTTCACTCCTATTTTCCTCTCCTTTTCTGCCTTCCTCCTCTCCTCCTACAATAAATGGCATCGTTTCTACAGACTTCTCTTCACCTAACTGTTTCTCCCCCTGAAGAGAGGGCTGGAAATAAGACAAATTTTCATCAAAAGTAACATCCATAGACACGAACCACTTACGAGAAGGGGGATGATAACACTTGTACCCTTTTTGTGTAGGAGAATATCCGACAAAGACACATTTAAGAGAACGAGGGTCCAATTTCCGTCTGGAAGGAGAGTGATTGTGAACGAAGCAGACACAACCAAATACTTTAGGAGGAATAGGAAAGAGTGAAGAAGGATTGGTAAGAAGTTCTACAGGAGTTTTCTTACCAAGCACACGAGTAGGTAAACGATTGATGAGGTAGGTAGCAGTCAAGACTGCCTCCCCCTAATATGACTTAGGGATCTCCATAGAGAACAACATAGACCTAGCAGACTCTAACAAGTGACGGTTCTTTCTTTCAGCAACTCCGTTTTGTTGTGGAGTATTGGTGCATGACGTTTGATGTATCATGCCGTGTTCAGAAAAATAGCGAGTGAGACCACTGTAGATATATTCACCCCCCTTGTCAGACCGAACAATTTTAATAACCGTACTGAATTGGGTACATATCATCTTATGAAAAGATTTAAAAATAGAAAAAACATCACTCTTTTCTTTCATCAAATATACCCAAGTTGTGCGAGTGTAGTCATCAATAAAAGTTACAAACCATCTATAGCCATTCAAAGTAGTAATATGAGATGGGCTCCAAACATCAGTATGAATAAGTGCAAAAGGAATAGTACTTTTATTGATACTTGAATTAAAAGTTGCACGGTGGTGTTTTCCGAGTTGACAAGCCTCACAAGAAATCTCAGAAACACAATTATTGGAAACTAAGGAAGGAAATAAATAACGAAGCAAATAGAAGGAAGGATGTCCTAATCTTTTATGCCACAGCCACAAATCTTGAGGAATATTTTCTCTCTGTGAAGTATGAGCAGTACTCGTCAATCTCTCATTTTCAACTCCATCAGGCAACAACAGATAGAGACCATCCTTCTTTCTACCACTGCCAATCACCTTCTTCGTGGAGAGGTCCTGAAAGACACAGTAAGATGGAAAGAAAGTTACACAACAGATCAAATCATGAGTTAAACGACTAATTGAAAGAAGATTAGTCGAAAAATTAGGAACATGAAGAACCGAAGTTAAAGCAAGTGAATTAGAAACATTAATGACACCTTTACCAGAAATAGAAGACAAGTTTCCATCTGCAGTTTTAACCTTATCTTTCCCTGAACATGGATTATAAGTGGAAAAAATACTTGGAAGACCGGTCATATGATCGGAAGCTCCAGAGTCAATGATCCATGGTTGCGGAGAATTAGCATGCAAAGCACTTGAAAAATTAGCATAATTACCTTTCTGGGCAAAAGAAGTGGAGGCACTAGTGGAGGTGTCTAACTGTGTCATTATGCGCCGCAATGTCTCAATATCTGTACTACTGATGCTGCCTGGCACAGACGAGGGAGTAGGAGCTGAGAAGTCTTCCTGATAAGCAGACTCTGATCCTGTGGTCAAGTGAGCTCGTGGTCCACCACTACCTCGTCCACCACGACCACCACTACCACGACTACCACCCCGCCCTTTTGACATAGGAGGGCGTCTGTGAAGGCTCCAACAAGTCTCGCGGGTATGTCGAGGACGGTTGCAATGGTCACACCAAAGTTTATCCTTTTCATCACTCGCCTCATAGCCAGAATCTTTACGCTGATTTGAAGGCTTTCCCCCTCGATGACTAGCAGAAACCAAAGCAGATCTGTCGGTAGATGACTGTGGAAGCATAGCGGAGCGACGACTTTCTTCATTCTGAACATAGGCAAATGCTTCCCGAAGTGATGGCAACGGTTCCATACCAAGTACCCGGCTCCTCACTGGATCGAAATCTGGATTAAGACCAGCAAGAAACTTGAAAATCCTCTCACTTTCAATATATGTTTTGAAGCTAGCCGCATCAACTGGACAAACTGGATGATGAGTTATCAGATGATCAATCCTCTTCCAAAGGGAACCTAAAGCAGTAAAATATTGCAAAGTGGAACGATCTCCTTGGACTTCGGCTTCAACAGTTCGTCTCAACTCATAAATCTGGGCAACATTTCCCTTGCGAGAATAAGTCTCAGCAAGAGTATCCCAGATGTCTTGGGCAGTCTCCATCCCAAAAAATCCATCTGCAATCTCTGGCTCCATAGAGTGAGTCAACCAACTCATTACCAAAAAATTGTCAACCTCCCACTTTGCATAAGTAGGATCTTCAGGACTAGGCACCTTGATTGTTCCATTCACATAACCAAACTTTGACCTACTTTTAAGCCAAAATGTAGCCGACTGAGACCATGACAAATAATTCTCACCATTAAGTAACACTGTGGTGATCTTGGACCCAGGGTTCTCGGTAATGAGTCTCTCATTACCTGCAGGAGAACTTGTACCAATGGCATCTTTTTGTGTCACACTGTCTTTCGACATGCTAAAGAGGGACACTCAAACAACAAGAAACAATGAATGGAATCAAGGCAGCCTAGAAATTATAAGCACCAATCGGGTGCGATTGCCCAATCTATGGACAAGTCATAGGGTCCAAAGACGGACCGAAGAAGAAGAAGAAAAACGGATTGCGATCAGAATAGCCCAATTATGGTGAGTCCACCCTAGGGTTTAGAAAACTTGAACAGTAACGATGAAGAGTAGCGATGAACAGTAACGTGAACAGTGCTGTGAATAGTAGCAATGAACAGTAACGTGAACAGTACTGTGAATAGTAGCGATGACCAGTGCCGATGAATAGTAGCGATGAACAGTACGTGAACAGTGCTGTGAATAGTAGCGATGAACAGTGCCGATGAATAGTGCTGAGGTATGTTTGTGGGTTGTGGCTATGGTGGTGGGAGGATCAAGTCCCCTATTAGGGTAGCTCTGATACCATGTTGAGTTTTTCAGAAAGCTTAGGGTTCACATTAGTGAGACCCTCTCTTATATTCATATAGAAGAAAACAATAATTACACAAAGACCCCTGACTAAAGATAAATAATAAAAATAAAATACAATAGAACTAAAGTTAACATAACACTCAACAATAAGAAACAAGCAGTCGTTTCAAGATCATCTGCTGAGGCTGAATATCGTGCTATGGCACAAGGTACTTGTGAGCTTTTGTGGCTTCGATCTATCTTACAAGAGTTGGGGTTTCCAGTATCTGAGCCCTCTACATTGTTTTGCGATAATAAGTCTGCTATAATGCTTCCGTCTGACTCCGTTCTGCACGAGCGTACCAAGCATATTGAGGTTGATATCCATTTTATCCGAGAGAAGGTGCGTTCTGGTATTATCTCTCCATGCTTTGTTCCCTCTTCAGATCAAACTGCTGATGTATTTACTAAGTCCGTTGGGCCCTCTCTTCTGAAGTTGTCTATTGCCAAGCTGGGACTCGTGAATACCTTCGCTCCAGCTTGAGGGGGAGTGTTGGAATATTCGGATTATTTATGGATGGCAATGTTTTAGGAATAAATTGATTTAAGATGATTTGGTCTTATCTTGTATTTTTTCCTTTCTTTTCTTTTATTTCCTTTATTAGTTTCTCTTCATAGTTGTATATATACGGTGTAAATTGACAGTAAATAAATAAGAAAACACAGTTTCTTCTATTGTTCTTTGCAAAATCCTACAGATTGTTAAGAAATCTTCTGCTGCTAGTTTGAAGCGTCGAGCAAAGCTCGAATTTGTACGATTCTTTTGCCTGCAATTCCCATTGATGTAGATTATTTTTTTGGCTTTTCCATTTATTTGTATTCCAAGTGTTCTTGGGATGGTTCTTTATTACAAATGGCACATTAGTTATATCCCTTTTCTTGATTTGTTGTTTCTTTTTCTGTTTTCTTCATTATGAACAGTTTGTGAAGAACTGACTGGGGATATATACATATGCATATGTTAGCCTAATTGTTAATGTGTAGCTTATACTCTTTTTTTCATTGTCACTCTATTATCTGAAAATAACCTGTGTTCAACATGGTTTTAGTCCATTTTAAAATTGATTGGCTACCACTAAACTTTTCACGGTTATAAAATGAAAAGAACTAGCCAAACTTTTTAATGGTAGTGTACAAAACCTCTACTGATCCCACAAACTTTTGGAAGGTAAGTGTACAATACTTCTATTGATCCCACAAACTTTTTTTATACAATTTCTCATGTTTCGATTTCAACAGAAATACATATATTTCAGGTTCTTTCAGAAAAGACCAACAAAGATTTAACTAGAGCGCGCAAAGAGAAGAAAAAATAAAACGAAACAATAATTTTTTGTTTTCAATTTTTATGGCCAAAGAGGGTTATATAATGAGCCTGAAAAAACTAGATTGCTCTGTCCGATTCCGTTCGATCAGTAGAATGAACTTGGCAACGTCATGAGCTAGGTCATCTACCAGATGCTTACATCTTCGACCACGTATTGTTTTTCTGCTGTATTCCGACAGATCTGGTTTCCTACAACAAAAGTTATTGCAAATTGCTGATTTTACCCTCTTTCTGCAGGGATTATATTGGCAAAGTGACTCCTGTGGCAGTAACATCTGCGGCTATATACCTCAAGGACACCTTGGGCAAGTAGGGTGTTGAAGAACTTATCAGCAGCCTTTACAAAGGTAGAATGAATGATATTCTTTATTGCACATTACAGGTTATTATTAGAAAGTAAATGACTTTACTTTCCGGTTTTTCTATAGAGCTACGGGTGAAATAATAACATACTCACACTTTACTTTGTTACAATACCATTTGCAGAACTAAGCCAATACAAATTACACATTTACAAGGAAAAAACACAAACACACACACACACACACACACACACACACACACACACACACACAAAAGTGGTTCACAAGATATGCACCAATAGGCCTGCTTTTGTGATGTCTGCAGAAATCCATCAAGTCCTTCATGCTATTAACAACCTTTTGGAGATACTGCATTTAGACCCTTCAAGATACCGACTTCCATCAAAGTCTGAGATCTGCAGGCAATACTTCTTTTCGAGGTATTTCCCGACTTCCATTGTTAGATTTTCTACAACATTGGATGTGTGTTCTGCTTCGCAGTTGTAGCTTCCAATATGATTGAGTTCTTTGCCATTGGTGTTTGTTTTTAAGCGCGTTTTTAAAGTTCCCTTGGTTGATTGAATTTGAGAATTCAATTAGTGTTGCTTCTTGATTTCTATTTTGTTTTTATTCTTTTCAAAATTGAATGTTGATTGTCAAAACTCTTTCACTCAATTGACATGTACTCTCTATGCACCTTTTTATTAATGAATTACACCCTCAATTGATCTTACGGTCTTGCAATGTAAAATTTCCAGCACCCACCAAACAGTCCCCAACCAGACCCTAAACCGACCCCAAATCAGCCCCTAAATAGTCCCAGACAGCCCCCTTTTAAGTCCCCTCTCAGCCGCTAAATAGCCCTCCCACAAACCAACATTGTTGTCTTTCACCAAATGTTTATTATGAGATCTGCAGTCAGTGCTTATTCGATGTATCTGCCGACTTCCATTGTTAGATTTTCTATAACATTGGATGTGTGTTTTGCTTCGCATTTGTGGCTTCTGATATGACTGGGTTCTTCGCTATTGGTTTTTGTTTTTTATTACTTTTTTAAAAGTTCCCTTGGTTGATTGAATTTAAGAATTCAATTAGTCTTGCTTCTTGATTTCTACTTTTGCTTTTATTCTTTAGAAAATTTGATGCTGATTTTCCAAAACTTTTTCAGTCAATCGACACGTAGTCTCTGAGTACCTTTTCATTAATGAATTACACTCTGAAGTGATCTTAGGTTCTTGCAATTTAAACTTCCCAGCAGCCCCCAAACAGTCCCCACCCATACCCTAAACAGGCCCCAAATCGGCCCCTAAATAGCCCCAGACAGCCCCCGCCCTCCCACAAACCACCGTTGTTGTCTTGCACCAATTGTTCGTTATAAGTGCCCTGAAAAGTATACGAACAGCCATCAAAATTAACAGCATGTTTTCATGTTGTCAAAGCTCTTAATTTTGGCCCCAAAAAAAAAAAAACAATGGGTGTCTCATTGGAATAGGCAAATAGCATGTTGTTAGGTTGCCACAGTGCTTAATTTTGGATCAAAAAAACCACAAAAAGACTCATGATGTTAATCCAAAATTAACAGCATGTTTTCATTCTCTGAAAGCTCTTAATTTCAGCCAAAAAAACCAACGGTGCCTAATTTTGGATTAAAAAAACCACGAAAAGACTCATTCGTATAGTTTGTACAGCATATACATGAGGACAATTTACAAACATTGATATACGAAAATTGTTTACCTTATTCAGCAAAAAAAATACCTATTGACACATATTGGTTTCAGCTCATATGTGCATCTTCTCCTTTTAAGCTGATCTCTGCATTCTTATGCAAACCACTTTTATTTAGGTAATGAACCTTGAAATTATGAGCTCCCCCAAACGTTTACTCTTATTTCCCCCCAAAATTTAGTATGTATTTTAGTTTGATACTATCTAACAGCCATCAAAGTTAACAGTAAGTTTTTAGGCTGCCAAAATGCTCTATTGAGGATAAACCCGTGGAAGTCCTATTGGAATATGCATTCACAGTGACTCCGACAGTATGTTTATATTTTGCAATGTATATTAGGTACGAGAACAATTTATAGACAATGATATAGGAAAAATGCTAGACCATATTGCGTGAAAATACCAGCCATTGTTACATATTTTTTTCAGCTCATGCATGAAACTTCTCTTTTTAAACCGATCTCCGTACTTTTATGCAAACCACTCTTATTCAGCTAATACACCTTAAACTTACGAGTTCGCCAAAACGTTTACTCTTTCCACCCTCCAAATTCCAGTATGTATTTTAGGTTGGTGCTATCTACATAGTTTTGTACAGCCCTAACTTGCCATGAAATCTGTCTAAAGTGAACAACCTGGTATCACTCTCTTTTTCTCATTAAATGGCTGGTAGGTAATCGTTTGTTGTCAGATTAAAGGTGTTCAACCAAGCAGTAATGAAGGGGCTTCTTAAATCTGCACTGAAATTTAGTATAGCTGGTTCCATTGACACATTAGTTGAGAACCAAAATCGGAATTTATATTAGGGAACCTAACTGAACGTACATAGGCAGCACACACCTGCTTTTATACTTACCCAAAATCTTAAATCTCCCCCCAACTCCCTCTCTCACTTTCATGTTTCAAATCTGCCCTTTAGAACAGTGAATAAATCAAACAGAATGCCCCCTTCCACAGAGTTGTTTTTAAGATGGAGAAGGCTCCTCAGCGTTGACAGCAAATACATTTCAGCACAAAGGACATTTTGTAGCTACTGCTGTGTGTCTGCGAAGCTGGTATTTTAAACAAAGAAAAAAAGACAAACTCTATTTGTCACACTCAGTTTGCAGCACTATTTTTGTCTGACCGGTTCTGCAAACTCTTACATTTCTGTTTGTGAAAGAGAGAGGGGGAATGGTATTGATGACAAAAATACTTATTGCAATTCGAGCCGTGGGGCGGTCAGGATTAGAGTTGTGCAGCGGGAGACCAGCTTTTGTTTTTCGACACTTCATTGTCTTTCTTCCTAAACTGAAGTTTCGGGAATCAGATATGCAATTGATTCTTCCTCTTTTTCCTCTTTTTTAAATTTAAACCAGATAAACTATCAGGGATTAAGCCCACAGGATCAGTTCCATACAATAATGGAGACTGTTAATAGTAATTTCTTCCCTTCATTTGTTTCAAGGTCTATACCACTATTGTATTGCTACATAACTACTCACAATGGCCAAAGCATTTATAGAAACCCACTCTCCTGCTTAGGCTTTTTCCTTTGTATACAATAATCCTTCAGTTTGGACACCCTTTATAACTGACAACTTTCTACCCAATTTTTGGGCAGTCCTTCAAAGCACAAACACAGAATTATGATTGTGATTATGACAAACCCAAGCAAACACCCTCTTTCTGCTACAAACCATGAATCTGAGCCTGTGCGTTTAAGAGCGATGGTATTGCAATCTTCAAATTATAGTATTTTAAAGAACTGATGCTGCAATTTAAACAGAGTTCTCTGACCAACCACTTCGGATAGTAGGAAAATTCCAGGCGTTTTAAATCTAAGCATAAAACTTTCTACACTCTCCACTCTCTTTATAATAAGGCCAACAAAAAAACAATGAACAAGAAAAGAATATGTGTCAGTTTCTAGAGCAACAAGTGATTTGCTTGTCACGTGATAAGCTCTGTATTAGATAATTCTTTGCTCTAATGCTTCGTCAGTTGCTATTGTTTACAAAAATGCAAGCAAACAACTTATTACTTGTGTAAAATACAGATTGGTATTGTTAATTGTGCAAGTTGTTCTATTTCTATGAGTAAAGCTATGCTTTCCAAATTCTATCCAAAAAAGTGCTTTTCCCTAAGGATGTGGTAGTGGCTCAAGACAAATAATTTCTGATCATAATTGTTCCCATCTGATTAGGTCTGACCCACTGTCAGATCATTTGGGACACACTTTTGGATTCCAATTTGGGAAACATAGCATTATTCTATTTCTATAAAAGGATAGATGCTTCATTGCTCGTAACGTTCGTATTGGTTTCAGGGTAACACTGAAAATGATGTTATATATCAGCTATTGCTATGCTTTAGTACTTTTCT
This sequence comes from Hydrangea macrophylla, assembly GCA_033977485.1. NCBI lineage: Eukaryota > Viridiplantae > Streptophyta > Magnoliopsida > Cornales > Hydrangeaceae > Hydrangea > Hydrangea macrophylla. The sequence continues at coordinate 7,332,716 of CM066992.1, read as the reverse complement.
TTATGCGAGACCTTAGGTAATATCATTGGAGATGTTCAGTTAAAATAGACAAACTCTCTTACAGTTCTAAGTTTTAACCTACTTAAAGTTTAGTTTGAGAAGACTTTCTCTGTCAAGTGTTAGTTGGCCAACAAAGCAAACAAAATAGTCAAAATTGGCAATTGAATAGCAATAATTCACAAAGTAGCCGCTAAACTTATATACTTACAAAAATATAGCTTTACAATTAGTCATACATGAAAAGCTAACAATTTCACAAGAAGGCAGGTCTTACATATTGTACTATTTTAAATTTTAGCCTTTCGATATTCTTTTCGTAACCTTTGCAGATGAGTGATATCTGTCAGTTATGTGCTATTATTGGCCATACTGCAAGTACATGCCCATGTTTACATACAAGGTGCGTTGTACCTGATTGCGATGGAGTGATGATTCCCCACACCCTAGACGGCCATGTGCTTCTAAAATGCCATCGTGACACATGTTCAGCCCATATACCTTGTGCACAACCAGTGGATTCTCAAGAATCTGTTAATGTGGTAAATATTTCCATGCCATGTATGCTTTGCACATTTATTTATGCTTATAAAGTAACTTCAACTACTTCAATATTTAACTACTGTGAACACTGTAGTTTCTCCTTCTATCAATGGTGTCAGCTATGTTGTTTGTTTTGGTAATTTTCATGTTCAGTTACAATTAACAATTGCTTTCCTTTTCCAGTTGCCATGTGAGGTGTATGGCCTAACTGGCCATAGGCCTTATGAATGCCCTTCTTCAAGGCCTTTTCAACAGGTAGATGACCAAAAAGCTGTACTACAGTTCGAACTCGACATGTATGAGAAATGCAGTCAATATTTGTTTGATGAAGCTGAATGTTCACACGGTCAATATACTTATGATTTCCACATCGGCTGTCTATTTTGTGATCTATGTGGCGCAGAATTAGAAGATCAGTAGATTTCATGTATCAGTAAATTGTTGTAATTATATGTTATGATAGAATATGTATTGTAAGAGTATAAGTTGCTTAGAATACATTTTAAATTGTATTTTGAATGTAATAAAATTTTTTATTTACATCTCCTATATACCACTACTAAAGAATGCAGATGTATGCTCTTCATAATGTTTACATGCAGATGCCATACGTGTCACTTCTACCAGTTTACAGCTTTTCAACACTTTGTCTACTTCTTCCTTGTGTTATCCTCAACCAGTTCATTTCTTGTCTCTTTATATATTTCCCCTCCTGTAGTTCCTCTCACATTTTAGTGCACATCTTATAGCATTAGTTTCAAGTGTTTGGGGAATTGTAAACCTAATTCCAAGTCCTTCAAATCTCTGTAAGTAATATTTCGTTGCTCAGTGTTATAAAATTATAGTGTACAAATATTATATATAGTATTATGCCAACAGAAAGGTTAGTTAAATGGTCTTACAACTACCACAAATAAATAAATTTAAAGCAGTGACCTTTATTTTGTTTCTTAATGATCATTCTACATCTCTGTTACAAAATTCGAATTCTTCTTTTTGCAATAGATATGTACATGGCTGAAGTTTGCCAAATATGCTACGGTTATGGTCATAACGCAATAATATGTTCATGGCTTCATATGAGATGTTTTACTCCTAATTGTGATGGACTGAATTTTTCGTGAGATTGATGCTAATCAGCCTCTCCAAGGGTATAATTGTCATTGCACAGGGTATAAACATGTTGGTATGATTACACACGATGAAAATGAATCATTTACTATCCTGGTAAGTAATTATTTAAATATTGTAAACAGTCAATAGTATATGTACAAATTGTAGAAGCAAAATTTGATAAATCATTTATATACATCTTCTGTCTAAGTCATTTTGTCAGCTTTGTGGGTCACGTAATCATGAAGCATATGAATGTGAAGGTCTGCTGTTATTATACCGCACACTTGAAACAGAAGGTCAATTCTTCTGTCAACTTTGTGGTTTGCATAGTCATGAAGTACACCAATGTCCAGATGTATTGAATGTATATCGTGAATTACAAGCAGAAGCTGAACTACAAGAGCAGGAAATAATATCGTCAATGAATCTGATGCACCACTTTTGAATGCAAATTGATGGAAATAGTTAAAAAAGGAGAAGCACTACCACGTTTATTTATAACTGTTTGTTTACGCTGCTGAATGACGACTTAAATTACTATTATTGTTGATGATGCCAGAATTTGGTAAGAGTAAATAGAACAGTGTAAGGAGAGAGAGAGAGAGACTATTTTTTGTATGTGGTTCGGCCCTGTTAATGAAGGTACCTACGTCCACGTGTGTGTCTGAGCACGTTCACTAGCAGATCACCGGCGGGCCTGGTGAGCCAACAAAGAGGGGCGGCACTACCAGTAATACCGGCCGGGTGTAATCACCGGCGGGCCTGGTGAGCCAACAAAGAGGGGCGGCACTACCAATAATACCGGCCGGGTGTATGCGTACAATGGTGAATTTTATAGAGGTGCTGTGTAGACTAAAGAATTGGCCCCTTCAATGGGGGGTGAGTGGTCTCTTTTATAGATGTAAGAGACCTACTCGTACATGGATAAGGAAACATAATCCAACTAATATAGATTGACATTAATTGTGGGGATTTCCTAATTGGATTAGGAAATAGCTTGCACTTTCCATTAGTCTTCTAGCTTGAGTAGGAAACTGCCCGTAATGCTCGGGATCACGCCTGTGATGCTCGGGATCATGCCTGTGGGCCCGGATGGGCTGTTCCCGCGGTGAGATGCGCTTGTGCAGTTTTTCCGACCTGTTGGCCGGGTCATGGGGAACCGCTCGGGATGATGAGTCTCGAGCTGATGCTTGTCCGAGGAGTTGTGCATGATTTGACCCGGGCACGGACTGGCTACTGATTAGAACCACTCGGTCATATGATAGAGCCAATTTTGGGTGTATCAGCTACCCCCTATTTCCAAGGTTGGCCAGATGCTATATCGGGGCAAGTTTGGTAATCAGTTTGATGTTACTTGCCACTGTCTGAGTGCTTGGAGAAGCTGCCTCGGGGCTTCTGAGTCTGGTGAGTCCTCAGGAACTGGCGAAGAGTTGAGACCCAGCCTAGCTCGGGACCTTTAAGTGCTCGGGAACTGACTGGGAGTTGAGACCCGGTCTAATTCGGAGTCTTTGAATGCTCGGGAAGTGACCGAGAGTTGAGACTCGGCCTACTTCGGAGTCTTTTCTGCTTGAGTTAGCTCCCAGGATGGCTATCTTCTGCCCGTAAACCTTCATCAAGGTTGTGGGTGGAAGAATTTGACCATGTTGGAGAAGCCGACCTAAAGCGTATTGCTTTAGGGTCCTTTTATGTTAACTCCCCAGGATGGTTGTCTTCCGCCCAGTTAGCCTTCGTCAAGACTGTTGGGAGAAGAGCTTGACCATGTTGGCGGAACCGACCTAAATCACGTCGCTTTAGGGTCTTTTTGCTCCTCTATCGTCGGCCAATCTAAGAGATTTTAGTCACCTCTATTGTCGTTTTGGACCTAAGTGGAGTTAATGCCTCTGAGTACTGTAGGTGCTCGGGTTGTCCAAGATTTTGACTTGGTTATCCGCGAGGCCTGTAAATACCCGGTGTGATTACCTGTTTAGTTCACTACGCCATCTTGCACCCCAAGCTTTCGCTAAGACGAGGGTCTTACAGAGGCTATGATCTGTAGGTAACCGACCTGGAACATGGTGGTTGCACGGTCTTTTGAAGCTTGCCATCATCAGCCACCTAGGGGGTTTGCCCCCATCGTCGGTTGGACCTAAGCGAAGCCGGTGCCTCGGGCGTGACCCCGAGGTCTTTAGTGCCTGGGTTCGGAGCCGAGGTCTTTTTAATGCCTGAGTTCGGAGCTCGAGGTCTTTTTAGTGCCTGAGTTCGGAGCTCGAGGTCTTTTATGCCTCGGGGTTAGGCCCGAGGTCTTTGTATGCCTCGGGGTTAGGCCCGAGGTCTTTGGGAGAGCTCTCTGACAATCGGTGTAGCCTCATGTGGAGATCAGGCGGGTACCACTGTTGTCGGGCTCATCTAGGCTGATGGAGACAGGAGGTCGGATCAGGATTGTCTGGAAAAGGCGGAACTGCTTGATCCTGACCGATGTGAACTAAAGGTCGGGTCAGGGCTGCCAGACTCAGACCACTGTGAACTGGAGGCCGGGTCGGGGCTGCCGGACTCGGACCGCTGTGAACTGGAAGAACTGTCAGGACTCCCAGGCTGATCTCGCTTTCGCTTGCTTCTGGAAGACTTGTTACTTTCTTGCCCGGGGTCTTTGATCTGTAGAAATTCTTCAGTGTCAATATATTTCCCAACCCTCTCAGAGAGCTCAACCAAAGTTTCCGGTCGGTTTCTGTGGAACGACGCGGCGCACTTGGTGTGTTGAACTCCCGAGCAGAAGGCTATGATAGCGGCGGTTTCATCGAGATCGCAGATGCCGAGCTTCTCTTGATTAAACTGGCCGGTGAACTCCTTGAGGGTCTCATTATTCCTTTGTATGACCGTCAGTAGATGTATGTTAGGCTTTGGCCGTTCGTGCATACCGATGAACTGGTTGATGAACTGCTTGCTGAGTTGCTTGAAACTGCGGACCGATCGGGGCTCCAAGGAGTAGAACCACTGCATGGCCGGGCCTTTCAAAGTGCTGGGGAAGGCTAGGCAGTGTAGTTCATCGGAGTTGGTGGCTAGGGCCATCTGAGCCTTATAGGTCCGGACGTAGTCGACCGGGCTTCGCGAGCCATTATAGGGATCTATATGAGGTTGCTTAAATTTGCGTGGGGTGGCAAACCTCATGATCTGGCTGGAGAATGGCGACTCTGTCTCGGTATTGGCTTGATTCTGAGTACGATCTTGACCAAGCTTTTTGGCCACTCCGTCAATTTGCTTCTACAAGTCCTTGATTCGGGCTTCCACTCCTTCCCGACCGGTATTCGAGGGGTTGGTCGGGTCGGTGGAAGAGGCTTCTTCTGGGCGGTGTGCTGTCTTCTGGGATCGGGCTCGGCTATGACTCCGGGTAACCGCGTGCCCAGGGACGACTCGGCTCTTGACCGAGTGACCCCGGACTGATTCCCGAGCCATATGCTCCCGCCTTTCCTCTCGAGCAGCACGCCCACCGTTGATGTCTCTGGCATCCTCAACACGGGACGGGTTGGCTCGGGCATGTTGTCTGGTCAAGATCGGTTCCCGACCGTATGCAACGTTCTCGGGTCGTTTCCCGGCCCCTGGAGGATTGCTTTGCTGGGCTAGCTGGGCTTCGATCTGTTGCTGAATTTGACGCTGTCCCTCCAAGAGTTGTGTGAGGGTCGCGGTGATCTGCTGAGATGTCATGACTGCCACAGCCGGAGGAACATCCCGGTCAGACTGCTGATCAGCCTTCTTATCCTTCTTCAGTGGCATGATGATCAGTCAAGAGATTTGTTGATGAGAAGACTTGTCGTTTCCCACAGACGGCGCCAAATTGATGATGCCAGAATTTGGTAAGAGTAAATAGAACAGTTTAAGGAGAGAGAGAGAAAGACTATTTTTTGTATGTGGTTCGGTCCTGTTAATGAAGGTACCTACGTCCACGTGTGTGTCTGAGCACGTTCACTAGCAGATCACCGGCGGGCCTGGTGAGCTGATTCATATCAAGGAGTAATGGACAGCGTAATGCAAGGAGAAATAAACCCTACTACTATTGGCCACCGAATAGTATTGCCAAGTTCCTTTATTGGTGGTCCACGAGATTTAAGAAAACGTTATATTGATGCAATGACTTTAGTACAGAAATATGGCAAACCTGATATTTTCCTAATGATAACATGCAATCCTACCTGGCCAGAAATAACTGAACAGTTTATTCCTACAGATAGCACTCAAAATAGACCCGATCTAACTGCTCGTATATTTCATAGTAAACTACATGAACTTAAATATGATCTTATTACAAACAAATTATTTGGGAATATAGATGCGTACACATATGTTATTGAATTCCAAAAAAGAGGTCTACCTCATGCTCATTTCCTTTTAATATTAACAAAAGATTCAAAAATTACATCATCTGATCAATATGATTCATATGTTTCTGCTGAGATTCCTAATGTTGAAACACATCCTCATCTACATGCAATGGTACTAAAACATATGATTCATGGTCCATGTGGAACACTTAATAAAACGAACATATGTATGCAAAATGGACAATGCAAAAATCACTACCCCAAAACTTTTGTCAATACTCCTACTACTGGAAATAAATCATACCCAATATATAGACGCCGCGAAGATGGACAACAAGCACTTATACGCAATCAAACCATCGATAATCGATGGGTAATACCATATAACTCTTATCTACTTGCAAAATATAATTGTCACATAAATGTCAAAATATGCTCAACAATTAAAGTAGTTAAATATTTATATAAATATATTTACAAAGGACATGATCGAATATCATTTCATATAAGTGAAAATAACCGCGCAGACACAATTGACGAACTACAACAATTTCAAACTGCTCGATGGGTAGCTGCTCCTGAAGCTATGTGGAGAATTTACAGATTCCCTATGAATGAAACATTTCCATCAGTTATTAAACTACAACTTCATTTAGAAAATTTACAAATGATTACATTCCAAAAAACAACTAATTTACAATATATTGCTAACAACGACAAATACTCAAAAACAATGCTTACTGAATTCTTCCTAATGAATCGAACTAACGAAAACGTTCGAAAGAAAAACTTGAATTCCCTGAACATTATGTTTGGTGGCCAGAGGATAAAATATGGACTGAGAGGAAAACACGACGAGTTATAGCACGTATTATAACAGCAAATCCAAGTGAAGGTGAAAGATATTTTCTACGGCTTTTATTAAATCATGTTCGCGCTCCAACATCTTATGAATACTTAAGAATTATCAATGGCAAAATAGTAGCAACATTTAGAGAAGCTGCAATTTTACTCAATCTATGTCAAGCGGACAACGACATTGAAGAATGCCTACAAGAAGCAATCCTGTACGAAATGCCCAATTCACTATGCCGACTATTTGCAACCATATTAGCTTACTGTAATCCTAACAACCCTCAATATTTATGGGATAAATATAAAACATACATGTCTGAAGATTACGCAAAAGATACAACATTAACCCCAGAGAAAACCAACTACAAAGCTTTAGAAGACATTAACCAAACTCTTGAATCAATGGGAAAAACAATTGAACAATGTGGAATTACAAAACCTATTAACCTTAAGAATCTTGACAATGAAGACTGCAAAGAAATTCAAGACGAACAAAATATTATTCCTTCAACAACAGATTTAACATCAATCTCTCTATTAAACAATCAACAACGTAACATATATGAGCAAATTATTCATCATGTTTTAACATACAAAACTAAATGTTTCTTTATAGATGACCCAGATGGAACTGGGAAAACCTTTCTTTACCGTGCAATATTAGCCACAATAAGATCACATAAAATAATAGCTCTCACAACAGCATCTTCAGGAGTTGCTGCCTCTAATCTTCCGGGAGGAAGAACAACACATTCACGATTTAAAATACTTATTGAAGTTGATACTACTATGACTTGCAATGTTAGCAAACAAAGTGATCTCGCAAAACTTTTGAAAATTTGTAAATTAATAATATGGGATGAGGCACCTATGGCAAGAAGAGAAATTATAGAAGCAACTGACACAATGCTACGAGATATAAATGATTGTAATTTACCATTTGGAGGAAAAATTGTAGTATTTGGCGGTGATTTCCGACAAGTGCTACCAATAGTTCCCAAAGCTTCATGAGAAGAAACAATAAATACCAGCTTATTAAAATCACCAATTTGGGATTATTTAACCAAATTAACATTAACAAAAAAAATGCGCACACAATTAGATCCCTTGTTCAGTAGCTTTCTACTTCGAGTTGGAAATGGAACTGAATCAATGGACCATGACAGACAAATACAAATTCCACCATCAATGATCATCCCTTGGACTAATACAATAGATTCAGTAAACTCTTTAACAGAAGCAGTGTTTCCAAATTTACATATACACCAACAAAATACAACAACAATGATGTCTTCTGCTATTTTAACACCTACAAACGAAATTGTCAACGAACTAAACAACTTCTTAATCAGCAAATTCCCAGGTCAACAAATTTAACACACAGCCATAGACAAAACTATTGATCAACATGAACAAGGACAATACAAAGATTTCCTTAACTCTCTAACTCCAACTGGACTTCCTCCTTACACATTACACTTGAAAAAAAGAGCTCCAATTATGCTTCTTAGAAACATAGATCCACCATAAGGACTCTGCAATGGAACATGTCTTATTTGTCATGAATTTACACGAAATCTAATATGTGCCGAAATAGTAACTAGAGATCATCAAGGTGACATCGTCATTATACCAAGAATTCCTCTACAACCATCTGAAAAAGAAAAAAATCCAATTCAATTTACACGAACTCAATTCCCAATAAAATTATGCTTTGCAATGACAATCAACAAAGCCCAAGGCCAAACTTTAAACAAAGTCGGCATATACCTAAAACAGCCTATTTTCTCTCACGACCAACTCTATGTCACATTGTCAAGAGCAACAAATGCAACATCTATTAAAGTATTAATACAACCACCTACTGAATCTGAAAAACCATCTACACGAACACGTAACGTTGTTTACCAAGAAATACTACACCTAGCACATTCTTAATACTACTTTGATCACTAACATAGCCAACAAAAAAAGGGCCAACTATACTATATACAAACATTATCTTTGCTTATATTATTGACTAAACCTTTCGACAGGAAAATGGCACCCCAACTATTGATGATTAGGAATATCACATATAAATCAAAGAGTTGGGAAGTGCACGTTCAAGTTGTGAGCAAAGAAGATCCCAAAGATAGCCAATCCAAACAAGGCTCCTCAACCAAATACCAAAAACTTCTACTCTGTGATGCTGAGGTATGCCTTCAACAAAGAAAGCTACAATATTACATTTCATTAATTACTTTCCATATGATAGATGCTATTGGTTTGTCTATATGCCTCATAGCTTTGATTATAAACCTCGAATATTGTTCTCTTTTCCTTCTATTCCATCCTCCTTTCCATCTATGGTTGTTTTTATAATTTGTTAAATATTTAATGCATTACACTACATTAAAATGACTATTTATTGAATTGAAGACAACTCACCTCTCTAGACACTCATTTAAAATAGATATATCTTCAATCATTTTCCTTATTTCTACATACACACCACCTTACACACAACTTCTTAGATGTTTTATGAAATAATCTTAAATTAATTCTCTTAACATCATTTATTCTTAACTAGGGAACCCAAATACATGCGACAATATTTGGCAAAGAAATTCCTTCAAGAGAAAAATCACTTGTACCAAATAAATTTTATAGCATCAAGAGTGCATTTATAAAGAAGACACCAGAACAATTCCGTCGTACTTCAGGTGAATTCCAATGGACAATAGACCACTTAACAATAGTTAAAAAGCTTCCTGAACTTGAGAATTTTGACAAATTTCAAGCTTTAGAGTACACAAGTTTTGATGAATTCCCAAGATACCTCAACACAGAAGTCGAAATTAGCTAAGTCTTATCATTTGAATATCTACCATATTATATACATATATAAGAACAAGCTAATATTCATATTCACTTGTTTCTTTTTCCAGATATATTAGCTATTGTAGCTCATGTACTGCCAAAAAAGCAAATTAGAACTCAAACGTAAGTTGCTGATGATCGTGAACTTGTGCTTGTAGACCCCATGTAAACAAAATTGAATCAAAAATAACATTACTACTTCTACCTACACATTTAAAGTTACAACTAACACTAAATTATCATAACCAAATCATACAGGTTGGAACCATTCATCCTAACACTATGGAGGCAATTCATTGAAAATGAAGGCACTCAACTAGCCCATATGCAAAGCTCAAAGCCAATCATAATCGGTATCCACCTCAAAGTATCAAGCCACGGTGGTAAGTTTTCATACTACATCATCTTTACTTACAATTACATTTACCTTTAAACTAATACAAAGCCTTTATTACAGGATTGTCATTAGCCACAACACCAAATAGTGGCCTTTATATAAACCCTCAGACAGACATTATTGCAAATCTACGGAATTGGTAAGATGTCGTCATTATCTAAATATTTATTTCTTCCCTTCATACACAAATTAACAGCCACTAACTCTTATCTAACTTTTATACAGGGCAACAACTCATGCAGAAGCAATTGAATCAATTCCAAAAGACATTTCCACACACTATTTGGGCACACAAGCACTACCTCCTCCATCAACTGAATTCACTCTCATCAAGCAACTTCCAACACCTACCAAACAGGTAATCCAAATACAATCTTAATTTTGATATTTATTACTACACTATTACCTCAACAATTCAAATATATTAACCACACCAACATCATATTTCCAGAAACAAATACGATGGGTTAAGGCACAAGTAACAATAATGAATTATAACCAAAGGTTCTGGTTTTTAAGTTGCAACTTATGCCATCAACTAATGCGAGGAGAAAGAGCTGAAGTTACAATATGCCCCAGATGTGAAAAACTAACCCATATAGAACCAAGGTGAATTTCTACCCACATAAATAACCAAAAACTAAACATGCCGTAAACATTTATAACCTTCCACTTACTTTCTCTATAAATGCATACAGATGCCGAGTGGAAATTGTACTAGAAGATGCAAGTGGAGATACAGATGCTCTAATTTACGGACACCTTGCTAAGAAATTGCTTCACATCAAGGCAACAACTCTAGCAGATTATACCTCAGAAGAAAACAACATAGTTGTAATGGAAGCATTCAACTCACTTACACCAACAAAAATGCATGCCATACAACTCCAACTACTGGAAAGAGAAAGAAAACAGGACACAACCCCCGCAATTATTGTTCTTTCGGTTGATTTAGAAGATGAAGAGCCCACCAATATCAATACTTCCACAGCTTCAAGCAAAGCCGCTCACACTACAAAGCGCGGCCGTCCTCCTTCAACCATCTCAAATACAGCCACAACTACATCCACAAGCCAACCAACTACATCAAGCCAACAAAAATCCAAAAAAAAAAACAATCATAACCAAAAAACCTAGCACTCTTGTATACATATGTTTCAATCCAACTTTGGTTTTACTTCAGTTCCACTAGGGAAAATATATATGGTGGTTGTAATAACATACATTATGGAGGTTATTTATATAATAAGCTTACGAATGCTTATTGCTTTCAAGAATTTCTGAATATCCATGTACAATTCTTTACCAATAGTTTGCCAATTTGTATCCAGCCAACATGAACCTCCTACTAACGCAAGCATCTACAACATACATTTAAGGCTTTAATGTAGTTTTATTTAATTTTCCCACAAGTCATGGAATTGTCGTTGATGGTTATTTTAGTTTTAATGGCAAATAGTGCATATACACATCTCATTACAAGTCTAATAAATCAATTTTGCATCCATGTTGTTTGCAGATTTACTCCCGTGGTTCTGCTTGCATTCATAGTTGACAAGTTCATGTAAAAAATTAGCCATTTTGAAGGTTGTTTACCGTGTTCTCAAACTATTTTATTTTATTTCATTTCATTTATTTAGTATTTTTTTTAACTGTACATGAGTTATTTTCACAACAATGTGCTAAATCTGAGATTCATATACACAGATTGCCGAAAGTGGTTATGAAACAAAAATGGATGAAGCGTCAAATTGTAATGGCAATTATGACCACGGTTATCATGCTTCGCCTTCTTCGTTGGATGTAAATGATTAATCACCCACTGAAACACCTGGCCTTTTCAATATGAGTGACGATTCATTCACACACTGTAGAACAAATTTTGAGACCTCTGCCTTTTTAGAGCCCACTGATGAAAACAGTCTCCTTTGCGATGGCCAATCTTCTCATTAGACTGGTCTCAGCAGATTTGAAATGAAGCATCACAAGAATGTCTCGGACAACAATCCAGAGGATGAAGTACCAATAGATTTAGGTGAGTACATACACTTTGATTTTTCCTCATACAAATATACGCATGTATAAATATATGTTTTTGTTGACTGGTGGGGAAAACTTGCCAGAGCTTCAACTCATGAAAGAAGGATTTTCAAAACTATGGATTTTCCTCGCTTAACAACAAAAGAAGAATAAAGCTGAACTGGAACAAAGCCCGCAAGGGATTCACAATTAGCGGATTAGCTAAACTAAGCAACCAAAAAGCATGAGCGGCAAGAAACAAGGATCCATTACCCATCTCCATGGTATCTCTATTCTGAATTTATATTTTTGCAGATCATCAAAAAAATTGAATTGGATATGTTCTATTTTCAATTCAATATATACCATGGCTTATACTTGTAATGTGTGTGCGTGTGTGTGTGCATTGCAGCTGCTTTGTTTGGGAAACACTTAAGACGTCCTCTTAATCCTGAGAAGAAACTGATGTGGAAGAGAGAAATGGATCCTCTTAATCCTGAGAAGAAGCTGATGCAGAAGACAGAAATGATTTGTCTTCTATCTGTGTGTGCTTATATAGTTAAATTCGTTCTCGCATCACCAAATTTACAAGATAGTGCACCTGTTGCGGTATGTTAGCCCATGTCTTATTCCTATAGTTAGGGAAAACAAAATTAATAATTATAAATATCCAAAAAAAACTTATTTTTCCCCGTAAATTGTTCATTTTGGACTGATTTCAACAACTTTCTCTACAAAAAGTAATCTAAATCTTTTACATTTTGGAAACTTTTGTTTAAATTTTTTTCCAACATAAATGCCTTAATTGGTTGTCCCATTAAGAGGCACGAACACCAAAAGAGCTCTAAATACGGGATGGAAGGAGTACAAAATGTCATAATATGCCTTTTTACTCATTTCTTTATGTGGATCTTTGTTTTACTTTGTTGGGTTTTTCGGAAGGAATTCTTGGAGTTTTTACTGATTTCTGTAATTTTATGCAACCCGCTTTTCAGGTTATGCTGCAAACAGGTAACAACCCTTTAAATCCTCAAATTTCTACTTTTTCCTCTTCAAAAAATAAGTCTTCTCTGTTACAGGTATAGGTAATTTGGCCACCAATCTGCTGCCTCGATGGAGAGAAGGATATATCTAGGCTTGGTGCAACCTAACCCTAAAGGAAATAATGAATTTACTAATTCCATATGGTGTTTTCCCCTTCTCTAAATTTTGTAATTTGTTCATCTCTTTAGACGTGATCATATCCTACTATACATAATATGGCACTATATATATTATGCGTTGACTCCAAATCTCTCTAATTCCTGGTTAGAATTTCCTATTTGAATGGTTTGCTTCTGACCAAAAAAAAAAGATTGTTTCTAAACCTGATTCTCTTTTTCTTTAGGCCAAGTTTGATCTTATTGCTAGAAAGCAGCCCCAAATTTTGTGGCCGCCTAAAAAACCCCAAGCCTTACTAGAGAGCCTGGTGTTGGGAAAACAACTATTGTAGAAGGCGTTCATCAACAGTTGCTAATGGTGATGTTCCAGAAGCAACAGAGGAGGAAAAGGTTAGTAGAACTTTTGTGCAAATGTTAACAGTGCAATCACTGCATGTACTTTTGAGTGTTACGACTTTAAATTAAAGTGTTGCTAAAATTTGATGTGAGTGTAAGCTTTTGAGTTCATGGATGATTAATGATTCTGAATAAAGACTGAACAGTAAGAAATTAGTCTCCATTCGCTTTGCTAACGAGGACTTGCTACTTGCTTTTCTTTAGTGCCTAAGGGCATAAGCAAAAAAGTGAAGGCTGTCTTTCTGGTCAATACATGGGAAAGCCTGCGATCAAAGCTAATTAGTAGTGAAGACTCTTAGTTAGATTCTTCTAAATCTGGTGATGGTGGTTTAAGCGACTTTGAACCATTCACATGCAACACAATAAAAATACTCTTGCTTTTCTTATATGATAATTTTCACTCTTCCAATTTGAATATTCTATTCCACTTCAACTTTACATGCATGGTACAAATCTCAGCTTGAGAAATTCTTCAAAGACAAAGCTACTAGAAAAGGTTCAGAGAATAAATTCAGAAGACATAAAAATGAAATCCAAAACGGACAAGCTCTTTACCTGTTGTACTTTGTACCTTTTTTAAAACTCTTTTATTCGAAACGGTGATAATTTTACGAGCTAACCCAAATGCCCTCTTAGTAGCTTAATTTGGTCAATGAGGGATTAGAGTATCTATATTCTTAATTCTCTGATTGCTTTTCTTCAGTACTTTGTAATAGCATAGCCCTCTAACAAAGAAGGTTGCTCTTAGTATAAATGAGAATTTATTATTTCATTTTGCTCTTCTTTTGATTTGCTATGTGTAACACCCTGTAATTTCATTTTCCTAAATAAATGATATTTCATTTTAATTTCTATTTGAAATATTTATTTGGGGGTCAAACCATAATTTCCAAAAAATATAGAAAAATATTTCCTATGATTTCAAAACGATATCTATATTTTTGTACAAACCGGGAATTTATTCCTACGCTAAAATAATTTTCGGTACTTTTATATCAACCGTAAAAATACCAGTTTTGATTTAAATCTGCGTCTATACCGTGTCTTGGGTGAGGGAGCACGTGAGCTCAACCTCACCGGGTAATTTCTACCCATTGCTTAGAGCCCAAAACCGTGGGTTTATATATATGTATATCAGTGTCTCATCTCTCATTCTCTCCCTCACAACTCTCTGTCTCTCTCTCAATTCTCTCTACTCCCTCAAGACAACACACACACATACAGGTTATGTATATACATATATATACACAGTCACATACATAGATATATATATATATATATATTGGGATACCAAAATCAAGAACGGAGGAGTAAATTCTCAAACGACGGAATTCTCGGCGGATATTCTCGGTCTCAAATTCTCTGTGTAATTAACCTCAGTGAGTAAATTAAACTCACTCCCAATGTTTATATATGTTTATTTCAGTGAATATATGTGTGTATATGTGTGTATATATAAATACACCATTGAAGCTTTAAAATTGGAGTTTTGTAAAACTCAACTAAAATGAAATCCGTGAATTGGGAATGAAAGATCTTAGTCCCAATAAGCTACGGTTCAAGTCCTACGCAGTAATTCGTCCGTATCGCGACGTACCGTTGATTTAAAGTTTTGGCACCCTTACTTTAATCGCAAATATCTAGAGATACAATCTGTATTAGTTAAAATTGATCGCGTATCCTTAACCTACGCGGAAAACTGAAGAGATCCATATATTACATGCACTGTTAAAACAGAATCTGAAAATGGGTAAATTTCAGTCCAGAAATTGAAAACAGGGGAAAAACGAAGAAGATGATGAAACTGCAAGAACTCGCGCGCGCGATTCGCTCGCGCGAGGCTCGCTCGCGCAAACCGCTCGCGCGACCTGTTCTGCCCTTTCGCGCGCGCAACCTGCTCGCGCGACCCGTCCTCCCCCTTCGCTCGCGCGACCCGCTCGCGCGACATCCTCTCTCCCTCGCTCGCGCGGTCAGCTCGCGCGAGGTGGCAGTTTTGGCAGTTTGTATAATTTTTGGTAAGGGACTGTTTGGAAAATGTTTTGGGAAATTTTTAAGGAACTGTTTGGCAAATATATTATTTTAAAGGTCTATGTTGTAAGAATTGTACGAACAAGAACAACTAAGGCCAAAATTTATGCTCGTACGATTATCCGGCTTTGTGATTAATTAATGGTGTTATTTATGAAACATTGACATACATATTAGGGTCGAGGTTGTGTCAACATGCATGTGTGTGAGAAAGCGCGAAAAGAGTAAAGTGTGGCGGTCTGGTGTGCGACTTAGATATCGATCGGATAGTATTCCTGGTATCTAAGGCGTGCGTCTCAGATATTGATCGGATAGTATTCCTGATATCCGAAGCTATGGTGATAGTGTTGTGTACGACTCAGATATCGATCGGATAGTATTCCTGGTATCTAAGGCGCGCGTTTCGGATATTGATCGGATAGTATTCCTGATATCCGGAGCGATGGTTGTTTGTGATCGGCCTAGATATCGATCGAATAGTATTCCTGGTATCTGAGGTAGTAGTGTGGTGTGTGACTTCAATACCGATCGGATAGTATTCCTAGTATTGGAGGCGATAGTGTAGCATGTGAATTGGATGACTGAGTAGTTATTACTCCTGGTATCTGAGATGATGTGCTGGTTAAATTGGGTTATTTTAAAGAAGAAAATTGGCAAGATAAGATATTACACTATTCATGTACAATTACGTATTTATTTCTTACTATATTCCCCCGTGGCTTATGTTGGAATTGGAACCTTGAATCTATTGTTCTTAAAGTTAAATTGCACCGTTGTTTATATGCTTATATGTACATTGCGAGCACTTGTTTATTTTGCTCACCAGCTTTCATAAGCTGACGGCGTTGATGCGTCCTGGACTCTATGTCCAGATTATCAGGGTCAGGAGCAGCCAGAGTATGTTGACTATGCTACTTAGAGTTAGGAGACTTTCCAGGAGGCAGCTTTATATTTCCTATGTCTTTTATTTTGGGTTATAATAAACTAGTTTAGACATTTGAATAAGGCGTTTTGTGCCTAAGTTTATGACTGCTGTAATAGTTAGTAAATTTTAATTTTGAAGCTTATGTTTTGTTAGTATCCTTTGCTCTAGAAGTGTTGTTAAGTTATTTGTTGCAGGGACAATTGGTCATACTCACTTGTCACGACCTACGAGTCCATATAGGAAATTAAATACTTTCCTGAATTATGCTACGTCGGGGCGTGACAGGCTTTTTGGTATCAGAGCCAGGTTATGGCTCGACCAATTGTCCAGAACACATAGGATCTCCCATTAAGATAGAATTAAGATAAGATAGTTCGACTTCATTCCGTGTTTAGGTCGCATTCTATCGTTGAGAACTTTCTTTCTTATCTGGAGTTTGACCGAATTCTGTTGATTGATGGATAGGTACCGTTCTCTCGATTATATGGCCGGAAGAAATATCAGGAATCGTCCCGCTATTGAAGATGCACCCCCGGTGATAGATCCAACCGGAATGTTCGAGGCTTTTGTAAGAAGATTGGAGAGGGTTAGTGATCAGAATGCAAGGAACAATAATCAGAATGGGAATCACAACGGGAATGGGAGGCAAGCCCACTAGACTGGAGACAAGCTTCTCAAGGAGTTTCGCGCTCTGCGACCTGAGTATTTTGCTGGGACTGATGAACCCTGGCAAGCGGAACAGTGGCTACGCCAGATGGAGCGTATCTTTGAGACCATAGAGTGCACTGATCTGGAGAAGAAGCGTCTGGCTATCTTTCAACTGTCTTATGCAGCGGCTGATTGGTGGGATGCAGAAAAGGCGACCATAGGAGAAGAGGCTGCAAGGAGAATGTCGTGGATGGTGTTCAAGGAAAGATTTCTCGAGAAGTATTTCCCTGAAGAAGAGAAGGACAAGAGAGAGAAAGAATTTATGGAGTTGACTCAAGGGAATCTGACTGTCCGTGAGTACACTACTCGATTTGAGCGTCTGTCTCGCTTTGCTACACATATGGTGGACACACCCCAGAGGAAAATCAAGAAGTATCACTGAGGTCTCAACCCGTCTCTCCGACATCTGACTATGGGGCATCTGGGCCAGTCATTTGAAGCTCTGGTGAGATTGGCTACGGGGTTGGAGAATGATGGTTGTCAGAATCCGAAGCCGTTTGGAAATCGACCTCCACCGAAGGGTTATCCAGGATAGAAACCAGGGCACCCTCAAGGACAGAAAAGGACCTGGGATGGAGGAAAGAAACCTCAACAGACACAAGCAGTTTAGCAGTATCCGCCTCTAGCAATAGAAGGGGCCAAAAACAATAACTGCTTCAATTGTGGAGTTCCTGGTCACCGAGCTAAAGATTGCAGAGCACCTAGGCGTGCGGATCATCCAGGAGTCGTGTGCTATAACTGTGGCATGCCCGGTCACATAAGTCCGGACTGCAAGGCTCCCAGGAAAGGTAACTATGGTCAGCAAGGACAGGCCCGCCTGAATGCTGTTATTCCCGAGGCTGCCGGTTATGAAGAAACAGGGTATGAAGGAGGTACTTATGAGGAGGGACTGCCCGAGCAACGAGCAGTGGAAGGTACTCTAACCTTGTTTAATTCTCATGTTAAAGTTTTATTCGACACGGGTGCTACACATTCTTTTATATCTGTTAAGACTGTTCGGAAGTTGGGTTTAGTACCGCAACGTTTAGATGAAGCTTTGAGTGCTGTTTCACCCTTGGGGACCACCGTCAAGTTATTACATGTATGTAAGGATTGTCCTCTACGGTTAGGAGACCGTGAACTTTTGGCGAGTTTGGTGGTTTTGTCAATGAAGGAGTTCGATATTATCCTGGGAATGGATTGGCTAGAGAAGAATCATGCGAAGTTGGATTGTGCAAGGAAGAGGATCACATTTGTGGACAATGGGAATCGACTCTTCGATTTCCAATGTAAACCTTCAGGTGATATGTTCCTCACCAGATGCCTAGCAAACATTGAGGTTGTCAATGCAGAGGTGACAGTGTCATCAATCCCGGTGATCAAGGAATTTGAAGAAGTATTCCGAGATATTTCAGGATTACCGCCGGAAAGGGACATAGAATTCTGTGTGGAACTGGTACCAGGCACTCGACCTATAACCAAGGTTCCCTACAGGATGGCCCCTACAGAGCTACTGGAGCTGAAGGAACAAGTTCAAGAACTTGAGAAGTTGGGTTTTGTTCGTCCAAGTACTTCACCCTGGGGAGCACCAGTGTTATTCGTGAAGAAGAAGGATGGGACGATGCGGTTGTGTATTGACTACCGAGAACTGAATAAGGTTACTATCAAGAATAAGTATCCCTTACCTCGGATAGACGATCTGTTTGATCAGTTGCAAGGAGCCACGACCTTTTCTAAGATTGATCTACGGTCAGGGTATCATCAGTTGAGGGTGCGGAAGGAAGATATACCCAAAACTGCTTTCAGGATGAGGTACGGACACTATGAGTTCTTAGTGATGCCGTTTGGGATGACGAATGCTCCGGCTGTGTTTATGGACTTGATGAACAGAGTATTCAAGCCCTATTTAGATCAATTCGTTATTGTCTTTATTGATGATATTTTGATCTATTCCAAGTCAGAGGAAGAGCATGAGCAGCATCTACGGATTGCGATGCAGACTCTCAAGGATCACCGCCTGTATGCTAAATTTGGCAAGTGTGAATTCTGGCTTCAGGAAGTTAAGTTCCTCGGACATGTGATCTCACAACAAGGAATCGCAGTTGACTCCTTAAAGACCGATGCAGTGGCGAATTGGACTCGGCCGACCAATGCTACAGAGGTCATAAGTTTTCTGGGACTCGCTGGTTATTATCGGAGATTCGTGGAGGGTTTCTCAAAGATAGCAGCCCCGTTAACTGGCTTGACTAAGAAAGATTTGAAGTTCGAATGGGCTGATAAGCATGAACGGGCTTTTCTGGAATTGAAAGAGAGATTGATAACAGCGCCAGTGCTTGCGATACCAAAGGATGGTGAGAAGTTCACTATTTTTAGTGACGCCTCGTATCAAGGATTGGGATGTGTCCTTATGCAAGATGGTAAGGTCATAGCCTATGGTTCACGACAGTTGAAGCCGAATGAATTGAACTACCCAACTCATGATTTGGAGCTGGCAGCCGTTGTGTTTGCACTCAAGATTTGGAGACACTACCTCTATGGGGAGAAGTTTGATTTGTTCTCGGACCACAAGAGCCTTAAGTATTTCTTTACTCAGAAGGAGTTGAACATGAGGCAACGTAGGTGGATGGAGCTGATTAAGGACTACGACTTTACATTAGAATACCACCCTGGTAAGGCTAATGTAGTCGCTGACGCCCTAAGTTGAAAACCTCGAGGAAAGATTGCTTCATTGATGGTAAGGGAATGGAAAGCTTTAGAGACAATCGCAGAATTTGATATGCAGATTTTTGAGGGAAGTGACGGACATCACTTTGGATGCCTCGTAGTACAACCAACACTTGTGAGCCGAATCATCGAAGCCCAGAAGGAAGATGAGAAGTTTCAAGCATGGTTCGTCAAGATGTCAGAAAAGGACCCTACAGAATGGAAGGTTGGGACCGATGGAGGATACCGATGTCGAGATAGATTGTGTGTGCCAGATTCAGGAGACTTAAGAAAAGATATTCTCGAAGAATGTACTCATTGGGTAAAAAAAAAATTACTAATACATCAAATAAAATTATATATATACAATTGTGTAATTTTTTGTTTATAATACATCAAAAACAAAATATTGTGGTGGATCATATGCACTATCTTTGTTTGTAATGTGTCCCACACCACAAAACCTTCTTCGTTCTCTTAGGCCTACCCTCCTCCTGTGGTAGATCCTTTACTAGTGGAACCTCCTACAGCGGCGGATCCTCCGCCTGGATGACTGGGATACCCCTATCACGATCTCTCCCTCTCTATCTCCTGCGATACCCACACGACCTCCACCACGGGGTCTCCCTCTCTAGCCATGACAACCTTTACCTCTAGCATAAACTGAATGTACTGGAGGTCGTCGCTGAGACTCTGCCTGTGTCAAACCCTTCTCCTGTGTCTCTGCCATGGGGGTATCATGTCTAGTCATCTCCCTCGCCTCCACGTGCATCTCCTCTGCCTCCACATGTGTCAAACTCTCCAGCATTGGCTCGATTATGAAGTTGGAGTTGGTGATATAGGATCATGTGGTGGCAAGAATGACGATGACGACAGTGCATCTGTATGCGTGTACTATGGGATGGAGAAGTCACGACTCGGAGATATACGAAACTCAGTGCCCCATGGAGTGAAAGGCCTATAAAAGTCATCTGTATCATCATACGCATACATGATAGGATGATGTGGTGTTTGTGGCTCAGGCTCAGAGTGTGTGGATGGGTCTGTCTGCTCTTGAGACTGAGGTTGAGGATAAGGCTGAGGCTGAGGCTGAGGCTGAGGCTAAGGCACTGAGACGCGGGGCACGAATACTGTGGAAGATGGAACAACCCTATCTAAACGTCGTCGATCCTCATGAACAACCTGTAATGAATGCTCACTAATAGTACGAATCTCCTCTAATGCCGCCATCAACTCTAGAGGGACGGAATAAGGGCCGCCTACTGCTAATCTAGCCAACACCGATCGCGCAACCTCATACACACGAGTCACACCATCTTACTGAAAAAAAATGGAAAGTTAGATTAAGTGAAATTATCTTATGACATGTGCATAATGGAATATTTATATGTTGTACAATAAGGAAAACATCTCACTAGAACGCCGCGAATCGTACCAACTGGCTGGAAGCCAACTATCGGTGGATCTCTAAATGGTCCAATAAGTCTACGGGTAATGCGGCGATGCCATCTTATATATGGGTCTGACTCAAGCATCTGAGCTGCATCTGGAATACCTGCAACAACATGCTGCAGCCAATGGTCCCAGAGCTTAACATACTCCTTATGTTAGTGACTCCAGTTGGTATTCGCATGACCACGTCGATCAATGCGATGTAATGTCATCATAGTGTTACATTGATATGGGACTACCTACCTCATGCCAAACTGTATCATCACTCTATCGGGATGATGCCACTCAACCATGGCGTACATGATCAACGGACATCTAGCCATTCATATACCCTGCCCAGCCCGACAGTACTGAGGTAACGAAGCAACTAGCTCAGCACTGTAAGGCTACCAGATCATCTATGAAAATAATATATGAAAGATTAGCAATTACAACAATAATACAACTCATGATTTAACTCTGTCATTATTTACCTGATCGGGCCTCATCTGGTCCAACTGGTCCCGAAAGTGACACTGGACATGAGTAGGCACATCCCGAACTGAGAATCAGGTCATCCATCTAAAGTGATGAAAAAATTGTTAGTACTTAAAGTGTCATGCAAGTAATGAGTAACAAATAGTGTAGAGAACAATGTAAGTATACCTACAACCCAATGGACCATCCTCTGGTACAGCTGTTGGTAAGGGGACTGGTAGGATATGGGTTAATCTCTCCCATGCCCAAAGCTACAATTGATAATAATTGAGTTCAGTTATTTATGATAGAATGAAGAATTGTAAAATATGCGTAATTCACAAAATTGACATAACATATAACCTGTCAAAATATAAGCGGGATGGATATCTCTGCTGTGGTACAACTCGTGGTAGCACACAGCTCACGGTACAGATATGCCAATGCCATACTACCCCAGCTGTAGCTAGCATCAAAGTGTCGCAGATGTGGTAGATATTTGAGGCTAGCCTTGTTCCCAGACTTGTCTGGGAACAGTGACCCTCCTATCAACATCATACAATAACATCGAGCCATTTGCTGAATGGTGGCGTCATTGGCATGCTGGGCGATCTGTGGTGTGAAATGGTCCCGTATCGTAGTTAGTCGCAGTGTCGATCCAGAGATAGTGGGTAGGGGAGGTGTGAAATCGAGCAACTCCTGACATAGCTCCTGCCATTGCTCCTTGGAACGTGACTCATCAATACCAGTAACTGCACACCCATCGACTGGTAGGCACAACAGAATGCCAACGTCCTGTAGCGTGATCGTAGTCTCGCCGGTAGGTAGGTGAAACGTGTGTGTCTCAACACGCCACCTCTCTACTAAGGCAGTGATCAAACCCTAATCATACTGTATAAAGCCCAGTCTATATGCACCGTAGAACCCGATCTATCTAATATAACCAAGTATATGTTGATCTGGGTCAAGACCTCGGTGTAAAATAGCCTCAGAGCGTCGGCAATGAAGCTGACCCAAGATCATACCATCCCAGATGGCTGATGATCGGTGTGCATCCTATGATGACAGTACTAATCAATCCTCAGGGCCAGGGTTGACATCCATGATAAGCAAGTTGTTCAAACATTATAGTTAGTCAAAATAATGACGAGTAAATTTAATGAAGTGACAACATGATATTAAACAATGGTTCATTTAAATACGTTAAACTACGTGGTAAAAAAAGAGTTAAAGCGTCAGACACAATGACTTGTCACGTCAACTGTTGGGTTGTCAAACCCAGTGACTTATCGCGTCAACTGTTAGGCGTCAGACCTAGTGACTTGTCACGAATACTGTTGGGTTGTCAGACCCAGTGACTTATCGCGTCAGCTGCTAGGCATCAGACCCAGTGACTTGTCACATCAACTATTGGGTTGTCAGACCCAGGCATTCCATGGTCTATATATACTGTGCTTTTAAGATTCAATGTGATATCCCAGGCATTCCTTCTTCTCCTTCTTCTTCTTCACTGTATTATTTTTTAGTATGGCAAACTAGTATATACCTATGTACCACCCACATTTTTTTGAAAGAAGGATACTGAGTATTGAAGAGAAGTGTGTTCTACTAAAAGTACTCATGGATTTTGCTACTCCAGAATGGAAACATGAAGATGGGAATTTTAAATATGTTGCTTTAGAAGATTTGCAAACCGTCTTTACTGAGACAATCCATGGATGTGATCTTCCAGCTGGTGCCATTATAACTCAGGTTTAGAGCTGGAAGAAGGAACATGAACTTCTTCAAGAGTTGTTAACGATTAGAGGTGTTCGTTTTACTGAAGAAAGCTAGCTAGAAGCTCCTAACCAGACTTGGTATGAATGGTGTGCTAAGGTTAGAACCAACACCTCTCATCATTTCCATTTCAATTGTTATGATCATATGTATCTTATGAAAATTGTCTTCATGAATAATATATGTAGAAAAGGTATGACAATATTACAACATCATTAAGGCACCATGCACATTACCACTACCATAGATGTTGTTATATCTTTCAATTGCCACCAGTGACTGGCTTGACAAATGAAAGTAGTGTGGGCCCGTTAAATTTTGCCAACTCATCTGGAAATGAAGCGAGGAACAACACAGAGAGGAAATTCTTCGGAGGTTGAAGCGTTGAACGTACAATTGTTGTCTAAAGAGTTTGTAATAGTTATTTAAGGACTTTGTTTACTAAGTTTGTACTAGTTACCTACGAAGTTTTGAGTGGTTATATAAGGAGTTTGTTTACTATGATGTTTGTAATAATTACGTCCAAATAAAGTTTTCATTTCCAATTGCACATTACATAATCACAACAATCAAGTATATATTACAAAGCACATCGCTCAAACACAACACTTAATATTATACTGCATTAGATGGCCCAACTTAACTGTGTTGTTGGGGGCATCGTCTCCTGTCATGGCCTTATTTCTGGCATATTCCACATTGATAAGTAGCCCTACCCCCCTCTCTTAAATCCATCTCATTTTTCATGCGAGTTGATCATGGTTGGCCCTTACTTCGAAGCATACAAGGATTCGGCACAACCGTAGGACCAGAAGGTAGGTTCCAGTAATCTTTATGATGGATTGGGAAAAACTGAGGTGCCTAAGACTGGTTGTATGAGTCAATTGTGTAACATTGATGAACGTAATTATCATATGAAGTTCTAAATTTAGCTAGAACTGCCAATGTGTGAGTACATGGCATTTAATATGTAGCCCATTTTCCACAACTACATGTCCTGTTAGATATGTTCACAATTTATCTAGAACCCGATGTTCCCCCTTTGTTGACCTGCATGTACCCATTCCCAGAATGAAAAATCTCAAAATTGTACCCACCAATCTTGCCTTCTGATTTCAACAGTTTGCAAATTGCTTTTGGAGTGAAGGTGAAACCTTCCCTGATGGCTTCCTCAGCAAGTAGACGTCGCTCGTTAGAATACTTAACAATAAGGAAAAAGATCTTTTCAACACAAGCGGTGATAGGAAGATTCCTAGCTGCCTTGAGTACACCATTAAACACCTCTGAGATGTTGGTTGTTTGCATACCGTACCGTCGTCCCCCGTCATGGGCAATGGTCCATTTTTCGACTGGATTTCATCAAGATACTCCCACACCTTTGGATCAACGTTCTTAATCTCTTCCATGAACCCATTATTTATGGACTTGGTGGGTACTCCCAGCATTCCACACAAGTTTCTTTAAGTATGCATTTTTAGACTTTGTGGCGAAATTACTCTGCACATGCCGGAGGCAATAGCGATGATACCCATTGGGCTCCTTAAACCCTACATTATGCTCATTCACTGTAGAAAGGATGCCTCTTTGCCGATCGGATATCAAATAAATACCTTCTGTGCCAGGCACAGCATATTTTCTTAGCAATTTCAGAATCCACGTCCATGTTTCAACTTTCTTCTCGTCAACGATGGCAAATGCTAAGGGAAAAATTTGATTATTTGCATCTGTTCCCATAGCAATTAGTAATTCACCCTTATATTTCCCATACAAGAATATGGCGTCGATACTTATGACGGGGCGACAATGTTTGAACCCATCAATGGACTCCTTAAATGCCCAAAATACTCTTTCGAAGTTTTTCACAGTCGCACTACCACCGTTCACATAGAACCATTCTACAACTATTCCAATATTATACTGTTGAATTGCAGCCATGAACTTGGGCAATTCTGTGTATGATGTACGCCAATCCCCAAAAATCATTCTAATGGCTTTCTGTTTCGCATTCCACGCCTTCTTATATGAGATGGTGTACAAGTACTTATCTTTCACCTTCTCCAATATCGTTGCGATGTTAATAGATGCATCCTCCTTAATCATTAGCAGTATGTCCCTACCCACTAGCCGAGCACTTAGATTTTTGTGTCCAAGGTTCATCGTAGGGGACATACAAGTGTGGCTTTGCTCGACCTTTATGACTTCAAACATCCCGTGTTGTTTCAACCTTGCCCGTAGCTGCCACTTACAACCTTGTGATGCCAATTCACATTTCAATGACCAACGATCCGAATTGGTTTGATCCACCGCGTACTGTTGATGTGTTCTTATCGAGTACAACTGCACAAATTTCTAAAGATCATCTTTGGTTTTGAACATCATACCCTTCACCAACTCATCTCGATCTGGATTCCATTGCCTACCCTCAATGTTTGAAGCATAACATGCCTTTTCAGTATGGATGCCCAAGTCAAAGGATGTAAAAGTTGATGAACAAGGCTTATATAAAGCATTTTCAGGATTTATTTGGGCAGTCGGCTCAATATCTTCGATAACATCGTCCTCCTCTTTATCATCCTCCCCAGTATACTCTTCTGTATGCACATCTTCTTCATCCGAGTTTCCAGAGTCAAGTTGGTGTCCATCCTTCTGTGTGCCCAATCATCACCATATCCGTAATCATCTGAATCGAACTACACATGAATTGCCTGTTCTGAAACAATGTCTTGCATCAGACTCCTATATTCAGCCTGACTGATTTGTAATGAATTTGAGCGATCCACATGTTGTGTAGACGTGGAAGGCAATAACCCCTGTACAAACGGGTTTGAGCTTTCGCCTTCTTGTGTCAACAGAGAAGTGTACGGCCCAATCTAGTCATCTAATGTTTGATGGGCCTTGGGAAGATTCTCTGTCTCGACATACAGATCCATAGAGCTTATAGCTATATTAGCAGATGTTGTTTCTAGTATTACTTACAGACTTTTGTCATCATTTACTTCAAACGGTATAAACTTGGAAACTTGATATCCAAGAACCGACGAAAACCTACAAGTGAACTTCAATCGAACACTTTATTGGTGAACCCCCATTTTGTTGCAGACTTTTCTAACAAGTTCAATATATTGAGCGTCGGTTCTCAAGCGAATGAAAGTTCGACAGTTACTATCATAGTAAAGACCATCCGCTCCAATGCATATACTCCCCCAATACAGCATTGTAGTCACAACACTATCCATTTTAATACCTTTATATTTGCAAATTCAAGTATAAGTAATCAATGGTCCATTATGTCGTTGATGTGTCCCATGGTTGGGTACCCTTTCAAGTTTTTTTTTATCTAACGTTTTAAAATTATTGGTCGTCATGTTTTGTTTGGTTCATTGATTTCATAGTATTTCAAAATTAGAGGAGCATAACATTTCAAAATTGGGGGAGCATAGTATTATAAAATTTGGGAAGCATAGCATTTTAAAATTTGGGAAGCTTATGGCATTTCAAAATTTGGGAAGCATTATAGTCTCTTTGTATGTGTGTCTGTGTGTGTGTGTGTGTCTATGTGTATATACACTATGGCTCTATATGTGTGTTTGTGTGTGTATGTGTCTGTGTGTATTGTGTATCTGTGTGTGTGTGTGTGTCTGTGTGTGCGTGTGTGTAACACACACACAGAGAGAGAGAGAGAGAGAGAGAGAGAGAGAGAGAGAGAGCGAGATTACCTATGAGAGATCACAAAGAGAGAGAGAGAGAGGGAGAGAGAGAGAGAAAGAGAGATCGTAGAGCTCCACAAGTCACACAGAGAGAGAGAGAGAGAGAGAGAGAGAGAGAGAGAGTAGATCTGGGTTAGCAAAGGAAGAATTCTAGTGTACTGAAGTTGCTACTTCAAGTAATGATTTCTCCTGGTCTAAAGTTGCTACTTGAAGTTGCAACTTCTGGTCAGAATATTTTGGGCTGAAGGTATTAAAGTGTGAAAGTGTACAAGGAATGGCTTGAGCATCCGTGACACGCGATTGACGGTTACGCATCTGGACTCGAGATATATTAAGAGATGAATGATTGTATCCCTGATAAGGGTCGCATATGTATCTCGACACGAGATGTACAAAAGAGAATAGTTTGCATACTATTTCCACACGAGATAGTTTGAAAGAGAATAGTTATGGTCACACCCAAGTAAGGGTTATATACATATCTCGACATGAGAATTAGGCTGTACGTAGTTCTGTGCTATGTATGTGTGTGAGTGCTTTAGTCAATCTAGATCGTAAGTATGTAAAATAGTGTTTCGAGTAAAGTCGGTGTAGCTAGGAACTTTAACTTGTACGGTGTAGTCCTAGACTTTAACCTTGAAAAATAGTAAGGTTTGAAAAGTGTTTCGAGTAAAAATCAGAATAGATCGATCGTGCAATGAGAACTGTGCCCAAATTTCTTTCGTCAAGCTATCAGCTAACTTGATGAAAAAAGGCCCTTTCGCGGTAAATGAGGAAAGTATTTTTGTGTTTTATGTTTTCTGATTTATTTTTTTTGGTCTTTTGTTTTATGTACCGGAAGTAAGGGTCGTTGCCCAGCCAGTGGTTTGAAAAGTACACCGAAAGTACGGGTCGGTGCCTAATGATTTGAAAAAAAAATTACCAAAAGTATGGGTCAGTGTGCAGTGAGTTGAGAAAGTAATCGAAAGTAAGAGTCGGCGCCAAGTGAAAGTGGCTTGAAAGTAGTTGTAATGTAGTGGATGAGTTTGTTGAATACTATTTTGGCAAAGCTTAGGGATAACAATTTGTTAGACCCCATATATATATATATATTATAAAGAAGAAGAAGAAGAAAAAAAATATAGTTACATATGAGTCCTTAGAATAAGAATAAATAAAAAATAATAATAAATTCTCAACACTCCCCCTCAAGCTGATACAAATATATCTCACATATTCAGCTTGTCTAAAATGGCATGAAACGGTCGACTTCCTATTCCCTTGGTAAGAATATCGGCAAGTTGATCCGCTGTCTTTATAAAAGGAGTCCAGATGGTACCACTGGTAATATTTTCCTTGATGAAATATCTGTCACTTTCAACGTACTTGGTTCTATCATGCTGAACTGGATTATAAGCAATACTAATAGCATATTTATTATCGCAATAAAGCCTCATGTAATCCTTCAAAACTTTCAATAGAGACTTAATCCACAAGAGCTCACAAATCCCTTGGGCCACTGCCCTAAACTCAGCTTCTGCACTTGACCTGGCCACTACATTCTGTTTTTGCTTTGCCTAGTAACCAGATTAGCTCCTACAAAGGTACAATAACCAAATGTTGACCTCCTATCAGTAACAGAGCCAGCCCAGTCTGCATTAGTATAGGCTTCCACTCTAAAATCATCATTTTTTTTAAAAAGAACAGGCCCTTCCCTAGAGAAGACTTTAAATATCGAAGGATTCGAAAAACAGCCTTGAGATGAGACTCCCGAGGAGAGTGCATGAACTGACTGACAACACTAATAGTGAAAGCAATATCCGAACGAGTATGAGGCAGATATATGAGCTTACCCACTAACCCCTGATATCTCCTAGTATCAACCAATCTCCACTGGTGTCATCACTAAGCTTTTGATTGGGTTCTATCGGAGTATCACATGCTTCGCTACCAAGCATACCGGTTTCCTTCAATAGATCAAGAAATATTTCCTTTGGGAAATGAATATCCCATGTTGGGATCTAACAAGTTCAATCCCAAGAAAAAATGTCAACGCTCCCAAGTTTTTTATCTCAAATTCAGTGGCCAAATACCCCTTCAACTGTTCCATTTCTTCCAAATCGTCTCCTGTGAGCATAATGTCATCAACATAAACAATAAGAGCAGAAGTCTTACCTAGTGGTGAATGTTTGCTGAACAGTGTGTAACCAGCATGACTCTGCTTGAAGCCATATCAAAGCAATGCCTGGGTAAATCTTTCAAACCAAGCTCAAGGAGACTGCTTAAGCTCATATAGAGACTTCCTCAATCTACACACTTTTCCTCCTATTTTGGAGTCTTCAAAACCTGGAGGAACATCCATATAGATCTCCTCCTCCGAATCTCCATACAAAAAAAACGTTCTTCACATTGCACTGGTGAAGAGGCCACTCCAGGTTAGCTTCTAGAGAGAGAAGAATCCAGATTAAATTCATTTTTGCAACCAGTGCAAGGGTTTCCTGGTAATCCACCTGTAAGTCTGAGTAAAGCCCTTTGCTACTAACCGAGCTTTAAACTGCTCAATAGAACTGTCACACCCGTTCTAAAAATTTCATAGTTTTATCATGCATAATTGAAATTAGTGAGTTTATCAATGTTAGTTGATAATGGTAATGAGGTTGACTGTGAGTCAACGGTAAGGTGTCAGTGAGGACACAGGAACATGGCATTTCATGTTGCATTGGCATGGTTAAATGACATTTATTTGATTTAAATGTCATTTAACTTTATCTGAGTTTTCATGAATAGTAATTATACCTGTGTAGTATAATTTCTGGTAATTTTGATACTGTTAGATATCATTTTGAGAACTGTGGTAAGAACGTGAGCGTCACATTAAATAAAAAGGTAGGTTGTGTAGAGATTCCACAGAATTTAGTTTTTGGATGTTATTTTTGGACCCAAACAAGACTCAGTCAAAAACTTTTATAATTTCTAATTTTCACTCGTAAAGGCATGAAATGGGTGTGTGCGAAGTTTTGGGAGTTAATTAGATGTTTGAGAAACTCACGAGGAAGTAAATGCGATTCCCAAAGAGTTAGCCTATAAATAGAGGGGTGAAATTCATTATTTCACAAAACTTTATAAATATCGTTAGAGAGGAGAGAGAAAAGGGGATTTGATCTTACTGGCTTTGCGACGACAATCGGCGACCTTTCGTCTGTCAGATTTTCATCAAATTCGAGATTTGAACTCGTGGAGGTAAGACCTACATTTTGATACTACTTAGGCCATGTTTGGCAAACTTTTATAAAAATCCAAATCTAGACTTTTGGGGAAAACCCAATAAAACTATTGGAATCATCTCAAATATGAAATCTGACGATTAATTGGCCCCCTAGTCGATCCTTCAAAGTTTGAGGAAAATCGCACGAGGTATGAAGTTCTAACTTGTGAAATATAGAGAAATACATGTTTCATATTTTGACGACGAAATTGAGATCTGGGCAAAATCCATGTGTTAATTGTAGGCCCGTTGTCACACCCCAGTTTTCAGGCAATTAAATATTAGTCAAGGGAAAATCCCTAAACCAATATCTAGTTGTCCGATTATTAGAGATGATCGCAATCAAACAAACATCACACAGTCTATACAGGATAAAACTTAACTCCCAAACGCAATATACCAGTAAAATATCCAATCAATAAGGATCAAAACCTAATGTTCCAAAATCATAATTAATCTCTAAAAAAAAATCATTCAAGCAATATCTGATAAAGTCAAATGGCCCACAATGCCAAAATATAAAATATTAAAACTCTCAAATAAAAATTTTAAAAGCTAACAAGGACTTCACACTTCTCCTATTGTCAGATGCCACGAACTTCTCACTATCCTTGCAAATTCCGATCGGCTACGCTCCAAAAAGAATGCACCCGCGAGAAAAAAACTCAACGGGTCAGTCACATGACTGTTATGAGTTAAATAAAACTAATCACACACAATCTTAGTGATCGCTCATAATCCCTTACACCAACACAACAATAATAAACAAAAGATCGGGTAGGAAAGTAGTTCTGCTCACATAACGGGACAAGGGGTAGTTTCCCTTTCATGTGACGGCAATATAGTTCCTACCCGAACTAGACTGCATAAATACTTACCCTTCCTAGCTATGGTAGGCCAATACCTGCAAACACATTAGTGGGCCTACCATCCTGCATAAATAGATGTTAGTAAAAAAAAATCAAAAATCATTCTTAAAATGTTATTTAAAAAAATGAATTTATCTCCAAGAAAGAGTTGGAATTGTACAAAACTTAAAACATGAAAGATGTTCAGAATTAAATTTCCAAGGGAAGTAAGCGCCCCCGTTCATTAATTCTAAACATGTAAGTCAGAAATTAATTATTAAACTTCAGCTCATAAACACGCGATATTCAGCAGATTCTGAAATTAAATCAAAACGGTGTCAAGATGACGTTTTTAGGAAAAAGTGTAAAACACGAAAGTCGCTCGGATTGTCGTTTTACTTCAGTTTTCGTGAAACGACTCTCAATTGTGAAATTAAGTGACCAAATTATCTAATTTACTAATCTGATCCTGTTTATTATTAGTTCACAATGTTCCCAAAGATATTACGGCACACATACAAGACTACATTTAAACAAACGGATACCCACATAAGTTGATTGATATGACAAGGATTCGACTACAACAAAATATAACAAACTACATTATAACGTATAGCCGCAATTTAAGCACTACATGTGTTTTAGTTAATTAAACCTTATGTTCACCACTTCGGCCACCCATCCATGGTTCAGCCTACACATATATCCCATGTGTCTCCTAACGTAATACTAACTCCCACTCCGGTCCCAATTCCCATGGGGTATCACTGGGATTTGAGTCTACACCGAAAGTCTAGTCCTTACGTTTTTTACGTCAATAAATAATGTCTAAATACACATGAAATAGACCAACAAGCCGAACATAAGGCTTAAAAATGAAGAGACGGGTCATCCACGTAGTCGCCGTCTAATCACACAAGACGGGTCATCCACGAAGTCGCCGCCTAAACTCATAAGGAGCAGTGGTGAACATTCAAGGATTTCCTATTATTAATTTCTATAAAAAAAATCTTCACATATATGCTCTCACATTCACAAGTTTATGAAACCCAACATTAGATGAGAATGCTTACATCTCAACAAAAGTTCACGTTATATCATAATAACGAAACACGAGTTCATCCCAACACATAAATCAACTTAAACAATCAACACGTTTTTAACCTTCTAAAAACTGCTACTGAAATTTAAATCTACAGCCCAAACGGTGCAGAATCAGGGAAAACTCAAAACACGAAAAGTGTGCACAATCGCGTTTTACATAGGACACACGAACAAAATGTTAAAATTCAAAGTCACGATTGCACAATATTTTTCGGAAGTTTTCAGCAATTGTTAAAATAATAAAAACGAATTTTTACATAGCTTTTCGATATTTATCAAGGGTATTCCATGTATGTGTTCGTCAAACTATCTATACGCATAACAATCACTAATATACCAAAGTCGTGATCACAAGGTCACCAAAAAAATATCTAAGTTAATTCGAAAACAACAATATTGTGCATCCAATACAAAATTGAATTCCAACAATTAACTTAAACATATAAATATTTGGTTTACTCGCATATACATATATATATACGTGTATATATATATACACGGATACACCCATTTAACTCACCTAGGTCGCGATTAAGCACTTGAAAAATATGGTGTTGAACGGACTATGAACGCGATTCCGGATCCGAATACCCCGCGCCCTACCCTTCTTTCCTTTCTTCTTCTTCTTCTTCTTCTTCTTCTTCTTCTTCTTCTCTCTCTCTCTCTCTCTCTCTCTCTCTCTCTCTCTCTCTCTCTCTCTCGCTCTCTCTCTGTTTAGAAGTGTATTGGGGGCTAGGGTTTATTTTTTTCTCCTAAAGGTGGATACATATAACTCTTAATGATATAATTAAAGTAATTCCCGAGTTTAGGCTTATGGGTTCCTAAAAGACACACATATGACCCCGAAATGCATTTCAAAATACTTAAACAACTAGTCCAAAGGGTACCCATACCCCGGGCACTTAATTCTCATGTTAAATTCACTAACTTACTTATGGGCCTCGAAACAGTACCTGAAACTAAACTATTATTTTACAAAAATTGTAACTTGGTCATACAAATAATCTATCATACAATTTAATTAAAGCTCGAAATCTCTTGTCATGATAATAATGAAACATTAGAAGTTTGAATACAAAAACAACCGGAGAAATATTACTGGTATTACTAATAATTTAAATATGCTTACTAGCAAATTTAATTCACGGGTTCTCCAAACTTAAAATTTTTAGACACGTGTCTTACCTAGGCATACCCATATAATATTGCTAACTAAAAATAATTATTCACACACTTAGAAATTTTAGGGTTGTTACATTCTACCCTCCTTAAAGAAATTTCGTCCCGAAATTTGGGACGCGACAAACACAGATAATAAATATGCATAACGTTAAACATGGGATGAAAGGAATCTAACACTGGAGTATCGCTATTGTTTAACTCCTGATCATAATGAGACCTAGTACATCGAGAAACTAATCCAAACAAGGAAAACCTCATGTATATACCCATGGTCTCATATAGTCACTGGTTAAATTCTAAGCAGCACACACGACACAACACCAGTAAGCACATAATTTCACATAAACACTAGATATTAACAATTCATAAAAAAAAACAACAATTGATCAATTACACAAAGATATGACTACGTGCACGAACATGTTCCCCTCTTACCGTTCCCCCTGCACTACTCCTTCTCGGGGTATCCAATTATCTTGTTGATCATACATATAATCTCACTGACATATCCTTTTAGAATTCCACACTGAGAATAAGACTGAATATAATGATGCCGCTGATGATACTTCAATACTCGTCCAGATTATAATAAGTCACACAGAGGAGAATACCATTAACAATAACTCTTGAAAACCATAAAGAACAAAATTGCCCGATGGAAGCATAACTCGTGAATTCAATAATAGAATAGCAGTAGAGAATAGAGACAAAATAATCATAAGAAACCCAGAATACCCGTTGATAATATCCGCATCAGGAGATAAGAAATCCACAATACCAATAGTAATAGATTCCACATCAGAAAAATTGCAGATAATCAATAGAGATGAGAAAACCAGTTGATCACGTAAGAAGTCCATATATCCAATCTCTGCCTCCAACTCCCAAATAAGATTTTCACAGTCCTTCACATAGATAGTCATCCACATTGCTACTCCATGAGCCAAAACATCACTCTCCTCGACATGACCCCCATTGTTACAACAAAAGATGTATGCACTAACATACAAATCTAAACAGTATCATGTGTGCTCCTATAAAGTCATCTAAAAAATGACATGAATTTATGACTAACACATTACAAAGCACATAGTAGAACAAAACACATAGTACTATGAAACACATAACATCATAAAGCAAAAGAAGCACATTACAACACATAACCCCTTCCCTAAAAATCCGCAAACCTAAAGCTCTAACTAACCCATAAACCACATTCCGAGAATCACTTAGACTCGCTAAGCTAACCTTAAGCTCTGATACCAAAACTGTCACACCCCAATTTTCAGGCAATTAAATATTAGTCAAGGGAAAATCCCTAAACCAATATCTAGTTATCCGATTATTAGAGGTGATCGCAATCAAACAAACATCACACAGTCTGTACAGGATAAAACTTAACTCCCAAACGCAATATACCAGTAAAATATCCAATCAATAAGGATCAAAACCTAATGTTCCAAAATCATAATTAATCTCTAAAAAAAAAATCATTCAAACAATATCTGATAAAGTCAAATGGCCCACAATGCCAAAATATAAAATATTAAAACTCTCAAATAAAAATTTTAAAAGCTAATAAGGACTTCACACTTCTCCTATTGTCAGATGCCACGAACTTCTCACTATCCCTGCAAATTCCGATCGGCTACGCTCCAAAAAGAACGCACCCGTGAGAAAAAAACTCAACGGGTCAGTCACATGACTGGTACGAGTTAAATAAAACTAATCACACACAATCTTAGGGATCGCTCATAATCCCTTACACCAACACAACAATAATAAATAAAAGATCGGGTAGGAAAGTAGTTCCGCTCACATAACGGGACAAGGGGTAGTTTCCCTTTCATGTGACGGCAATATAGTTCCTACCCGAACTAGACTGCATAAATACTTACCCTTCCTAGCTATGGTAGGCCAATACCTGCAAACACATTAGTGGGCCTACCATCCTGCATAAATAGATGTTAGTAAAAAAAAATCAAAATTATTCTTTAAATGTTATTTAAAAAAATGAATTTATCTCCAAGGAGTTGGAATTGTACAAAACTTAAAACATGAAAGATGTTCAGAATTAAATTTCCAAGGGAAGTAAGCGTCCCCGTTCATTGATTCTAAACACGTAAGTCAGAAATTAATTATTAAACTTCAGCTCATAAACACGCGATATTCAGCAGATTCTGAAATTAAATCAAAACGGTGTCAAGATGACATTTTTAGGAAAAGTGTAAAACACGAAAGTCGCTCGGATTGTCGTTTTACTTCAGATTTCGCGAAACGACCCTCAATTGTGAAATTAAGTGACCAAATTATCTAATTTACTAATCTGATCCTGTTTATTATTAGTTCACAATGTTCCCAAAGATATTACGGCACACATACAAGACTACATTTAAACAAACGGATACCCACATAAGTTGTTTGATATGACAAGGATTTGACTACAACAAAATATAACGAACTACATTATAACGTATGGCCGCAATTTAAGCACTACATGTGTTTTAGTTAATTAAACCTTATGTTCACCACTTCGGCCACCCATCCATGGTTCAGCCTACACATATATCCCATGTGTCTCCTAACGTAATACTAACTCCCACTCCGGTTCCAATTCCCATGGGGCATCACTGGGATTTGAGTCTACACCGAAAGGCTAGTCCTTACGTTTTTGACGTCAATAAACAATGTCTAAATACACATGAAATAGACCAACAAGCCGGACATAAGGCTTAAAAATGAAGAGACGGGTCATCCACGTAGTCGCCGTCTAATCACACAAGACGGGTCATCCACGAAGTCGCCGCCTAAACTCATAAGGAGCAGTGGTGAACATTCAAGGATTTTCTATTATTAATTTCTATAAAAAAAATCTTCACATATATGCTCTCACATTCACAAGTTTATGAAACCCAACATTAGATGAGAATGCTTACATCTCAACAAAAGTTCACGTTATATCATAATAACGAAACACGAGTTCATCCCGACACATAAATCAACTTAAACAATCAACATGTTTTTAACCTTCTAAAAACTGCTACTGAAATTTAAATCTACAGCCCAAACGGTGCAGAATCAGGGAATACTCAAAACATGAAAAGTGTGCAGAATTGTGTTTTACATAGGACAAGCGGACAGAATGTTAAAATTCAAAGTCACGATTGCACAATATTTTTCGGAAGTTTTCAGCAATTAAAATAATAAAAATGATTTTTTACATAGCTTTTCGATATTTATCAAGGGTATTCCACGTATGTGTTCGTCAAACTATCTATACGCATAACAATCACTAATATACCAAAGTCGTGATCACAAGGTCACCAAAAAAATATCTAAGTTAATTCGAAAACAACAATATTGTGCATCCAATACAAAATTGAATTCCAACAATTAACTTAAACATATAAATATTTGGTTTACTCGCATATACATGTATATATATACGTGTATATATATACACGGATACACCCATTTAACTCACCTAGGTCGCGATTAAGCACTTGAAAAATATGGTGTTGAACGGACTATGAACGCGATTCCGGATCCGAATACCCCGCGCCCTACCCTTCCTTCCTTTCTTATTCTTCTTCTTCTTTTTCTTCTTCTTCTCTCTCTCTCTCTCTCTCTCTCTCTCTCTCTCTCTCTCTCTGTTTAGAAGTGTATTGGGGGCTAGGGTTTATTTTTTTTTTCCTAAAGGTGGATACATATAATTCTTAATGATATAATTAAAGTAATTCCCGAGTTTAGGCTTATGGGCTCCCAAAAGACACACATATGACCCCGAAATGCATTTCAAAATACTTAAACAACTAGTCCAAAGGGTACCCATACCCCGGGCACTTAATTCTCATGTTAAATTCACTAATTAACTTACTTATGGGCCTCGAAACAGTACCTGAAACTAAACTATTATTCTACAAAAATTATAACTTGGTCATACAAATAATCTATCATACAATTTAATTAAAGCTCGAAATCTCTTGTCATGATAATAATGAAACATTAGAAATTTGAATACAAAAACAACCGGAGAACTATTACTGGTATTACTAATAATTTAAATATGCTTACTAGCAAATTTAATTCACGGGTTCTCCAAACTTAAAATTTTTAGACACGTGTCTTACCTAGGCATACCCATATAATATTGCTAACTAAAAATAATTATTTACACACTTAGAAATTTTAGGGTTGTTACACCCGTTAATTATGCACGTGCTAAATTGTGAAAAGCATGTCTAAATTTACGCGAGCATGTTGAGTTATCTATGTGGATCAAAGGGGAGTCTTATACAAATTCATGCCGGATTAAGCTTCTCGATGTTTGAGAATTTTAGTAGCGATGGCTACTGTGCATGGTTGAAGGCTTGGACTTGCCAGGGCACTTGGGGATGTAATGGTTGTAGGCTTGGACTAGCCATTGACATCGCGGTTTAAGGCTTGGACTTGCCGCTACCGGATGAAGGCGTATTTTTCTCCCTTGCGACTATTGATGTGATTTATGAGATTAAAGCATGTTCATCATATATTGCATATGTTAGAACTTGTGCACTCAGCATATAGCTGAGCAGTGGAGATTTACTCCATTGCAGGTAAGAAGAAAGACAAGAAGAAGCGCGAGGAGTGAGGCCGATGAGACGACGGGAACCACTCTTGTTTATATATTTTTGTTTTAATCCTAAACTTGTATTAAGGATTTGGGAATTGTAAAATATGTTGTAATAGAACCTTGGGAGTTAGTCTCGTAGTATTGAACTTTGTATTCGAATACCTGTAATGGTGTTTTAAATCGCTAATTTTAGTTGTGGTGGTATCGGTTTTGGTTTGGAAGACCCTAGAGTTGGGTTGCTGCAGTTTGGGCATTTCTGCCCCGGATCAGTCGACTGGGTCCCCGATCAGTCGACTGGATCCTGTGTCGTTTTAACTACTGAAAGTGAATAGTGACAACATCAGTCGACTGGATCGTTTTTCAGTCGACTGGACCTCTGTGCTGTTTTAGCTACTAATCCAAATAGTGGAAAAACCAGTCGACTGGGTCCCCGACATAGTCGACTGGACCAACTGACGGAAATGTTGAATTTTGTTTCTGCTTGAGGCACAGTCAACTGGGCGGAGTCAGTCGACTGAAAATTTTGGGCCCTAGTTGACTGGATCAGAGTCACAGTCGACTGGACGAGTCGTTGATCTTTTGAGAACCCACTGCTTCAGGTCTTCAGTCGACTGGACCTTTGTTTTCAAAACTGATTTTTATTCTTTTGGACGCGTTCCAATTGACCAAAACTTTTTATGACCAATCTGATTTTAATGGATTTTAATAATGTTTTCCGCTGCTATTTTCTTTAAAGGAACTGGATAAGCCTTGATGGCGTGCTACGTGTCCTATTTCCGCGCATAGCGGGATAGGTCGTGACAAGAACCATCAGCATTGTGCTTCACGGTGTACACCCATTTGTACCCCCATAATGTTTTTTCCTTTCGATAATGTTGTCAACTCCCAAGTGCCACTCTTATGAAGAGCTTTCATCTTTTCAACCATGGCATGTTTCCACTTGGGATCAGCAAGAGCATCCTGGACATGATTAGTCACACAAATAGAGGAGATTTTGGACAAAGAGACTTTGTCGGAAGGAGATAAGCAAGAGTAAGACATAAAATTCAATATAGGATGTTGAGTACAAGATCTAACAACCTTACAGATAGCAATGAAAACATCTAAATCTTTAGGTTCAAGAGAGTATGTGTGGACACGCGGACTTCCACCACTTGTTTGTTTTGAAAACTTGTTTGATTTTGAATCAGAGGAAGAAAATGGTCCGTTGAAAACAGATACAGAGTCGCCACTTGGTCTTTAAGGAACCAAGAAACCTAATTTGACTCACCCAAATGGATAAAGGGCACCGGTCCTTCATAACCAAAGAACTTGGCTCGGGGTTTTGGTACGAGAGAGGAATGAGCCTTTGTCACGACTAAAACACCCTCAACTCGCCCCGTCTTTCGACGGGCCTCAATTAGCATCCAAATAATCATCTTGTACTATGTTTGGTTTGACAATTAATATTTACGATAAGTATATTACATTGCATAAGAATCTTGAAATTGGAAGATCGAAAGATAAGATATCATTCATAAGATCTAAGCCAAATATCACACAATGCAAAAGTGAAAGATCACACAAACAAACCTAGGAAAAATCGTCTAATCATGTATCAAGTAATTAAGTTTCCCTAATCTAAAGGGGACATGAATTATTCTTGAAACAAATAATCAAAGAAGTCAAAAATATGCTTAGCAAGCTAGTATGATGCATGTTATTCTTTGTGAAAAGAAGATCTCTCAATCCCCGGGACGGATGAGAAAGGATGATTAGATCGAGGGGAAGCATGGACGTGTGATCAAGTTCATTCCTTATGATCTACTTAGATTAGGAGTCACAAAAGCCCCAAATCTTGCATGAATGCAATGTATGATCCTAAAATGTGCAAAGGTTGTAGTGTGTTTTGTGTACATGGATTTCTAGAATGACTTGGAAGTCTAAAATGTGTATGGATGAATGAATGAAATCAATATGGGATATGTACAAATGTAGTATGAACTACTTCCTAAGATATGAACTAATTTGGAGTGCATGTAAGCACCAAATCAAAGAATGAAAGTTAAAAGGTGCTTGCTGTGAATAGTGGACAGAACAGTAACATGATCTTGAAAAAATGGAAAAGAGGGGTTAGGAGTGTTTTCAATGCATGATATTTTATGCGGATCTTCCTTATTGTGTCTAGAACACTACCCAAAAAGCCAATCTTTAATAACTATCACAGATTGAGAGAAATCATATAAACAATGAAGGTTACTCAGAAACAGAGTCCGTAATGTCGACTGAAATGTTGAAATATCTTAGAAAATGAAACCAAATGATCTAGGGGCCCATTTTATACAGAAAGTTCCCTAAGACATTGAAGTTTAAGGGAAAAATAAGTTGGGACCACCCCGTTTGGAAAATATTTCTAAAAAAGAAGTTGGAAGTTGCCCAAGCTGCTGTGACAGCAGAGGCAGAATATCTGGAAAGAATGTTTGGGTCCAAATGGACCATTTTCAAGTACTTCCAAGTCA
This sequence comes from Hydrangea macrophylla, assembly GCA_033977485.1. NCBI lineage: Eukaryota > Viridiplantae > Streptophyta > Magnoliopsida > Cornales > Hydrangeaceae > Hydrangea > Hydrangea macrophylla. The sequence goes on along the minus strand of CM066992.1, from coordinate 7,291,857 downwards.
AACCAAAAATCATGGGTGTTCTCCAATGGGTTAGGAAGCCTTTCCAAGTGGTCTTGCATCCATATGTTGAATATTGAGTTCTAGAGAAATCTTTGAACTCAGATCATTCACTGTTTTGACTCACTGTTTTGAAGATTTTGGACAAACTAGAGTTTTCTTTCTTGAGATCAAAATGAGGGGTTTTAAGAGGGGTTTTGAAATAGATGTTTTGGAAGTATGTCTTTGTAGACACCCCATTTTGTCGGCTATCAGATTTAGGAGACCCGTAGCTTGGTGGTTCACAATGATCGTAAAAGACTCAAAAGGACTCTCGGAAGTCAGCTCTATCTCTCAGAATGCTCAGAATGACCAAAATGCCCTTGAAAGTCCGAAAACTCCCAGATTTGGTTCCAAAGTTCTGAAAACATGCTTCGTCGTAAGAAAAGTGATAAAATGAGTTTTTAAATAAAACCGGAAGAAATCGTCAGCTCCCAGAGACCCCCGGAAGTTCCCCGAAAGTCCCCGTTGACCGGTTTGACCAAGGTTTGACCAGGTTTGACCAGAGTTTGACCAAGTTTGACCAAGTTTGACCAAAAATGTCTGAATTCACTAGAACCATTCTAAATCATGAGAAAAGTATTAAAACAAGTTCCAAAAGAAAATCGAGCGAAAACATCAACTCCTGGGAGCTCCCAGAGGTTCCCAGGACTTCCCGGGAATCCCAGGTTTGACCGGTTTGACCAAGATTTGACTTTGGAATCGGGGAACCGAAACAATTTTCAAATATTTTTCATGGATACTAGAGGTCAATAGCTTTCCAACGGTATATCGCACATAATTTCTGGATTTAAAACGAATTTATTATGAATTTCCAAAGGCGAAAAAGGCGATCAAATCGGCTTTTATCGCGAATACCGCAAAACTTTTCAAAGTGACCTATCCCCGAACTATTGTTTATGTAAAGTAGACTCCATTACCTTTCCAACGGTATATCACAACCTCAATTTGGAGTTCGTACGCATTTTCTGTGAATTTTGGACGAAATAGGGCCTTTTCGCGAATACCGGAACTTCGGGGGGCCTAAACAGCATTATCCAGACGAAGGGAGGAGCAGTGCCGCCGCGGCACTGGCCCACTGCCGCCGCGGCAGTGGCCCAGTGCCGCCGCGGCACTCCCCTCCAGAACAGTAAGTTTTTGTAAATACTTTTGTGGTCCCATTTTGATTAATTAAAATCCAAAACGACGTGGTTTCATGATTTCAGATGTTTGGGACCAATGGGAGTACTTTCTAAATCCCAAAAACACCCCAAGTTGGCCTATATAAACACCCCATTACTCCTCATTTTGGGGGGAGTCAAATGCAAGTTTAGAGAAAGTTTGGGAGAGAAAGTGTAGAGATAAGGTTAGAGTGGAGAGAAAAGAAGCTTTCTTCTTTGATTTTTCAAAACAAAAGTGAGTTTCTAACTTTGTTTTTACTTCATTACTTCCATTTACTTCAACATTCAATACTCCCAACCACCATTTTAGTGAGCATTCAAGAGTGTGGAAGCTTCTTCCATGTCTAGTGTCATTACATATGAGTGATACACCAATCTACAAGTCTCATGCTTCATGAATATCATCTATTGATTATCATCTACTTGCTTGATTATATATATGTTCATCTCTCCTTATCTCATTTCTTTTTCTCTTCTTTATTTACTTACTAGTTCATCATCATCTAAGTGATGACATGAAGTTTGGGGTGAGTGAATCCTTATGGATAGTAGCTCTTGACCTCAAAAACATGTTTGATAGATGATGATCATAATCTCAATACTTCCAAGGTATTCTTGGAATGTATTGAAGTTATGCCCAAAAATAAAATAAATCTCTCCAACAATCTTGGAGGTTCTTAAATGATGAGTTTGATGTAGGTATCCTAAGTGGCTATGATCCTCATTGAGTGTTGAAAACATGTTTTCAAAACATCTATTCCAAAACCCCTCTCAATCCCTCTCATTTGGTTTCAAGAAACTAAACTTTGTTTTCTCCAAAATCTTCAAAACAATGAGTCAAAACAGTGAGTGAGTTGAGTTCAAAGATTTTTCTAGAACACAATACTCAACATATGGATACAAGGCCACTTGGAAAGTCTTCCTAACTCATTGGAGAACACCCATGATTTTTGGTTTGACTTGGAAGTACTTGGAAATGGTCCATTTGGGTCCCAACATTCCTTCCAAACATTCTGTTTTTTGCTGTCACAGCAGCTAGGTCAACTTACGACCTCTTTTCCAGAAAACTTTTCCAAAAGGGGTGGTCCTAACTTATTTTTCCCTTAAAATTCAATGTCTTAGGAAACTCTCTGTATAAAATGGGCCTCTAGATCATTCTTTTTCATTTTCTAAGATTTTCTAACATTTCAGACGACAGTACGAACTCTGTTTCTGAGTGACCTCTATTGTTTGTGTAATTTCTCTCAATCTGTGATAGCTATTCAAGATTGGCTTTTTGGGTTGTGTTCTAGACACAATAGGGAACATCTCCATAAAAAATCATGCATTGAAAACATTCCTAACCCCTCTTTTCAAATTCCAAAAGATCATGCTACTGTTCCGTCCACTATTCACAGCAAGTACACTTTAACTTTCATTCTTTGATTTGAGGCTTATATGCATTCCAACTTAGTTCATATCCTAGGAAGTGGTTCATACTATATTTGTACACATCCCATGTTAATTTAATTCATTCATTCATACACATTTTAGACTTCTAAGTCATTCTAGAAATCCATGCACACAAAACACACTACAACCTTTGCACATTTTTAGATACATACATTGCATTCATGCAAGATTTGGGGTTTTTGTAACTCTTAATCTAAGGAGATTATAAGGAATGAATTCGATCACTCGTTCATGCTTCCCTTTGATCTATTCATCCTTTCTCATCCATCCCGGGGATTGAGAGGTCTTCTTTTATCAAAGAATAACATGCATCATTCTAGCCTTGCTAAGCATATTTTGATTTCTTTGCTTATTTGTTTCAATAACAATTCATGTCCCCCTTTAGATTAGGAAGTCTTGATTATTTGATACGTGATTAGACGATCTTTCCTAGGTTTATTTGTGTGATCTTTCACTTTACATTGCATGATATTTGGCTTAGATCTTATGAATGATATCTTGTCTTTTGATCTTCCAATTTCAAGTTTTTCTTATGTGATGTAATATACTACAATAGTATTAATTGTCGAACCAAACATAGTATAAGATGATTATTTGGATGCTAATTGAGGCCCGTCGAAAGACGGGGCGAGTTGAGGGTGTTTTAGTCGCGACAAAGGCTCCTTCCTCTCTCGTACCAAAATCCCGAACCAAGTTCTTTGGTTATGAAGGGCCGGTGCCCTTATCCGCTTGGGTGAGTCAAAATTAGGTTTCTTGGTTCCTTAAAGACCAAGTGGCGACTCTGTATCTGTTTTCAACAGACCTTTCGTTTTCTTCCCTTGATTCAAATCAATTTCTAAACAATCTCAAACAAGAGAGAAGTGGTCCGATTCCGCGTGTCCACAATCTGGCGACTCTGTTGGGGATTTTTATTTTAAAAACAAAATAACACAGAGGTTTGACTCATAAGAAGCATCCTTAAAATCATCTTTTTACTGTGTTTGGTTCACCGCATTGCACTCTTGCATTTCCCCCTCCGACTGTGTCTGAAACGCGGCGCTGACATTGTTCAGGTCTTGCTGTGCCAGGGCACAAGTCACCGTTGATACTGTACCTCCCAAGGTATATCAAAAAGAGTAAAAACCTCCGTACTGTCTCCCTGACGGTATATTGGAACTCTCGTCAACGGACCCTCTTTGACTAAACCCAACCTTTGCATATAGATTCCTGTAGAACCTTTCATAGGACTGTTCATTTATCTTTTCAGATAGGACAACATGATATAACTGCTGTATGCCCTGATGGGATTACCTGAGCGATGTAGACGCTTGTGTGACATAGAACAGAACCTCTTTCTTATGATTCCCAAGGCAATCACTCACATGTGGTCACATTGAGTTGACCTGCCTAAGCATCATGACAAGGATGTCTGCTCCATGCTCGCAAAGATATACACCGCAAACCTCGTTTGTCGGTCTTGAGACATAGGAGTATGAAAACCTGCTAGAAAGTATGATCACTATAACCGTACTTACCAGTTTCCCGGAAACTCTGTCCAAATATCCCAGATATAATTACATTAACCAGTTTCTCCCAGAAACTCTGTATCCCAGATATGACCATATTGACCAGTTTCTCCCAGAAACTCTGTCCGAATATCCCAGATATAACTACATTAACCAGTTTCTCCCAGAAACTCTGTCCGAATATCCCAGATATAACTACATTAACCAGTTTCTCCCAGAAACTCTGTCCGAATATCCCAGATATAACTACATTAACCAGTTTCTCCCAGAAACTCTGTCCAAATATCCCAGATACAACCACATTGACCAGTTTCTCCCAGAAACTCTGTCCGAATATCCCAGATATGACCATATTGACCAGTTTCCCACAGAAACTCTGTCCAAAATTTCCGGAGTATCTCGGAAATCCATGTCATCCCTCGGTGATCATACTAGAAAGTAAGGTTAGCACACTCTGTATGGCTAGGACCTTATTTGTTTAGCTGCTATCTGTTAGAAATAGGAGCATCATATAGACTAGGGCTTACATCCGCATGTTTGTCCCATTCGCATGCACTATTCCCCATCAATTTGCACGCACTATTTCGAGTCGGTCCACATCACTATCTTTGTCTGCCTAGAGTCACCACTGTCAAAGATCTAATCTAGCCCTTTCAAAATCTGTCAGGTCAGTATAGATTCCCAAGGTCAGCAGTCAGGGTCTTATTCGTGGGTCAGAAGTGCGGATAATCGGTTAATCAGAATCAGTCCGACAGCTTACGTCAGTATGAATAGGGAAGAGTTGGAAAACAAGGTTACTGAATTGGGAGCGACTATAAGCCAACAATCAGACAGTCTAGCCCAAGTCCTAAAATTCATGGAAGAACTGAAGCAGCAACAGCCGCGACCTCCGCCCGAGTTTCCGCCACCAGGGTTTGAACCTCCTCTACATGAGAATAATGGGGAGGAAAACTGGTTTCAAGGGGTCCCACCGCTTACGTATGAGAAGAAGCTCCAAGAAAAATTGGACAAGGTCGATAAACTGGAAAGCGTACTCAGGAAAAGCAAGGGTATCGACGATTACATGTTAGATCTGGAAGGCCTCTTCGAGCCTGTCAAGCTGAAACTGCCAGAGAATTTCAAAATGCCTGCCATCGATCGCTTTGATGGAACGGGAAACCCGAAAAGCCACGTGAAGCTATGTATGAGTATCTTTCAGTCCATGGGTTGCACCCACGAGCACATTGCGATGCTATTCCCGCAAACTCTGGCAAAATCTGCACTATCGTGGTTCCTAACCTTGGAAGCCTCCAAAACCCGGGCCTGGGAGGACATTGTTCGAGTCTTTGTCGATCATTACTCTTATAATCAAGAGCTGGACGTCACCATCAGGGATTTGGAAACAACCCGGCAAAGCAACAATGAATCCTTCGCTGCATTTCTGAGCAGATGGAGGAACAAGGTAGCCCAAATGACCCACCGGCCAATCGAGAAAGAACAGGTAAGGATGCTCATCCGGAATCTGCAGCCGCTCTATCATGAGAAATTATTCTACCAGTCCATCTCCACCTTTGAGGAGTTGTTTGAAGTCGGAACCCGAATCGAAGATGCTATCAGGGAGGGGAAGATCAAGAAGGAAGACCCTCCGAGTCAGCCAAGAAGGCCCAACTACTCCCGGAATCCCCCGGATGTCAATGCCCTTAGCGGCCAACCCATGGCATATCCTCCAAGGCCATACCAACCCTCCAACCAGGCAAATTCCTCCAACCGCCCTTTCCAGAAAAAGCCCCTTCGCAGTTTTGCCAAGCTAGAAATCTCTCTCTCCTCGGCCCTAGATCGCCTCCTCAAAAAAGGCCATCTCCAATTACTCCAGCCTCGAAATACCCCGCTCCCGCCTAACTGCGATATGTCCAAGCGATGTACTTACCACCAAGCCCCCGGCCATAACACTGATGATTGCATGCGCATCCGCCACGACATCCAAGACCTCATCGACCAGAATATCATCGAGCCGCCACCAAAGCAGCCTCATATCACCCAAAATCCCCTACCAAACCACTAAAATGTCAACCTCATTGAGTCCAGTCCCGTACCCTTCAACCCTGCTACTTATATCACCCCCCTAGGACAACCCTTGCTTTACATTGACATCCCGGATTCTGAGGGGATTCATCTGATCGAAGGGGAGAATGACGAGTGGCAGCAGCAGCTTGACGACGAGCAGGACTTGTTCTTCCTGGAAGAGCATGACCTAGGGGCGGTAGACCTCAAATGGTATGATCCTAACGACGAGAGTGATGCTTCCATCTGGAACGAGCCAGAAAAGCCATTTGTGGGAACGGATTGTGATTGGTTTAAAAAGGATGGGACTGTAGAAGGGCCTACTCCTGCTGAGATTGATCACCTAACCAGGTCAGGCCGCCATTATCAGCCTCCACAGCCTGCCACCGAAGCCATCGAAAAAGGTCCAGTTAAAGACAAGGGGAAGGGCAAGATGGATGAGGTCATCGAAGAAGACAATGAGCTGATCAAGCAGCTAAAGAAAACCCAAGCGCATCTCTCGATGTGGGATATTATGGTGACATCCTATAAGCACAGGCAAGCCGTGTTAAATGCCTTGGCTGGGATTGAAGTCCCCATCGACGCCGCACCGGAGGACATGGTAGCTTTCTTGGGTGCACTTACCCCCGACCCCATCATTACATTCTCCGACGAGGACCTGCCGCCAGAGGGATCCGCGCATAACAAGGCGTTATACATTACTGTGGGATGTAAGGAGCAACAGGTGCCGTTTTGTCTAGTCGATACAGGTTCTGCTTTGAATGTTTGTGCCTTAAGAACTGCCACTGCTTTGGGGGTCAGTATCCTCGACATTACACCATCTGTGCAATCCGTGAGGGCCTATGACAACACTAGAAGAAATGTGATGGGAACTGTTTCTCTCCAAATCCGGGTAGGATCTTTGGTGAGCACCGAGATTTTTCAAGTCATGGACATACCTGCCTCGTTCAATCTGCTAATTGGGAGACCCTGGCTTCACGCCAACAAAGCTGTATCATCCACTGTGCATCAAATGATCAAGTACATTCATGAGAGGGAGGTAAAGGTCATCCTCGGTAATAGTTGGGGAAGTGAGGCCTTCCCGAATTACGCTCCCATTTTTGAAGTCCAAATACCTGAACTGGAAGAAGGAGAAATCGGAGGATTCTTCATGGAAGAAGTTCATGTGATCGAAGACGAAGACCGATTCCCTGAGGTCCACTCCGCAGTCGTCAACATTGTCCGTAAGATGAACTACTTCCCCGGAATGGGGTTGGGTCGGCGCCAGCAAGGAATTCGGGAATTCCCGCAGATCAAAGGACAACAAGGCACTTTCGGGTTGGGGTACAAGCCCACTGATGAGGACGTCGAGCTACAAAGGCCATGGAAGAAGAGGGTGAAGGGTCTCCCGCCATACCGCAAGACTTTAAATGGACAATTCGTCAAGGAAGGGGATGATTTCCCTTACTTCGGGTTCCCTGAACCATGGATCCATCGAACCACCGGGAGAAGGCACCCTGGGCTTGAAATCTTCGCTGACTGCGAGAGGCCCCCATATCAAGACCCGTTCTACCCCGAAGAAGTTGAAAAGACCCCAGAGGAAGACTGGTTAAAATACCTTGACACTGAGGCGATCAAGAAGATGTGGGAAGAATCCGCTGAAGAGGAAGAGAAGAAGAGGGCCAAGAGCCAAGATGATCAGATCAAGCCTGCTGAGGAGGGTCTGAGCAACCAGGCTGTAGAGTCATCTGTCTGTGTCTCCCAATCCCCTATCCCCCCAAAGTCTGTACTACCAGTTATCGAGTCTGTACTGGAGTCGGCTGCTGTAAGCCCACCACTATCCAATGTAATCACTTCACCTGTCATGAATGAAATGAAAGATGATTCTGCTTACTCCTCTGTGTCTGACACTTGTGAATGCACAGATCCCTCCGAGGATCTCCCAATCGAACTAAAGCAACTAATTGAAAAACCACCTGCTTATGAAATAATCGAAGATACTTTATCAGTTAACTTAGGTGAAATAGATAATCCACATATTGTGCAAATTGGCTCAACCCTTAATAAAGAAGAAAAAGAAAAATTAACCCTCTTGCTAAAAGAGTTCAAAGATGTTTTTGCTTGGTCTTACGAAGACATGCCTGGGGTCGATCCCGACATCGTCCAACATCATATTCCTCTCCTCCCTAATTCTAAACCTGTCAAGCAGAAACTGAGGCGCATGAGACCGGAATGGGCACTCAAGGTTAAAGAAGAGGTGGAGAAGCAGTTCAAGGCAGGGTTCATCATTGTCACCGAATACCCGAAATGGGTTGCCAACATCGTGCCAGTCCCGAAGAAGGATGGAAAAGTTCGTGTGTGCGTCGACTTTCGTGATCTGAACAAGGCCAGTCCCAAGGATGACTTCCCGCTTCCCCACATTGACGTTTTGGTAGATAACACCGCAGGACATGAGCTACTGTCTTTCATGGATGGCTTCTCAGGGTATAATCAGATTCTAATGGCGCCAGAAGATCGGGAAAAGACGACGTTCACCACCCCTTGGGGAACCTACTGTTATAGAGTAATGCCCTTTGGGCTCAAGAACGCAGGGGCAACGTACCAAAGAGCTGCCACCACTCTGCTGCATGATATGATTCACAAAGAGGTAGAAGTATATATAGACGACATGATTGTAAAATCCAAGGATAGAGAAGGGCACCTGGTAGCGCTGGAAAAGTTCTTCGAAAGGTTGCGCAAATACAAGATGAGGCTGAATCCAAAGAAATGCACTTTCGGCGTAACCTCCGGTAAACTCCTGGGTTTTCTCATCACACAAAGGGGAATAGAGGTGGACCCCTCTAAGATCAAGGCAATCCTCGAAATGACGCCACCACGGAATGAAAAAGAAGTAAGGGGGTTCCTCGGAAGAATCCAGTTCATCAGCCGCTTCATTTCTAAGCTCACAGCTACATGCGATCCTCTGTTCCGATTGTTGAGAAAAGGGGAGAAGTTCCAATGGGATGACCAATGCCAAGCCGCTTTCGACAAAATAAAAGCCTACCTTCAAAATCCACCTGTCCTTTCACCACCCACTCCTCATAAGCCCTTATTCCTTTACCTGTCTGTCTCCGAAAATGCCATGGGTTGCATGCTAGCCCAAGAAGGAGAAGAAAGCCACTCCGAAAAAGCCATATATTACCTTAGCAAGAGGATGACTGGGTATGAGCTCAACTATTCTACCCTCGAAAAAACATGTTGGGCCTTGGTTTGGTGTACTCGCCGACTAAGGCACTACATGCTGGCCTTTCCGGTTGTGCTCATATCCCACATGGATCCTCTAAAATACCTTCTCAAAAAACCCGCCCTGACCGGTCGTATATCCCGTTGGTTACTTCTATTATCCGAGTTCAATATCAAGTATGTTACGAGCAAGTCAGTAAAAGGGAGAACCGTAGCTGAGCATCTCGCAGAACATGCCATTGACTCCGAAGAAAGTGGGGACTTTCCGTTTCCAGACGAGAGCATCATGGAAATCAAGGAAGAACAGTGGAAGTTGTACTTCGATGGAGCAGCCAATATGAAGGGATACGGAGTGGGGATGATTCTCGTATCACCAAGTGGGGACCATACTCCGTTGGCAGTCAAGCTCAATTATAACTCCACCAACAACACCGCTGAGTATGAAGCATGCATTCTGGGAATGGAAGCAGCCTTAGAGCTGAAAGTTCAGAAGTTGGATGTCTTCGGGGATTCAAACCTCATCATATCACAAGCCAGAGGAGAATGGAAAATAAAAGAAGAAAGGTTGAAGCCCTATCATGATCATCTCGACCAACTCAAGAGGCAGTTCGAAAATATCACATTCCTCTACTTGCCCAGAGAAGAGAACCAACTGGCAGATTCCTTGGCCACTCTAGCATCGATGATCAAAATTCCTGTGGGAGTCAGGATGATGCCCTTGGTAATTGAGCAGAGGTACGAGCCTTCGTTCAGCATGATCTCCACAATCGAAGAAGAAGAGAATGAAACACCGTGGTACCAGGACATCTGGAATTTCATAGAAAAGGGGATGTATCCCCAAGAATCCACCGAGAGAGACAAAAGGGCAATTCGAAGATTCGCAGCGCAATTCATCATTTGCAGCGGGAAACTGTTGAAGAAAGGATACAACGGTCACAACCTGACTTGCTTGTTTGGGAAGAGCTCCAGAAGAATGATGGAAGAAATACACGAAGGGGTATGCGGCCCACACATGAACGGCCACATGCTGGCCAAGAAAATCGTGAGACAAGGATACTACTGGACAACATTGGAAAAAGATTGTTGCGAATACGTGAGAAAGTGTCACAAGTGCCAGATTCATGCAAACATGATGCACGTGCCACCATCCCTTCTGTACAGCATGACTTCACCTTGGCCATTCTCAACCTGGGGAATCGATATTATTGGTGAAATCGTTCCGAAGGCCTCAAATGGAAATCGGTACATCCTGGTAGCCATAGATTACTTCACAAAATGGGTAGAAGCTGCATCTTACACCAAGTTGGGGGCCAAGGAAGTGGCCAAATTCATCAAGAGAAATCTCATCTGCCGTTATGGAGTTCCTCATGAGATTATTTCGGATAACGGAAGTCATTTCAAGGCAGAAGTCAGGGACCTGTTCGAGGAATACAAAATCACCTATCACAAGTCATCGCCATACCGACCACAGACCAATGGGGCAGTCAAAGCTGCAAACAAGAATGTCAAGGCCATACTGCAAAAATCAGCGGATACCTACAAAGACTGGCATGAAAAGCTACCATTTGCACTTTGGGGATACAGAACATCGATAAGAACGTCCACAGGAGCGACTCCTTACTCACTAGTGTATGGGATGGAAGCGGTACTGCCGGTGGAGATAGAATTACCATCCCTACGCGTGATGGCAGAGTGTGAAATTTCTGAATCAGATTGGTTGAGAGAAAGGTATGAAGAATTGGCCCTCATAGATGAAAAGCGTCTGGCGGCAGTCGACCATGTCCGAATCTATCAGAAGAGGATAGCCCGTGCCTTCAACAAAAGGGTTCGCCCAAGGAAGATTGTCAAGGGCGACCTTGTCCTTAAGGAGTTGCGAGCTCCGATCTTTGATCCCCGTGGGAAGTTTAAGCCAAAATGGGTCGGCCCTTATATCGTCAAGACTGTTCTTTCCGGAGGAGCAACTTATCTCATGGACCTCGATGGTGTCGAATTCAAAGAACCGATCAACATGGATCGCCTCAAAAAGTACTATGCTTGACTATCCAATAACCATTCCTTTCAAGCCTTGCCTTGAACTACGCTCGACCTGATTCCCACTCGGGGATACGTAGGCAACCACATCGGTTCGGTCGCTCCACCAACAAAAATAACCTTTCCTTTCAAAACCTTGGCTCGAACTACGTCGGACCTGATCCCCGCTCGGGGGTACGTAGGCAGACTTTCAAAAAGAAAAAGAAGGATGGCTCGCTAGGTCGAAAATCCGAAAGGACGCCTAGGCAAAAATTAGAGCTAAATCCAAAGTGAGCAATAACAAAAGAGAGAAAATAGCTCGCTAGGTCACCTCCTTGGTGCCTAGGCAAAAATTATGAGCACGTGAGAAAATAAAGTCGCGGTCCTTACCATAACCCAAAAACCACCCTCCACACTAGGGGCAAACTTCGGCCACTCGCCTCGTTTGCCTGAACCTCTTCTAAACTAGGGGCAAACGTCGGTCATCTACCTCGTTTGCCTCACAACCATATATATCCCAAACTAGGGGCAAACTTCGGCTACCCGCCTCGTTTGCCTCTAACAACCCCAGCATGCTCAAGCAAGTACCAAAAGCAACAACTAAATTGAAATCTCAAGTTACAACATGTTTTCAGAAAGCTAAAATGCATAAAATGAGATTCCCAAAATAACCAAGGTTCACCGATAAACAAACTTTGAATATTACATAAGCAGGAATAATCAAAGAAATAAAAAAAAAAAAAAAAAAAAAAAAAGTCTTTCAAAAAGCAACCACATGTTCAAAGACGCTTGGAGGAATGAGCAGAATCAGTCAGGACTAGTTTTGTCTTAGTGTCTTTTATTTCTTCAAAGGTCTTTAGAAGAAGGCCTTTACTCGGTCAGTCCAACCATCAATAAAAGCAGTAATAGTGGTAGCTCTGATCCTGGAAGCAAAGACCCTCTCAGTAAACCCTCGGGGAACCTCCTGAACCTGTCCATACTGTCTGGCCAAACGGCGAGGATGATAGAAAGAAGTCTCTCTCAGACCCATCAACCACACTCTCTGGTGACCCCTGAGGCTCGTGGTGATAGCATAGAGGCCCCAACGCCTCACGATCCAGCAAATGTCAGCCTCAGATAAGGTGCTCATCATGCCCACCCAATCGGCAAAGGTATAGTAAGAATGAAGCATGGCTCGACGAAAGTAAACTGGTGGTATACGGCCCGTCCACAGCTGAAGGCGCTCGTAAAGCCAAGCCTGTAACACCAAAGGCGCCCCAGAAAGAAGAGGAGTCCCTTGATTGAAGGCATTATCCAAACCGTTCAGAGTTTCAGCTAGAACCATGGCCATGGGATTCCTGCTAAGTTTCAGCCCAAGGCACACATGCACCAAGTCAACAGAAGTGCTCGAGAACAGGAAGTGCAAAGTCATGCACAATATCAAAGCAGCCCCACGGGAAGCATCATACATGCTGGGATTCCCAGGACTGGCATACCGGGCAATAATAGAAGCAATGTTGAGAACCTCACCTTGAATCAGCCGGCGGGAAATAGTGACAGAGCAATTCAGGTATTCAGCCAAGGCTCGCGTAGGGCTGAGGGTATCAGCAGAAGGGAGAATCAAGTCGGAGTCAGAATCATAGCCGAGAATAGCGCAGAACTCCTCAAGCATGGGGCATATTTCCAGGCCGTTGAAGTTGAAGACATGGTTCACTGGGTCCCAGTGAGCAATGGCAGCACGCAAGAATTCTGTATTCAGGGTCATCTGGCGAAGAAAAAACAGCTCGGTCAAGCCGTAGCTAAAGAGGTTGATCCGCTCCACGCCATCCGTAATATTCAGCCAAGCCGTGAGATGAGCAGGATCATACAAAGCCATATTTTCTGTCACGGCCCTAGCAAAATTCAAAATTTCGGCAGCACCTCCCCGTTTCACGGACTATCCCACCTGCAAGGCAAAAGCACTCACTATCACAAAACTGCCCATCGCAGTAACATCCAGCAATCACAATGCACATATATCAACAAGCATACAACTGCGCCTCTAAACCGGAAGATATCCGGCCTAGGAGGCAAAACATCATAATACTCTGGCAAAAGGTCACAAATTGTGCTACACATCGTCCTACACTGTCCTAATAATCATATCCTCAGTACAACCCAATCGAAAACAGGAAAAGAAAATAAAATAATAATCCCCGCTTAGGAAGCCTCAGTCCTCCTCTTCTTCGTCCTCCGTCGGACCACCCGGAGTATACGTCGGCGACGGCCTCCTCCTACCGCCTCTACATCTTGGACCAGTCCTCGATGAGCCAGCCCCGCCTCCACGATACTGCACACACAAATAAAAATGAGGGCAATCAGTAAGGGAACAACAAAAAAGTACAAAAACAGAGTCGAGTCAGAGACTTACCAAGGACGCCATCTGATTGGCGGCAAATTGCCGCATACCATCCATCTGTCAAAATAAAAAATCCAGGGTTAGAACCTTGTAACCTTAAGAAAGTGCAAAATTAGGGACATACCCGGTGGTCTCGTGTAAGGACCAGGGACCGTAGGCTAGCCGCCAAGGCGTGACCCTCCTCAGCATAACTCCAAGGAACGTTGAGGACGCCCGTTGGCTGAGTAGGGTACCCACATGTGACTCGCGGCACCTCCATCATTTGGGGAGTGCCATCAGCGCCTAGAACATTGACAGTCCAATCCCAAGGAGGGATAGGGTCGGGAGCCTGAGGAGCCTGTCTCCTGTACATCTCACGAAGCTGCAGGCACAGAATAAAATAGATCAAAAACATGAGCAATGAATATAAACAAAAAATACAAAAAGAACTCACCTCCAGGAGTGGGAAGTTAGGCATCAGGAAACGGCCACGGTAAGCCTCATAACTGGTCTCAGAAAGAAAATGGTCCCAAACATCGGTACCAGCTAAAGCCGCCAGCAGAGCATCTCCAGAAAGGTCACTAGCATCCATCACAGGAGGATCATGAGGGACGCGATACTGGGAACCACCAACCACCTGCCGAGACACCCGCTCACCAAGGAACCACTGCCTGCACTCAGTACTCTCCAGCAGAAGGCGGCAAGAGGTAAGAGATTTAACCGCTTGTATCTCCTCAGTGGCGGCATAAGCGACGCCCTCCCAAGGCGTCCAATCAACACTAGAGGCTGTCAACCCAGTTAAGAAGTTCCGAAGCAAAACAATCCGATGGGCCCCGCTCTTCACCCCAACAACGTCCCTCCGCCATCTCAAGCCTCGTGGGAATAGAGGCACAGGAGCCATACCATCCTCATCCTCGCCTGACTCGTCCGCTGGGGAGGGAGCCAACATCTTCAAGTATTCAAAACTCCAAAGCTGCACAGACAAAGGAGAAATCAGAACAGGTATGAAAATCAAAGAGATGGAAAATAAAAGAAGAAGCAGTGCATACCTCCCAAGCTCGCCAGAATCCCCCAGTAGATTTAACATCGCCCCGAGAAACCTCCCCCATATGCTTGTAGAGATGGGCCAGGGCAGCACCGCCCCAGTTGTAGGAGGGGATCTCATCAATGGTCGCCAGGCAAGAAAGGAGCCTCAAGCTCACCCGGTCGTTCCTTGTCGCAAAGATGGAGCACCCGAGGACATACAGAAGGTAAACCCTCCAAAGCTGGGAATTGTTCAGATTGTGATTACCTCTACCATAGGCCCGGTAAAGCCAGCCGCAGGGGAACCAATGCCTCTCCAAGTTGGGGGGAACAGCCCCAATCAACATCTCCACCGCCTCCGGGTCAATCTCATAAAAATAGTCCAGAACCAGGCGCTTCCCGCCGACCCTCAAGCCCGTGATCATGGAGAAATCAAAAGGCGTCATAGTCATCTCTCCGAACGGCAGGAGGAAAGTATTGGTAGTGTCCCACCACCTCTCGGCCAGTGCATAGAAGTGAGCCAGATCGTTGCTACTTTTCGAAACCAAGCGGACGAAGCCTCCGAACCCGGCATCATCAACCATCCTCTTAACGGTGGGCGAAAGCTGGGTATACCATAAGAAAGCATGGGCAAGGCTACCATGGCCTTTCAAGGCCACTTCCGGCACCTGCACACAACAAAGGCGACAAAAGATGCACAAAATCACTATTCACAACCCGAGAGCAAAAATTCACAAAATCAACATTTGAGCACAAGTCGAGCTTCTAACGGTCTCTAAGTGCACACTACGGCTCACAAAACTAGCATAGTACATAAAAGTGGTCCTAAAATGTCGAAAGTTTCACATACCAAGCTCGCTAGAGCCGCGGCCAAAAGGTGGTGTTGGGGGTCTCGCAAAATCACGTCCGGGGTGTGCACCTCGGCCTTCATCCGTCCCTTGGCCTTCTTAGACGGTCTCCTTGAGCTCGAAGCCATGGATCTACAAGAAAAATGGAAGTCACATTTAAACTTTCTTCTTGAAAAATTGGGCGAACCAAAACACCAATCAAAAATCCAACTACGGGGAAAGATTACTCACCTGAGCACGCACAAGCTGCGTTTTGGTGAATTTTGGCTTCAAAAACACCTCAAAATGGCCAAGAATGAGCTTGGAGAGCTCAAAAACCCGAAATATAAGAAGATGAAGTCCGGCCACCCAGTGCCGCCGTGGCACTGGCCAACTGCCGCCACGGCAGTGGCCCAGTGCCGCCGCGGCACTGCTCCCCGTGGGCCCCGCGTCGCTCCGTTTTGCTCCGTTTCGCCCCGTTTTGGCCTTTTTCAGCCCGTTTTTGGCCCCGATCAGCCCCGATGGCCCATTTCAGTCAAGATTTATGAGGTTTTACCCCAAGCAGACTAAAAGTTGTCAGAACTACCTCCAGCAGGCAAAAACTGGGAAAAATCGGCTCCCGAAGACCCGAATCGGTCGTTTCAGGACAATCGTCGCGAATTCCGATAATTCTGGTAACTGATCCTGGTTTTTAGTTATTGCACCGAAGAAAGAAAAGAGATTCCCCGTGAACCCTGCATCATCCTCCGAGGACAAAAGCAGACAGATACCAGCTCCGAGAGGCCCTGACAGGCTCTCTTGGATTGAGCACCAAAAGAGATTCCCCGTGAACCCTGCATCATCCTCCGAGGACAAAAGCAGATAGATACCAGCTCCCAGAGGCCCTGACAGGCTCTCTTGGATTGAGCACCAAAAGAGATTCCCCGTGAACCCTGCATCATCCTCCGAGGACAAAAGCAGATAGATACCAGCTCCCAGAGGCCCTGACAGGCTCTCTTGGATTGAGCACCAAAAGAGATTCCCCGTGAACCCTGCATCATCCTCCGAGGACAAAAGCAGACAGATACCAGCTCCCAGAGACCCCGACAGGCTCTCTTAGATTGAGCACCAAAAGAGATTCCCCGTGAACCCTGCATCATCCTCCGAGGACAAAAGCAGACAGATACCAGCTCCCAGAGACCCCGGCAGGCCCGAAAGATTCGATCAAAAGGAGCAGTTGAAGAGAGATCCTAGAAAGTATCGCTTCATCCCCAGCAGATTCAGATTAATCCTCAGCGGGTTTATTACACCTTCAGTAGTCCATTGTCGACTCGTCATCTCAATGCAAACATCGTCGGTCCATCGCTCTCATCACACCGTTGGGGCCTCCATGTTCATCACAGGACGTCCCAGGATTTCACATTCGTCCCGTGACTTCTATGTCGGTCTCTTAATTTTCGGAGCCCCTGTGTCCGTCGGTTATCTGCCAAAAGACGTCTTCGATCATAGTCCTCTGAGACCCCACACCCAATTACATTTGCTCGCAAAGCGCACTTCCAGAAGTTTGCCCCTAAAACCCGGAGTCTTCTAGACTTCAATGCCCTTATCTGAGTCACCCACCACGTCACAATCACAAACACTAGCACAACACTAGCCCACTCGGAGTGGCACACCCCTTGGCACCTGCTCATTCTAGGATCAGAAAACTAGGCATGATAGGACTCATGTATGAGATCATATCACATCCACACATTGCATATCATCCTCATATAGCATAGCATCCGCCTGATTGTTGTGTATGTGCATATGTGATTTATCCCTTTGTGTCTTGAACTACGTCCTGGTCTGATCCCCCTTGGGATACGTAGGCAGCTCACGCGGAGCACGACCAGCATCATCCTTACATCTTTTGCAACGCTTTTTATCCTAAATCCATAGCCCCCCAAAAGTCCTGTCTCTTCAAAACTTTGGCACTCGCTTGCGACATGCGTTGCCTCGCAAGTTCCTGCCAAAGAGGGGCAAACTGTAGACACCCCATTTTGTCGGCTATCAGATTTAGGAGACCCGTAGCTTGGTGGTTCACAATG
The DNA here is from genome assembly GCA_033977485.1 of Hydrangea macrophylla. Taxonomy (NCBI): domain Eukaryota; kingdom Viridiplantae; phylum Streptophyta; class Magnoliopsida; order Cornales; family Hydrangeaceae; genus Hydrangea; species Hydrangea macrophylla. The sequence continues at coordinate 7,274,181 of CM066992.1, read as the reverse complement.
ATCGTAAAAGACTCAAAAGGACTCTCGGAAGTCAGCTCTATCTCTCAGAATGCTCAGAATGACCAAAATGCCCTTGAAAGTCCGAAAACTCCCAGATTTGGTTCCAAAGTTCTGAAAACATGCTACGTCGTAAGAAAAGTGATAAAATGAGTTTTCAAATAAAACCGGAAGAAATCGTCAGCTCCCAGAGACCCCCGGAAGTCCCGGAAGTTCCCCGAAAGTCCCCGTTGACCGGTTTTACCAAGGTTTGACCAGGTTTGACCAGAGTTTGACCAAGTTTGACCAAAAATGTCTGAATTCACCAGAACCATTCTAAATCATGAGAAAAGTATTAAAACAAGTTCCAAAAGAAAATCGAGCGAAAACATCAGCTCCTGGGAGCTCCCAGAGGTTCCCAGGACTTCCCGGGAATCCCAGGTTTGACCGGTTTGACCAAGATTTGACTTTGGAATCGGGGAACCGAAACAATTTTCAAATATTTTTCATGGATACTAGAGGTCAATATCTTTCCAACGGTATATCGCACATAATTTCTGGATTTAAAACGAATTTATTATGAATTTCCAAAGGCGAAAAAGGCGATCAAATCGGCTTTTATCGCGAATACCGCAAAACTTTTCAAAGTGACCTATCCCCGAACTATTTTTTATGTAAAGTAGACTCCATTACCTTTCCAACGGTATATCACAACCTCAATTTGGAGTTCGTACGCATTTTCTGTGAATTTTGGACGAAATAGGGCCTTTTCGCGAATACCGGAACTTCGGGGGGCCTAAACAGCATTATCCAGACGAAGGGAGGAGCAGTGCCGCCGCGGCACTGGCCCACTGCCGCCGCGGCAGTGGCCCAGTGCCGCCGCGGCACTCCCCTCCAGAACAGTAAGTTTTTGTAAATACTTTTGTGGTCCCATTTTGATTAATTAAAATCCAAAACGACGTGGTTTCATGATTTCAGATGTTTGGGACCAATGGGAGTACTTTCTAAATCCCAAAAACACCCCAAGTTGGCCTATATAAACACCCCATTACTCCTCATTTTGGGGGGAGTCAAATGCAAGTTTAGAGAAAGTTTGGGAGAGAAAGTGTAGAGATAAGGTTAGAGTGGAGAGAAAAGAAGCTTTCTTCTTTGATTTTTCAAAACAAAAGTGAGTTTCTAACTTTGTTTTTACTTCATTACTTCCATTTACTTCAACATTCAATACTCCCAACCACCATTTTAGTGAGCATTCAAGAGTGTGGAAGCTTCTTCCATGTCTAGTGTCATTACATATGAGTGATACACCAATCTACAAGTCTCATGCTTCATGAATATCATCTATTGATTATCATCTACTTGCTTGATTATATATATGTTCATCTCTCCTTATCTCATTTCTTTTTCTCTTCTTTATTTACTTACTAGTTCATCATCATCTAAGTGATGACATGAAGTTTGGGGGTGAGTGAATCCTTATGGATAGTAGCTCTTGACCTCAAAAACATGTTTGATAGATGATGATCATAATCTCAATACTTCCAAGGTATTCTTGGAATGTATTGAAGTTATGCCCAAAAATAAAATAAATCTCTCCAACAATCTTGGAGGTTCTTAAATGATGAGTTTGATGTAGGTATCCTAAGTGGCTATGATCCTCATTGAGTGTTGAAAACATGTTTTCAAAACATCTATTCCAAAACCCCTCTCAATCCCTCTCATTTGGTTTCAAGAAACTAAACTTTGTTTTCTCCAAAATCTTCAAAACAATGAGTCAAAACAGTGAGTGAGTTGAGTTCAAAGATTTTTCTAGAACACAATACTCAACATATGGATACAAGGCCACTTGGAAAGTCTTCCTAACTCATTGGAGAACACCCATGATTTTTGGTTTGACTTGGAAGTACTTGGAAATGGTCCATTTGGGTCCCAACATTCCTTCCAAACATTCTGTTTTTTGCTGTCACAGCAGCTAGGTCAACTTACGACCTCTTTTCCAGAAAACTTTTCCAAAAGGGGTGGTCCTAACTTATTTTTCCCTTAAAATTCAATGTCTTAGGAAACTTGCTGTATAAAATGGGCCTCTAGATCATTCTTTTTCATTTTCTAAGATTTTCTAACATTTCAGACGACAGTACGAACTCTGTTTCTGAGTGACCTCTATTGTTTGTGTAATTTCTCTCAATATGTGATAGCTATTCAAGATTGGCTTTTTGGGTTGTGTTCTAGACACAATAGGAAACATCTCCATAAAAAATCATTCATTGAAAACATTCCTAACCCCTCTTTTCAAATTCCAAAAGATCATGCTACTGTTCTGTCCACTATTCACAGCAAGTACACTTTAATTTTCATTCTTTGATTTGAGGCTTATATGCATTCCAACTTAGTTCATATCCTAGGAAGTGGTTCATACTACATTTTTACACATCCCATGTTAATTTAATTCATTCATTCATACACATTTTAGACTTCTAAGTCATTCTAGAAATCCATGCACACAAAACACACTACAACCTTTGCACATTTTTAGATACATACATTGCATTCATGCAAGATTTGGGGTTTTTGTAACTCTTAATCTAAGGAGATTATAAGGAATGAATTCGATCACTCGTTCATGCTTCCCTTTGATCTATTCATCCTTTCTCATCCATCCCGGGGATTGAGAGGTCTTCTTTTATCAAAGAATAACATGCATCATTCTAGCCTTGCTAAGCATATTTTGATTTCTTTGCTTATTTGTTTCAATAACAATTCATGTCCCCCTTTAGATTAGGAAGTCTTGATTATTTGATACGTGATTAGACGATCTTTCCTAGGTTTATTTGTGTGATCTTTCACTTTACATTGCATGATATTTGGCTTAGATCTTATGAATGATATCTTGTCTTTTGATCTTCCAATTTCAAGTTTTTCTTATGTGATGTAATATACTACAATAGTATTAATTGTCGAACCAAACATAGTATAAGATGATTATTTGGATGCTAATTGAGGCCCGTCGAAAGACGGGGCGAGTTGAGGGTGTTTTAGTCGCGACAAAGGCTCCTTCCTCTCTCGTACCAAAACCCCGAACCAAGTTCTTTGGTTATGAAGGGCCGGTGCCCTTATCCGCTTGGGTGAGTCAAAATTAGGTTTCTTGGTTCCTTAAAGACCAAGTGGCGACTCTGTATCTGTTTTCAACAGACCTTTCGTTTTCTTCCCTTGATTCAAATCAATTTCTAAACAATCTCAAACAAGAGAGAAGTGGTCCGATTCCGCGTGTCCACAGTTTTTAACATCAAATAGAGATTATAACCACTTAGAATGTCAACATCAAACTCATCATCAAGAACCTCCAAGATTGTTGGAGAGGTTTATTTTCATATGAACATAACTTCAAGAATACCTTGGAGGTATTTGAAGTTATGATCATCATCTATCAAACATGTTTTTGAGGTTAAGAGCTACTATCCATAAGGATTCACTCACCCCAAACTTCATGTCATCATTTAGATGATGAAGAACAAGTAAGTAAATAAAGAAAAATAAAAAGAAATGAGGTAAAAAGGGATGAACATATATATAAACAAGTAAGTAAATAGCAATCAATAGATGATAATCAATGTGATTTTGGACTTGTAGCTTGGTGTTTCACTCATAGATTTTGACATTTGGACATGGAAGTAGCTTCCTATCTCATGATTGCTCAAGAATGAGGGTTGGAATGGACTTTGAATGTGAAGTATATAGAAGGATAATGGAAGAAAACAAGAATGAAACTCACTTTCTTATGAAAAATCAATGGGAGAAGCTCTCTTTCTCTCTTCTAAACCTATCTCTATCTCTATCTCTATCTCTCTTCTTCTCTATAACTTCTCAAGCTTTGCACTTGGCCCCCCCAAAATGAAGTGCAATGGGGGGTTTAAATAGGCCAATTTGGGGTGGTTTTGGGGTTTTAGAAGTACTCCCATTGGTCTCAAACAACTGTGAACACAAAACTATGTCGTTTTGGCTTTCAATTAATCAAATTGGACCCCCAAAAAAATTACAAAAATGGACTCTGCGAGGGTTGAGTGCCGCGGCGGCAGTGGGTCAGTGCCGCTGCGGCACTGCTCCTCAGACGCCCAAAAATTTACGTTTAGGCCCCCAGAGGTTCTGGTATTCGCGAAAAGGCCCTATTTCGTCCGAAATTCACAGAAAATGCATACAAACTCCAAATTGAGGTTGTGATATACCGTTGGAAAGGTAATGGAGTATACTTTACATAAATAATAGTTCGGGGATAGGTCACTTTGAAAAGTTTTACGGTATTCGCGATAAAAGCCGATTTGATCGCCTTTTTCGCCTTTGGAAATTCATAATAAATTGGTTTTAAATCCAGAAATTACGTGCGATATACCGTTGGAAAGCAATTGACCTCTAGTATCTATGAAAAATGTTTGAAAAATGTCACGGTGCCCCGGTTCTAAAGTCAAATTCTGGTCAAACTGGTCAAACCTGGGATTCCCGGGAAGTTCTGGGAACTTCCGGGAGCTCCCATGAGCTGACGTTTTCGCTCGATTTTATTTAAAAACTCATTTTAATACTTGTCTAATGATTCTGGTGAATTCGGATGCTTTTGGTCAAACTTGGTCAAACTTCGGTCAAACCTGGTCAAACCTTGGTCAAACCGGTCAACGGAGACTTTCCGGGAACTTCCGGGGGTCTCTGGGAGCTGACAATTTCATCCGATTTTCTTTTAAAACTCATTTGAATACTTTTCTTATGACGTAGCATGTTTCCAGAACTTTGGGACCAAATCTGGGAGTTTTCTGGCTTTCAGGGGCATTTTGGTCATTCTGAGCATTTTGAGAAATAGAGCTGACTTCCAAGAGTCCTTTTGAGTCTTTTACGATCATTGTGAACCACCAAGCTATGGGTCTCCTAAATCTGATAGCCGACAAAATGGGGTGTCTACAGTATATATCAGACGAATTACCTGAATTTTCATCACTTAGAAAGAATGACACTGGAAGTGGTGGAACGATAGCCTTTGGAGTCTCTCTGGTCTTCCGTTTTACTCCACGTTCCCCTGGAATAGACCAACAACTCATTCTCCTTTTCAGGCTCCCTCTCCTCAACTCTCTTTTTTTCAACTCTCTCTGCCTCTACCTCAACTCTCTCTTTTTCAACTCTCTCTGCCTCCACCTTAATCATAATGGGTAATACAGGTATCTCTTCACTCCTTTGCTCCCCCTGAAGAGATAGTCAAGGGTCAAGAAAGTAGGAATGTGACTCATGAAAAGTAACAACCATAGAGACATACCATTTCCTAAATGGAGGATGAAAAAACCTGTGTAACGCCCCCAAATCCCAGAAATGGGGGTTAAGGTGATTAAATAATTCATTAGTCACTTAAAACATTTTAAAGGAAAAGATTTGGTGTTAATAGATCTAGTCGACTGTATCGGGGTATCAGTCGACTGATCTCTAAGATGCAGAAAACCTTTTTTTTTAAACAGTTGGATCTACTCAACTGACCATAGGGTCCAGTCGATTGGGACTTATCCATCGACTGTATTGGATCCTGCAAAATCTCTGATTTTTAAACAACTTCCAGTCGTCTGGTTTCTTTCCAGACGACTACTTTGGTTTTTACTGAAAACACAAAATACCCCAAATGAAGAATCCAGTCGACTAGACTCCGGATTCAATTGACTGTTTTCTAGCAGTAGAGAAATTTTGGAGCAACGAAACATGATAAAGCTCTTCATTACTAAACGGGTAGTTCGCAACCATAACCAGATACGGGAGTAAGGGCTAGGGGACACCCTCTCAACCCAAGCATATCTGCTATAACACTCACAACTTAACAAATAACACGAAACATACAAACAGGTAAAAGTATAGTGACTTATGTCACGATTACATGTCAACGTGAATATGTATCGAATCTTGACAAGTTTTTAAGGACTCAAACATACAAGTTTTGTGGAAAGTGGACTAACAGGCATCCGATAACAAAACTACAATATGAATACATAACTTGGAACATCAACACATGTAATTCCTATAATTGGAACCTAAACATCAAGGCTTCAAATTGGCTAAATTACACTAGGTAAGCTATGTATTACATTAGGACAAAACTCCCCACACATGGGGTCTTTACAAGGCGTATAGTATGCCGATCATTCTGGGGCCTTGTCCGTATTCATTTCACTTAAAAAATGGTTTAAACACATTTCATGAGCACGACGGCCCGTAGTCATATAATCCAATGGTATAATGATTTATATGCGTGAATACATGAATGTAATAAATCATTGCTGAAGCAAAATATGATGCCTGTAAGCCTTTCGTGAAATTTTCAAACACTCACTCTCAACACAACGCCCGGTCTATGGGCCACCACACTATGGGGGCCTTTAACCACCTTATACGGGTCTTTAGCTTACGATTCCTATGGTTTGCAAAACCAGGAGATCGAGTTTGTAATGGATCCAATTCTCACATTCACACCTATAACTGAGATTATCTAAACTTCAAATCAAAATCCTCTCACAGAGGTTTTTCATGATCTTTAAAATTCAAAAGTCCCACACATGGAGATCTTCCCTTTTTAAAACGAAAGCCCCACACACGGATGTCTTCCACCCAAAATACTTTTTTGTGCATTTTCATGGTGATGCACGTGTTCATTCCCAACATCATAACCATGCTTATGAAATGTGTATGAACAATGTTATACTAGATGAACAAGCATATTAATAACTCCTCTCACAACCTAAGCATAGGCAAGAGATCATAGATTTCTACACAATCATGCTATCAAAACTTCTATAAAAGCAAGTAGGCATGTTTTTCAACTTCCATTGAAACACATAAGCACATAAGCATCTAGAGGAAAGCTCATAAACAACTAGATCATTTAGATAAAGTTTCAAAGAATTAGGTTTGAGATTTATGCACGCCTAACGTGTACTAAACCACGTAGTATCTTAGATTCATACTAGTTAACATATAATACATCATACTAAAGAGTTATATGAACTACCTTGTCATACTTTTAGAAATTTCCTAACCGAGATAAGTTTTCGGATGGGATTGATTTTGGCGTCCATGCGTGCTCCTCGTCGCAAGGAGTAACTTTAATACTTGAAGTTTCGTCCAGAGATCGACGAATCTAGATGATACTTAGAATTTTGTGTTTAAAACCCTAAGTTCTAGGTTCTAGAGAGAGAGAGGAGATAGATATAGAGAAACATGAACAACTAATGGAAATTAAACCTAACATGTTCTATTTGTAGTAATTGATAAGGTACAACTCCTAAAGCATATGGTACTACTTGTATATGCTGCTATATTACACTAACCGTATCAGTTATGACAATTTTTAAAACACAGATAGTGACTCATTTGAGCACATGCTCCTTTCACTCCAAAAATCTCATTTTCGAATTTCTGGTCAAGTCTAACATCATATATACGAATGACCAAAATACCCCTATGACTAATTTGTCGAAAAAGTTTCAAATTAGTCTCAAATTTCATACCAAGTATTTAAATGCACAATTAAGGCCAATTAACATTTAAGTACAAATGAAAACGCAGGATATTACAGTCTACCCTCCTTAAAAGAATTTCGCCCATGAAATTCGAATCGTACCTCTATCATGAAGCAAGTGAGGATGTCACTTGTGAATCTTCTTCTCATTTTTTTCATGTAGTATCCTCGGTCCCATGGTATCGTCACAAGACCCGTACTAAGGATAGGGCCCTTCCTCAAAGAATATGTTCATAAGCTTGCAAAATTTTAATAGGTTGCTCTTCATAGTTTGGGTTATCTTGTAGAGGTAACCCTTTCCAATCCAAAATGTGGGACTTATCCAGTTCGTACTTACAAAGCATCGAAACATGAAAGACATTATGCACGTTGGATCACTGAGGAGGCAAAGCCAATCAGTAGGCAACCTCTTTAATTCGCTCAAGTACCTTAAAAGGTCCAATGAAGCGGGGAAACAATTACTTATCTTGCTCAAAACGTAGAACTCGGCGTCGAGGGGAGACTCAAAGAAAGACGTGGTCTCCAACCTCGAATACTAATGGTCTCCTGTGCTTATATGCATAAATTTTCTGTCGAATCTGAGCGGTGAGTTCTAAATCATATGTCAGATAATTCTATTCGTGAGGTTTTAACTGCCTTGAACCATAGGCAACAACCTTGCCCTCTTACATATGGACACTGCTCAAACCACTAAGAGAAGCGTCACAAAAAATGACGTAACCAACACCCCGGTCAGGAATGATAAGAATGAGTGCTGAAGTTAGACGAGTTTTCAGAAGTTGGAAAGTTTTTTCACATTCCTCGCTCCAAATGAACTTCACTCCCTTACAAGTAAGCTTTGTCAAAGGAGAGGTGACACGAGAGAAGTCCTTCACAAAGCGGTGATAATAACCCGTTAGACCCAGGAAATTATGAATCTCAAACATGTTCCGTGGCGATTGCCAATCTAACACAGCTTTAACCTTACAGGAATCCACCGTTATACCACTACTCGAAACAACGTCCCCAAGAAATTTAACTTCAGATAAACAAAACTCATATTTGGAAAGTTTTCCGAAGAGGTGATGTTCTCGTAAGGTTTGCAAAGTAATATGTAAATGCTCTTTATGGAGCTCCCGAGTAGGTGAGTAGATAAGGATGTCATCAATAAACACGATGATAAACTTATCGAGATATGAGTGAAAAACTCGTTGCATTAAATCCATAAAGGCATCCGGAGCATTAGTTAGACCAAAAATCATAATCAAGAATTCAAAGTGGCCATAACGAGATCGAAAAGCTATTTTGGAGATATCGGAATCCCTTGATGATAACCCGATCAGAGATCGATCTTGGAGAAATATGTTGACCCTCAAAGTTGGTCGAATAAATCGTTAATCCTAGGAAGAGGATACTTGTTCTTCGTTTAGTTTACGATAATTGATACATAGACGAAGTGTTCCATCCTTTTTCTTTACAAAGAGGACCGGAGCCCCCTACGGTGATACACTAGGGTAAATGAAACCCTTGTGTTGGAAGTCTTCCAACTGAAGCTTTAACTCTTTCAATTCGGCTGGTGCCTTACGGTAAGTAGGAATAGTGATTGGTAAAGTGTTAGTAACTCTATATAAACCCGACAGATCCTCTAGAAACACATCCGAATACTCGCAAACCACGTGAGGTAATTCCATATAAGTAGCCTCTCTCTCGATGGCCACCAAGCTAGCCAAAAATCCCAAAGAGAACTCCTTATTATCATGGAAAGATGAAGAGAGTAAAGAAAGATCTAAGCGATCACCCTTGAATAAAAGGCATTCTCCTTCAGGAGTAAAAAGAGTGACCTACCTCTTGAAACAATCGATTGAAGTATGGTATACTGACAACCAGTCCATCCCAAGGATGATGTCAAATCCTAAATTGGGTATATGAATTAATTTCACACTTAAATTTCGATCGGCTATAATAAGCATGCACCCACGACACATTCTATCCAAACATATAATACCCCTGACCGGAGTATCTACACATAAAGAAAAATTTAAACTTTCTACCTTTATACCCAACCTCATAGCAAAAGAGGATGATATGAATGAATGAGATGCACCCGAGTTAAATAAGATGGATGCTCAAGAATTAAACAATGGAACAGTACCTCGAATAATCGAAGATCCTGCTACTTCTGGCAGGATTGGATGAGGAGTAGGAAGTGTATAGTTACAACCCTGAGCCTGAGATTGATGTCCCCCATGGCCACCCTGATTATGGTGTGCTCTCCCGCCAAAGTTTTGTTGGACACTCTAAGAAGATTGCATCAGAGATGGTGGAGGTGGAGGTGATCAAAATGCCGTTAATCCCATAGAATTTGTCTGATTAGGAGGATGGGGACAGTTTTGAATGAAGTGGCTCGGATCTCCACATTGGTGACAAGTCTTCGCATTGGAAGAATTTCCTCTGCGGTATTTGTTTGAATACTAAGAACCTCTAAAGGAAGTCTTCTGTCTAGACTGAAAGGACCTTTGTTGAGGTTGGCGTGCCGGAGTAAAGGAGTGATCTTGTTTATGTTTCTTCCAAGGCTGATTAGAGAATTCGGACTTATTGTTCTTTGTCGGAGGAATCATCTCATAATTTTTCTTCAGTTGAGTGTCCTTACCCTCAGTAGATAAATCTCGGTTCACCACTACTACAAAGCTCGTAATATCGAAGGTCACTAAGCCCCTATCAATGTAAGGCATTAGACCGCCTTCAAACTGTGCTGCTTTGAGCTTATCACCGGTGAGTTGAGCAAAGGCAAAATGATCTAAAATAGAAAATCAAGTCTCGTATTCCGATACTGTCATTTCCCGTTGGGTAAGTTGAAAGAACTTAGTTATCTTTACATCGCAGAAAGACCTAGGAAAATAATTGTCTAAGAAGAGATGCTCGAAACTGACTCAAGTCATTCTAGCCAAAGGGTTGGCCAAAACAGTGGTATCCCACCAGTGAATAGCTTCCTTGATGAACATGAAAGAAATGGCATTATTGCGTGTGGCATCCTCCCGCAGATTGATATAGACGAAGATGTGATTTATCCTTCGGAGCCAATCTTTGACTACCATTAGATTGGGTCCTCCCGCGAAGGTAGGTGGATTTCGGCATTCAACATCCCTCATCACAAGTCAGTGACGGGACTCCGAAGTATTGGGGCCTGTAGGTGGGTTCACACCTCTCCTCGGAGAACTGGGTGGAAGAGGTGGAGGAATCTCATCGCGAACGACTCTCATAATGTCCCTCATGGCATTCGCCATGGCTTGGAGTAACTGGAGTTCTACAGGAACTTCCATTTGACCCGAAGAATCAGAAGAACCTTCTACTACAACACCTCAGCCTCTATGGCCCCCACGAATACTACCTCAACCCTTCCATATGTCGGTACAGATGCAACCAATGCTGGGTCACTAGCCTCTCCTCGACCACCTACCCCTCGGCCACGTGCATAAGCTCTAGTATACGGTAGTATAGCTAGGGTCACATTTAAGAAAGGGCCAAATTAATTAAACAGTAAGCGGACAAAAAGACAATTAAATGCAAATAAGATGTCTCCTAATACGTATATAATTTGTTCAACTAATACCATTCATCCTAAAGTATTCAAACTCGGTTAAGCTCTGATACTATTATGTGATGATGCTGAAAACTGGTAAGAGTGATTAAGAAGAGAGATATGGTGACATGATGAATTGTGTGTGGTTCGGCCCTGTTAATGAGGTGACCTACGTCCACGAGTGCGTCAGTGCGCTACACTAGCAGATCATCGACGGGCCTGGTGTGTCCACAATTGGGCGGCACTACCAGTAATACCGGCCAGGTGTATGCGTATGAAATATAAAATAGCTATTCTTTCGATTCAGAATGCCCTCCCCTTGATGGGGGTGAGTGGCCCCTTTTACAGGTATAAGAGACCACCCGTACATGGTAACTGATTAGATAAGAAAGCCCCATCTAATTACAATTTGATGAGCATAAATCATGGAAGGTTTCCTAAGTGGCTTAGAGAACTATTTACACTTTCCATTAGTCTTTTGACTGGTTTAGGAAACGGATGTGCAGCTTGGTTGTTAGACTGTACCTCGTGAAGGGCTGATGCGCCATATGCCCGAGCTGTGCGAGCACCCCGAGTGGTAATAGTCACAAGGCCTCGGGATTGGTGGGCCACAAGTTCCCTTTTCGGATAATCCGGGTCCTTCTCTGCTGACGGGGCAGTTTGACTTTAGCAGAATATTTCTGGACGTATCAACTGCCCCCCATTTTTGAGGTTGATGTGATGTCCCATCATATGAAATTTGAAAATTAAGACTACCTCTGAGGAACCGTCAGGTAAGATGTCGGGACTCTACCCGAGGTGGGACCGACGTAGTGGTCATCCAGGGTATGGACCGAGCGGTGGCCCTGTGGGCCTGTGTCCTGCCTCTGCCATATGTTAGCTGGTAATTGGCTTAGTCAGGATCCAACGATGCCAGCATAGAAGTAACCGGACCATTTACATGGTAATCAAACCATCTTATCATACATTTAATGTGCACGCCTTTTGAGGCGACGCTTCGCGTTCCTGAGGCGACAACTATCAGCCACTTTGGGCAGGAAAATGTCTAAGCCGTTGGATCTATTTTTATCTGAACCATCTGAAGTACCTATATAAAGGATACTTGTCCATTTCTTGAACTCTTTGATGTAAAGATATATATTCCCGATTGGTTTGAGAGCGAAGAAGACCCCGAGCAAGACTTCCCGATCCCTTTTCTGCGCTAAATTTTGTAAGTCTTCCCTTCCTATCTTCAGTTCATCACTCTTTTCCTTCTTTTTCCTATTGTCTCTTCTTTTCTGAACGAGGCTGGAGAGAGCGAACCCACTTGGGTTAGAACAGGAGTGGGATTTCTTCTTCCTCAGATTCTGTTCTTTCTTCAAATCAGGGGGCACCGTAAGGCAGCTGAACCGAGCGGGAGTTTTTGGGGTATAGTCTTGAGAGAATGTTACCTTGTGTCAAGGATAATTTATTCTTTGCCCTTTAGGTTAGTGATTCCGCCCCCCTTGTATACTAGGCTCGAGGTTCTTGACCCATACTTAGGTCGTAACCTGCTTCCCCATCCTACCATAGGAGGACCAGAAATGGACCACTCCGACTTCGATTCTGCATCCCGACCTTCTGATGAGATACACCGATCGGGAAGTCCTGACACCAGCCTAGATCCACTGTATGTTTCCATATCTGACTACCAGAGCGAAGGCAGGATCCCGATCCGTCTCTCTGACGATGAGTCGAGCCAGGAAGCCCTAGTTGCTTCTGTTTCTTGGGGTTCAGGTGACAAGGGGCCTAGGGAGCCTGATCTCGAGGTAGCATTCGCCTGCGAGTTCATCCCCTCGACCTTGCACGCCGGGGACCTGGGTTGAGTCAGGGATAAGTATGCTATTCCTGGCAGTAGCTCTTTGTTTGTCCATCCCGATGGGGCCCACATCCACCGCCGGGGCTTTGTCACTTTATATGAGGACGCCCTCATGGCAGGCCTTCAAATTCCTCTCCATTCGACCACTCGGGATGCTCTGATCTACCTTGGGATAGCTCCCGGGCAATTAGCTTCGAACGGGTGGAGGTTCCTGATGGGGTCCATTTCTTTGTAGCCCTAAGTCTTTGGGTATGAGATCACCCTCCAGGAGTTCTTCTGGATCCACCGGCCATTCCAAGTACATGGGGAGGTCGATTTCTTCTCCCTGGGGGCTCGGCAGGGGAAGAAAATTATTATCAACTGCCTGAGCAACAACAAGGGGTGGAAGAACAAGTTCTTCCAGGTGTCCACCTCCGGTCTTTGTGATCGAGCCCCGGGGGATCAATTAAGGACATCCTGGGCGGGAGAGTTAAGGGGTAAGCCTGTCCTTCGCCCTTTCTTATTTCTTCCCAGGCCTTTTTGGTATAACCATGAAACTGATCACTTCGGCTTATTTTTGCAGCGGGGTCAATCAATCTCCTGAGCATTCCGGAGGACTGCGAGGAGAGGATCAGAGGCTTGGTGGAATGGCCCGTCAATATTTGGGATGTGCTGACCCGATCGGGAGACTAGAGAGGTAATCACCGACCCGACCAACCCACCAAGGCTCCCATCTTCCCTGCCATCATCCCAGGTAAGAATTTAATTAACGACTTCGTTTTTGCTCATGCTTCGTTGTCTCGTTGCTCTGGTTACTGATCTCGTGATTGTTTTCCTTTTGTAGAAATGGCTCCAAAGAAAAATTTGGAGCATTTGAGGGAAAGGCGGACCGTTGCTGCTGCTGCTGCTGCCACCCGGATGGTGGTGGCACAAGGGAAGAGGCTCGCGGCTGAGACCTTGGGTGGCGAGCGCCCGCTAAGGCGATTTCGACATGGGGTAGCAAACTGTCCGTAGCCAGTGGGGACCTCGACGCCCAATGTGGTGGTAGAAGAGATCACCCCCCAGGCGGGGGTGCCGGCTGTGGCACCGATGGCCGCCTCGGCCGGGATCCGGGAGCGAGTGAGACCTGGCCTGCTCACCAATCAAGTGGAGGCATGTGCAAGCATGTCTCCCGAGGTCTTCCAGAGCTGGCTGTACAGCCTCTTTCACATGGTGAGTTCTTCCTCCTCTGTTTCTTCTTCTTCACTTATTCTATCAACTACGCCTGTTTAATGATCGATCGGTTTTAAATTCTTACAGGTCGGATGCATGGCTGCAGGTGCTGAGTCCTTCCTACCCTCCTTGGCTAGGAGGGCCGCCGAAGCTGAAGCCGTGTTGTCTGAGGAGCAGGCCACCTCAGAGGCCAGGGGGACCGCTCTGGCTGTGGAGAAGGACAAGGTGAAAGGATTGGCCTTGAGCCTTGGCACTACTCAAGTTGAGCTGGCTACAACCCAGGTCGACCTAGAGGCTGCTCGGGCCAGCACAGTGACGGCGGAGGCACGGGTGAAGGCTCTGGCGGAGGCGACAACGGCGGGGGCCCAGGAGGAAGCTTTTGGTGACGGCTTCTTCCAGGGCTATGAAGATCTGAAACGGCGGATAGCCCGGGATCATCCTGAGTGGGAAATATCATCCTACGAGGGCATCGACTCGGACTACTGGGACATCCATCCCGCTGAAGGCGAGGGCCCCACTGCTGAAGCCGGGATTGCTGATGAGGCTGCCCCGGGCGGGGTCTCTGTTCTAGGAGGCCCAGTCCCCGGAGAGGAGGCTGGGGAAACTGAAGACGTGGTCGAGGTGGACGACTAGGGTCCCCGACCTATTTTCCTTTGTGCTTGTAGGTTTTTTTTGGGAGGCTACTACAACTGCCCCCCAGGCCCTATACAAATAGCTTTTAATTAATGAAAAGGTCCTTGAGGCCAATTTTCATCAACTGTTTACTGTTTCTGTACTTTGTGTGCCTGTTTGTGATTGCCAGTATCCGCCCGGTTTTGACCAACCAAATCCCTGCATTAGCAAATGGTTATAGACAGTAACCAGTAGAATAGCTGGACTTATCGACCTGTTTTAAAGGTGCTCGGTGTTTCATAGGTATTTGTCATGTTTACCGTCTGGGATAGCCCGGTGTATTATATGAAAAAAAATCCTGTTTTACCGTTCGGGATGTTTAACTCTGATCATTGTAAGTACTTAGGAATGGTAGGTTTCCAAGTCCTTTTAATGATCGGTGTGATTTCCTGTTCTGGCCCAGTCCCTGCCCCCCAAGCATTTAGCTAAGGTGGGTGTACGGGAGTGAGTTGCCGTAGGAAACCGACCTAGAACATGGGTGGTTGCAGGGTCCTTTGAAGCTTGCCATCATAAGCCACCTCGGAGGTTTGCCCCCGTCGTCGGTTGGGCCTAAGCGAAGCCAGTGCCTCGGGGTTAGGCCCAAGGTCTTTTATGCCACGAGTATGTTCCCGAGGTTTTTATGCCTTGGTTTTGAGCCAAGGTCTTTCATGCCTTGGGGTTAGGCCCGAGGTCTTTGGATGTGCCTCAGGGTTAGGCCCGAGGTCTTTTAATAATGCATGGGACACTGATAGGAGTAATTTTGCAAAGTAAAATCTTTTTTTTTATTCAAAAATTTATAATGAATGCTCAAATGGAGCTACAAAAATTTCCTAACCAGTGCTAAACTGCCCGTGTATCAAGGTTACTGATAGCACTTGCGAAGGTGTTGTACATTCCAAGGGTGAGACAGATCACATCCGTCTAGGCTCCGATGATAGTAAGTTCCCGATCGGTTGACTCGGGTAACTGTATATGGACCTTCCCAGTTTGGCCCCAACTTCCCATGGCTCGGGATTCAGGTAGACTGGTTCACTGCCTTAAGGATGAGGTATCCTACTTGAAAACTGCAATGCTTCACCTTGCTGTTGTAATATCGTGATACCCACTGCTTATAGGCCGCAACCTTTAGATAGGCTTGGTCTCTTTTTTCCTCTACCAAGTCCAGTTCTGTTCTGAGTGCATCTTCATTGTCTGGCATACTGTAATTTGCCACCCAGTGAGTAGGCAACCCGAGCTCTATATGGACCACCGCCTCGAGCCTGTAGGTTAAGGAGAACGACATCTCACCTGTTGCCGCTCGGTGTGTAGTGCGGTAGGCCCACAGGAGGGTTGGAAGTTCTTCAGTCCACAGCCCTTTGGCGCTTTCAAGTCTTGTTTTGATTGACTACAAGATTGTCCGGTTGATCACCTCGGCTTGACCATTGGCTTGAGGGTGCTTAGGGGAGGAGTAGTGATTAAGTATCCCATAGCCCGAGAAGAACTGTCTGAACATTGAGGTGTCAAATTGCCTGCCGTTGTCGCTGACTAGAACCCGGGGAGTGCCGAACCTACTGAGGATGTTCTTTTCCATAAAACTTTCCATTTTTCGCTCGGTTATTATTGCCAAGGGCTCGGCCTCTGCCCACTTGGTAAAGTAGTCAACGGCGATGACTGCGAACTTAACTTGTCCTTTTCCCATCAGTAGGGGTCCGACAATGTCGATGCCCTACTGGACAAAGGGCCAGGGGCTTTGGATTGGAGTCTGAAGCTCTCCCGATCAGTTGATCATGGGGGAGTATCTTTGACACTTGTCGCATCTTTTGACATATTCCTGAGAATCTCGGGCCATCGTCGGCCAGTAATATCCCTGCAGTAGGGCCTTTCTAGAGAGTGCCCGACCTCTGATGTGATTCTCTCACACTCCTTCATGGATTTCATACAACACTATTTGGACTTGTACGGGATGGACGCACCGGAGATACAGTACAGAGAATCTCCTTTTGTAGAGGATGTTGTCTACAAGATGATATCGGGCCGCTTGGTACCTGACCCGGTGGGCCTCCTCTTTCTCGTTTGGTAACACGCCTGTTGTAAGAAATGCCACAATCGGGTCCATCCAGCTGGGTCCTAAGGTGTCTGGTTCCACCTCCATACATTCTGAGTTGATCACACTTAGCTCGGGTAGGTATTCTATCCTTATCCCGGGCAAGTCTGACTCAGAAGACGAAGCGAGGCGGGCTAACCAGTCGACCCTGGTATTTTCCTCTCTGGGTATCTGAGTGATGGAGAGACCCTAAAGCTTTTTTGAAACCGTTCGGACAAGGGCTAGATAGGCTATCATGTTGTCTCCCCAGGCTTTGTACTCTTGGTTGACTTGATTGACCACGAACTGAGAGTCACTGTAACCTTGGACCTGTCGCGTACCCATGGAAGTGGCCAACTGCAATTCGACCAATAGGGCTTCATACTCAGCCTCGTTATTGGAGGCACGGAATCCAAACCTTAGGGCACACTCGAGCTGGATGCCGTCGGGAGTAGTCAGGATGATCCCTGCCCCACAGCCTTGCTGGTTTGAGGAACCGTCCACATACAGCACCTAGGTGGGGATGTCAGCTTGTAACTCGGGCGGTAGGACCGGTTGGTCGAGCTCTTCAACTGGGTCTTCTGGATATGTAAACTCGACCAGAAAGTCTGCTACTGCTTGACCTTTGATTGTTGTTCGGGGGATGGTTGGCCACGTCAAATTCTTCTAACTCTACGGCCCACTTGACGAGCCTCCCGGATGTGTCAGGCCTGCTCAAGATCCTGCGGAGAGGTTGGTCAGTAAGGACCACAATGACATGGGCCTGAAAAATACAGACGGAGTCTCCGGGCGGAGGTGATGAGGGCAAATGCAAGTTTTTCGATGCAAGAGTATCTGCTCTCCAAGCCTTGAAGCACGCGGCTGGTGTAGTACACTAGGAACTGTATCCCATGCTCTTCCCTGATGAGTGCCGAGCTGACCGCTGAGGGTGATACTGCCAGGTATAGGAACAATTCTTTCCCCGGTACGGGTGTTGAGAGTAGAGGAGGAGATGCCAAGTACTTTTTGAGTTCCTAGAATGCCTCCTCACACTCTTCTGACCACTGAAAAGCCTTACGGAGGATTTTGAAGAAAGGCAGGCACTGTTCAGTAGCTTTGGAGACAAATCTGTTTAGTATGGGAACCCGTCCGGCCAGACTCTATACTTCTTTGGTTGACCTGGGCGACTGCATGTTGATAATGGCCTGGATTTTCTCGGGGTTCGCTTCGATTCCCCGCCTGCTAACCAGATGCCCTAAGAACTTTTCGAATGAGATGCTAAATGTGCACTTGGCCGGGTTCAACCTCATCCCGAACATCCTCAAAATGCTGAAGTCCCCGGCCAAATGTTCCAGATGATCAGACTCGTCCCGGGTTTTAACCAGCAGATCGTCGACGTATACCTCCATTGACTTCCTGATCAAATCTTTGAACATGTGATTGACCAGGCGTTGATAAGTTGCCCCAGCGTTTTTGAGGCCGAAGGGTATAACTTTATAGCAGTAGGTCCCCTGATTCGTAATGAATGAAGTCTTCTCTTCATCCCCGGGGTACATGCTGATCGGATTATACCAGAAATAGGCGTCCATAAACGAGAGGAACGAGTGGCCGACTGTGGAATCCACAAGGAGATCTATCCTGGGCAGTGGATAGCAGTCCTTGGGGCAGGCTTTGTTCAAGTCGGTGAAGTCCACGGACATCCTCCACTTCCTGTTGCCTTTCTTGACAAGTACTATATTTCCCAACCAGTCGGGATAGCAGACCTCTCGGATAGATTGGGCCTTGAGGAGCTTCTCAACCTCCTTACACACTGCCTTTTGCCTCTCGGGGGCCATACCCCATCTCTTCTGCTTCACCGGCCGGGAATCTGGGCAGTGTTGAGCCGATAGGACATTACCCTGGGGTCAATCACGGGCATATCTTCATGGCACCAGGCGAACACGTCCTGACTCCATTGTAGGAATTGAATTAGCTTCTCCCTAAGGCGGGGTTCCAGCAGGGTACCAATGCTGACCGTTCGGTCTGGGAGTTGTGGGTTCAATGCCACTTGCTCCAATTCTTCGCTCGGGCCCATTCTATCATTCTGATCCCTTGGGTCCATCTCCTGGACGTTCAGCATTTTGGTTATGACTTCCCGACGAAGGGAACTAACATAGCAACTCCGGGCGGTCGCCAGATCTCCACGCAGGCTCCCGGGTTCGTGAGGGGTTAGGACTTAACTGTCAGGCTATGAGTAGAGACAGCGGCCTTGGCTTTGTTGAGTGTTGGCCTCCCGAGGATAACATTGTAGGTGGACGGGGCCTCCACGATTACAAAGTTTGACATCAGGGAGATCTGCTGAGGGTAAGTTCCTATAAGCACGGGGAGCTCCATGGTACCGAGCGGTTGGGTGCTTGATTTATTAAAACCCACCAAGGGAGTAGCAACCGGGCAGAGACGATCCCTGGACATCCCGAGCTGATCGAATGCTGACACGAACATGATATCAGTCGAGCTGCCTGTGTCTATCAATACCCTTTTGACCACATAATTGGTGATAGAGAGCGTCATAACCAAAGGGTCATCATGGGGGCAATGGACGCCCTGCAAATCGTTGGAGGTGATCGCCAATACATCAGTTGGCAGGGAGCCGATGGATTGGACCTGCCAGACATCCACCCGGGATGCCTGAGCATGCCTCTTCCTTGCCAATTATGAGTCCCTGCTACCCTACGTTCCTCCGGAGATCACGTTGATTTGACCAAGGGGCTGTATTTGACCGAGAGCTCGGACTCCTTGTGTGGGCCGTCCATCTGTCATGATGTACGCTGCAAGATGACCCTGCTCGATCAGTTTCTCTATGGATATCTTCAACTTGAAGCAATCCTCTGTGTCCTGACCGTGGTCTCTATGGAAGCGGCAAAACTTATCCCGATTCCTTTTTCCGGGCGGAGCTTTGAGTTTTACTGGTTGTTGAAGCAACCTCTGCGCCTCGGCGGCGGCCATGACCTCGTGGATTGGTCGTGACAGAGGCGTGAAAGCGATCTGGGGCTAATCCCGACCTCCTCTCTGCTGGTCTTGCTTGGGCTTTTTTGCCGGGCCCTTCTCTGAGTCTTCACACCTCTGTTTGGCTTTTGGGGACTTATCTCCCGCGAAGCCGGTGCATTTGGACTTCAGGAATTCTTCCGTGTCTATATACTTTTCGACCCTCTCTGAGAGCTCCACCAGGGTTGTCGGTCGGTCTCGATGGAATGACGTAGCAACCTTGGTGTGTTGAACTCCCGAGCAGAAGGCCATGATGGCGGCTATTTCATTCAAATTGCGGATCTGGAGCCTCTGCTGATTCAAGCGGTCCACATACTCCCTTAGGGATTCGCCCTTGCACTGCTTGACAGTCAATAGCTGAGTGTCTGGTTGCGACCGATAAAGCATTCCTACAAACTGGCTAATGAAGAGCTTGCTCAGCGTCTTGAAATCATCAACCGTTCAGGGCTTGAGGGCGTGGAACCACTGCACGGTTGGCCCTTTGAGGGTGCTGGGGAAGGCCAGGCACAGTAATTTGTCAACGGTGGTGACCAATGCCATCTAGGCCTTGTAGGTGCGAATGTGATCCACTAGGCTCCCTATCTCGTCATAAGAACTGAGATGCGGTGGCTTAAACTTCCGCGGGATGGGGAATCTGGTGATCTGAGTAGTATAGGGTGACTCAGTCTCCGTGTTGGTATGATCGTGACGCTGCTTGTGGCTTAATTGCTCGATTTGCTTCTGCAAGCCCTGGATTTGAGCGTTTACGTCTTCCCGCTCGATTTTCCTTTCGATTTCTGGGCGGTAAGTCGGATCAGATGATGAGGCTTCTTCTTCGAAGTGTGTTGACCTCAGGGATAGAATACGGCTCCAACTCCGGGTAATCGTATGCCTAAGATCTCCCCAGCTCTGGGCTAGAGGGTCTTTGGCTGATTCCCGGGGCTTTGGCCCTGATTCCTCCCTCCTGGTAGCGCGTCGCCTATTGATGATGTCTCTAGCATCTTCCACCCGGCAGGGATTGATCCGAGCCCTCTGCCTGGCGCGCCTGGGAGCTCTGCTGCAGTTACCATCCTGGGCGTGCTCCCAATCCGATGGGGAGACCGGCGCAAAGTGGGTATGATTTCGAGCTCTTAGCTGGTCCCGGTCGGGGGAACTTTTCTCAGTCCGGTTCTCGGATTGGGGGCGCTTTTCCTGCAAGGCCAACAGCGCTTTAATTTTCCACTGGGTCTTCTGTTAGCCTTGTAGAAGTTGCGAGAGTGCCGCAGTCACCTGCTCGGAGGTCATGGAGGCGACCTGCTGCTCAAGCTGCAAGTTCTCCTGGCCGATCGGGGCAGTAATTTTCTTACCCGTCTTCAGTGGCATGTTGATCAGTCAAGGAATTTGTTGATGAGGAACTTGTCATTCCCACATACGGTGCCAAACTAATGATGCCGAAAACTGGTAAGAGTAATTGAGAAGAGAGATATGGTGACACGATGAATTGTGTGTGGTTCGGTCTCGTTAATGAGGTGACAACGTCCACGGGTGCGTCAGTGCACTACACTAGCAGATCACCGGCGGGCCTGGTGTGTCCACAATTGGGTGGCACTACCAATAATACCGGTCGAGTATATGCGTATGAAATATAAAACAACTATTCTTTCGGTTTAGAATGCCCTCCCCTTGACGGGGGTGAGTGGCCCCTTTTATAGGTGTAAGAGACCACCCGTACATGGTAACTGATTAGATAAGGAAGCCACATCTAATTACAATTTGATGAGCATAAATCATGGAAGGTTTCCTAAGTGGCTTAGAGAACTATTTACACTTTCCATTAGTCTTTTAACTGGTTTAGGAAACTACTGTGCAGCTTGGTTGTGAAGGGCTGATGCACCGCATGCCCGGGCTGTGCGGGCACCCCGAGCGGTAATAGTCACAAGGCCTCGAGATTGGTGGGCCACAAGCTCCCTTTCTGGATAATCCGGGTCCTTCCCTGCTGACGGGGCAGTTTGACTTTAGCAGAATATTTCTGGACGTATCATTATGTAATGCCCCAAATCTAGAAATGGGGTTTAAGGTGATTAAATAATTCAATAGTCACTTAAAATATTTTAAACGAAAAGATTTGATGTTAACAGATCCAGTCGACTGTATCGGGCCATCAGTCGACTGATCTCTAAGATGCGGAAAACCTTTTTTTTAAATAGTTGGATCTAGTCGACTGACCACAGGGTCCAGTCGACATTATTGGATCCTGCAAAATGTCTGATTTTTAAACAACTTCCAGTCGACTAACATGCGTCTGATAACAAAACTACAATATGAATACAAAACTTGGAACATCAACACATGTAATTCCTACAATTCAAACCTAAACAGGAAGGATTCAAATTGACTAAATTACACTAGGTATGCTATGGATTACATTAGGATAAAACTCCCCACATAAATGTGGGTCTTTACAAGGCATATGGTACATTGATTATTCTGGGGCCTTGCCTGCATTCATTTCGCCTGAAAATGGTTTAAACACAATTCATGAGCACGATGACCCGTAGTCATATAATCCAATGGTACAATGATTTATATGCATGAATACCTGAATGTAATGAATCATTGTCGAAGCAAAATGTGATGCCCATAGGCCTTTTATGAATTTTTCAAACACTCACTCTCAACACAACACCCGGTCTATGGGCCACCATGCTATGGGGGTCTTTAACCACCTCATATAGGTCTTTAGCTTATGATTTCTATGGTTTCCAAGACCAGGAGATGGAGTTCCTGATGGATCTAATTCTCACATTCACACCCACAACCGGGATTATCTAAACTTCAAAACAAAATCCTCTCACAGAGGTTTTTCATGATCTTTAAAATTCGAAAGTCCCACACATGGAGATCTTCCCTTTTTTAAAATGAAAGCCCCATACATGGAGGTCTTCCACCCAAAATCCTTTTGCGTGCATTTTCATGGTGATGCACGTGTTCATTCCCAACATCATAACCATGCTTATGAACTGTATATAAACAATGTTATACTATATGAACAAGCATATTAGTAACTCCTCTCACAACCTAAGCATAGGCAAGAGATCATAGATTTCTACATAATCATGCTATCAAAACTATTATAAAAGCAAGTAGGCATGTTTTTCAACTTTCATTCAACTACATAAGCACATAAGCATGTAAAGGAAAGCTCATAAACAACTAAATCATTTAGACAAAGTTTCAAAGAATTAGGCTTGGGTTTTAAGCACGCCAAATGTGTACCAAACCATGAAGTATTTTAGATTCATACTAGTTAACATATAATACATCATACTAAAGAGTTATATGAACTTCCTTGGACTTTTAGAAATTTCCTAACCGAGATAACTTGTTAGATGGGATTGATTTTAGCGTGCACGCGTGCTCCTCATCACAAGGAGTAATTTTAATACTTGAAGATTAGTCCGGAGATCGATGGATCTAGATGATACCTTGGATTTTGTGTTTAAAACCCTAAGTTCTAAGTCCTAGAGAGAGAGAGGGGAGAGAGATATAAAGAGAGAAACATGAACAACTAATAAAAATTAAACCTAACATATTCTATTTATAGTAAGTGATAAGGTACAACTCCTAAAGCTCATGGTACTACTCGCATAAGCTGTTATATTTCACTAACCGTACCAGTTATGACAAAATTTAAAACATAGATAGTGAATCATTTGACCACACGCACCTTTCAGTCCAAAATCTCATTTTCAAATTTTTGGTCAAGTTTAACATCACAAATACGAATGACCAAAATGTAATAACCTGCATTTTCCTGCATGATCATAATTAAAATTTATTTTCATTATCATTTGCATTATCATATTTAAAATTTAATATATATTGTCTGTTTATATGTTAATTTCGATTCTTATGTGAAAAGTTTAATTCTTGACTAATTGAAATTACTTTTGGGGTCAAAATGCAATTTTCATAAAAACTTGCAATACCTGTGTTAAAATTCAAAACTGTATTTCAAAACGGTGGAATTATTTCTTTTAAACTCAAACTGTATTTTTATAAAATCAGAAAACTATTTCTAACGTTAAAATGAATTCTCTGTATTTTTGTGATAAACACCGTGTCACGAAAATACCAGTGTAGGTTTAAAACTCTCCGCGCAGTGTTAAACTTCCACAGAATTTTGGAAGTAAATGATTGAACAAATTTATTTATACTCAATTATGAATGCTGATGCTTTTCCCTTAGGTCTTGTTTGGCAAATGTTGTAGTATGTGTGTTGTCCTTATGCCATAAGCTAGATTACCCAAACACACATTGACCCACCTCATCTCCACCTACCTCTTACTTTCAGTAGTGGAGAATAAAGGGGAGTGTATACACATCATATCTGCACATTCATGGTATTATATGGAGGTTAATGGAGATTGGGTGGAGGGTTAGGCCAATGTTTTCTTAGTGGGTATTTGATTATATATACACCCAACCACACTACACATTCTGCACTTCCATCACAACACATTTCAGAATTCACAGAGAGTTTAGAGAGTGCAGAGAGTTCTTCAATTTCGTAGAGAGAGAGAAGAGCTCAATCCTCCATAGCCAAAGCTTGGAATTCGGGAATTTCGTAATTATATTTCTGTCTCAACAATTTCTTCAATCTATATCACGGTGAGTATTACTAACTCACTCCAAATGTAACTCATTCCTTATTTACTGATTTAGGTAGTTAATTTTAACAGTAGCAGAATTTTGTTTTCAGATTTTTGTTAGGAAAACGAATGAAATTTAAGGTTCTGCCCGCGTTGTCCCAAGTAAAACTCGATTCTGCACACTTTTCGTCTAATGCAATTTTCTCAGATTTTGCACCGTTTGGGCAGAAAATGAGGATTACAGTAGCAGAAAAAGTATATTAGAAATTCAATCTAATATTTTCTCTTTTAATTTTAACAGTAGCAGAATTTTGTTTTCAGATTTTTGTTAGGAAAACGAATGAAATTTAAGGTTCTGTCCGCGCTGTCCCAAGTAAAACTCGATTCTGCACACTTTTCGTCTAATGCAATTTTCTTAGATTCTGCACCGTTTGGACAGAAAATGAGGATTTCAGTAGCAGTTTTTAGAATGCTATTAGTTATGTTTAAAATGATTAAGGCAATGAATTACGAATTTTCAATCCCCGTACGCGTATTATTTCTTTAATTCTGTGAATTCCTTTATGTTTAAAGTTTGATGACATTCATGTGGAGTCAGTTGTACATGCATGGTGAGTGTTGGTAGTGTGTAAAAGAGTAATGATAGTGTGGAAAAGAGTAATGATTGTGTGGAAAGAGTATGAGTTTGAGTTGTGGTTGTGGTTGTGGTTGTGGTTGTAATTGTGGCTGTGGTTATGGTTGTGGTTGTGGATGTGATTGTGGTTGGAGTTGAAAAAGAGGATGAGGGTGTCTTTGAAATGCGAAGGTGGCAAAAATGGACACTCCCTGACGCCCATGGAAGCGTTAAAGTGTGTGAAGCCGAACTTGGACACTCACTGGCACCCATGGAAGTGCTAAAGTGTGGCCTATAGACACTCCCTGAATGACTCGAGTCTGGATACCTGTGTGGGGGTTGCCCCGGTATTTGCATGGCGGTTAGGGTATTCAAAGTGTGAGGCATTGGACACTCCCTGGTACCCCGGACCAAAGTGTGAGGCAAACTGGACACTCCCTGGCGCCCCGTTGCTAAAGTGTGGCTATCTTAGTATTTCAAAGATACCAGGAGTAGGATAGAGGGTTGTTGGGTTTTGTCGAGAGAAAAGAGTCGGTTAGATGAGATGGTGCATTGTTCTCATACACGGTCACATATGTATGAATTTATCTTTTAATTATTGTTGTGGTTGTTTTTCTAACAAGCTCTTTATCATAAATATAAACTTGTGGTATTTAAATGGAAATGGGAAAAAGGTAAATGGGCATGTTTTTACATTCAAAGCTATGTTTTTAATACTCACCAGCTTCTTGAAGCTGACGGCGTTGATGCGTCCTGGACATTCGTGTCTAGGCTTTGCAGGTTATAATCAAGAAGAACCGTATGACTATGCTAATTAAGATCTGTTGCTGAGAAGAGATGTTACCCTTATATGCTTTATGTTTATGTGTTATGATTTGGTTTGTAATAAGGATGACTGTAATAGACTTTAAGTTATTGTTTTATTTCAAGGCGGTCTGTGCCTTAGTAAACCCCGTACTATAGGATGTAATAAGTTAGAAAATTTTTATAAGCCCAGGTTGCCCTACTCTGATTAATGGTTTTATGATGTTCGACGTTTTGGGACGGAATCGATCCTTCAAACTGTCGCGACCTACGGGTCCATAAAGGAAATTAAACGCTTTCCATATTTATGCTACGTCGGGGCGTGACAGGATTTGGTGGTATCAGAGCCATAGGTTTTCTAGATTGACCAGGCTCAGTTATTCACGCCATAGATTAGTGACATAGGTTACCCTTAAGTTTTACTAAGCTATACAACCAAGTTCTAGTGTTAGTTTAGTACGGATTACCCTTAGTTCAGAAACTAAAATTCTAAGTTGGTTTTATCATAGAAATGATTACCCGTTTGTCTTGTCACATCGACAAGAATGATAACAATTTCCATATACCTTCAGACATATCCATTTAGGATTAGCCGAGATAACCATAACTTATGATGCCCCTACAGACATATAGTAGCCGAGTTTCTAAGGAGTTAAAGCATACCATAGCCCTCATTAATAGCTTAGGCACTGACGAACTTCCTAAGTCAAATCTTGGAAAAGTCAGTATGGCCCACAACCAGAGTCTAGAGGATAAGAATACAACCTCTTTGCTATTAGACAGCCCTAGTTCGAATACGTGTTATATGTACTCAATATATATTTTATTGTATGCTTATGTGATAATACGAGTATGTGTTATAGTGATATATACTACTTTGAAAATTTTCGTCATAGTACTGTTGCATGCATGTTTCTCATTCTACTACCCCTATCATGCATAGAATGGCTGGAAGACCAAGGAGGAACAGAAATCTGATTGAAGGAGCGCCCGAGGCTGCCGACCCCACGGGAATATTTGAAGCTTTTATTAGACGTCTCGAGAGGGTTAGTAATGCGAATGAAAACCAACGAGACCGCCAGACGGGAGATAAGCTGCTGGAAAGATTCCGTGCGCTCAGACCCGAGCAATTTGCGGGTACCACGGATCCCTGGAAGGCGGAGCAATGGTTAAGACAGATGGATCGCATGTTCGAAGCTGTCCAATGCAACGAGATGGACAAGAGGAGATTGGCTACTTTTCAACTGACCGACGCCGCTGCAGATTGGTGGGACTCGGTCATAGCCACTATCGGAAACACAGCTGCGATGGGGATGACGTGGACAGCGTTCAAAGGAAGATTTCTGGAGAAGTACTTCCCGGCTACGGAGAGGCACAGAAGAGAGAAGGAATTCATGGATCTGACGCAAGGAACCAAGACGGTGCAAGAGTATACCACACAGTTTGAGAGGCTGTCACGGTTTGCCCCGCACATGGTTGATACTGAGGAGAAGAAGATCCGGAAGTATAACCAAGGGTTGGCACCGCAGATTCGTCGCCTGACTCTCGGCCACCTAGACAAATCGTTTGAAGGACTAGTCGGCCTGGCTACCGACCTGGAAGAGGATGCTCGAGTATACCGTAAACAATTCGAATTCCGACCGCCTCAGAGGGGTAATTTTGGGAATAGACCACCAATGAATCGTACCCAAGGACAGAAGAGGAACTTTGATGGGAGCAAGAAGGCACAAGCTATTACCCATCCGACTCAACCCCGAGTAGGAGAAGGAAGTAGTGGTGTAAAGTGCTTCAACTGTGGCAACCCTGGACATGTGGCTCGGGACTGCAGGGCACCAAGGCGTGCTACTCAGCCAGGAATAGTCTGCTTCAACTGTGGTGAACCAGGTCACATCAGCAGGTTCTGCACTGCCCCTAAGCAAGCAACTTATGGACAACAGAGTCAGACCCGCTTGAATGCTGTTATTCCTGATGCCGCGGGATATGATGGAGCTGAATATGAAGAAGGAGATCATGGAGAAGCTCAACCTGATCAGCAAGCAGTGGAAGGTACATTGACTCTATTTAACTCCCATGTTAGAGTATTATTTGATACGGGTGCTGCTCTATCATTCATATCTGTTAATACAATTCGGAGATTGGGTATCTTACCTCATCGCTTAGAGAAAGCTTTGAAGGCTACATCACCAATAGGAGCTGCGGTCAGTTTAGGACATGTGTGCAAGGATTGTCCCTTAAGATTAGGTGACCAAGAAATCCCTGCAAGGTTGATCGTCCTATCGATGAAGGAGTTTGACATAATCCTAGGAATGGATTGGCTGTCTCAGAATCAAGTGAAGTTGGATTGTGCGAGGAAGAGAATTACATTCTCCGACAATGAGAATCAACCCTTTGATTTTCAATGTAACCCTTCGGGAGATATGTTCCTCACAAGATGTTTAGCCAACATCGAAGTCGTCAGTACAGAGGTGACAGCATCATCTATACCTGTAGTCAAGGACTTCGAAGAAGTATTTCAAGACATTTCTGGATTACCGCCCGAGAGAAGTATAGAGTTCTGTATTGAGCTTATACCGGGTACCGTACCGATTACCAAGGTTCCCTACAGAATGGCCCCCACAGAACTACTAGAATTGAAGGGACAAGTTCAAGAGCTCGAGAACCTAGGTTTTGTACGTCCAAGTACATCGCCTTGGGGAGCACCGGTGTTATTTGTGAAGAAGAAGGACGGGACGCTCAGGCTGTGTATCGACTACAGAGAATTGAATCGAGTGACGATCAAGAACAAGTATCCTTTGCCTCGGATTGACGATTTATTTGATCAACTACAAGGAGCTACGATATTTTCCAAGATAGACCTTAGGTCGGGATATCATCAGTTGAGGGTACGGAAGGAAGACATACCTAAGACTGCTTTCAGAACCCGATATGGTCATTATGAATTTCTGGTGATGCCGTTTGGATTGACGAACGCCCCGGCAGTGTTTATGGATCTGATGAACAGAGTGTTCAAGCCTTATTTAGATCAGTTTGTCATCGTCTTTATTGATGATATTTTGATCTATTCTAAGTCAAGAGAAGAACACGAGCAACATCTTCGGATTACGATGCAGACGCTTAAGGACCACCACTTGTATGCCAAGTTCAGTAAGTGTGAGTTTTGGTTGCAAGAAGTGAAATTTTTGGGACACAAGGTGTCATCTCAAGGAATTTCTGTGGATTCGTCCAAGACCGATGCTGTATCCAACTGGGTTAGGCCAAGCAATCCTACAGAAGTTCGGAGTTTTCTTGGACTCGCAGGCTATTACAGAAGATTTGTTGAAGGATTCTCTAAAATAGCCGCACCATTGACTGGATTGACGAAGAAGAATTTGAAATTCGAATGGACAGAGAGGCACGAGCGAGCCTTTCTAGAGTTGAAAGAGAGACTCACTACCGCACCAGTACTAGCAATACCCAAGCCTGGTGAGAAGTTCACTATCTTTAGTGACGCCTCATATCAAGGACTAGGGTGTGTACTTATGCAAGATGGTAAAGTTATAGCCTATGGATCTAGACAGCTGAAGCCGAATGAGTTGAACTATCCTATTCATGATTTGGAGTTGGCAGCAGTGGTATTTGCACTCAAGATTTGGAGACATTATCTCTACGGTGAGAAGTTTGATTTGTTCTCCGATCACAAGAGTCTGAAGTATTTGTTCACACAGAAAGAGTTGAACATGAGGCAGCGCAGATGGATGGAGTTGATCAAAGATTATGACTTCACATTGGAATACCACCCTGGTAAAGCTAATGTGGTCGCTGATGCTTTGAGTCGGCAGACTCGTGAGACGATCGCCTCCTTAATGGTGAGAGAATGGCGAGCATTGGAGACGTTGGCAGAGTTTGATGTACAGAGTGCTGAAAGAGGAGAAGGACAACTTTTCGGATGTCTTATCCTACAGCCTGTTCTCATTGACCGCATTATTGGAGCTCAGAAAGAAGATGAGAAGTTTCAATCATGGTTCATAAAGATGTCAGAGAAGGACCCGACAGAATGGAAGGTGGGAATCGATAGAGGGTATCGGTGCAGGAATAGATTGTGCGTGCCCGGTGATGGAGAGTTAAGGAAGGATATCCTGGAAGAAGCACATAAATCAAGGTATACAGTTCACCCGGGAGGAACGAAGATGTACAAAGATTTGAAGAGGAATTTCTGGTGGGAAGGCATGAAGAAGGATGTGGCCGAGTTTGTATCCAAGTGTTTGACGTGTCAGCAAGTCAAGGCCGAACATCAGAGACCGTCAGGATTGTTGCAACCGCTACCTATTCCTGGTTGGAAGTGGGAGCATATAACGATGGATTTTGTAGTAGGATTGCCTCGATCACAGCAGAATCATGACGCTATTTGGGTAATTGTGGATCGATTGACGAAGTCAGCTCATTTTATTGCTTACAGTATGACATACCCGGTGGAAAAGATGAGCCGAATGTACATACAACAAGTTGTGCGACTTCACGGTGCACCTGTGTCGATTGTGTCAGACCGTGACGCACGTGTTACTTCTGGATTTTGGGAAAGTTTGCAAGAAGCTATGGGAACCTCGCTCAAGATGAGTACTGCTTTTCACCCTCAGACAGATGGACAAACTGAGCGTGTGAATCAGATCATGGAAGATATGCTTAGGGCTTGTGTGATCGATTTTGAAGAATCTTGGGAGACACACTTGCCGTTGGTTGAATTTGCCTATAACAATAGTTATCATACGAGTATCGGTATGGCTCCGTTCGAAGCACTGTACGGACGACCATGTCGTTCTCCATTGTGTTGGGCAGAGGTTGGGGACACAGAATTGTTGGGACCAGATTTGGTTAGAGAAACCAACGAGAAGATTTCCTTGGTCAAAGAAAGGATGAGAACCGCTCAGAGCCGGTATAAGAGTTATGCTGATCGACGCCGAAAAGATCTGGAGTTTAGTGTGGGAGATCACGTACTTCTTAAGGTTTCACCAACACGAGGAGTAGTACGTTTTGGTCTCAAGAGAGGGAAGTTAGCTCCGCGTTTCATTGGACCGTTTGAGATTTTGGAACGTATCGGGAAAGTGGCCTATCAACTGGCGTTACCACCAAAGATGTCTGGGGTTCACAACGTGTTTCACGTGAGTATGTTGAGGAAATACATACGAGATCCCTCGCATGTGGTTAGTTATGACGACATTGAGACGAGTCATAGCGTTTCTTACAAGGAGAGACCTGCGAAGATTTTGGATCAGAGTATCAAGAAGCTGAGGAATAAGGATATTCCGTTGGTGAAGGTTCAGTGGAATCACCACGACGAGAATGAAGCCTCGTGGGAAGTTGAAGCTGATATGAGGAAGAAGTACCCGGAGTTGTTTCATGACTAGTTAGTCTTGATTTCGGGGACGAAATCCTGTTTAAGGGGGGAAGGGTGTAATAACCTGCATTTTCCTGCATGATCATAATTAAAATTTATTTTCATTATCATTTGCATTATCATATTTAAAATTTAATATATATTGTCTGTTTATATGTTAATTTCGATTCTTATGTGAAAAGTTTAATTCTTGACTAATTGAAATTACTTTTGGGGTCAAAATGCAATTTTCATAAAAACTTGCAATACCTGTGTTAAAATTCAAAACTGTATTTCAAAACGGTGGAATTATTTCTTTTAAACTCAAACTGTATTTTTATAAAATCAGAAAACTATTTCTAACGTTAAAATGAATTCTCTGTATTTTTGTGATAAACACCGTGTCACGAAAATACCAGTGTAGGTTTAAAACTCTCCGCGCAGTGTTAAACTTCCACAGAATTTTGGAAGTAAATGATTGAACAAATTTATTTATACTCAATTATGAATGCTGATGCTTTTCCCTTAGGTCTTGTTTGGCAAATGTTGTAGTATGTGTGTTGTCCTTATGCCATAAGCTAGATTACCCAAACACACATTGACCCACCTCATCTCCACCTACCTCTTACTTTCAGTAGTGGAGAATAAAGGGGAGTGTATACACATCATATCTGCACATTCATGGTATTATATGGAGGTTAATGGAGATTGGGTGGAGGGTTAGGCCAATGTTTTCTTAGTGGGTATTTGATTATATATACACCCAACCACACTACACATTCTGCACTTCCATCACAACACATTTCAGAATTCACAGAGAGTTTAGAGAGTGCAGAGAGTTCTTCAATTTCGTAGAGAGAGAGAAGAGCTCAATCCTCCATAGCCAAAGCTTGGAATTCGGGAATTTCGTAATTATATTTCTGTCTCAACAATTTCTTCAATCTATATCACGGTGAGTATTACTAACTCACTCCAAATGTAACTCATTCCTTATTTACTGATTTAGGTAGTTAATTTTAACAGTAGCAGAATTTTGTTTTCAGATTTTTGTTAGGAAAACGAATGAAATTTAAGGTTCTGCCCGCGTTGTCCCAAGTAAAACTCGATTCTGCACACTTTTCGTCTAATGCAATTTTCTCAGATTTTGCACCGTTTGGGCAGAAAATGAGGATTACAGTAGCAGAAAAAGTATATTAGAAATTCAATCTAATATTTTCTCTTTTAATTTTAACAGTAGCAGAATTTTGTTTTCAGATTTTTGTTAGGAAAACGAATGAAATTTAAGGTTCTGTCCGCGCTGTCCCAAGTAAAACTCGATTCTGCACACTTTTCGTCTAATGCAATTTTCTTAGATTCTGCACCGTTTGGACAGAAAATGAGGATTTCAGTAGCAGTTTTTAGAATGCTATTAGTTATGTTTAAAATGATTAAGGCAATGAATTACGAATTTTCAATCCCCGTACGCGTATTATTTCTTTAATTCTGTGAATTCCTTTATGTTTAAAGTTTGATGACATTCATGTGGAGTCAGTTGTACATGCATGGTGAGTGTTGGTAGTGTGTAAAAGAGTAATGATAGTGTGGAAAAGAGTAATGATTGTGTGGAAAGAGTATGAGTTTGAGTTGTGGTTGTGGTTGTGGTTGTGGTTGTAATTGTGGCTGTGGTTATGGTTGTGGTTGTGGATGTGATTGTGGTTGGAGTTGAAAAAGAGGATGAGGGTGTCTTTGAAATGCGAAGGTGGCAAAAATGGACACTCCCTGACGCCCATGGAAGCGTTAAAGTGTGTGAAGCCGAACTTGGACACTCACTGGCACCCATGGAAGTGCTAAAGTGTGGCCTATAGACACTCCCTGAATGACTCGAGTCTGGATACCTGTGTGGGGGTTGCCCCGGTATTTGCATGGCGGTTAGGGTATTCAAAGTGTGAGGCATTGGACACTCCCTGGTACCCCGGACCAAAGTGTGAGGCAAACTGGACACTCCCTGGCGCCCCGTTGCTAAAGTGTGGCTATCTTAGTATTTCAAAGATACCAGGAGTAGGATAGAGGGTTGTTGGGTTTTGTCGAGAGAAAAGAGTCGGTTAGATGAGATGGTGCATTGTTCTCATACACGGTCACATATGTATGAATTTATCTTTTAATTATTGTTGTGGTTGTTTTTCTAACAAGCTCTTTATCATAAATATAAACTTGTGGTATTTAAATGGAAATGGGAAAAAGGTAAATGGGCATGTTTTTACATTCAAAGCTATGTTTTTAATACTCACCAGCTTCTTGAAGCTGACGGCGTTGATGCGTCCTGGACATTCGTGTCTAGGCTTTGCAGGTTATAATCAAGAAGAACCGTATGACTATGCTAATTAAGATCTGTTGCTGAGAAGAGATGTTACCCTTATATGCTTTATGTTTATGTGTTATGATTTGGTTTGTAATAAGGATGACTGTAATAGACTTTAAGTTATTGTTTTATTTCAAGGCGGTCTGTGCCTTAGTAAACCCCGTACTATAGGATGTAGTAAGTTAGAAAATTTTTATAAGCCCAGGTTGCCCTACTCTGATTAATGGTTTTATGATGTTCGACGTTTTGGGACGGAATCGATCCTTCAAACTGTCGCGACCTACGGGTCCATAAAGGAAATTAAACGCTTTCCATATTTATGCTACGTCGGGGCGTGACAGGATTTGGTGGTATCAGAGCCATAGGTTTTCTAGATTGACCAGGCTCAGTTATTCACGCCATAGATTAGTGACATAGGTTACCCTTAAGTTTACTAAGCTATACAACCAAGTTCTAGTGTTAGTTTAGTACGGATTACCCTTAGTTCAGAAACTAAAATTCTAAGTTGGTTTTATCATAGAAATGATTACCCGTTTGTCTTGTCACATCGACAAGAATGATAACAATTTCCATATACCTTCAGACATATCCATTTAGGATTAGCCGAGATAACCATAACTTATGATGCCCCTACAGACATATAGTAGCCGAGTTTCTAAGGAGTTAAAGCATACCATAGCCCTCATTAATAGCTTAGGCACTGACGAACTTCCTAAGTCAAATCTTGGAAAAGTCAGTATGGCCCACAACCAGAGTCTAGAGGATAAGAATACAACCTCTTTGCTATTAGACAGCCCTAGTTCGAATACGTGTTATATGTACTCAATATATATTTTATTGTATGCTTATGTGATAATACGAGTATGTGTTATAGTGATATATACTACTTTGAAAATTTTCGTCATAGTACTGTTGCATGCATGTTTCTCATTCTACTACCCCTATCATGCATAGAATGGCTGGAAGACCAAGGAGGAACAGAAATCTGATTGAAGGAGCGCCCGAGGCTGCCGACCCCACGGGAATATTTGAAGCTTTTATTAGACGTCTCGAGAGGGTTAGTAATGCGAATGAAAACCAACGAGACCGCCAGACGGGAGATAAGCTGCTGGAAAGATTCCGTGCGCTCAGACCCGAGCAATTTGCGGGTACCACGGATCCCTGGAAGGCGGAGCAATGGTTAAGACAGATGGATCGCATGTTCGAAGCTGTCCAATGCAACGAGATGGACAAGAGGAGATTGGCTACTTTTCAACTGACCGACGCCGCTGCAGATTGGTGGGACTCGGTCATAGCCACTATCGGAAACACAGCTGCGATGGGGATGACGTGGACAGCGTTCAAAGGAAGATTTCTGGAGAAGTACTTCCCGGCTACGGAGAGGCACAGAAGAGAGAAGGAATTCATGGATCTGACGCAAGGAACCAAGACGGTGCAAGAGTATACCACACAGTTTGAGAGGCTGTCACGGTTTGCCCCGCACATGGTTGATACTGAGGAGAAGAAGATCCGGAAGTATAACCAAGGGTTGGCACCGCAGATTCGTCGCCTGACTCTCGGCCACCTAGACAAATCGTTTGAAGGACTAGTCGGCCTGGCTACCGACCTGGAAGAGGATGCTCGAGTATACCGTAAACAATTCGAATTCCGACCGCCTCAGAGGGGTAATTTTGGGAATAGACCACCAATGAATCGTACCCAAGGACAGAAGAGGAACTTTGATGGGAGCAAGAAGGCACAAGCTATTACCCATCCGACTCAACCCCGAGTAGGAGAAGGAAGTAGTGGTGTAAAGTGCTTCAACTGTGGCAACCCTGGACATGTGGCTCGGGACTGCAGGGCACCAAGGCGTGCTACTCAGCCAGGAATAGTCTGCTTCAACTGTGGTGAACCAGGTCACATCAGCAGGTTCTGCACTGCCCCTAAGCAAGCAACTTATGGACAACAGAGTCAGACCCGCTTGAATGCTGTTATTCCTGATGCCGCGGGATATGATGGAGCTGAATATGAAGAAGGAGATCATGGAGAAGCTCAACCTGATCAGCAAGCAGTGGAAGGTACATTGACTCTATTTAACTCCCATGTTAGAGTATTATTTGATACGGGTGCTGCTCTATCATTCATATCTGTTAATACAATTCGGAGATTGGGTATCTTACCTCATCGCTTAGAGAAAGCTTTGAAGGCTACATCACCAATAGGAGCTGCGGTCAGTTTAGGACATGTGTGCAAGGATTGTCCCTTAAGATTAGGTGACCAAGAAATCCCTGCAAGGTTGATCGTCCTATCGATGAAGGAGTTTGACATAATCCTAGGAATGGATTGGCTGTCTCAGAATCAAGTGAAGTTGGATTGTGCGAGGAAGAGAATTACATTCTCCGACAATGAGAATCAACCCTTTGATTTTCAATGTAACCCTTCGGGAGATATGTTCCTCACAAGATGTTTAGCCAACATCGAAGTCGTCAGTACAGAGGTGACAGCATCATCTATACCTGTAGTCAAGGACTTCGAAGAAGTATTTCAAGACATTTCTGGATTACCGCCCGAGAGAAGTATAGAGTTCTGTATTGAGCTTATACCGGGTACCGTACCGATTACCAAGGTTCCCTACAGAATGGCCCCCACAGAACTACTAGAATTGAAGGGACAAGTTCAAGAGCTCGAGAACCTAGGTTTTGTACGTCCAAGTACATCGCCTTGGGGAGCACCGGTGTTATTTGTGAAGAAGAAGGACGGGACGCTCAGGCTGTGTATCGACTACAGAGAATTGAATCGAGTGACGATCAAGAACAAGTATCCTTTGCCTCGGATTGACGATTTATTTGATCAACTACAAGGAGCTACGATATTTTCCAAGATAGACCTTAGGTCGGGATATCATCAGTTGAGGGTACGGAAGGAAGACATACCTAAGACTGCTTTCAGAACCCGATATGGTCATTATGAATTTCTGGTGATGCCGTTTGGATTGACGAACGCCCCGGCAGTGTTTATGGATCTGATGAACAGAGTGTTCAAGCCTTATTTAGATCAGTTTGTCATCGTCTTTATTGATGATATTTTGATCTATTCTAAGTCAAGAGAAGAACACGAGCAACATCTTCGGATTACGATGCAGACGCTTAAGGACCACCACTTGTATGCCAAGTTCAGTAAGTGTGAGTTTTGGTTGCAAGAAGTGAAATTTTTGGGACACAAGGTGTCATCTCAAGGAATTTCTGTGGATTCGTCCAAGACCGATGCTGTATCCAACTGGGTTAGGCCAAGCAATCCTACAGAAGTTCGGAGTTTTCTTGGACTCGCAGGCTATTACAGAAGATTTGTTGAAGGATTCTCTAAAATAGCCGCACCATTGACTGGATTGACGAAGAAGAATTTGAAATTCGAATGGACAGAGAGGCACGAGCGAGCCTTTCTAGAGTTGAAAGAGAGACTCACTACCGCACCAGTACTAGCAATACCCAAGCCTGGTGAGAAGTTCACTATCTTTAGTGACGCCTCATATCAAGGACTAGGGTGTGTACTTATGCAAGATGGTAAAGTTATAGCCTATGGATCTAGACAGCTGAAGCCGAATGAGTTGAACTATCCTATTCATGATTTGGAGTTGGCAGCAGTGGTATTTGCACTCAAGATTTGGAGACATTATCTCTACGGTGAGAAGTTTGATTTGTTCTCCGATCACAAGAGTCTGAAGTATTTGTTCACACAGAAAGAGTTGAACATGAGGCAGCGCAGATGGATGGAGTTGATCAAAGATTATGACTTCACATTGGAATACCACCCTGGTAAAGCTAATGTGGTCGCTGATGCTTTGAGTCGGCAAACTCGTGAGACGATCGCCTCCTTAATGGTGAGAGAATGGCGAGCATTGGAGACGTTGGCAGAGTTTGATGTACAGAGTGCTGAAAGAGGAGAAGGACAACTTTTCGGATGTCTTATCCTACAGCCTGTTCTCATTGACCGCATTATTGGAGCTCAGAAAGAAGATGAGAAGTTTCAATCATGGTTCATAAAGATGTCAGAGAAGGACCCGACAGAATGGAAGGTGGGAATCGATAGAGGGTATCGGTGCAGGAATAGATTGTGCGTGCCCGGTGATGGAGAGTTAAGGAAGGATATCCTGGAAGAAGCACATAAATCAAGGTATACAGTTCACCCGGGAGGAACGAAGATGTACAAAGATTTGAAGAGGAATTTCTGGTGGGAAGGCATGAAGAAGGATGTGGCCGAGTTTGTATCCAAGTGTTTGACGTGTCAGCAAGTCAAGGCCGAACATCAGAGACCGTCAGGATTGTTGTAACCGCTACCTATTCCTGGTTGGAAGTGGGAGCATATAACGATGGATTTTGTAGTAGGATTGCCTCGATCACAGCAGAATCATGACGCTATTTGGGTAATTGTGGATCGATTGACGAAGTCAGCTCATTTTATTGCTTACAGTATGACATACCCGGTGGAAAAGATGAGCCGAATGTACATACAACAAGTTGTGCGACTTCACGGTGCACCTGTGTCGATTGTGTCAGACCGTGACGCACGTGTTACTTCTGGATTTTGGGAAAGTTTGCAAGAAGCTATGGGAACCTCGCTCAAGATGAGTACTGCTTTTCACCCTCAGACAGATGGACAAACTGAGCGTGTGAATCAGATCATGGAAGATATGCTTAGGGCTTGTGTGATCGATTTTGAAGAATCTTGGGAGACACACTTGCCGTTGGTTGAATTTGCCTATAACAATAGTTATCATACGAGTATCGGTATGGCTCCGTTCGAAGCACTGTACGGACGACCATGTCGTTCTCCATTGTGTTGGGCAGAGGTTGGGGACACAGAATTGTTGGGACCAGATTTGGTTAGAGAAACCAACGAGAAGATTTCCTTGGTCAAAGAAAGGATGAGAACCGCTCAGAGCCGGTATAAGAGTTATGCTGATCGACGCCGAAAAGATCTGGAGTTTAGTGTGGGAGATCACGTACTTCTTAAGGTTTCACCAACACGAGGAGTAGTACGTTTTGGTCTCAAGAGAGGGAAGTTAGCTCCGCGTTTCATTGGACCGTTTGAGATTTTGGAACGTATCGGGAAAGTGGCCTATCAACTGGCGTTACCACCAAAGATGTCTGGGGTTCACAACGTGTTTCACGTGAGTATGTTGAGGAAATACATACGAGATCCCTCGCATGTGGTTAGTTATGACGACATTGAGACGAGTCATAGCGTTTCTTACAAGGAGAGACCTGCGAAGATTTTGGATCAGAGTATCAAGAAGCTGAGGAATAAGGATATTCCGTTGGTGAAGGTTCAGTGGAATCACCACGACGAGAATGAAGCCTCGTGGGAAGTTGAAGCTGATATGAGGAAGAAGTACCCGGAGTTGTTTCATGACTAGTTAGTCTTGATTTCGGGGACGAAATCCTGTTTAAGGGGGGAAGGGTGTAATAACCTGCATTTTCCTGCATGATCATAATTAAAATTTATTTTCATTATCATTTGCATTATCATATTTAAAATTTAATATATATTGTCTGTTTATATGTTAATTTCGATTCTTATGTGAAAAGTTTAATTCTTGACTAATTGAAATTACTTTTGGGGTCAAAATGCAATTTTCATAAAAACTTGCAATACCTGTGTTAAAATTCAAAACTGTATTTCAAAACGGTGGAATTATTTCTTTTAAACTCAAACTGTATTTTTATAAAATCAGAAAACTATTTCTAACGTTAAAATGAATTCTCTGTATTTTTGTGATAAACACCGTGTCACGAAAATACCAGTGTAGGTTTAAAACTCTCCGCGCAGTGTTAAACTTCCACAGAATTTTGGAAGTAAATGATTGAACAAATTTATTTATACTCAATTATGAATGCTGATGCTTTTCCCTTAGGTCTTGTTTGGCAAATGTTGTAGTATGTGTGTTGTCCTTATGCCATAAGCTAGATTACCCAAACACACATTGACCCACCTCATCTCCACCTACCTCTTACTTTCAGTAGTGGAGAATAAAGGGGAGTGTATACACATCATATCTGCACATTCATGGTATTATATGGAGGTTAATGGAGATTGGGTGGAGGGTTAGGCCAATGTTTTCTTAGTGGGTATTTGATTATATATACACCCAACCACACTACACATTCTGCACTTCCATCACAACACATTTCAGAATTCACAGAGAGTTTAGAGAGTGCAGAGAGTTCTTCAATTTCGTAGAGAGAGAGAAGAGCTCAATCCTCCATAGCCAAAGCTTGGAATTCGGGAATTTCGTAATTATATTTCTGTCTCAACAATTTCTTCAATCTATATCACGGTGAGTATTACTAACTCACTCCAAATGTAACTCAT
Source organism: Hydrangea macrophylla (assembly GCA_033977485.1). Taxonomy (NCBI): domain Eukaryota; kingdom Viridiplantae; phylum Streptophyta; class Magnoliopsida; order Cornales; family Hydrangeaceae; genus Hydrangea; species Hydrangea macrophylla. Next base: position 7,234,311 of record CM066992.1, on the reverse strand, counting down.
TCCTTATTTACTGATTTAGGTAGTTAATTTTAACAGTAGCAGAATTTTGTTTTCAGATTTTTGTTAGGAAAACGAATGAAATTTAAGGTTCTGCCCGCGTTGTCCCAAGTAAAACTCGATTCTGCACACTTTTCGTCTAATGCAATTTTCTCAGATTTTGCACCGTTTGGGCAGAAAATGAGGATTACAGTAGCAGAAAAAGTATATTAGAAATTCAATCTAATATTTTCTCTTTTAATTTTAACAGTAGCAGAATTTTGTTTTCAGATTTTTGTTAGGAAAACGAATGAAATTTAAGGTTCTGTCCGCGTTGTCCCAAGTAAAACTCGATTCTGCACACTTTTCGTCTAATGCAATTTTCTTAGATTCTGCACCGTTTGGACAGAAAATGAGGATTTCAGTAGCAGTTTTTAGAATGCTATTAGTTATGTTTAAAATGATTAAGGCAATGAATTACGAATTTTCAATCCCCGTACGCGTATTATTTCTTTAATTCTGTGAATTCCTTTATGTTTAAAGTTTGATGACATTCATGTGGAGTCAGTTGTACATGCATGGTGAGTGTTGGTAGTGTGTAAAAGAGTAATGATAGTGTGGAAAAGAGTAATGATTGTGTGGAAAGAGTATGAGTTTGAGTTGTGGTTGTGGTTGTGGTTGTGGTTGTAATTGTGGCTGTGGTTATGGTTGTGGTTGTGGATGTGATTGTGGTTGGAGTTGAAAAAGAGGATGAGGGTGTCTTTGAAATGCGAAGGTGGCAAAAATGGACACTCCCTGACGCCCATGGAAGCGTTAAAGTGTGTGAAGCCGAACTTGGACACTCACTGGCACCCATGGAAGTGCTAAAGTGTGGCCTATAGACACTCCCTGAATGACTCGAGTCTGGATACCTGTGTGGGGGTTGCCCCGGTATTTGCATGGCGGTTAGGGTATTCAAAGTGTGAGGCATTGGACACTCCCTGGTACCCCGGACCAAAGTGTGAGGCAAACTGGACACTCCCTGGCGCCCCGTTGCTAAAGTGTGGCTATCTTAGTATTTCAAAGATACCAGGAGTAGGATAGAGGGTTGTTGGGTTTTGTCGAGAGAAAAGAGTCGGTTAGATGAGATGGTGCATTGTTCTCATACACGGTCACATATGTATGAATTTATCTTTTAATTATTGTTGTGGTTGTTTTTCTAACAAGCTCTTTATCATAAATATAAACTTGTGGTATTTAAATGGAAATGGGAAAAAGGTAAATGGGCATGTTTTTACATTCAAAGCTATGTTTTTAATACTCACCAGCTTCTTGAAGCTGACGGCGTTGATGCGTCCTGGACATTCGTGTCTAGGCTTTGCAGGTTATAATCAAGAAGAACCGTATGACTATGCTAATTAAGATCTGTTGCTGAGAAGAGATGTTACCCTTATATGCTTTATGTTTATGTGTTATGATTTGGTTTGTAATAAGGATGACTGTAATAGACTTTAAGTTATTGTTTTATTTCAAGGCGGTCTGTGCCTTAGTAAACCCCGTACTATAGGATGTAATAAGTTAGAAAATTTTTATAAGCCCAGGTTGCCCTACTCTGATTAATGGTTTTATGATGTTCGACGTTTTGGGACGGAATCGATCCTTCAAACTGTCGCGACCTACGGGTCCATAAAGGAAATTAAACGCTTTCCATATTTATGCTACGTCGGGGCGTGACACAAAATATCCCTGAAACTAATTTTTTGAAAAAGTTTCAAAGTAGTGTCAAATTTTATACCATGTATGTAAATGCGCAATTAAGGCCAATTAACATTTAAGTACAAATGAAAATGCAGGATATTACAACTTGTATCCCTTTTAAGTTGGTGAATAGCCAACGAATACACACTTAACTGAACGAGGATCCAATTTCCCACGAGTTGGAGAATGATTATAAACATAGCATACACAACCGAAGACATGAGGAGGAATGGAAGATGAGATTGAAGGATGAGAAAGACCTCAAGCGGTGTTTTCTTATGCAACACTCGAGTGGGACGACAATTGATGAGATACGCAACTGTCAAAATTGCTTCACCCCAATAAGAACGAGGAGCTTGAACTTGGAAGAGTAAAGACCATGCAACATCTAACTGATGACGATTCTTGCATTCTGTAACTCCGTTTTGTTGTGGAGTGTCAGTGCAAGAATTCTGATGAATAATTCCCAGAGAAGAAAAATATGCACTCAATCCAGAATCAATTTACTCACCCCCATTATCAGACCGTAAAACTTTCACCACAACACCAAGTTGGGTACACACCATTTTATGAAAATTTTGAAAAATAGAGAACACTTTCCCTTTTTCTTTCATCATTTATAACTAAGTTGTAGGGGAACAATCATCAATAAAAGAGATAAACCATATATGTCCTTTCAAAGACATAGTACGAGATGGACCCCAAACATTAGTGTGGATTAATGTAAAAGGAATGGAACTTTTATTATTACTAAGAGCAAAAGTATCTCTATGATGTTTCCTAAGTTCACAAGCATCACATGAAAAATTTTAAAAAACTATTATTTGAAGCAAAAGACGGAAACATGTGTCTAAGTAAAGCAAAAGATGAGTGTCCTTATCTCCTATGCCAAAGTTCTAATTCTTCATCTTTATTCTTCAAGACTACTGTATTATTAGCTAGCTTCTCCCCTTCATCTAAAAGTAAAGCCCACACTCCTCTCTACCACTACCAATCGTCCTCCTCATTAAGATCCTGAAATATACAATGAGAAGGATAAAAAGTTACACTACAATATAAGTCACGAGTGACACGACTCAAGGATAAAAGATTGTGAGAGAAACTAGGTACATGTAAAACTGAGGTCAATGGTAAAGAAGGAGTAACACGAATAAAACCTATCCTGAAACAGAGGAGAAGGTACCATCAGCAATTGTAATTTTGTCCTGACCTAAATAAGGCGTATAATCAGGAAAAAAAAGTCAGATGAATGTGACATATGATCTGAGGCACCAAAATCAATAATCTAGGGAAAAGAAGAATGAGAAAGAAATGTTCTTGCTGCTGGGACTAAGTTACTTGATTGGGAAAAGCTGAGGAGGCACTGGTGGATGTAGGTGAAGCACAAGGAGTCATCAAATTCCTGAGAGTTTCAAACTCAGCATCAAACAAGGGATTCACATCAGAATTCGAAGGATCATCACTAGGAATCGAAGCTATAATATCATTAGTAATGGCAATATGGTGAGCACGGGGATTACCACCCCTCCCCCTCTCGGCCACCAGAACAACCTCCACGACTCCCGGAATGACCTCCATGACCACCAGGAGGATGGACATGGAGACTCCAATAAGTCTCCCTACTATGGTAAGGCTTATTTCAAAAATCATAAAACAACTTAGGCTGATCAGAAGTACCAATCCCAAACTACTTAGTCCCCTCTAACGGTAGAACAGAGACTAAAGTGGACCTCTTAGTAGAAGTAGGGGAAAGCATAACAGAACAGCGGCTCTCCTCATTCTAGACATAAGCAAAGACCCTTTGTAGGGTGGGTAGACTGTCCATCCCAAGTACCCGATTACGAACAACATCATAATCTGGGTGAAGTCCCTGAAGAAATTTGAAGACCCTTTGCTTCTCAATTAACTTCTGGTATCCCGCAGCAATATCAGTGGGACAGACTGGCTGATAATCTTGGAGATGATCCACCTTGTCCCAACTAGTAGTAAGAAAGGTGAAGTATTTGGTGACTGTCATATCATCCTGCTCAGAATGGTCAATGGAACGGGTCAACTCAAACTCTTGGGCATAGCTTCCCTTCCTAGAGTAGGTAAAGGCAACTGTGTCCCAAATATCCCTAGCAGTCTTCATCCGATAGAAACTCTCCCCTATCTCAAGAACCACTAAATTAACAAGCCAAGCCATGATAATGGAATTCTCAATTTCCCACTTATCATAGCCAGCATCAGTGGTGGTGGGTGCCTGAATGCGCCCATCAAGATGTCCCATCTCCCCTCGGCCCTTCAAGTAAAGCTCCATCGCCTGTGACCACGTCAGGAAATTTTGGCCATTGAATGGGGTGGTAGTAATTTTAAGGTTGGGATCCAGTGGCGTCACCACACCCTGTAGTATGGTTGGACTAGCAGACAATGATTTCTCTGACATTTCTGTCAGTTTTGGTACACGAAGGAAAACCCAAACAAAGAGGAAGGGAAACGAAGAAGATGGAGGTACGCGCACAATCGGAGATTAGAACACCATATAGGGCACTAACGGATCAGTTAAACTGATCAGTGCTCTATAGAAGGACAAAAATTTGTCAAAAATAAAGAACCAATCAAAACAGCCCACCGATGAACAGTATAGTAGTGCTGATGAATAGTGCCACATGAATAGTGTAGTGGTTAGGGTTTGGGATTGGGATTGATTGTGGATGGCTCTGATACCATGTTGAATACTATTTTGGCAAAGCTTAGGGCTAACAATCTATTAGACCCCATTTATATATTATGAAGAAGAATACGAAAAATAAATAATTACATATGAATCCCTAGAATAAGAATAAATAAAGAAAACATAATAAATTCTCAACAGAGTTCAGTTCAGGATTTAGTAACGAAAATAGTAAAGTAACGAGTTAGTAAGTCAAGAGTTAGTAAAGTTAGGGAAAGCAATAAAGGCGGATAGACCGACCAGAGTGGATTTATAGGAAGACCACACCACTAAAAAAGTGTATGAGTATATAAAAGCAGAAAAGTGGCGAATTGACTGATCAGTTGAATTTATAGGAAGGCCACACCATTAAGGAAAAAGTACGAGTATGTAAAAATAAAAAGCAGCGGACTGAACGACTAGGTGGATTTATAGGGAGACTACACCACCAAGGAAAACGTATAAATAAGTAATTGAAAACCCGGCGGAGTACCCAACCAGGTGGATTTATAGGAAGGCCACACCACCGAGGAAAACGTACAAATAAGTAAATTAAAAAACAGGCGGAACAACCGACCAAGTGGATTTATAAGGAGGCCATACCACCGAGAGTATGAGTTGAGGGAGTAACTTGTGCAAAGGCGGCTATCGAAGCCCAGTTGGTGTATGTTGAGAAGAGTGAAAGAATTTCGCATTTGAAAGAATCTTAGTCGAGAAAACGTTGCAAAAATGAGCTGAGAAGGCCCAAGTCAATTTTTGACACGAAATTACTTGAACGGCCATGACGGTTAGGTTCAGAAGTGTTGAAATAGTTGAAAAACCTATAGGTCAAGCCGAAATGGGTTCGGGCTGCTGAGTGGGCCTCGCAGGGGGGTCAGAAACTGGTTAAAATAGTTGAGAAGTTCCTTATATAAAGAAAAAAAGTATCGAAGGGTCCGAATCGATCAAATTTGAGGTCACTAGTGTGTCCGGGACGACCGTTTTAGTCTAAAGACCCATGAGTCGGGGTGGAGTGGACCCGAGCTAAGCTATGCGGGACCTGCGGAGGTCAGAATCTAACCGGGATCGCCTAAATCAAAAATATAAAGTACCGAACGGCCTTAAAGAGTGGAATTAGCCAAATCTGAGGTCACCGGCATGTCCGGAATGACCGAATTAGCTAAAAATGCCTGATTGTTTGTAAAAAATCAGACCAGAGTGGCAAAAACTGGTAAAAACCAAAAGTGGGGCCCACTGGGTTGTCAGCAGACACTTGGCAGAGTCAACGCCACGAGTTATGCTATGATTGGGTGGTCAAACTGTGCCTGGACAAGTGGCACGCTCTGATTCACAACGCTGTCAATTTGTCAGGACACGTGGCATGCTGCAATTGGGCCACGCAGTTGTGAGTCAGACCTGACACGACACGTGTCAGGCCATGAGGCAGCATTTGGTTGGCTATCCAACCCTTTACCATGCCACGGGGTAGCTCGTGAGTGGTTGATCAAATGCCACATGTCAATCTGTGATTCGTTGGTGCACTATTAATTGTGCTGGTCATATGCCACATTGTAGACTTCAGTCAACTGCTAACTCAGTGTTGACTAGATTGGTCATTGCCATGTGGTAGCTTCTGATTCATTGGTCAATTGTTGAGTCAGTGCTGACTGGACCATTGTTGCCACATGGTGGCTACTGATTAGCTAGTCAACGCTGACTGGCCTGGCTATGCGTGGGTGTGAGGAACGGACTGGTGGTGGCTCATACACCCATCATGGCTGCACCGGTGACTTTTGGAGGTTGGACCACTGGGGTTGGCTTTGCCTTAATGAGAGGAAGGCTCTAGTGTGGGCGATGAGAGAAAGAGAGATGATTAAGGCCCTATTTGGTTTAGCTGCTTTTTCTGAACTTTCTGGGCAACTTTGGGAGATGTGGTTGTGAGGGTGGATTGGTATTGAGGTGATGGTGATGGGTTTCAAGTGGTGGTGGTAGTGGTGGTGTTTATATGGTGGTGATGTTGGTTGGTTCAACCAAACAAAGCCTATGGGGTTTTTTTTTTCCTTTGCTTTCACCAAATAGAGCATAAAAAAAAAAAAAGAAAAAAAAAGGGAAGTGTAGGGGGGGGGGGGGGGGGGGGGGGGGGGGGGTTGCCAAGGCCATCTTGTGCGGCTGTGAGAAATGAGAGGGAAAGCCTCATTTATAAAGATAAACCCTATATGGGTTGTGATCCTATGTGATATAGGTGAGGTGTGGGATTAGGTGGTGCAACTTTTGATCGCGATCCTCCAAGTATGGTGAATGTTTTTAGGAATTAGTTCAAAATCTCCAATTATAGATATTTTTGTTCACCATTTTACCGCTCAATCATATACATGTGCCTATATATATACTAGCGCTGGCTCGTGCTCTGCACGGGAAGGGGACATTTGCGAAAAATCTAAAACTATAGCTTTTGCATAAATTTTCTCGATCTATCGCGTGTGAATTAAGTTAATTTAAAATGGCACGTTGAAAATTGCGATTACAGAACGATAATGACATGGTGGAGTTGACGCACTGAGTTTTACTTGCAAAGGGAAAGCAAAAATTGTGTTGTAATTCTAGTCAAATTGTACAAAGATTCACAATTCCAGATAACACTATATTTTTCTCCCAATATTGAACTATGGAAAAAATAAAGAGAAAGAAAAATAATCTACTAAAAGAGCTGTAAGAAATGATTTTCATGTTATCTTTTAGGGAAAAAATAGCACAAAACATTCCCAGCCTAAACCACATCTGATCTTTTGTGTGTGTGTGTGTGTGTGTGTCTCTGTGTGTGTGTGTCAATTAACAAAAAGTAATTACACAATTCCAGTGCTAAAAGCCTCTGCATGGCTAATGGATTAAATAGTAAACATTATAGGTAAATTCACAATACCTTACGAATTTGGGGTGGCCATAGAACAACTGGACGAAGAAGAAGTGGACAATGATGAGAGAGAGAGAGAGAGGAGAGAGAGAGAGAGAGAGAGAGAGAGAGAGAGAGAGAGAGAGAGAGGTGATTGTATATATCAAGTGATAGTAGTTTTCATTTCGAATATTTTGAAATTTGAATTAATATGGATTAGATTTAGTTTTGTATGAGAAAACCAACTGAGACGTGAAGGGGACAGTTTGAGAGAGAGAGAAAGAGAGAGAGAGAGAGAGGGGGGGGGGGGGGAGGTTGGCCACGTAGGTTTGCTATACATATATATATATAACATATAGATATAGGTACCAAAAAAGGGAAAAATAGAAGGAAAAATGAGAAGGTGCCACCTAGGATTACACTACATTGTTATATATATAAGGAATTTTTTACCCAAAGCATCAAAATGGGACAAATGTGTCTCTGACCCATCACTGTTTCAACTAATTTCCCAAACCTATCACTTTCTTCGAAGTCGCTACTTCAAGTAACGACTTAACTTAACTCGAGTCAAGATACGTATATCAGCAACCGCGTGTCACGGATGCTCGAGTCCAGTCCTTATACTTTCTCTCATTCTAAATATCTTTCATTTATCTCAAGTTGAGATATGTATTCTAACAACTACGTGTCATGGATGCTCGAGTCTATTTCTTGTACTCTTTCACATTTCAATACCTTTCACTTATCTCGAGTCGAGTTATGCATACATTCACTACTATCTCTTACTTATTCCCCACTATCATGAAAACCACTAAAACCGGCAATCATGTGTCACGGATGCTCGAGGGTGCCTAATACCTTCCCTCGACATAATCTGGTCCATGAACCCATTTCGAGAACTTTGGTTTTCGCATGACTATCAAAAGTCACACTTTTAAAGGGCCCACTTTTCTCAAATTTTTTTCAAAAGGCCGAAGATGATTTCTTTTATCGTCTTTGTAGGGATCCTAACTTTATCTGACTCTGAACTTTTACTTGGCCCTACTCTCACTTTCACCCTGCCTATCACACCTCTTCACACGCTTTCGACATAAACAGTCGCGATCCTCGAAGGAACCGCTCCTCACTTTTGGGGCGGGCGTGTGGGTACCTGGACCAAGCTTAGGCCTAGAAAGATTAAGCCCACTTGATTGATCTATTTCAAATCTCATGTCAACAACCACGAGTGAGGTTCACCACCCTTCATTAGCCTTTATCTTATCCGATCGATTTGGATTACTCGTATTTTGGATTCCATGGGGCTTTTTATCCCACCCGAGGCAACAATCGATGCCCATGATCCATATCTAAGACTACACGAGTGAGTAATCCAATTAATCCCACAAGGCTAAATCCGAAGAGATCCTCAATAATAGAGTCGCCACTTGGTTTGATTAAGGAAATCAAGAAAACTAAATCTATCAAGTCCAATGGATAGAGAGCACCTCCCCGTCGTCACCAAAGAACTCGGTATGGGGGTTAAGGTACGAGAGAGGAAGGAGCTAGTTCGTGCTAAAACACCCTCTCTCATCCCATCGTGAGATGGACCTCCACTCAGCTTTCAAGGTGATTGCGAGACATTATGTAGACCGTTTCAATTATTGCTAATGCAATCCTAATTCAGGTTATGAATAGCTAATAAAATAAAATCGTGCAAGAAACTAAGCAATTACATGCAGTGCATATGCTAAAACAATAATTTGGGGACTAAACGTATTACTACGCTCCCCTATCCATTCACAAGGAAATAAAAGGATTTAAACGTGAAAGTCGCACTCAAAACCCTAGAAAAATATGATATCTAAGCACAAGTAATCATATAAGGAAATTAAAATTTGTATTTTATCCACCTAATCATGCTTCTATGTGATCCTAATAAAGCAGTAAATAAAAGGGGATGTAGGAAACTTACCCGGGATAGCAAAGCATTCCTAATTATCCTAATTAACCATAGTTAGGACAATAACAGCAAAATATAGGATAATCTAAGTGAATATTCTACTATTCTAAGCATGGATAGTATATATGCATGTCCAAATATGACTACTATGTGTAGTAGTGTGCATGTGTAAGCCTAATTAAATGTTATCCCTGGTATGGATAACCTACTATTCTAATTGAGGATAGTGTGTATGTGTGCGCATGTATGAATAAGCATGGATAAGAATTAATTCATGAATTAAATTAATAATTCAAGGGTTACATGGATAGGAATAAAACATGGATAGCCTACTATCCTAATTAATATGAATTACAATATTGTTCCTACGTGGATGCCCTAAATCTAGACTCATAGATCCAAACTAATTAGTGATTGGATATCCATGGATTGGATACCAACCCCACAGGCTCCGGCTACCACAACATAAAGGGATAGCTTCACCTAGGATAACTCAACTTTAATGAGGATACTATAAACAAGGAAGTAAAGCTATCCTAGAACTTTAAAGATCGAAACCAGTAAATAACTAAGAACAGTATGAACAAACAAGAAATTAAACCTAGAACTAGGAATATAAAGATCAAATAGAAAATAAAGCAACAAATAAAAAAAAGGAAGAAGAACTTACCCCAGGAACTCCCCTTAGAATACTCCGGCAGGGCTCCGCTAGCACCAAGGACTCCAAGTCTCGATTCCGAACTCTAAAACTCTAACTATTCCAAAGGACTTTCTAGGAGTGCGTCGGAATCCTCCAGAGGGGTTTCCTTGGGATCTCTAGTCCTTAGGATTTTATGGTGTAGAAAATATGGGGGGTGGAGAACTCTATTTATAGTTTAAGATTTGGGTTGTGTTTTTTGTGTTTAAGCAATGTAGGATGGAGATACAAGCTTTGAAGGCTTGTACTTAGGGTGTTTTGAGGTGTACCTAGGAGTCTTTCACTAAGTGGAGTAAGTATAATAAGATATGGAAGCTTTTAAATTCTATCATAAACTTTTTAGAGAGTTTTGGAAACTAAAAATACTAATTTTCATATTAAAAAGGTCTCCAAAAATAAAACAAGATAGAAATCCCGGTTTGGGCTTTTAATCCCATCATTGCACTATCGGCCAATTTTAAAAGGGCATATCTCACTCATTTTAAGTCTAAATTGGGCTTATGACCTACGGATTTTTATGCCCAGGAAATGTACTATCTATTCAAAGTGGTTTCAGGCCCAAACTCCTCATGATTTAAGAGTTATGGTCAAAATGCTAAGGCTTTGTTTAAAATGGCTGCTCGTAATGGGTTTTCGAGGTTATTTTGGTATGAAAAAATTTGGGATTTATTTGGCCAAAACCAAAGGTTTGGGCTATGGTTTAAAATATATTTTAGGACTAAAAGGATTTCTTAGGATACCACCCCAGGGTCCGTATTTGGGCTTGGGTAAGGGTATTTTGACTTAATAAATATTTTGGTCATTTTACGTAGAAAAATATTTTATTTTGGATTTTTGTCTCTAAAATGTGTTTCTAACGTACCTAAGTATTCCTAGAGGTTATTCTAACGTATGTAAGAGAACACGGTGCTTCACGGAGTTTAGCTTCATAACTTGTCTCGCCCCGCAGTAGCAAAAATAGAGAAAATAAATTCATTTTTGGACCCGTAGACCATGACAGTTGAAAGTCACCATATTGTCCATAACCAAAGTCATTCCATCAGAGTAAGGGAACCAATTACGCATTTGGAAGTTCTAAGTTTGATATATAAAATCAGAGTTTAATACTAAATTATTACAAACTGTAAGTATCTGCAGAAATGTAATTAAAGCATTTCGGCAACATACGCCGATTATAAACGTAACTATTACAGAATATAGAGTCTCTAAAAACATAAGTATAAACTATCAACAGCAAGCTCCAAGTCTTTAGCTTGCGTAGTAGTTAGCACCAGCATAGCCTCTGTTATTGTAGGCTCAATCCTCTTTGCCCCTATCCATGTATGCATCTCCTGCATACTCATAACCCTGGCTAGCTGGACGTCGAATATCCAGCGGCATAAACCCTATCATCTACGAAAGCTGAGTAAATGCAAACACTAACAGAGTATCTATAGATTTGTAGTATATATAACAACAACATTATAAAGAATCATCTTGTCGTTCACGTTCATAAATACACCAACTCAACATGTATAATTGATATCATCCCAACCCAATCTCATCATAACATGGACTCTCGGGTCCACATCACGCACGCAGCCTTACTTTTCACAATACTCAACTAATTCCTTGACAATCCCATCCTAACATAGCACGTAGCCCAATACATCATGACTTGTTCAAAACCGACACGTAGTCCCAATCTCTAATACATTAGTCAGACACGTAGTCCCAACTCCTAACACGTTGATCAGACACGTAGTCCCATACCACACGAGCTATTAAGTCCCGACACGCAGTCCTAACGTTCCGGCCAACCCGCCCTGATATAATACGGCATGCAGCCTTGACATAATACGACAAGCAGCCCTGACATACTATAGCACTTAGCTTCGTAATACCACAGCACTCAACAATATCACAGCACTCAGCAATACCACAGCACTCAATAAGACCACAGCACTCAGCTCCATCATGCTATAGTACTCAACTCTGCTATACTATGACGACACGCAGCCCCGATATGCTACTACGTCACGCAGCCCTGATATAATACAGCACTCCAGCCCCAAAATATTACGGCCACCAGCCTCGATATATTAAACTCGACACAAAGTCCTACCTTATATAACTTCCTAAATCTGGCACGTAGTCCAACTCTATCATACGTAAAACCTAACACGTAGTCCCGATCCTATCCCAGCATCTTGGGATCCCACACTCGACATCATATAATCTTAGCGACCGCATTCATACGCACAAATATATATATAGAATCAACCTCTGCGGTCGACAGACCCATCACTAATCATGACTACTTTTCAATCTCATTATTATCTCAACCTTAACCGAATGGTTCCACTGTTTAATTCATTAACCCATTATTCTATGTGTGTATTATTCCAATACTGCTTCTAACCATCAACGCATGATATAACCCAGCTTAGTAGTCCATCATATATAAATAACAAAACATTTAACAAACTGTCATGTTTGATCGATTGAAGTCATTTCAATCGATTGACAAAAGTAGAGTTTGATCAATTGAACTAAGTTCGATCAATTGAGGAAATTGAATTTGATTAATTGAGCATTGTTCGATCGATTGAGGTCTATCTGTGTCCGATTGATCAAAAGCAATTCGATTGATTGAGACTGCATCATCTTCTATAATTGGACTGGATCTTCCTCGTATGTTCGGGGTCTGTTCTTTCTTGTTGAAACACATCTATAGCAATATATCTATGCTATAAAGTGAGTATAGGCACTCACCATTAAGGTCGGTGATGCCGGTGGCCGCGGGTCCTTAGGGTGGTGCTCCTCCTCTTCTCTTTCTCTTCTTCTTCTTTCTGGTCTCTTCTCTTCCTCTCCTTCTACTCCTTCTTCTCTTCTCTCTTCTAGCCCAAGAGTGTGTGTATGTGAGTGTTTATATATATATATATATCTATATCCGTGTGTGTGTGTATGTGTGTATATAAATATAAGTGTGTATATATATAAACTATATCACTCTCTCTATACTCTCTCAATGTTAGCAACCCGTGAGTGTATGTATATAACACTTATATATAGAGGGAGGTGAGTGAATGAGAGCCATGGAAATAAACTTGGCATTCAGGTTCTGTCACGTTTGATCGATCCAAGGTGGGTCGATCGATTGAAAGTGAGTCCATATCATAAATCAGGTCGGCAGATTTCAAGCAATCAAAATAGGTTCGATCGATTGAAGAAACATAAGTTCGATTGCTCGACGGAAGGTCGATCGATCGAAGCTGGAATATCAAGAAATATAAATACAAGTATACTGAATCTCATTAATATAAAAAGTAGTATAAAATTACAACAAAAAATATAGGGTATTACATAACTGATAAATCCTGATTCCTGTCATCGGGTTGTTCTTGAGGCAGAGTACTTTCTGTTGAACGGACGAACCAAAATAAGTACTACAAGGCGCGATAACTGTAATGGTGGGAAAGCAAAAATGATGAATGGAAAGTGATGATGCCGAAAACTGGTAAGAGAGATTGAGAAGAGATATGGTGACACGATGAATTGGGTGTGGTTCGGCCCCGTTAATGAGGTAAGCTACGTCCACGTGGTGCGTCAGTGCGCTACACTAACAGATCACCGGCGGGCATGGTGAGCTAACAATTGGGTGGCACTACTAGAAATACCGGCCAGGTATATGCGTATGTAATATAAGTAGCTATTCTTTCGGTTCAGAATACGATCCCCTTGATGGGGGTGAGTGGCCCCTTTTATAGGTGTAAGAGACCACCCGTACATGGTAACTGATTAGATAAGGAAGCTCCATCTAATTACAATTTAATGAGCATAAATCATGGAAGGTTTCCTAAATGGCTTAGGGAACTGTTTACACTTTCCATTAGTCTTCTGACTAGTTTAGGAAACTGCTGAGCGGCTTGTTTGTCAGACTGCACATCGTGAAGGGCTGACGAGCGGTACGCCCGGGCTGTGCAGGCACCCTGAGCGGTAACAGTCACAAGACCTCGGGATTTGTGGGCCACCTGTTCCCTTTTTGGATAGTCCGGGTCCTTCGCTGCTGACTTGGCAGTTTGACTTTAGTAGAATATTTTTGGACGTATCAGCTGCCCCCCATTTTTGAGGTTGATGTGATATCCTATCATATGAAGTTTGAAAATTAGGACTGCCTCTGAGCAACCGTCTGGTAAGAGGTCAGGACTCTACCCGAGGTGGGACAAGTAGTAGTGGTCATTCGGGGTATGGACCGAGCGGTGGCCCCGTGGGCACGTGTCCTGCCTCTGCCATGTGTCAGCTGGTAATTGGCTTAGTCAGGATCCAACGATGCCAGCGTGGAATTAACCAGACCGTTTGTGTGGTAACCGAACCGTCTCGTCATACATTTAATGCACGCACCTTTTAAGGCGACGCTTCGCGTACCCGAGGTGATAATTGTCAGACACTTTGGGCGGGAAAGCATATGAGCCGTTGGATCTATTCTGATCTGATCCGTCCGTGGTTCCTATATAAAGGATACTTGCCCATTTCTTTAAACCTTTGCTGCGAAGATATAGATTACCGAGTGGTTTAAGAGCTAATAATATCCCGAGCAAGATTCCCGATCTCTTTTCTGCGCTAATCTTTTTAAGTCTTTCCTTCCCAGCTTCAGTTCATCACTCTTTTCCCTCTCTTTCTCCTTTCCTCTTCTTTTCTGGGCTAGTCTGGAGACAACGAACCCACTTGGGTTAGAACGGGAGTGGGATTTTTTCTTTCTTAGGTTCTGTTCTTTCTTCCATTCAGGAGGTTCGTTAAATAGACTGAACCGAGCGGGCGTTATCGGGGTAGTCTTGAGAGAGTGCCACCTGGTGTTAAGAACCATCCATTCTTTACCTTTCAGATTAGTGACTTTGCCCCCTCTGTATATCAGGTTCGGTGTGTCTAACCCCTACTTAGGCCGTAACCTACTTCCCTATCCTACCACAGGGATACCAGAAATGAAACATTTCGACTTCGATTCTGCTTCCTGATCTTCTGACGAGATATACCGATCAGGAAGTCCTGGCACCAGCCTAGATCCACCATTCGCATCCCCGTCGGACCATCATAGTGAGGGTAGGATTCCTACCCGGATCTCTGACAACGAGTCTGACCAAGAGGCCCCGATGGCCTCCGTTTCGCAAGGCTCAGGTAACGAGGTGCCTAGGGAGCCTGATCCTGAGGTAGCATTCGCATGCGAGTTCATCCCCTCGACCTTGCACGCCGGGGACCTTGGTCGAGTCAGGGATAAGTATGCTATTCCCAATGATAGCTCTTTGTTTGTCCATCTCGGCATGGCCCACATCCATCGTCGGGGTCTTGTTACTTTATATGAGGACGCCTTCATGGCGGGCCTTCGCATTCCTCTTCATTAGACCGCCCGAGATGCTTTGACCTACCTCGGGATAGCTCCGGGGCAGTTGGCTCCGAACGGGTGGAGGTTCCTGATGGGGTCCATTTCTTTGTGGCCCCAAGTTTTTGGTACGAGCTCACCCTTCAGGAGTTCTTCTGGATCCACCGACCGTTCCCAGTACATAGGGAGGTCAGTTTCTTCTCCCTAGGGGCTCAGCAGGGGAAGAAAATTATTATCAACTGCCCGAGCAACAACAAGGGGTGGAAGAACAAGTTCCAACAACAAGGGGTGGAAGAACAAGTTCTTCTAGGTATCCACCCCCGGGCTCTGCGTGCGAGCCCCAGGGGATCAACTAAGGACCTCCTGGGCGGGAGAGTTAAGGGGTAAGCCTGTCTTTCGCCCTTTCCTGTTTCTTTCCAGGCCTTTTTGGTATGACCACGAAGCTGATCACTTCGGCTGATTTTGCAATGGGGTTGATCAATCTCCCGAGCATTCTAGAGGACTGCGAGGAGAGGATCAGAGGCTTGGTAGAATGGCCCATCAACATTTGGGACGTGTTGACCCGGTTGGGAGACCAGACAGGTAATTACCGACCCGACCAACCCGTCGAGGCTCCCATCTTCCCAGCCATCATGCCAGGTAAGGATTTAATTAACGACTTCATTTTTGCTCATGCTTTGTTGTCTCGTTGCTCTGGTTACTAACCTCGCGGTTGTTTTCCTTTTGTAGAAATGGCCCCCAGGAGAGACCCAGAGCGATTGAGGGTCTACAAGCTGCTGTTACCGAGCGGATGGCAGTGGCAGGGAAGAGGCCGGCCGTCGAGGCCACTGATAGTGACCTCCCCCTCCGATGCCTAAGGCGTGGCCCACCAGCCAACCGGGCTCCCCAGGAGACGCCAGTCCCCCTGGTGGTGATAGTGGGGGAGACGTCAGCTCCTCGGTCGGATATTCCCTCCGGGACGCCCCTGGAGGAGTCGAGGGAGACCCGTGACAGGGTTAGGCCGTATTTGCTCCCGAGCCAGGTGGAGAGGTATGCCAGCATGTCTCCCCAGGTATTTCAGGGGTGGCTCTACTCCATCTCCCATCAGGTAAGTGACTCTGTCGTACTTTATGATTTCTGTACACTTGACTCGTTCTACCGACAATAGTGATAATCGGTTTTCTCTTGATTTCTTATAGGTCAGCTGCATGGCTGCCGGAGTAGAGTGTTTCATGCCGGCACTGGCCGGGAGGGCCACCACCGCCGAGACCGCCCTGGCTGATAGAGAGGTTGCCCTGGAAACCAAAGAGAGGGCCTTGACCGTAGAGAAAAATAGGGTCAAGGGCTTAGTTTTGAACCTCGGGGCAGTCCAGGAAGAGTTGGTGGTGGCTCTGGCTGAGCTGGAAACTGAGCGGGCTGGCCGCACGGCAGTAGAGGCCCATGAAAGGGCACTTTTGGAGGTGACGGTGGCCACTGGTCCCCTAGGAGAGACCTTTGATGATGGTTTCTTCCTCGGGTACGAGGATTTGAAGAGGAGGTTGGCCCGGGACTACCCAGAGTTGGACACCTTCACTTACCAGGGGGTGGATTCTGATTACTGGGACATGATTCTGGGTCCTGCTGATGGTGCCGCCGCCGAGGCCGAGGGTCCGGCTATCGCGCCGGAAGGTGCAACTCTCCAAGGTGAGCCAGCTGGAGAAACCTCCCCGTGGGAGGGAATACAGAGACCGAGGAGGTGGTCATTGTTGACGACACCTAACTCCTCTGCTGCTCTTTTTTTTTTTTGGGAGGCTACTACAACTGCCCCTAGGCACTGTACAGTTTTTTTTATATATTAATGAAAAGGTTCTTGAAACCAATCTTTTCCATCAATTGTTTATTGTTTCTGTACTTGTTGTGTGCCTGTTTGTGATTGCCAGTATCCGCCTGGTTTTAGCCGACCAAACCCCTGCCTTAGCAAATGGTTTAGGAACGTAACCGGTAGAACAGCTGGTCTTACCAACCTGTTTTAAAGGTAATTGCCCGGTGTATCATAGGAATTTATCCTTTTTACCGTCCAGGTTGGCCCGGTGTATTTTAGGAACTTGTCCTGTTTTTAGTCCGGGATGGTTAACTCTGATCATTGTAAGTACTTAGGAATATTAGGATTCCAAGTCCTTTTAATGACCGGTGTGATTTCCTGTTTTGGCCCAGTCCCTGCCCCTCAAGCACTTTGCTAAGGCAGGTGTTTGGGAGTGAGTGGCCGTAGGAAACCGACCTGGAACATGGGTGGTTGAAGGGTCCTTTGAAGCTTGCCATCATAAGCCACTTAGGGGGTTTGCCCCCATCGTCGGTTGGGCCTAAGCGAAGCCAGTGCCTCGGGGTTAGGCCAGAGGTCTTATATGCCACGGGTATGTTTCCGAGGTTGTTATGCCTTGGTTTTGAGCCAATGTCTTTCATGCCTCGGGGTTAGGCCCGAGGTCTTTCTTGCTTCGTGTCTTGGTTTAAAGCCAAGGTCTTTTGTCTCGGGGGTTAGCCCGAGGTCTTTTAATAATGCACGGGACACGATAGGAGTAATTTTGCAAAGTAAAATCTTTTATTTTATTCAAAAATTCATAATGAATGCTCAAATGGAGCTACAAAAATTTCCTAACCAGTGCTAAACTGTCCATGCCTCAGGGTTACTGATAGTACTTGCGAAGGTGTGGCATATTCCAAGGGTGAGTCAGGTCATGTCCGTCCAGGCCCCGAAGCCAGTAAGTTCCCAGTCGGTTGACTCGGGTAACTGTATATGGACCTTCCCAGTTTGGCCCCAACTTCCCGTGGTTTGGGATTCGGGTAGACTTGTTTACTGCCTTAAGGACGAGGTCACCTACTTGAAAACTGTGATGCTTCACCTTGCTATTGTAATATCGTGACACCCGCTGCTTATAGGTTGTGACCTTTAGATAAGTTGGGTCTCTTTTTCCTCTACCAAGTCCAGTTCTGTTCTGAGTGCGTCTTCGTTGTCTGGCATGCTGTAATTTGTCACCCGGTGAATAGGAAACCTGAGCTCTATGGGGACCACAGCCTTGAGCCTGTAGGTTAAGGAGAACGATGTCTCACCTATTGCCGCTCGGGGTGTAGTGCGGTAGGCCCACAGGAGGGTTGGCAGTTCTTCAGCCTACAGCCCTTTGGCGCTTTCAAGTCTTGTTTTGATTGACTACAAGATCGTTCGGTTTGTCACCTCGGCTTGACCATTGGCTTGAGGGTGCTCAGGAGAGGAGTAATGATTAAGTATCCCATAGCCCGAGCAGAACTGCCTGAACACTGGGGTGTCGAATTGCATGCCGTTGTCGCTGATCAGAACCCGGGGAGTGCCAAACCTACTGAGGATGTTTTTTTTCCATGAAGCTTTCCATTTTTCGCTCGGTTATTGTTGCCAAGGGCTCGGCCTCTGCCCACTTAGTAAAGTAGTCAACGACGATGACTGCAAATTTAACCTATCCTTTTCCCATCAGTAGGGGTCCGACAATGTCGATGCCCCACTGGGCAAAGGGCCAGGGGCTTTGGATTGGCGTCTGAAGCTCTCCTGGCCGGTTAATCATGGGGGAGTATCTCTGACAATTGTCGAATCTTTTGGCATATTCCTGAGAGTCCCGAGCCATCGTCGGCCAGTAATATCCGTGCAGTAGAGCCTTTCTAGAAAGTGCCCGACCTCCGATGTGACTCCCACACACTCCTTCATGGATTTCATACAACACTGTTTGGACTTGTGCGGGATGGACGCACCGAAGATACGGTACGGAGAATCCCCTTTTGTAGAGGATGCCGTTGACAAGATGATATCGGGCAGCCCGGTACCTAACCCGGTGGGCCTCCTCTTTCTCGTTTGGTAACATGCCCGTTGTCAGAAATGCCATAATCGGGTCCATCCAGCTGGGTCCCAAGGCGTCTGGTTCCACTTCCATGCATTTTGAGTTGATCACACTTGGCTCGGGTAGGTATTCTATCCTTATCCCGAGCTAGTCTGACTCAGAAGATGAAGCGAGGCTGGCTAACCGGTCGGCCTTGGTATTTTCCTCTCTGGGTATCTGCGTGATGGAAAAACCCTGAAGCTTCTTCGAAACCGCTCGGACAAGGGTTAGGTAGGCTACCATATTATCTCCCCGGGCTTTGTATTCTTGGTTGACTTGATTAACCACGAGTTAAGAGTCGCTATAACCTTGGACCTATTGCGCTCCCATAGAGTTGGCCAACTGCAATCCGGCCAGTAGGGCTTCGTACTCAGCCTCGTTATTGGAGGCACGGAATTCAAACCTTAGGGCATACTCGAGCTGGATGCCGTCGGGAGCAGTCAGGATGATCCCTGCCCCACGGCCTTGCTGGTTTGAGGAACCATCCACATACAGAACCCAGGTGGGGACATTAGCTTGCAACCCGGGCGATATGACCGGCGGGTCGAGCTTTTCCATCGGGTCTTCTGGATATGTGAACTCGACTAGAAAGTCTGCTACTGCTTGACCTTTGATTGCCGTCCGGGGGCGGTAGGCCACATCAAATTCTTCTAACTCCACAACCCACTTGACGAGCCTCCCGAAAGTGTCAGGCCTGCTCAAGATCCTGTGGAGAGGTTGGTCAGTAAGGACCACAATGATATGGGCCTGAAAATATGGATGGAGTCTCCGGGTGGAGGTGATGAGGGCGAATGCAAGTTTTTCGATGCGGGAGTATCTGCTATCCGCGCCTTGGATCGCTCGGCTGGTGTAGTACACTGGGAGCTGTATCCCATGCTCTTCCCTGATGAGTGCCGAACTGACCGCCGAGGGTGATACTGCCAGGTATAGGAACAATTCTTTCCCCAGTACGAGTGTTGAGAGTAAAGGAGGAGATGCCAAGTATTTCTTGAGTTCCTGGAATGCCTCCTCATACTCTTCTGACCACTGAAAGGCCTTACGGAGGATCTTGAAAAATGGCAGGCACCGATTGGTAGCTTTGGAGACAAATTTGTTCAGTGCGGCAACCCGTCCAACCAGACTATGTACTTCTTTGGTTGACCTGGGCAACCGCATGTTAATGATGATCTGGATTTTCTCGGGGTTCGCTTCGATTCCACGCCTGCTGACCAGGTGCCCTAAGAACTTTTCGGATGAGACACCAAATGTGAAATTGGCCGGGTTCAACCTTATCCTGAACTTCCTCAAAATGCTGAAGGCCCCAGCTAAATGTTCTAGATGATCAGACTCGTCCCGGCTTTTAACCAGCAGATCATCGATGTATACCTCCATTGACTTCCCGATCAAGTCTTTGAACATATGATTGACCAGGCGTTGATAAGTTGCCCCGGCATTTTTGAGGCCAAAGGGCATGACTTTATAGCAGTAGGTCCCCTGATCCGTAATGAATGAAGTCTTCTCTTCGTCCCCGGGATACATGCTGATCTGATTATACACGGAGTAGGCGTCCATGAACGAGAGAAGCGAGTGGCCGGCTGTGGAATGCACAAGGAGGTCTATCCTGGGCAGTGGATAGCAGTCCTTGGGGCAGGCTTTGTTCAAGTCGGTGAAGTCCACGCACATCTTTCACTTCCCATTGCTTTTCTTGACAAATACCACATTTGCTAACCAGTCAGGATAGTGGACCTCTCGGATAGATTGGGCCTTGAGGAGCGTCTCGACCTCCTCACACACTGCCTTTTGCCTCTCGGGGGCTGATGTTGTCAGTATCAAGATATAAAAAGTATACTTTACTTTTTTAAAGATTTGCAGTGTGGAAGTAAAGGTCGAACCCACAGAGATTGAATTACTACGACTCTTAATTTTAAAACCTAAATCTAATTAATTATGAAAACGAAAGTTGATTTGAAAATTAAACTAATGAAACTAATGAAAATAAATCTAAATTATGAAAGCATTTAAAATTTTGTTTTTATAATAAGTTTAAGGAACCTAGGATTGCAAATCCACCACTAGCTTCATAATAAGGGTATTTACGAATTACTTTAGCTTATTAAGTTGGATGATAATGGGGAATTGTAGCTACAAGCCCAATTCTTCCGTCAAGAATATAACTATGGTTCAAGCACCAACATAATCCATCTTCGGTTAGCACGAATTATCCCACACTAAACTAGGGTTGTGGTATAATCCGTCTAATCTAGGCATGGACTATTCGGATACTTGATAGCACAATTCAATTAAGCACCATTACATGAAAATAATCTATATAAGCACAACAAAAATAGATCATTGAGCACATCACAGTCAAAATAGATCTAAGACAAGAATAAACTTTGAAAGTAATGATTTTAATCAATAGAAGCACGATTTATTTATAAAAATCCTCGGAATATGTAATTGTCATCCATACATAATAAAACTAAAATAAAAACATAAAATACACCATATTACTTGACTAGGGTTTCATTGAAACCCTAGATCTTGGTTTAAGCGACCATAGAATTGAAGATTGGCAAGAGGTTGATGGAGGAGGCCATGGGAATCCTTGGTCTTCTTCTTCTTCTTCTCCTTGCTTTCCCTCTTCAATGGTTGGAAAATAATGTCTATTATTGCTATATATTGATGTGTACAATAGTGTGTAATGATTTGTAACCATAAATTTGATTTAGAATAGGATTTATATAGAGTTTGGAAGGATTTAGGAAGCTTTCCTACGCCAAATCGCACTAAAACAGTTGTTTTTACGTTTCTGGACGTATTCAGCCAATTCGGATTGCACGGGGCTCGTCAGGGCCTCAAAATATGCAACTTTGACTTTTTCAACGGGTCGCGCGAGCGGGTCGCTCCAGTAAATTTCCACTTTTCCAACTTTTCTCAGATTTTATGCTGCACTGCGCATCGATCGTAGAACTGCGATAACTTTTGACTCGGACCTCGTATTGATTCACCATTTTTGACCACGCATCTGTAATTCGAAGATCTACATTTTATATCTCTGGAGAAATTTCTCAAATCTGAAGTATTCCTTGTCAAAAATGCGATTTTCCGAGGCTGCTACTGCATTCAGCTTTCACCGGAATCACCGTTTGAGCCCAGAATGACTTCCAAAGCCACTAATTATTGAATTTTTGTGCATTTTCAAGTTAAAGCTCCAAAACCTACAAATTTAGAATACTTATTAAAAAATAACTAATAACTACATGAAATAGGCTAACAAAGCGTATTTTTAGGACTATAAATGGCAACTATTCGTCGCCGATCACACCCCCAAACCTACTCTTTGCTAGTCCTCGAGCAAAAAGAACAGAAAAATAAAACTACTACTACAAATACTACTCCATTTTCGCATGGATCACGATTGCATTTAGCATATGCAACAAACCTTTTAAACCTCTAGGTGTCCCTAGTCAGACGAGTGAAGTCTCGTGAGTGTTCTCGTCAACAAGTCACCCACAACCATCTTTATTAACTTGTAAATTTTAAAACAAATTTTATTAAGAACAAAAAACTAATAGTCAATACTCCTTATTATAAAATAATGATTTGAAATAGAATAACGAACAAAAGAAGAAACATGATGAAACATCTACCTACGTCATGAAAAATAATCCCAAGCACATGCATCGTATAAATCAATAGAGTTCTCATAAAATTGCACGTGTGTGATGTGGTAGTCAAATGAACACGCGTATGTCATGAACTTGGAATATACTTCGGATAACCATCTAACTATGCTTCGACTACGAATCTCAGAATGTTAATTACACTCTAAAATGAAACACTTAGAAACATGTGTAATCTCTCTAATATATGGGAGCAAAAGAAATATATTTTCAAAATGAGAAATGCTCACGTATGACTCGAAAAAGACGCATGACACGAAAGAACAGTAGTCTCATGGATAGGACGCCAATAGTTAAGAAAAATTAATCATTACCATGCTTTAATCCCCCTCCCATCGTTTTCATATCCAAATCATGTTTCCTAGGATCAAATAGGATTTTCAAAGGTTGTAACGTGGCTCAGGTACTGAAAAAGGATAGAAAGGACTCATTAAGTAGGTTTAGAGTGGCATTGTAAGGCATGTTCGATTTCTTTCATTCATCTCTTCTACCAACTTTCATCTTTTCATTCTCTTCTTTTTCATATTTCTTTTTTTAATTTCTTTCCTCTTTTTTTTTTTTTCTTTTCTTCTTCTTTTCAACTTTTTTTTTTCTCTTTTTTTTTTTTCAATCTCTTCAATCTTTTCCCCCTTTTTTTCTTGCTTGTCGGATGATTATTCATTGATTTCTAAGCAACTACCCCAATAGCATCTTATCTTCTTCTTTCCAATCAACACATCGCCTTATCAACACTAAAATGTGACAAATCTTTCAGTGGTGAACTCCAAGTTGGTCAAGTTGGAGCAAAAACAGGATAATGGTAATTGAAGAAAAAGGGCAATTTAACGGCTCAAAAGGCGAACTAAGAAAATTCTATTTTTCGGTTGGTGGCAAACAAAAAGGGCCTAAGATCATTTCCTAGGGTGATATAGTTCTTCAACGTTTACAATGGAAGATTATTTAGCATGGTAGCAAATATTTTAACTTGACTCTCAACCAAAGCAAAAATAATGAGACTAACAAGTAGATGCGCTATTTCAAATGAAATTCGACAAACACAAAATATATTCATAACCCTCTAAAAGAAAAAAATAGGCTCAAAAGTTCACTGGGTTTAGTCTCCACCTTGTGTTATCTAGAAATCCGAATCATATTACAATTCACATCAAACATGCATTCAATCGACTACGTGCAGTGCATAGGTTTATGTGCAAATCTATGATATAAAACTACGATTCAAATGATACATAACCTAAAACGGTGCATCAAGACTTCAGTAATTGTTTAACCACATCTTCTCTTGTTTACAATTCTATAACAATCATAGTTACATAACAAGAAGTATCGAATCAAGAATGCAAAAATGTCGGTAACATCGTTTATTTAAGCACAAGAATCAAATTTTTTAAAAATTAGTGCATAATAATGTGCATGTGAATATGTGAATGCATACCCCCAAACCTAAACCTTTCATTGTCCCCAATGAAACAATAAAACAAAAGAAAGGAGAGTATGTAAGGAAGGAACGATAGTACCTCAATCTCGGCAATCACAAACAAGTGAACACAAAGGAATATGTCAATAAAGTTCAAAGTTACATGTTACTTCATGATAAAAGAAAACAAACAAACAAAATAATAAAAGCAGCTAAAAGAATTATAACTAAGCTAAACGAAATGAAATAAACTATGAGACCGAACAAAATTATTAAAACAGAAAGATAATAACTATAAAAGAAAATAAAACATAACTATAAACAGGAAAACAACACATGACTTGATCTAAAAAGTACTTAAAAAATAGAAACAGAAAAGTAAAAACTACTCAAATAGGTAGGGGAGAAGGATATAGAAAACAAAAGAAAAAATCAAGAAAATGGGGGATCGCGCGAGCGGTCCGCGTAAGCGACCGTCGCGCGCGCGAATCCCAATTTTTTTTTTTTGAAAATCTCGCGCGAGCGAGACAGCCTTGCGCCCGCGAATCGAGGCGTGAGATGTAACAGAGAGCTCATAAAAAAAGTAATCAAAATTTTCACTAAGCCACAGTTTCGCGCGAGCAACGTCTCGCGCGAGCGGGCCGCGCGCGAGAAGGATGTTTTCTCTCGGTTCACTTATTTTATGTATATAAATTAAACATAACTTTACTCCAACCCCCAAACCTGTCCAAAAAACTAAAAAACTGACCAAAAATAACTCAAAAAGACCCAAAAACGACCAAAAATAAGGAAACGAATGAAATAAAGCTTGGGTTGCCTCCCAAGAAGCGCTATCTTTTATATCTTTAGCTAGACTGTTCTAGCTCAAGATTTATGGAGGTTGAAAATCAGACTTTGTACCCCTTAGGATATCAGGAAAAGCTCGGTGATAAGCAGAAATAATGTCGCTTTGGATTAATTCAATTGACGGTTCATCCTTTTCGGTTTCAAATCGATTTCCTACCTTTCGAGTAAATTCATCATTCGGGTCAAAAGTATTCAAATTCATCCGCTCATCACTAACCAATATATTATTCACCTCACTCACCTTTATCACGTTATTAAGTTCAATTGTTTGCCTTATCTCACTCTCCGCCTCACATACGTAATCGTCATCCTTGGGAGGTTGATCAATAGCGTTAAAAATGTTTAATTTTAAGTTCATATTCCCAAATGACACCTTCATTACCCCCATCTGAGAGTTAACATGAGCATTAGTGGTTGCTAAGAATGGACGGCCTAAGATGACAGGAGTGTGTTTCTTAGCATCTAGCACGGGTTTAGTGTCAAGGACCATGAAGTCGACAGGATAATAGCATTTATCAACTTTAACCAAGACATCCTCGACGATTCCTCTAGGTATTTTAATAGAACGATCCGCTAATTGTACGGTAGCGGCCGTAGGCTTAAGTTCACCTAGTTCTAGTTGTTTATAGACGTGATAAGGTAAAAGATTAACACTAGCTCCTAAGTCAAGGAGAGCCCTATGAATAATAGTGTCACCTATGACACATGAAATCGTAGGAATACCTGGATCTTTATATTTCGGAGTAGCGTGTTGAAAAATTGAGCTTACTTTTTCCGTGAGGAAGACCTTTTTTGGAATATGACTGCGTAACTTGCGCTTTTGAGTATAAAGGTCTTTTAACCATTTTGCGTAAGCGGGTATTTGTTTTATAGCATCGAGGAATGGAATATTGATTTTTACTTGTTTAAACACCTCGAGTATATCTTCCATTTTTGACCCTTTCTTTGGAAAATTTGATGGTTCATCAACGTTAGGTGGAAAGGGCAATTTCGGTATATGATTAGTCAGGGCCGTTTCTTTTTCTTTCTTATTTTGGCTCACATCCTCACCCTTCTTTGTATTAGAGTTGATGTTCATATCTATCACATTCTCATTCGGAATTTCTATCACCTCTTCCTCTCTTGTAGTCAACCTAGTTGAGACGGCGTTTACTTGCCCATTCGACCCCTTAACCTCGTATTGTCCCTTAGGGTTTTGAATTGTTTGACTATGCAGCGTCCCCTCATTTCTACGACTCACTACAGTAGCTAGTTGTCCCATTTTGAATTCAAGCTTCGCAATGGATTGTGTGTGTGAGTGCACTATTTGTGCTTGTGCCTGTACTTGTGTTTTGATTTTATTAAGGGATGCCAACACCTTTTCCTCAAAAACGTTACCCCTTGGAGGGTTCGGATTAGAGGCGGTTGTTGGTATTGATTAGGTTGAAACTGAGGTCGATATGCGTTAGGGAAATTAGTCGCCTCATTATTATTATGATTATTACTATTATTATTTTTCCACGAGACGTTAGGGTGGTTTCTCCATGGCGCGTCCGAATTATTAGTAGTCGAATTATAATTATTTCATGGGTATTGTTGAATAGAATTAATGCGTTGCTCCACGAATTCCGAAAATTGACTCGCCGATGGACATGCAAGGATAGAATGTGACGGATCAGAACATATTGCATATACTTCATGAGCGGGTGGGGCTGTCGTTTGGTTCATTGTTAAAAGTCGGTCAAGTTTTTTAGATAGTTTCTGAAATTCTATTGAGTGACTTGACTCAAACTTTACCTCACGTTTGGGTTGCAGATGATACCGCTTAGAACGTACTGACACAGCCTGATGCATCGAGTTCTCGCTTAATGTTTCAAAAAATTTCCAAGCCTCGTCGGCGCTTTTGTGTAGGAAGGTACCCGCACAAACGGCATCAACGGTATTACGGACAGAGGGAATAAGTCCCTCGTAAAAAACCTATACCAACTGCCACATAGGAACCTGATGATGTGGACACAAGCGTAATAATTCTTTAAATTTTTCCCACGTGTCGTAAAGTGATTCCCCATCTTGCATTACAAAGTTTGTTATGGATTTTCTTATCTGATTAGTTCTTGTGATTGGAAAAAACTTTTGTAAAAATGCATTGTGTAAGGCTTCCCAAGTTTTAATCGTGTTTGGCTCAAGTGATTGAAGCCAATACTTCGCTTTATCCTTTAAGGAGAATGGGAAGAGACGCAGTTTTAATTCATCATCAGTGAAATGTTGGATTTTTAAAGTAGAGCGTATATCTTGAAAATCCCCTAAGTGCTGATAAGGGTCTTCATTTATACGGCCATGGAAAGAAGGAAGTAGCGAGATGGTAGAGGACTTTATCTCAAAGTGAGATGTCGTCACCTCCGGTAATTCGATACCAGCCTGTGGCGTGTAAGTCGTAGGAATAAAATAATCTTTAAGCGGAGGCGGCAGAGGTATATTATGATTATTTACATTATTTCCGTTATTTCTGCTATTTCCAACGTCAGCCATTAGAATAGGTTTTATTTTAAAAATTCAAGTTTTCCTTAACCTTTTAAGGGTACTTTGAATTTCGGCCTGAAATAGAGACGATGGTTCTGGAGTCGATCCGTCGTCTAGCAACCGAGCTCTAGAAGCTTGGGTTGAAGATCTATTAATTCTTAAGGTACGTTCAAGTTCAGGATCAAAAGTTTGTAATTCAGGTTTACTAGAACGTGTACCAAACATAAACTAAAAAGAAAATAGCGACACTAAGACAAAAACTGACTCCACAAATATAAGATGAAATCACGCAAATAAGGCAACAGGCACACAACTACTATGATGCATGAATATTATCCTATAATGCAATGACTGCGTCAAGCCCAGCACCCCGGGTTTCCTAGCTATTGCACGTGAACAATCACTCCTAAACTAATGCAAATAGTGCGTCACAACGCCCTGACTTACACTGGTTTGAAGCGAATTGTAAAGAGAGCGATTTACTTGAATTTTTATTTTATTTTATTTTTCGCGTAAGCTCCTTTGGTGTGCTAAGCTATTCTTCTCCGAAACGCTAGAACTTGAAGACTTGAAAAACTACAATAAAAAGAAAAAGTTAGTAACTTAAATAAAAAACAGAAAAAAAAAAAATCAAAACTAATCTAATATTTACGAATTAATTAAACCAAGATTTTAAAGCTAAAGGTAGTAATTTGCAATCCCCGGCAACGGCGCCAAAAATTGATATTGTCAGTATCAAGATATAAAAAGTATACTTTACTTTTCTAAAGATTTGCAGTGTGGAAGTAAAGATCGAACCCACAGAGATTGAATTACTACGACTCTTAATTTTAAAACCTAAATCTAATTAATTATGAAAACGGAAGTTGATTTGAAAATTAAACTAATGAAACTAATGAAAATAAATCTAAATTATAAAAGCAATTAAATATTTGTTTTTATAATAAGTTTAAGAAACCTAGGATTGCAAATCCACCACTAGCTTCGTAATAAGGGTATTTACGAATTACTTTAGCTTATTAAGTTGGATGATAATGGGGAATTGTAGCTACAAGCCCAATTCCTCCGTCAAGAATATAACTATGGTTCAAGCACCAACATAATTCATCTTTAGTTAGCACGAATTATCCCACACTAAACTAGGGTTGTGGTATAATCCGTCTAATCTAGGCATGGACTATTCGGATACTTGATAGCACAATTCAATTAAGCACCATTACATGTATATAATCTATATAAGCACAGCAAAAATAGATCATTGAGCACATCACAGTCAAAATAGATCTAAGACAAGAATAAACTTTGAAAGTAATGATTTTAATCAATAGAAGCACGATTTATTTATAAAAATCCTCGGAATATGTAACTGTCATCTATACATAATAAAACTAAAATAAAAACATTAAATACACCCTATTACTTTACTAGGATTTCATTGAAACCCTAGATCTTGGTTTAAGCGGCCATAGAATTGAAGATTGGCAAGAGGTTGATGGAGGAGACCATGGGAATCCTTGGTCTTCTTCTTCTTCTCCTTGCTTACCCTCTTCAATGGCTGGAAAATAATGTCTATTATGGATGTATATTGATGTGTATAATAGTGTGTAATGATCTGTAACCATTTGATTTAGAATAGGATTTATACAGAGTTTGGAAGGATTTAGGAAGCTTTCCTAAGCCAAATCGCACTAAAATAGCTGTTTTTACGTTTTTGAACGTATTCAGCCAATTCGGATTGCACATGGCTCTTCAGGGCCTCGAAATACGCAACTTTGACTTTTTCAACGGGTCGCGCGAGCGGGTCGCTCCAGCGAATTTCCACTTTTCCAACTTTTCTCAGATTTTCTGCTACTCTGCGCACCGATCGTAGAACTGCGATAACTTTTGACTCGGACCTCGTATTAATTCACATTTTCAGCCACGCGTCCGTAATTCGAAGATCTACATTTTATATCTCTGGAGAAATTTCTCAAATTTGAAGTATTCCTTGTCAAATATGCAATTTTCCGAGGCTACTACTGCATTCAGCTTTCACCGGAATCACCGTTTGAGCCCAGAATGACTTCCAAAGCCACTAATCATTGGATTTTTGTGAATTTTCAAGTTAAAGCTCCAAAACCTACAAAATTTAGAATACTCATTAAAAAATAACTAATAACTACATGAAATGGGCTAACAAAGCGTATTTTTTGGACTATAAACGGCGACTATTCGTCGCCGATCAGGGGCCATACCCCGTATCTTCTGCTTCACTGGTCGGGAATCTAGGTCGCTGTTGATCCAATGAGACATTACCCTGGGGTCAATCCCGGGCATATCTTCATGGCACCAAGCGAACACGTCCTGATTTTGTTGCAGGAATTGAATCAGCTTCTCCCTAAGGCGGGGTTCCAGCAGGCTACCGATGATGACCGTCCGGTCTGGGAGTTATGGGTTCAACTCCACCTGCTCCAGTTCTTTGCTCAGGCCCACTCTATCATTCTAATCCCTCGGGTCCATCTCCTGGACATTCAGCATTTCGGTGATGACTTCCCGACGAAGGAAACTGACATAGCAACTCCGGGCAGTCGCCTGATCACCACGCAGGCTCCCGGGTCTGTGAGGGGTCGGGAACTTAACTATCAGGCTATGAGTAGAGATGGCAGCTCTGGTTTTGTTGAGTGTAGGCCTCCCGAGGATGACATTGTAGGCGAACGGGGCATCCACGATTACAAAGTTCGACATTAGGGAGATCTGCTGAGGGTAAGTTCCCATAAGCACGGGGAGCTCCATGGTACCGAGCTGTTGGGTGCTTGATCCATTAAAGCCCACCAGGGGAGTAACAACCGGGCGGAGACGATCCCTGGACATCCTGAGCTGATCGAACGTTGACACGAACATGATATCGGTCGAACTGCCTGTGTTTATCAGCACCCTTTTGACTACATATTTGGCTATGGCGAGCGTCACAACCAACGGGTCATCATGGGGGTAGTGGATGCCCTGCAAATCATTGGAGGTGAACATCAATACATCAGTTGGTGGGGAGCCAATGGATTGGACCTACCAGACATCCGCCCGGGATGCCCGAGCATGCCTCTTCCTTACCGACTGTGAATCCCCACCGCCCAACGTTCCTCCGGAGATCACGTTGATCTGACCAAGGGGATGTATTTGACCAGGAGCCCGGGCTCCTTGCGTGGGCCGTCCATCTGTCGCGACGTACTCTGTAAGGTGACCCTGCTCGATCAGCTTTTCTATGACTATTTTCAACTTGAAGCAATCCTCTGTGTCATGACCATGGTCTCTATAGAAGCGGCAAAACTTGTCTCGATTCCTTTTTCTAGGCGGGGCTTTGAGCTTTGTCGGTTGTTGAAGCAACCTCTGCGCCTCGGCGGTAGCCATGACCTCGTGGATTGGTCGGGACAGAGGCGTGAAAGCAATCTGGGGCTGATCCCGACCTCTTCTCTGCTGGACTTGCTTAGGTTTTTTTGCCGGGCCCTTCTCTGAATCTTCACGCCTCCGTTTGGCTTTTGGGGACTCATCTCCCGCGAAGCCGGTGCGTTTGGACTTCAGAAATTCTTCCGTGTCTATATACTTTCCGACCCTCTCTGAGAGCTCCACTAGGTTGCCGGTCGGTCTCGATGGAACGACGTAGCAACCTTGGTGTGCTGAACTCCCGAGCAAAAGGCCATGATGGCAGCTATTTCGTTCAAATTACGGATCTGGAGCCTTTGCTGATTGAAGCGGTCCACATACTCCCTTAGGGATTCGCCCTTACGCTGCTTGACAGTCAATAGCTGAGTGTCTGGTTACGACCGGTCAAGCATTCCTACAAACTGACTAATGAAGAGCTTGCTCAGCGTCTTGAAATCATCAACCGTTCGAGGCTTGAGGGAGTGGAACCACTGCACGGCTGGCCATTTGAGGGTGCTGGGGAAGGCCAAGCACAATAATTCGTCAATGGTGGTGACCAACGCCATCTGGGCCCTATAGGTGCGAATGTGATCCACTGGGCTCCCTATTCCGTCATAAGAACTGAGATGCGGTGGCTTAAACTTCTACGGGATGGGGAATCCGGTGATCCGAGCGGTATAGGGCGAATCGGTCTCCGTGTTGGTATGATCGTGGTGCTGCTTGCGGCTCAGTTGCTCGATCTGCTTCTGCAAGCCTTGGATTTGAGCATTCACATCTTCCCGCTCGGTCTTCTTTTTGATTTCCGAGCGGTAAGTTGGATCAGATGACGAGGCTTCTTCTTCGAAGTGTGTTGACCTTGGGGATAGAATCCGATTCCGACTCTGAGTAATCATATGCCTAGATCTCCCCGGCTTCGGGCTGGAGGGTCTTTGGCTGATTCCCTGGGCTTTGGCCCTGATTCCTCCCTCCTGGTAGCGCGTCGCCTGTTGATGATGTCTCTAGCATCTTCCACCCGGCAGGGATTGATCCGAGCCCTCCGTCTGGTGCGCCTAGGTGCTTTGCTATGGTCACCATCCTGGGTGTGCTCCCAATTCGACGGGGAAACCGGCGCAGAGTGGGTATGATTCCGAACTCTTGGCTGGTCCTGGTCGGGGGCACTTTTCTCAGTCTGGTTCTCGGATTGGGGGCGCTTTTCCTGCAAGGCCAATTGCGCTTCAATTTGTCGTTGGGTCTTCTGTTGGCCTTTCAGAAGTTGCGCGAGCGCCACAATCACCTGCTTGGAGGTCATGGAGGCGGCATGCTCGAGCTGCAGGTTCTCCTGGCCAGTCGGGGCAGTATTTTTCTTACCCGTCTTCGGTGGCATGTTGATCAATCAAGGAATTTGTTGATGAGGAACTTGTCGGTTCTCACAGACGGCGCCAAACTGATGATGCCAAAAACTGGTAAGAGAGATTGAGAAGAGATACGGTGACACGATGAATTGGGTGTGGTTGCTCGTTCTATGCTTTTCACGGCTAATGCTCCCAAATCATATTGGGGTGATGCGGTCCTTACGGCTGCATACCTCATTAATAGACTGCCCACTCAAGTTCTCCAAAAAAGGGCTCCTATTCAACTCCTATCCGAATCTTCTTCTTTGGTTTCGATTCCTCCTCGGGTCTTTGAGTGTGTCGGTTTTGTCCACAATCACTCTCCGACTCGTGGAAAATTAGATCCCCGGTCTTTAAGTGTGTCTTCGTGGGATACTCTCCTACCCAGAAAGGCTACAAGTGTTATCGTCCTGAGTCTAGGAAGTGGTATGTGTCTATGGATGTCACATTTTATAAGTCTGTTCCTTTTTTTGGGCATTCCAAGACACCTCATCAGGGGGAGAACCATGGTGAAGAGATTCTTGGTATGTTACCGTCTCTATATCATGGTGAAGAGATTCCGGTTATCCCAGTTGTTGGTGTGTCATCTTAGATAGAGAAGGAAAATGGAAATGTGGAGATAGAGGAAGTGATGGAAGTGATGGAAGTGGAGCCAAATACTCCTAAACAAGGAAAATTGTTGCCAAAGGAAAAGAATTGTTGGTGTATTCCAAGGGTACATGGAGTAAGAGAAGAAACAAAGAGGTTGAGACCAATACTCCTATTCCTCCACTGCTATCTACTCCAACTGGTGAGGCTCCCAACTGACCTACTCCAACTGGTGAGGCTCCCAACTGACCTTGATTGTAATTCAGGTAATTTAAATAACTCCTTACCTGTTGAGTCTAGTGATCTTGATGTTCCTATCGCTTTCCGTAAGGGTGTTAGATCTTGCACTCAAAACCCGATTTCAAATTTTGTGTCCTACTCTCACTTATCCCCTGTTTACCGTGTCTTTCTTTCAAGTATTGCCTCTGTTGTTGTACCTAATCATATTCAGGATGCTCTCAATGATCCCAAGTGGAAACATGCTATGGATGAGGAGATGAATGCTCTTCACAAGAATGGTACTTGGGAGTTGACTAAGCTACCTATGGGCAAAAGAACTATAGGGTGCAACTGGGTGTATATAGTGAAGCATAGAGCAGATAGCTCCGTTGTGAGGTTTAAAGCTCGCCTCGTCGCCAAAGGATTCACCCAGACTTATGGGGTGGATTATCAGGAGACATTTGCACCAGTTGCAAAAATGAATTCTATCAAGATTGATGTTGTCAATATCAAGATATAAAAGTATTCTTTACTTTTCAAAGGATTTGCAGTGTGGAAGTAAAGGTCGAACCCACAGAGATTGATTACTACAACGACTTAATTTTAAAACCTAAGTCTAATTAATTAGGAAAAACGGATTTTGATTTGGATTTAATTAAACTAATAACAATAAAAGTAAATCTAGACTATGGAAGCAATTAAAAGTGTTTTTAAGTAATATTTAAAGGAAACCTAGGATTGCAAATCCACCACTAGTTTCATAATAGGAATATCTATGAATTACTTTAGCTTATTACGTTGGATGAATATGGGGAATTGTAGCTACAAGCCCAATTCCTCCGACAAGAAGATAATCATGGTTCAAGCACCAACATAATCCATCTGCGGATAGCACGAATTATCTCACACTAAACTAGGGTTGTGATCTAATCCGTCTAACCTAGGCATGGACTATTCAGATACTTGATAGCACGAATCAATAAAGCACCATCACATGTAAACAATCTAAACAAGCACAGCAAGAATAGATCGTTGAGCACATCACAATCAAAATAGATCTAAGACAAGAATAAATTCCGAAAGCAATGATTTAATCAATGTAAGTACGATTTATTTATAAAAATCCTCTAAACAAGTGACTGTCATCCATACATAATAAAACTAAAATAAAAACATAAATAAAACCCTATTACTCATCTAGGGCTTCATTGAAACCCTAGATCAATGATCTAAGCTGCCATAGGAGTAGAAATCGGCAAGTAGTTGATGGAGGAGGCCATGGAAATCCTTGGTCTTCTTCTTCTTCTCCTTGCTTCTCCCTCTTCAAGGGCTGGAAGTATGGTTGTATAATATGTGTATAATAATTGCCAACCCTCTAATTGAAGTAAAATAGGGTTTATATAGATTTACAACATGTTTTGGAAGCCTTTACAACTCGAAACGGACTGAAACGCATGTAATTTACAGTCTGGACGTCGTTTAGCAGTCTCGTTTGCACAGGAGTCTTCAGTATACTGAAATACGCAACTTTGATTTTTGGGCATATCGTGCGAGCGGGTCGCGCGAGCGCGACATTGGGTACCTCGTGCGCGCGGATCGCGCGAGCGAGTTCTTGGGGGTCTCGCGCGAGCGGATCGCGCGAGCGGTTTCTGGATTCTCGCGCGAGCGGATCGCGCGCGCGATTCTTGGATTTCCGCGCCCGCGGGTCGCGCGCGCGAAGTGTCTTTTTCAGCTTCCTTCTTCCTGCTTTTTCACCTTGTTTAGCCTGGTTCAGTTGATTTCTTCCAAAACCTGTCAGAAACTAGAAAACAGAGTGAAAATATACAAAAACAGGATAAAAAGGTACTAACAAATGCTCGTTAAAGCGTATAATTAGGATTAGTTCTCTCCCGATCACACCCCCAAACCTACATTTTGCTAGTCCTCGAGCAAAACTAAAAATAAAAACTACAAATAAAAATCTATTCCATTTTCGTATGGATCACGATTGCATTTAGCGTATGCAACAAGCCTTTTAAACCCCTAGGTGTCCCTAGTCGGACGAGTGAAGTCTCGTGAGGGTTCTCGTCAACAAGTTACCCACAACCATCTTTATTAACTTGAAATTTTAAAAACTTTTATTAAAATAAAACAATCAATACTCCTTATTATACAACAACGATTCGAAATAGAATAACGAACATAAAGAAATAGAATCAAATGTCTACATACATCATGAAGAAACCATCTCAAGCACATGCATCGTATAAATCAATAGAGTTTCTCATAAAATCGCACGTGTGTGATGAGGTAGTCAAATGAACACGCGCATGTCATGAACATGGAATATACTTCAGATAACCATCTAACTATGTCTTGACTACGAATCTCACAATGAATTACACTCTCAAATGAAACACTCAGAAACATGTGTAATTTTTCTAAAATATGTGAGTAAAGGAATTATATTTTCAAAACGAATAACGCTCACATATGACATGAAAAAGACGCATGACACGAAAAAATAGTAGTCTCATGGATAGGATGCCAATAATCAAAAGAAATTAATCATTACCATGTTTTAATCCCCTCCCATCATTTACATATCCGAACCATGTTTTCCTAGGATCAAATAGGACTTTTTCAAAGGTTGTAATGTGGCTCAGGTACTGGAAAAGGATAGAATGGATATAACAAGTAGTTTCAGAATGGCATTGTAAGGCATGTTCGATCTCTTTCATTCTTCTTCTACAAACTTTTCATTCATATATTTCTCTTTCCTTTCATTCTTTTTTCTTTCTTTTCAACCTTCTCTTCTTTATTTTGTTTCTTTTCCTTTTTCTTTTCTCGCTTCTCAAATGAATATGCATTGAATAACAAAGCACCCACCCCAAACATCATCTTATTTTCTTCTTCTCAATCAACACATCGCCTTAATACTACTAAAAGTTGATCACTCTTCCAGTGGTATACTCCAAGTTGATCAGGTTGGAGCTTTTAAAGAGGATAATGGTGAACAAAGAAAAAGAGGCATTTTAACGGCTCAAAGGGCGAACTAAGGAAATTTTATCTTTTATCGGTCATAAACAAAGAGGGCCTAAAATCATGTCCTAGGGGCATATGGTTTTTCAATGTTTACGACGGAAGATTATTTAGCATGGTAACAACTATTTTAACTTGACTATCAACCAAAACAAGAATAATGAGACTAAACAACAAATAGATGCGCTATTTCAATGAAATTCGACAAACACAATGTATTTATAACCCTCTAAACAGAAAAGATAGGCTCAATAGCTCACTGGGTCTAGTCTCCACCATGTGTTATCTAGAAATCCGAATCATATTATAGTTCACAACCAACATGTATTCAAGCGACTACGTGCAGTGCATAGGTTTGTGTGCAAATTGATGATATAAAACTACGATTCAACAATACATAACTTAAAATATTTCAACATGACTTCAGTAAATATTTAATCACATATTTCATTGTTTATCATTCTATAACAAATCACATTACATACTAAGAAGTATCAAATTGCTATTGCAAAAACGTCAGTAATATCGTTTATTTAAACACACGTATTGAAAATTTTAAAATTTTAGTGCATAATAACGTGCATGTGTGTGCATACCCCCAAACCTAAACCTTTCATTGTCCCCAATGAAACAATAAAACGAAAGAAAGGAGAGTACATAAGATAGGAACGATAATACCTCGATTTCGACAATGGCAACCAGGTGAACACAAAGGAATATGACAATAAAGTTCAATGTTACCTGTGACTACTAGATAAATGAAAAGAACTACAAAAGAATAGGAAAAGGAAATGAAACCAAAATTTAACAAATAAATCTAAAAACTAAGTTAAACTAAACTAAACTAGCAAAAGGAAAAGAAAGAAAACGAAAAAGTATAAATATAATAAGGAACACAATAACTAACTCGAACTAAAATTGACGTAATCAACAAAAACAGAAACGTAAACATTCCCAGAACAAGTATGGGGGAAGATACAAGAAAACAAAAGAAAAGATGCAGAAAGTAGGGACTCGCGCGCGCGGTCCGCGCGAGCGGCTTACGCGCGCGCGAATTTCAAAATTTTTTTTTTTTTTTTTTTAATCAAATCTCGCGCGAGCGAGGTACCTCGCGCCCGCGAAATGAGGCGCGAGTAACTACTGAGGCTCATAATAAAAGAAAAGGAAAGAAAAACGCTAAGGGGCCATCTCGCGCCAGCGGGCCGCGCGAGCGACGTCTCGCGCGAGCGGGCCGCGCGCGCGAGATTGGAGTTTTCCACTTTTTAATTAAAATTATGTAAATAGTATTAAAATAAATTAATTCCAACCCCCAGACCTATCCAGAATGTCCAAAACAGACACAAACACCAAAAACAACCAAAAACAAGAAAAACGGATGAAATAAAGCTTGGGTTGCCTCCCAAGAAGCGCTAACTTTTACGTCTTTAGCTAGACCTTTCTAGCATAAGACTCATGGAGGCCGTATATCGGACTGTGTACCCCTAAGGATGTCAGGTAGAGCTCGGTGGTAAGCAGAAATTACATCGCTTTGAATTAAATCGATTAACGGTTTATCATTATGTTCGAATCGATTTCTTACCTTCCGAGTAGATTCCGCATTAGGATCCACGGGATTAGGATTCATCCACTCATCATCGTCCACATTATTTCCCGCACTCACATTTATTTCTTTAGTAGGCTCACTATTCCGTGTTATCTCACCTTCCACCTCACATAGGAAATCGTCGTTTTTAGGAGGTTGATCCATAGCATTAAAAACGTTTAATTTTAAATTCATGTTCCCAAACGACACTTTCATTACCCCCGTCCGACAGTTAACACGTGCGTTAGCGGTTGCTAAGAATGGACGGCCTAAGATGACAGGAGTATGTTTCCTAACATCTAGCACGGGTTCAGTGTCAAGGACCATGAAGTCGACAGGATAATAGCATTTGTCAACCTTAACCAAAACGTCCTCGACGATTCCTCTAGGAATTTTAATAGAACGATCCGCTAATTGTATTGTAGCGGCCGTAGGTTTCAGTTCACCTAATCCTAGTTGTTGATAGACGTGATAAGGTATGAGATTAACACTAGCTCCTAAGTCAAGGAGAGCCCTATGAATGATAGTGTCACCTATGACACATGAAATCGTAGGCGTACCTGGATCTTTATACTTTAGAGGAGCGTGTTGGAATATAGAGCTTACTTTTTCCGTAAGAAAGACCTTTTTAGGAGTATGACTCCGTATTTTGCGCTTTTGAGTACATAGGTCTTTTAAACATTTAGCATAAGCGGGAATTTGTTTAATAGCATCGAGGAAAGGAATATTGATTTTAACTTGTTTGAACACCTCGAGTATATCCTCAACCTTAGACCCTTTCTTAGGCGAATGTGACGGTCCCTCAACGTTTGGTGGATATGGCATTCTTGGAATATAGTTTGTTGGGGCCGGTCCTTTATCTTTTTGAATTCTACTCGTTCCCTCACCCTCCTTATTCAAATTTAAGTTTTTATCTTTCTTACCCCCATCCGGAATTACAACAACTTCCTCATCTCGAGTAGTCGTCCTAGTCGAAACAGCGTTCACGCTCTCACTCGTACTACCCACTGCGTATTGCCCCTTAGGTTGCTGAGTAGGTTGACTGGGCAACTTACTCTCAGTTAAGCGGTTTAGCGTATTAACAATTTGCCCTACTTGGGACTCCAGTTTTGCGATGGATTGTGTGTGAGAGTGTACTAACTGAACCACCGAACCAAAGTTTTCAAGTGAGGCCAACACCTTCTCCTCAAATGCATTATTGCGTGGAGGTGGAGGAGGTGGTTGGTATTGACCTTGTTGGTATTGGGGTCGGTACGTATTTGGAAAATTAGTCGACCTAGGATTATAATTATTCTGTGAGAATTGTTGCATAGAATTAACGTGTCGTTCAACAAATTCCGGATATTGAGATGCAGAAGGACATGCAAAGATATTATGGGACGGTTCAGAACATAATGCACATACTTCTAAAGAGGATGGATTAGACGGTTTGTTCATTTGCATAAGTCGGTCAAGTTTTCTATTTAATTCTTGAATTTGAATTGACTGACTTGACTCAGCTGTCACCTCTCGCTTAGGTTGAAGGTACCCCTCAGAACGTACCGACACAGCCTGATGCATCGAATTCTCGCTTAACGTTTCAAATATTTTCCAGGCCTCGTCGGCGCTATTGTGTAGGAAAGTTCCCGCACAAACGGCATCGACGGTATTACGGACCGAGGGAATAAGTCCTTCGTAGAAGACTTGAACCAATTGCCACTTGGGAACCTGATGATGTGGACACGAACGTAATAATTCTTTAAATTTTTCCCACGTGTCATAAAGTGATTCCCCATCTTGCATCACAAAATTAGTTATATCTTTTCTTATCTTATTTGTACGCATAATAGGGAAAAACTTTTGTAAAAAGGCAGTGTGTAAGGCTTCCCATGTTTTTATTGTGTTTGGCTCCAAAGATTGAAGCCAATACTTCGCTTTGTCTCTTAAGGAGAATGGGAAGAGCCGCAATTTTAATTCATCATTATCTAGGTTTTGTAATTTCAAAGTAGAACAGATACCCTGAAAATCTCCTAAGTGTTGGTAAGGGTCTTCATTTAGACGGCCATGGAAGGAAGGTAGTAGCGAGATCGTAGACGACTTTATCTCAAAGTGAGATGCCGTCGCCTCCGGTAATTCGATACCGGCTTGTGGCGTGTAAGTAGTGGGAATAAAATAATTTATAAGTGGAGGAGGTGGCGGTATATTAAGATCGTTCATATTCGCACCGTCGTTTTGATTGTTATTGTTATTTCCACCGTCAGCCATTTTAATCGGTTCAATTTGAAAAGTTCGAGTTTTCCTTATCCGTTCACGGGTACTCTGAATTTTGGCCTCAAACAACGACGACGGAATCGGAGTTGATTCGTCGTCTTGCAACCTAGCTCTAGAAGCTTGGGTTGTGGACTTACTAGTTCTTAAGGTACGTTCAAGTTCAAGATCGAAAGATTTTAAATCTGGTTTATTTGAACGTGTACCCAACATAAACTGAAATAAAGAAAAAGAAACTAAAAACAAAGACTGACCCAACTAAACTAAAAAAAAACAAATAGCAAGCAATCACGCAAATAAGACGACAATCAAGCACACAGTACTACTATGATGCATGAATATTATCCTGTAATGCAATGACCGCGTCAAGCCCAGCGCCCCGGGTTTCCTAGCTAATGCAGTGCAATTAACCTTAAACTAATGCAAATAGTGCGTCACAGCGCCCTGACTTACAGCGGTTTAAAGCGAATTTCCAAAGGAAGCAATTTATGTAATTTTATTTATATTTTATTTGCGTAAGCTCCTTTGATGTAATTAGCCGATCCACTCGGAAACGTTGACTACAAAATAGAAGAAAACAAGTTAGTAACTAAAAACAAAAACAGAAAATAAGAAGAATAAAAACTAATCTAATATTTACGAATTAACTAAACTACGATTATAAAACTAAGAGTAGTAATGCAATCCCCGGCAACGGCGCCAAAAATTGATGTTGTCAATATCAAGATATAAAAGTATTCTTTACTTTTCAAAGGATTTGCAGTGTGGAAGTAAAGGTCGAACCCACAGAGATTGATTACTACAACGACTTAATTTTAAAACCTAAGTCTAATTAATTAGGAAAAACGGATTTTGATTTGGATTTAATTAAACTAATAACAATAAAAGTAAATCTAGACTATGGAAGCAATTAAAAGTGTTTTTAAGTAATATTTAAAGGAAACCTAGGATTGCAAATCCACCACTAGTTTCATAATAGGAATATCTATGAATTACTTTAGCTTATTACGTTGGATGAATATGGGGAATTGTAGCTACAAGCCCAATTCCTCCGACAAGAAGATAATCATGGTTCAAGCACCAACATAATCCATCTGCGGATAGCACGAATTATCTCACACTAAACTAGGGTTGTGATCTAATCCGTCTAACCTAGGCATGGACTATTCGGATACTTGATAGCACGAATCAATAAAGCACCATCACATGTAAACAATCTAAACAAGCACAGCAAGAATAGATCGTTGAGCACATCACAATCAAAATAGATCTAAGACAAGAATAAATTCTGAAAGCAATGATTTAATCAATGTAAGTACGATTTATTTATAAAAATCCTCTAAACAAGTGACTGTCATCCATACATAATAAAACTAAAATAAAAACATAAATAAAACCCTATTACTCATCTAGGGCTTCATTGAAACCCTAGATCAATGATCTAAGCTGCCATAGGAGTAGAAATCGGCAAGTAGTTGATGGAGGAGGCCATGGAAATCCTTGGTCTTCTTCTTCTTCTCCTTGCTTCTCCCTCTTCAAGGGCTGGAAGTATGGTTGTATAATATGTGTATAATAATTGCCAACCCTCTAATTGAAGTAAAATAGGGTTTATATAGATTTACAACATGTTTTGGAAGCCTTTACAACTCGAAACGGACTGAAACGCATGTAATTTACAGTCTGGACGTCGTTTAGCAGTCTCGTTTGCACAGGAGTCTTCAGTATACTGAAATACGCAACTTTGATTTTTGGGCATATCGCGCGAGCGGGTCGCGCGAGCGCGACATTGGGTACCTCGCGCGCGCGGATCGCGCGAGCGAGTTCTTGGGGGTCTCGCGCGAGCGGATCGCGCGAGCGGTTTCTGGATTCTCGCGCGAGCGGATCGCGCGCGCGATTCTTGGATTTCCGCGCCCGCGGGTCGCGCGCGCGAAGTGTCTTTTTCAGCTTCCTTCTTCCTGCTTTTTCACCTTGTTTAGCCTGGTTCAGTTGATTTCTTCCAAAACCTGTCAGAAACTAGAAAACAGAGTGAAAATATACAAAAACAGGATAAAAAGGTACTAACAAATGCTCGTTAAAGCGTATAATTAGGATTAGTTCTCTCCCGATCACACCCCCAAACCTACATTTTGCTAGTCCTCGAGCAAAACTAAAAATAAAAACTACAAATAAAAATCTATTCCATTTTCGTATGGATCACGATTGCATTTAGCGTATGCAACAAGCCTTTTAAACCCCTAGGTGTCCCTAGTCGGACGAGTGAAGTCTCGTGAGGGTTCTCGTCAACAAGTTACCCACAACCATCTTTATTAACTTGAAATTTTAAAAACTTTTATTAAAATAAAACAATCAATACTCCTTATTATACAACAACGATTCGAAATAGAATAACGAACATAAAGAAATAGAATCAAATGTCTACATACATCATGAAGAAACCATCTCAAGCACATGCATCGTATAAATCAATAGAGTTTCTCATAAAATCGCACGTGTGTGATGAGGTAGTCAAATGAACACGCGCATGTCATGAACATGGAATATACTTCAGATAACCATCTAACTATGTCTTGACTACGAATCTCACAATGAATTACACTCTCAAATGAAACACTCAGAAACATGTGTAATTTTTCTAAAATATGTGAGCAAAGGAATTATATTTTCAAAACGAATAACGCTCACATATGACATGAAAAAGACGCATGACACGAAAAAATAGTAGTCTCATGGATAGGATGCCAATAATCAAAAGAAATTAATCATTACCATGTTTTAATCCCCTCCCATCATTTACATATCCGAACCATGTTTTCCTAGGATCAAATAGGACTTTTTCAAAGGTTGTAATGTGGCTCAGGTACTGGAAAAGGATAGAATGGATATAACAAGTAGTTTCAGAATGGCATTGTAAGGCATGTTCGATCTCTTTCATTCTTCTTCTACAAACTTTTCATTCATATATTTCTCTTTCCTTTCATTCTTTTTTCTTTCTTTTCAACCTTCTCTTCTTTATTTTGTTTCTTTTCCTTTTTCTTTTCTCGCTTCTCAAATGAATATGCATTGAATAACAAAGCACCCACCCCAAACATCATCTTATTTTCTTCTTCTCAATCAACACATCGCCTTAATACTACTAAAAGTTGATCACTCTTCCAGTGGTATACTCCAAGTTGATCAGGTTGGAGCTTTTAAAGAGGATAATGGTGAACAAAGAAAAAGAGGCATTTTAACGGCTCAAAGGGCGAACTAAGGAAATTTTATCTTTTATCGGTCATAAACAAAGAGGGCCTAAAATCATGTCCTAGGGGCATATGGTTTTTCAATGTTTACGACGGAAGATTATTTAGCATGGTAACAACTATTTTAACTTGACTATCAACCAAAACAAGAATAATGAGACTAAACAACAAATAGATGCGCTATTTCAATGAAATTCGACAAACACAATGTATTTATAACCCTCTAAACAGAAAAGATAGGCTCAATAGCTCACTGGGTCTAGTCTCCACCATGTGTTATCTAGAAATCCGAATCATATTATAGTTCACAACCAACATGTATTCAAGCGACTACGTGCAGTGCATAGGTTTGTGTGCAAATTGATGATATAAAACTACGATTCAACAATACATAACTTAAAATATTTCAACATGACTTCAGTAAATATTTAATCACATATTTCATTGTTTATCATTCTATAACAAATCACATTACATACTAAGAAGTATCAAATTGCTATTGCAAAAACGTCAGTAATATCGTTTATTTAAACACACGTATTGAAAATTTTAAAATTTTAGTGCATAATAACGTGCATGTGTGTGCATACCCCCAAACCTAAACCTTTCATTGTCCCCAATGAAACAATAAAACGAAAGAAAGGAGAGTACATAAGATAGGAACGATAATACCTCGATTTCGACAATGGCAACCAGGTGAACACAAAGGAATATGACAATAAAGTTCAATGTTACCTGTGACTACTAGATAAATGAAAAGAACTACAAAAGAATAGGAAAAGGAAATGAAACCAAAATTTAACAAATAAATCTAAAAACTAAGTTAAACTAAACTAAACTAGCAAAAGGAAAAGAAAGAAAACGAAAAAGTATAAATATAATAAGGAACACAATAACTAACTCGAACTAAAATTGACGTAATCAACAAAAACAGAAACGTAAACA
This sequence comes from Hydrangea macrophylla, assembly GCA_033977485.1. Lineage (NCBI taxonomy): Eukaryota > Viridiplantae > Streptophyta > Magnoliopsida > Cornales > Hydrangeaceae > Hydrangea > Hydrangea macrophylla. The sequence continues at coordinate 7,190,157 of CM066992.1, read as the reverse complement.
TTCCCAGAACAAGTATGGGGGAAGATACAAGAAAACAAAAGAAAAGATGCAGAAAGTAGGGACTCGCGCGCGCGGTCCGCGCGAGCGGCCGTCGCGCGCGCGAATTTCAAAATTTTTTTTTTTTAATCAAATCTCGCGCGAGCGAGGTACCTCGCGCCCGCGAAATGAGGCGCGAGTAACTACTGAGGCTCATAATAAAAGAAAAGGAAAGAAAAACGCTAAGGGGCCATCTCGCGCCAGCGGGCCGCGCGAGCGACGTCTCGCGCGAGCGGGCCGCGCGCGCGAGATTGGAGTTTTCCACTTTTTAATTAAAATTATGTAAATAGTATTAAAATAAATTAATTCCAACCCCCAGACCTATCCAGAATGTCCAAAACAGACACAAACACCAAAAACAACCAAAAACAAGAAAAACGGATGAAATAAAGCTTGGGTTGCCTCCCAAGAAGCGCTAACTTTTACGTCTTTAGCTAGACCTTTCTAGCATAAGACTCATGGAGGCCGTATATCGGACTGTGTACCCCTAAGGATGTCAGGTAGAGCTCGGTGGTAAGCAGAAATTACATCGCTTTGAATTAAATCGATTAACGGTTTATCATTATGTTCGAATCGATTTCTTACCTTCCGAGTAGATTCCGCATTAGGATCCACGGGATTAGGATTCATCCACTCATCATCGTCCACATTATTTCCCGCACTCACATTTATTTCTTTAGTAGGCTCACTATTCCGTGTTATCTCACCTTCCACCTCACATAGGAAATCGTCGTTTTTAGGAGGTTGATCCATAGCATTAAAAACGTTTAATTTTAAATTCATGTTCCCAAACGACACTTTCATTACCCCCGTCCGACAGTTAACACGTGCGTTAGCGGTTGCTAAGAATGGACGGCCTAAGATGACAGGAGTATGTTTCCTAACATCTAGCACGGGTTCAGTGTCAAGGACCATGAAGTCGACAGGATAATAGCATTTGTCAACCTTAACCAAAACGTCCTCGACGATTCCTCTAGGAATTTTAATAGAACGATCCGCTAATTGTATTGTAGCGGCCGTAGGTTTCAGTTCACCTAATCCTAGTTGTTGATAGACGTGATAAGGTATGAGATTAACACTAGCTCCTAAGTCAAGGAGAGCCCTATGAATGATAGTGTCACCTATGACACATGAAATCGTAGGCGTACCTGGATCTTTATACTTTGGAGGAGCGTGTTGGAATATAGAGCTTACTTTTTCCGTAAGAAAGACCTTTTTAGGAGTATGACTCCGTATTTTGCGCTTTTGAGTACATAGGTCTTTTAAACATTTAGCATAAGCGGGAATTTGTTTAATAGCATCGAGGAAAGGAATATTGATTTTAACTTGTTTGAACACCTCGAGTATATCCTCAACCTTAGACCCTTTCTTAGGCGAATGTGACGGTCCCTCAACGTTTGGTGGATATGGCATTCTTGGAATATAGTTTGTTGGGGCCGGTCCTTTATCTTTTTGAATTCTACTCGTTCCCTCACCCTCCTTATTCAAATTTAAGTTTTTATCTTTCTCACCCCCATCCGGAATTACAACAACTTCCTCATCTCGAGTAGTCGTCCTAGTCGAAACAGCGTTCACGCTCTCACTCGTACTACCCACTGCGTATTGCCCCTTAGGTTGCTGAGTAGGTTGACTGGGCAACTTACTCTCAGTTAAGCGGTTTAGCGTATTAACAATTTGCCCTACTTGGGACTCCAGTTTTGCGATGGATTGTGTGTGAGAGTGTACTAACTGAACCACCGAACCAAAGTTTTCAAGTGAGGCCAACACCTTCTCCTCAAATGCATTATTGCGTGGAGGTGGAGGAGGTGGTTGGTATTGACCTTGTTGGTATTGGGGTCGGTACGTATTTGGAAAATTAGTCGACCTAGGATTATAATTATTCTGTGAGAATTGTTGCATAGAATTAACGTGTCGTTCAACAAATTCCGGATATTGAGATGCAGAAGGACATGCAAAGATATTATGGGACGGTTCAGAACATAATGCACATACTTCTAAAGAGGATGGATTAGACGGTTTGTTCATTTGCATAAGTCGGTCAAGTTTTCTATTTAATTCTTGAATTTGAATTGACTGACTTGACTCAGCTGTCACCTCTCGCTTAGGTTGAAGGTACCCCTCAGAACGTACCGACACAGCCTGATGCATCGAATTCTCGCTTAACGTTTCAAATATTTTCCAGGCCTCGTCGGCGCTATTGTGTAGGAAAGTTCCCGCACAAACGGCATCGACGGTATTACGGACCGAGGGAATAAGTCCTTCGTAGAAGACTTGAACCAATTGCCACTTGGGAACCTGATGATGTGGACACGAACGTAATAATTCTTTAAATTTTTCCCACGTGTCATAAAGTGATTCCCCATCTTGCATCACAAAATTAGTTATATCTTTTCTTATCTTATTTGTACGCATAATAGGGAAAAACTTTTGTAAAAAGGCAGTGTGTAAGGCTTCCCATGTTTTTATTGTGTTTGGCTCCAAAGATTGAAGCCAATACTTCGCTTTGTCTCTTAAGGAGAATGGGAAGAGCCGCAATTTTAATTCATCATTATCTAGGTTTTGTAATTTCAAAGTAGAACAGATACCCTGAAAATCTCCTAAGTGTTGGTAAGGGTCTTCATTTAGACGGCCATGGAAGGAAGGTAGTAGCGAGATCGTAGACGACTTTATCTCAAAGTGAGATGCCGTCGCCTCCGGTAATTCGATACCGGCTTGTGGCGTGTAAGTAGTGGGAATAAAATAATTTATAAGTGGAGGAGGTGGCGGTATATTAAGATCGTTCATATTCGCACCGTCGTTTTGATTGTTATTGTTATTTCCACCGTCAGCCATTTTAATCGGTTCAATTTGAAAAGTTCGAGTTTTCCTTATCCGTTCACGGGTACTCTGAATTTCGGCCTCAAACAACGACGACGGAATCGGAGTTGATTCGTCGTCTTGCAACCTAGCTCTAGAAGCTTGGGTTGTGGACTTACTAGTTCTTAAGGTACGTTCAAGTTCAAGATCGAAAGATTTTAAATCTGGTTTATTTGAACGTGTACCCAACATAAACTGAAATAAAGAAAAAGAAACTAAAAACAAAGACTGACCCAACTAAACTAAAAAAAAACAAATAGCAAGCAATCACGCAAATAAGACGACAATCAAGCACACAGTACTACTATGATGCATGAATATTATCCTGTAATGCAATGACCGCGTCAAGCCCAGCGCCCCGGGTTTCCTAGCTAATGCAGTGCAATTAACCTTAAACTAATGCAAATAGTGCGTCACAGCGCCCTGACTTACAGCGGTTTAAAGCGAATTTCCAAAGGAAGCAATTTATGTAATTTTATTTATATTTTATTTACGTAAGCTCCTTTGATGTAATTAGCCGATCCACTCGGAAACGTTGACTACAAAATAGAAGAAAACAAGTTAGTAACTAAAAACAAAAACAGAAAATAAGAAGAATAAAAACTAATCTAATATTTACGAATTAACTAAACTACGATTATAAAACTAAGAGTAGTAATGCAATCCCCGGCAACGGCGCCAAAAATTGATGTTGTCAATATCAAGATATAAAAGTATTCTTTACTTTTCAAAGGATTTGCAGTGTGGAAGTAAAGGTCGAACCCACAGAGATTGATTACTACAACGACTTAATTTTAAAACCTAAGTCTAATTAATTAGGAAAAACGGATTTTGATTTGGATTTAATTAAACTAATAACAATAAAAGTAAATCTAGACTATGGAAGCAATTAAAAGTGTTTTTAAGTAATATTTAAAGGAAACCTAGGATTGCAAATCCACCACTAGTTTCATAATAGGAATATCTATGAATTACTTTAGCTTATTACGTTGGATGAATATGGGGAATTGTAGCTACAAGCCCAATTCCTCCGACAAGAAGATAATCATGGTTCAAGCACCAACATAATCCATCTGCGGATAGCACGAATTATCTCACACTAAACTAGGGTTGTGATCTAATCCGTCTAACCTAGGCATGGACTATTCGGATACTTGATAGCACGAATCAATAAAGCACCATCACATGTAAACAATCTAAACAAGCACAGCAAGAATAGATCGTTGAGCACATCACAATCAAAATAGATCTAAGACAAGAATAAATTCCGAAAGCAATGATTTAATCAATGTAAGTACGATTTATTTATAAAAATCCTCTAAACAAGTGACTGTCATCCATACATAATAAAACTAAAATAAAAACATAAATAAAACCCTATTACTCATCTAGGGCTTCATTGAAACCCTAGATCAATGATCTAAGCTGCCATAGGAGTAGAAATCGGCAAGTAGTTGATGGAGGAGGCCATGGAAATCCTTGGTCTTCTTCTTCTTCTCCTTGCTTCTCCCTCTTCAAGGGCTGGAAGTATGGTTGTATAATATGTGTATAATAATTGCCAACCCTCTAATTGAAGTAAAATAGGGTTTATATAGATTTACAACATGTTTTGGAAGCCTTTACAACTCGAAACGGACTGAAACGCATGTAATTTACAGTCTGGACGTCGTTTAGCAGTCTCGTTTGCACAGGAGTCTTCAGTATACTGAAATACGCAACTTTGATTTTTGGGCATATCGCGCGAGCGGGTCGCGCGAGCGCGACATTGGGTACCTCGCGCGCGCGGATCGCGCGAGCGAGTTCTTGGGGGTCTCGCGCGAGCGGATCGCGCGAGCGGTTTCTGGATTCTCGCGCGAGCGGATCGCGCGCGCGATTCTTGGATTTCCGCGCCCGCGGGTCGCGCGCGCGAAGTGTCTTTTTCAGCTTCCTTCTTCCTGCTTTTTCACCTTGTTTAGCCTGGTTCAGTTGATTTCTTCCAAAACCTGTCAGAAACTAGAAAACAGAGTGAAAATATACAAAAATAGGATAAAAAGGTACTAACAAATGCTCGTTAAAGCGTATAATTAGGATTAGTTCTCTCCCGATCAAAGATCCTTCAGTCTCTAGCAGCTAACCGAGAATGGCCACTTCACCATTTTGACGTTAAAAATGCCTTTTTGCATGGTGACTTGGAAGAAGAGGTGTACATGGACATTCCTCCTGGATTTGAGAATCACAAAAACAAAAGGAAAGGTGTGCATGTTAAAAAAAGGCCTTATACGGCCTTAAACAGTCTCCAAGGGCATGGTTTGAGAGATTCACATAGGCTATGTGTAGATATGGTTTTAGACAAAGTCAAGCTGACCACACCTTATTCATCAAACAGTCCTTGCAAGGTAAGACTACAACACTCATTGTGTACGTGGATGATATTGTCCTCACAGGTGATGACTTAGAGGAAATGCAGCGTCTTAAGGGATATATGGCAAAGGAGTTTGAAATAAAGGATCTAGGAGAACTGAAATACTTTCTTGGGAATGAAGTTGCAATGTCTAAACATGGAATCTTCATCTCTCAAAGGAAGTGTGTTCTTGATCTTCTAAGTGAGACTGGCATGCTTGGAAATAGAGTATGTGATACTCCTATTGAGTTCAACCAAAAATTAAGCGATGACAGCAATGGAGCATGGTTGACAGTGGAAGATATCAAAGAATTGTTGGGAAGCTCATTTATCTCTCTCATACACGTCCTGATATTGCCTTTGCTATAAGTGTAGTCAGTCAGTTCATGCATGCACCTCGAGAGTAACATATGGATGCAGTTTATAGGATCCTGAGGTATCTTAAGTCTGCTCCTGGTAAAGGATTATACTTCGGGAAATATGACCATCTCAGAGTTGAGGCATACACAGATGCTGATTGGGCAAGTTCGGTGACAGACAGATGGTCTACTTCGGGTTACTGCACATTTGTGGGAGGCAACCTGGTTAGTTGGAGGAGTAAGAAACAAAATGTGGTAGCTAGATCGAGTGCTGAAGCTGAATTTAGAGCCATGTCTCAAGGTATATGTGAACTTCTATGGGTTAAGTTGTTGAAAGACTTAAAACTAGAGGTTGGCGATCCAATGAAGTTGTACTGCGATAGTAAGACCGCTATTAGTATTGCACACAATCTAGTACAACATGACAGGACTAAACATATTGAGATTGACATGCATTTTTTTTAAAGAGAATCTAAATAATAGAAATATATGCACTGTGTTTGTGAAAAGATGTGATCAACTGGCGGATATTCTCACTAAAAGAGTTGGTTCTAGACAGTTTCATGATGTGTTAAGCAAGCTGGGATTGAGGGATATCTTTGTACCAGCTTGAGGGGGAGTGCTAGATATTAGCTTTTATTTCATTTTATTAGAGTCAAGGACTCTATTGTAATTATATGTTTTGCTCTCTTAATAATATATATACATGGGTTAATCTGTTGATTAATCTAAGCCTTGACAAAATAACTTGTTAACAGTTCTTACCAAAGGAGTTGGGGTTAGACAACTTCATGATATGCTTAACAAGCTAGGATTGAGAGATATCTTCTCACCAGCGAGGGGGAGTGTTGATATAACACTTAGTTTTATGTATTATTAGAGTAAAAGGACCTAATTGTAATTATTTCTTTCTTCTATTTCTGAATAATATATAAGGGTGTGACTCATTAGTCAACCCTATGCTTTTTGGCTAATTACTGTTAACATTGTTTTTTGTTTTATTCCAACCCTACCATAAAGGGCAACATTAATCTTGTGTTTCTCATTCTCTAATGAGTTTCTTATTGCAATAATAAATATTTTCTACTCTGATTGCTAAGTTTTCACTACCATATCAGTTCTTTCTACTTTTATTGTAGTAATAATTATGTTAGTCTAAAGTATATCCTAGTGGAAAAAACCCTTCCTCTAATCTTTCTAGAATGTTATCCACAACTTCAATGTGAACTACACGTGTTTGACCGAAATAACAAACTACACAACCAAATTCAACAACAAAGACGGTAAGAGTAGACGTCGGATTTTGGAGACCCACGTTCTACCGAACTGAACTAAGAGCAATTTCTTACCACAGTAGATATGACTGTAAAGAAAAGGATTCTTTTTTTTTGTACCCCAATACATCTTGCATGCATCTGTATTATAAGAGGAAAGATTATGTATGTCCTATTCAAATTGATCTTAAAGGATCCATGTACTCCTTGAGCTAATCCCTTAATTTTTCACATTAAGTTCAGGAATACATGTGTTTGCTAATACGATGGCCGGTCATAGTTCAATAAAGAAAGGCTAAAGAAGGCAGTTTAAGAAAAACATGAGTAAATAGAAAAAATTAGACCTGACTAAACTGGCTTGCAGCAAGCAGTGTCCTTGCGTGGCGCAGGCTGGCTTCCGTTTTCAGGTCCATGTCCACGCCAGTTACAGAAGATGCTAAAACTCCAAGTTCATCACATAATTGTTGAGCTAGTTTTAAATGTCCCCTACAAACACTCAATTATCACACTAAACATGAGAAGGAGAAGTCGCAAACAAGAAGACATCATGAATCCTCGTGTGTGGATTCAGATAAACACCTAAACTTGCAGTGAAAAACCAGAGACCTTACCTGTGTAAAGCACGCTCATGGAGCAACTGAAGTTTGAGTAATAGGACACGTGACTTTGAAATAGATAAGAACTTTTCCTCTGCTACATCAAGAGCAGCAAAGGCTTCTGCGAATTAAAAAAAAACAAAATGTAAGTTCATACTACGAGACAATGATGAACGTGGGAGTGCACGTAATAGTACGAGAGAAGGGAGAATTGTGGTGTTACTAACACCATAACATTCATAACGAGAATGTTTCCATATACCTCTCATTTTCTGCAGCTTCTAAAGAAAATGTGAAGATATAAATTGGGTTACATGAAAGCATCTGCACAGAAAATTATCACATTCCTCTCTCTATTTTCCCTGTCACTAGAAATTAACTGTGATTCTCTTGATTATATTATTCCCACCTTTTCTTACAAAAAATGAGATATCGGAGAGAATTATTTAAATGGCTTTGAGGCTAAAATCTCACCCCATCATAACAAAGATCACAAAGCATTAGCCACAAGGAATGATGAAGATTTTTAAGCAGGGTCTTAGTGCGAAATGTTTGGCTAATATCGTAGTCAAAACTGTTAGAAGTTATTTTAGTTTTATCTTTTCTTATAGTAATACCTAAGGGTAATCTTGTAATTATATTCTTGGGTTTGTTGAATACTATTTTGGCAAAGCTTAGGGTAGACAACTTGTCAAACCCCTTTTTATATTAAACAAGAACAAGAAAATAAAAAAATTACATAGGAGTCCTCTTAACTGCAAAATAAATAAAAGGAAGAAAAAAAAAACAAATAACTCTCAACAGGGTATAATAAAATACAAGAGACACTTTGTGTCTTCTCACTTTTGCCCTAATACAATTCTACATGGTATCATAGCCTCCCCAAGAGGGATTTCTCATCAAACTGTTGAGAGATGCTTTATTATTTTTGGTCTTACTATTAGTTTATGCTATTCCCTTCTCTAAGGGCACTTTTGTAATTATGTTATTTGATTATTGATTAATAAAATGAGAGAGCAACGTTAGTTCTCTCTAAGCTTTCTAAAAAACTCAACATGGTATCAGAGCTACCCTAATAGGGGACTCGATCCTCCCACCACCATAGCCACAACCCACAAACATGACCTGAGCACTACTCATCGACACTGTTCCCGTCACTATTCATCATACTGTTCGCGTCACTGTTCATCGCACTGTTCATTGTTACTGTTTACGATAGTGTTCACCCAAGAGTATTTTTTTCTCAACTGGCTTGATTTTTTTTTTACCCCAGCTGGTACACTGGACTGATCCTTATCATCCTATATTCCTATCTTATTCAAGTTTTCTAAACCCTGGGTGGACTCCACCATAATTGGGCTATTCTGATCGCAATCCATTTTTTCCTTCTTCGGTCCGTCATCGGACCCTATGATTTGTCCATAGATTAGACAATAGCACCAAAGTGGTGCATGTGAATGCTAGGAGTGTCTTGATTTCATCATTGTTGGTTGTGCTTGTTTCTCTTCCATATGGCAAAGGACGATTTGACTCAAAAGACTGCTGAAGCTACAAGTTCTCCAGTAGGTAATGAGAGAATCATAACCGAGAACCCTGGGTCCAAGATCACCACGATGCTTCTAAATGGTGAGAATTATTTATTTTGATCTCAGTCAGCCACGTTTTGGCTCAAAAGCAGGTCTAAATTTGGTTATGTTAATGGCACACTCAAGGCTCCTAACATTGAAGATCCTACTTATGCAAAGTGGGAAGTGGACAATTTTTTGGTTATGAGTTGGCTTACACATTCTATGGAGCCCGAGATTGCTGATGGGTTCTTTGAGATGGAGACTCAGGGATATCAAGGATACACTTGCAGAGACCTATTCTCGTAAAGGGAATGTGGCTCAAATGTACGAGTTACGGAGAGCTATTAAAGCAGAAGTACAGGGGGATCGCTTTACTTTGCAATATTTTACTGCATTGGGAACTCTTTGGAAACGCATTGATCATCTGACTACCCATCACCCGGTCTGCCCTATCGATGCTGCTAGCGTCCAGACTTACATTGAGAGTGAAAGGATATTTAAATTTTTAACAAGCCTTAATCCCGAACTTGACCCGGTTCGAAGCGGGATTCTTGGCATGGAGCCACTTCCGACTCTGAGGGAAGCTTTTGCTCATGTTCAGAATGAAGAGAGTCGCTGATCATCTATGCTTCCTCAGTCCTCAGCTGACAGGTCTGCCTTGATTTGCTCTAGTCATCGTGGTGGCAAGACTCCTGTACCTCGTAATGATTACAATACTGAAGTGGGTGATGACAAGGATAAGGTATGGTGTGACTATTGTAATCGTCCTAGACATACTTGGGATAAGTGCTGGAGCCGCCACGATCGTCCTCCTATATCAGGTGGCAATGGTGGTCGTGGTGGCCGTCATGGTAGACGTGGTGGCCGAGGTCGTGGACCTCGTGCAAACATATCTACTAGATTAGATTCGTCTCATCAGGAGGGGGCATCTACCCCAACTACTTCATCTAGACCTAGCACCATCAACAATACTGATATGGAGACTCTACGATGTATAATGGCTCAGTTGGATCCTCCCACTAGTGCCTCGACTTTTTTTGCCCATAAAGGTAATTGTGCTAATTTATCTAGTGCTTCATTTTTTACTTCTCAACAACCATGGATAGTTGATTTGGGAGCTTCCGATCATATGACTGGTCTTTCTAGTGTTTTCTCTACTTATAACCCATGTTCAAAGAAAGAAAAGGTTCGAACCGCAGATGGTACACCGTCCACTATTTCTGGCAAAGGTGTTGTTAATGTCTCTAATGCACTTGCCTTAACCTCAGTTCTTCATGTTCCAAAATTTTCGACTAACTTAATTTCTTTCAATCGAATTACCCAGGATCTCAATTGTTGTGTACCTTTCTACCCATCTCACTGTGTCTTTCATGTCTCTCCACAAAGAAGACGATTGGCAGTGGTAGAGAGGAGAATGGTCTTCATTTTTTGTTGCCTGATGGAGTTACAAATGGGAAGTTAACTGAAGTTGCTCACACCACACAGAGAGAGACTCTTACCCGAGACACACGGCGGTGGCACCAGAGATTAGGACATCCTTCTTTTTATTTGCTTTGTTTTTTTTATTTCCCTCTAGTTCCTAATAAAAATACTTCCGACATTTCTTGTGAAGCATGTCAACAAGGAAAACACCATCGTGCTACTTTTAACTCGAGTATTAATAAAAGTATAATTCCATTTTCTATTATTTATACTGATGTTTGGGGTGGTTCCCCTATCTCTACTTTGAATGGTTATAAATGGTTTGTCACTTTTATAGATGATTGCACTCGCATGACGTGGGTTTATTTGATGAAAGTAAAAAGTGCATTTTTCTCTCTTTAAGTCTTTTCACAAGATGATTTGTACTCTATTTAATACCGTTGTAAAGGTTGTTAGATCAGATAAAGGGGGAAAATATATCTATGGTGGTCTTACCCATTACTCTCTGAACATGGTATGATTCATCAAACATCGTGCACCAATACTCCTCAACAGAATGGAGTAGCTGAGCGAAAAAATTGTCACTTATTAGAGTCAACAAGGTCAATGATGTTCTCGATGCAGGTTCCCAAGTCGTATTGGGGTGAAGCAGTCCTTACTACTGCATACCTTATCAATCGTCTTCCCACCCGTGTGCTTGGTAAGAAAGCCCCAGTTGAACTTCTTACTCAGCCATTTTCTCTTTTTCCTATTCTTCGAAAGTCTTTGGTTGAGTCTGTTTTGTTCACAATCACTCTCCCTCTTGTAATAAATTAGATCCCCATTCCCTTAAATTGTCGTCTATTCTCCAACACAAAAAGGGTTCAAGTGTTATCATGCTCCCTCTCATAAGTGGTTCGTGTCTATGGCTGTTACCTTTGGTGAACGTGTATCCTACTTCCACGGTTCCCAGCCATCTCTTCAGGGGGAGGGCAAGCCATGGGAAGAGAAGTCTGGAGCAACATTTCCATTTATAGTGGGAGGAGGGGAGGAGAGAGAAGAAAAATATGAGGTAGAAGGAGAAAAAAATAAAAACGAGAAAGAAGTAGAAAAAGAAAAAAAATGACAAAGGAGAAAAAAATATAGAAGGAAGTGAAAGAGATAAGACGAATGAGCTGTTGACTTATTCAAAAAATAAGGGAAGAAAAATATTTGGGGCAACAGATCAGAGGATCATTTCTCCAATCCCACTACAATTGCCTTCTTCAATGGATGAAGATTCACGTATTTCTACTTCTCCTGTATCTACTACTCCTACCTCTCCTTTTGCTACTACTCCAGTTTCAAGTTCTCCCTCCCCAGATGAGTTAGACAGTCCTATTGCTCTTTGCAAGGGCACTAGGGAGTGTACTAAACACCCCATCTCAAAATTTGTTTCCTACACCCGTTTGTCCCCATCTTATAGGGCCTTTGTGTCCAAACTCGATTTTGTTTCTATCCCTAACTATGTATAGGAAGCTCTCGCTGATACTAATTGGAAATTGGTTATGGTTGAAGAGATGAAAGCACTTAGAACAAATGGCACATAGGAAGTAGCAGAATTACCTCGTGGAAAAAGGACAGTTGGGTGTAAGTGGGTGTTCACCGTGAAGCATAGAGCAGATGGAACAGTTGAAAGATATAAAGCCAGATTCATAGCCAAAGGCTTCACTCAGACTTACGGGGTAGACTATCAGGAGACGTTTGAACCTGTAGCAAAGATGAACTCCATCAGAATATTGTTATCTTTGGCAGCCAACTGTGAGTGGCCTTTGCATAAGTTTGATGTGAAGAATGTGTTCCTCCATGGTGGCTTGGAAGAGGAAGTCTGTATGGACATTCCACCTGGGTTCGAGGATGACAAAACGAGAGGGAAGGTATGTCGCCTCTGGAAATCCTTATATGGTCTAAAATAGACTACACAGTCTCCCAGAGCTTGGTTTGATAGGTTTTCTCAAACTATGATCAGGTAAGGTTTCAAACAGAGCCAAGGTGATCATACTCTTTTTATTAAGCACCCATCTGAGGGGAAGGTAACTGCTTTAATTGTCTACGTAGACGATATTGTTCTCACAGGTAATGATTTTGAAGAGATGAAGTGTTTGAAATCATACCTTGCTAAGGAATTTGAAATTAAAGATTTAGGATATTTGAAACATTTCTTAGGAATTGAAGTAGCAAGATCCAAGGAAGCCATATTTATTTCACAGAGGTAGCATGTCCTAAATTTGCTTAAGGAGACAGGTATGCTAGGAAGCAAAGTAGTGGATACCCCAATGGATCCAAATCTAAAACTTGGAGATGATCCCAATGGAGAACCGGTTGAAAAGGGGAGATACCAGTGGTTAGTAGGAAAACTAATTTATTTGGCACACACCAGACCAGATATTGCGTTTGCTGTTAGTGTGGTTAGTCAATTTATGCATGATCTGAAGCAAATTCATCTTGATGCAGTGTTTAGAATTATTAGATACTTGAAGTCAGCACCAAGAAAAGGGTTATGCTTTGCTAGACATGGACACACTTTTGTTGAGGCCTATTCTGATGCTGATTAGGCTGGGTCCATTACGGATAGAAGGTCAACCACAGGCAACTGTACATTTGTGGGTGGTAATTTGGTTACGTGGAGGAGCAAGAAACAGTCAGTGGTAGCTAGGTCTAGCGCTGAAGCAAAATTCAGAGCTATGGCACAAGGAGTATGTGAGGTGTTATGGGTCCAGATTAGAATATCAGGTCTTGGATTTAGACCAAATGATTCAATGAAGTTATACTGTGATAACAAGGCTACTATTGAAATTGCTCACAATCCGGTTCAACATGACTGCATGAAGCATGTATAGATTGACAAGCATTTTATTAAAGAGAAGTTGAATTGTGGATGCATATGTACACCATTCGTGAGGTTTGGAGAACAATTAGCGGATGTTCTGACTAAAAGTCTTGCTGGTCGACCATTTCACTACATTCTTAGCAAGCTGGGCATGAGAGATATCTTCGCACCAACTTGAGGGGGAGTGTTGAGAGATGTTTTATTATTTTTTGTCTTACTATTAGTTTATGCTATTCCCTTCTCTAAGGGCACTCTTGTAATTATGTTATTTCATTATTGATTAATAAAATGAGAGAGAGCAACGTTAGTTCTCTCTAAGCTTTCTGAAAAACTCAACAGAAACCACCACTGGCCACCACCTAAACACCTCCCACCAGCCAATCGAAGCTTAAGCCTAAACCTAGCCTAACCGCTGCTTACCCAGTCAGATCTGGATTAGCCGACACCCCTACTGGCTTCCAAACTCATTCGACATCACCACTGACCATGTTCTAAAAATCGCTAGGCGCTAGTCGGGCGGCGAAGGGGGGCCTAGCGCCTAGGGGCCTAGGCGGACGCCTAGGCGGGGCCTAGGCAGATTTGTTTTATAAATAAAATTAGTTATATAATAGATATATATATATATATATATACGAGATATGTGGTGTTAATTAAAAATAATTATAGATTTGTGGTTCACTTAATAGATATATATATGTATAAAGGTTATGTGGTGTTTTATTTGGAAATAAGTAAAGATTATTAGAAGGTTTTAATATTTAAAAAACTGTTAGGGATCTCTCCATAATTAACTTAAACCTTAAGTGTGTATATATATACTAATGTTAGGGTTTTTTTTCCAAAGAGTCAGACCCAAATAAGACTCTCTAGCATTCTCACCCTAGCCCGCCTAGCACCGCCAAGCCCGCCTAGGCCCCGCCTAGAGGCCGACTAATCCACTGGCCGATTTTCTCAAACGCCTAGGGAAAATCTCGGCGGCCGGGCACCGCCTAGGCCGATTTTTAGAACACTGCCACTGACCCAACCTAGCCCCTACCACTCCAGCCGACACCACCATACACCACTCCAAACTCGCTGAAACTGTCCTATGAGCCCTTGAACTAGCCGACAACCTCTCTCCTTTTATTGTACATTCATTTCATCAATAACATCATTCGATCACTTTGTTTTGATTGACGGTTAATTTCCATTGTTTTTTGGGTCCCTTTATGGACCATTGATCAGCTGTGACTGATCCTAAATCACCCTATAAGGTGCTTTGATCAACAATTGGTTGCTTCGTCTCCGTTAGTTCAGTCCCCTCTGTTCCTTTTTCTATGATTGTTGCGGGTATTTGTTGCGGGCATGGGTGCTAGCACCCCAGGGTCTTGTTTGCATCCCGTTGTGAATGATACCAAGATCATGGATAATATGTTTTCTGCTCTTGTTGTAGGAGAGGAGGATATTGATATGGAGAATTCTGTGGTGGCTGCCCCCCACCCCTAAGCTACGGATGTGTCTTCTCAAGGACCAAAGTCTAGGGACGACACAGGCCCTTCTCTAGTTCAAGAGATAGGCTGCAAATGACATTATGGAATTGGAAGTTAGTGAGATTGAAGAGGAATTAGAAGCTGCTTATGGTGAATGTTAAATTACCAACTACTCCAAAAGCTTAAGCTATTAGAGAATGGGCACAACAATGTATATCAAGCTTCAACACCCTCCCTCACGTACAACCCCAACTTGCACGTGGAGAGCCAACAAACCAAACTCCATCATAGTGGAGACAAATAACATGGTGCAAATATGCACACTAAAGCGGGGATAGAGAGTCAAACCCAGGACCTCTCACAAATCAGGCTCTGATACCATGTTAAGTTACCAACTACTCCAAAAGCTTAAGCGATTAGAGAATGGGCCCAACAATGTATATGAAGCTTCAACAATGAATATCTCCCAACCCCAAAGAGCTCCATGTCTTCCAAACATAAGAAAAAGGAAGCGAAGATGAAATTTAACGGTAATCGTCCTAAGGGCCGCCACAGATCTTGATAGAGTTTCTTATGTGGGGCTCCATTTGTCAGTGTTTTGGGTGGCCCACATCCATGCTTTGTAATTTTTACTATCTTCTTGATGTTTTATAGTTTTGATGTTCCTTTTGGATGGTTGGGATGGGTCTCTCTTTGCTTTTGGTTTAGGTAGTCTCCCATCCAATGTTAAGCGTAGGTCTCTATGCTTATTGAGCTCATTGTATATCCTGGGGTATGCCTCTTGTATTCTTTTGTAGATGTCGTTTCACTTTTTTTTTTTTTTTTTTTTCCTTTTAATTAACCCACATCCGAAAAAGGAAAAAAAAAATTCTTATACCCTGAAATGAAGTTTTAATCCTGAAAAAAAAATTTTAATTTCTCCATTTTGTAGAATGAGATCTATATGGTATGTTCAAAACTTTGTTTATTGCTTCCAATGCTACACTTTTTAAAGCATGTTGGAATGTGATTTGAAATGCGTAGGCAATGTGTTTCGAATTGGTAAGATATTATGCGCCACTACTAGGCCAAAGTAGCTGGAAATATCAAGTAACCTTATAAATTTTACACATATCAGTTTCTGAATTTGACTATAGTGTCCGTTTTTCCTAAAAATCGCTGGATTTTTTTTTACTTAATTTTAATCCGTTTTTATTGGGCACGAGTTATTCACTAAACCCTGGCTTAACGTTTTCAATCCAATAAATTTCAGACTATACAGAAGCTGGTCAGCATGTATATATGTTTTAATAAGAAAGGATATTTTGGGGTGGTTTGATTTGAGACTTGTACAAGTCCTCTTTGGACAACTTTTGTGTATCATAATCAAATGATGTCGTAAATGACAATGTAATAACTTAAGTGTGCTTTGGGTATGGAAATGGAAAGAGATGTTTGCTCTGATCAAATGTGGTTGTATTAGATTTGATTTCACTTGGGAGGTCACATCATAGAATATTTGTTATGCTTCTGCTATGCAATAGTTTAATTATTCAGATATACAGCCAAAATGGTTTTGTTGAGGCCTTGGTGGCCGCCTGGTTATGCACCACTACTCCAAAGTTCACGGGGTTTGGGGTGTAGCAGTAACCTATCACAAGTACCCAACATCAAGACCAAAATATCATACAACAAGAAAAGCACAAAGTAAAATCCTTATAAGTGGTAAAATTATTCCTTTTTGTTGTTGTTAGACCAGGTGTGTCCATGAGACACCCTAGAGACGTGAAAACAATATAAAAACATCCAAAAACAAAAAAATTTGTACTAACTATTAATTCACTAAAGTAAACAAAGCAAAATTCTTTTATCCTCCCAAAGCATTTAAACAGCCACAATTTGAAATTCATATAGGATGCCATTGTAGAGAAAGAAAGTGGGACACAGCCAATGTTTCAAAAGGTGAAAGCGCTAGGCGAGGCGTTTCACTGCCCTCGAGGCGAGGCATAAGCCTTGAGGCGTGAAGCGTAAGCCTTCTGATTTTTCTATTTTATGATTAAAAAAAATTCAAAATAAGAAAATAAACTAGAAACAAAAAGAGAATTAACAACTAAAAAAACAAAGAGAAATTATTCAACACCATAAAAAGAATAAAAAAAAGGCCTCGGATTAACCAACGAAGACAGTAAAGTTCTTCCAAGCCATTTCCAAGGCAAGTTAAAATATCAAATGACAAAGGAACAATACAAAGCATATCACATTATGTCTTCCTCATTCAAACCATAATCCTTGTCCAGTGTATCAATTATTGGATGATGCCTTTAAAAAAGGCAAGGCTGTAATTTATTGGCAGTGAACAAAAAGAAACAGCCTCAGCTAAAAAGGCGAGCCTTTTACGCAATAATCTAAGCCTCAGGGGAAAAGGCAACAGCCTTGAGGCGTTTTGGCCTGACCTTGCCATGAGGTGAGCCTCAAGACGCAAAAAGGCACGCTTTTTAAAACAGTGGACACAGCGATGGTGGCCTTCAGGAATAACAAGTCTAATCAGCAGCGAGATTACAATGAGTATTCAAACAAGTCAATAATTCTGAATTTCGATAAATTCATAAAATAAAAAATAAAAATAAAAAACTCCAAGTCGCAAATAATGTAACAAACAGTCCACCAATAGCAGAAATGAAAGACTACTATGAAGTATTCAAGCATCTACCCTGACCTTTGTATCCTTTATATACTGCTAAATGTTGGATAAGCTTGACATATGCTAATGCAACATCAGCAGAACTGCAGAAGTCAACAAGGACGAAAAATAGGTTAAATAAAATGCACAAATGAATGTGGTACACTAAACGAAAAGGAAACTCGGTGTTAAGAACAGATATGAAACACTTGAGATGATTTAGTCCTGATTACCTTGACGAGCCCGCAAAGCAGGTAGCATAAACAACTGCATTTATACGAGCAAGAGGGGCACTAAAGAAAAGAGAAAAGAGAAAAGAGAGAGAAATGGTAAATTGTAGTAAAAAAAGAGAACTTAGTAAGCAGATTGAGAATATCAAGCAACGATGCTACAAGCATAAAGGATAAGAGAAATTAGAAGACTTGGACAATCTGAAGAAGAAAAAAAAAACTAGTTATATTACTGCATGGCCCAACAGCTTTTAGAGTGTGAGCCAAAGACACAAAACAAACTGTAAGCAGAAAATGGAAGAAGAAAAGGCTTGAGAACCAAAGCTTTATTACCATCAAGCTTTCAGGGTAAGTGGTTGTTTAACAGGCAACAAGCAACAAAGTGAACGTATGAACATAAAAATATCTTGGCTGTATAAATTCATACTCTCCCTGCCCTGCTGATTTCACCCATGAAGTTAGAAATCGAAAGAAACTAAAACAGAAACCAAAAATCAAACTGGACCCAAAAAAAAAAAAAGGGAAAGGATAAACAAAACAAAGGACAGGTTAGATGCTTGTACGCTAATGATTAGCATATCATTGTCTCAAGCGAGTACACTTATCAAACTAAAAAACAAGAGGAAGGCTAACGATAACTGCTATGACTGCAGCTGAAGGCATGACATTCTTTAAGTAACAGGTAGGATTCTAAACAAACCTCCAACTAAAATTGCTTACTGGACAATACATAATATATTGGGGAAATGGACTAGCAGAACACCAACCTAATTAATCAAGAACCAACTCAGCATCTTTGGACTTTTCCTTTGAAAATTCAATGAGAGATATGGAATCAATCCCATAGCTGCCACCATCTGAATCCAAGGCTTAACTGCTCTACCCTAGTTTTTTTTTTTTTTTTTTGAGGGTAACTGCTCTACCCTAGTTGATAAAAGAGTTTCGGCTCATTACGTTTTGGGCGTCCATATAACCACAAGGAAGGCATACAGCAAGTAAAACATCCGATTTTTGGCCACTTAACCTCCCTCCCTCCCTCCCTCTCTCTCTCTCTCTCTCTCTCTCTCTCGTATTTATTTACTCGTACCACTACACTAGCCACTAGACCTTGTCAAAATCAGAATATTGTTCTCTACTTTTTGAACATTTCAGTTAAGTTAGGTTATCAGCAATTCCTTACAAAAAAACCATTATTCCAGACCTGTTGGGAAAGTTACCAACCCCCCTCCCACATCAAAACAAACAAAAACGTAAACAAATTACAAGTTATTGACATAACAAGCGACAAAAAGTGGCAAACACCCTGAAGCTTGGACCGAGCCTTATCAATTTTTCATTTATAGGGGCTCAACAACAATAGTTCACTGCAATTAACGCCAGCAATGTAGATCCAGAATCTTCATCTGAAGATAGACCCACTCCGAATCTACTTTGGATATCTGGACTCTCTAGATTGATTGGAAACTACAAATACGACGATATTGCAATATTAATAAACTGAACAAAGTATAGCTGACAGCACTCTGTAGCCGATCACCTGCCATATATCACCCATGCAGTGGCACGAACCAAGTACGAAGAACCCACCAACTGCAGCACAGATACAGGAACAGAACTTGGTTGTGCACAGAAGTGGCAATCATCCGAATTTCTTCCAAATCCATCTTGAGAGAAAAATAATGAACCTGATGGTTTTTGCAAATTCTTGAGCCAGGCAGTACTAAAAGCACCATCAGTCGTCATTATAGAACTTTCAGTACCAAATTCACTAATTAAATGCGCACTATATCTAAGTTCCTGCACATCCAGAGTATGGGGAAAAAGGTTAACAACCAGCAGTCATTTATAGAGATGTATATCAGAACTCTGTTTAGAATCATGCAAAGATTAGAAACTAACGATCTCTAACTTGATGTTACCTTGCAAACATTTGCTGGGCATGTTCTGAGCTTTAGGGAAGGTTTGGGACCAAAGGATAACAAGGGTCTCTGGACATGCTGTAAATGATAGTACTAAAAAGTAAATTTTCATGTAACAACATTAGCAAGGAGGAGAACAAAAGATAATAAAGTAACAAAAGATCGACATTTTGCACTTCAAATATTAACTGATTGAGATTGCATATTTAATATCAAATTTCTCCAAACTAAGCAATAAGTTGTGGCCCATCTTCTAAACAAGTAAGCACTCAGCTCATTTACATGTGGATGTACAGTTAGTTTCGAGCAACATCAACATGGAAAACCTAAGAAGCACCGACACGGACACAACACAATGCAAATAAGTGGACAATATTTCTCAAAAAAGCAGGATACAAATATGTCTAGGACACGTAGATTTTTTGGTTGTTTTAAATATAAATTTTACCATGTCTAATCAAAATTGGTACAAAAACAAATAAATTACAACAATATTATGACATTATTAGAAATACAAAGCCAATAAATAAAATTCAAGAACATCTTCATTAATCATCATTCATCGACATTCATACGTTACTTACGTATTTGCCAAACGAATTGGTCACAGTATATACTTCCTTTTATCTTTTTAAATCCTAAACTTTCTTTTATGTTTGTTTTAAACCCATCACAATTTTAAAAAGTCTTATAAACATCCATTATGCATAACAATTTTAGAAAAAATATAGTTTGACCCCCAAAATTTCAAAACATTATCTAAGAATAGCAACTTAGCATGTCCCGCACGTGTTCTAAGCGCGTCTTGTGCATATCCTTTGCGTGTCGGTCAACTGTCCGTATGAGAAAAAGAAAAAACAATTGACACATGATATTTAGAGTACCCGACACGTGTCCAGAGAGTATCAGTGTCGAGTACGCTGCCAACAACGCCAAAATAGAGCGTCGGTGCTTCATAGTGGAAAACGCTTCAACTCCAATAACCAAACCGTAACTCGTAAGATTCACTTGTTCTAAAGAACAAATAGTAAAATTTATGAACACACTCCATACATATAAAACACATACACAATGCTTAAAATAAACAAAATGGCAATTTAGAGTTTCATGCAATATTAAGACTAAAATGTTGAAAGTTTTCCACTTAAAACTTGTTCAAGATTATGAATCATGAATCTATTGAATCGTGAATCGTATCAAGTTGTATGAAACTTAAATTGAATCGTACAAATCGACTCGTGAATTGACCGATTCTAACAGCCACGTTCATAAGTTGCGATGAGGGAGTGAAAGAAACAAAGGAAGAAAAGGTGAAGAGAAAGATGTGGATCCACTGTCTCGGGTCTCGATGAACATTTATGGGAAATCCACAGGGAAATCATTTTAATGTCACTTGTAAATATTCCATGAAGGAGTAAAAGAAACATAGGAAATGTGAAAAAAAGACGTGAATCCGCTGTTTCAGGTCTTGACAATGTCTACTTCCAAGTATAATAATGATACAGAAAAGAATATTTAACATAACAAGGGAAGTTACGACTAAACTACAGTCGTAAATGACCAAACTAATCATATCGCAATTGTCTCCCATAGTTTGAACTTTAACATGAAATTTAATTCAAATATCAACCAGAATAATGTAACATACATATGAAGATCATTCATTAACATGAAAAAAGTGAAACTACATTTTCACTAGAGGACAAGTTTGATGTATGAGTAACATGTGTTGCTATTGTCACTATTCATGACAGCTGTGGCGAGTGTGCAAGCCAGAAGTAATTGTTGAATCTTCATCAAGAAGAAAGAATGTCCCCTCACACCCTCTCACTAAAACACAAAAAACACACAAGTGGTTAAAACTCACCGTTAAATCAAATTTAGCGAGGGCAAGATGATTGGATGCTACTAGTCGTTTTAACTTCAAACTTTCTGCTCTCCTTAAGGACCTTCTCAAGAGCACCAATAGTTGTTGTTGAATGGACAGTGAACAGCCTATATTGCTCAAAGGTGAGTACGATGATCCAAGAATTCCTGCTGAACTTGAGATACCAACTTCAGATAACAAGTTACAAATAGCTGCTAAAGTATATGCAAGGCAAGTATCATCACTGTGCTGCACATTTTGAAGAAGAAAACATCAAGCTTACTGCATGACAAAAAGCTAAACCAAAGCAAGCAATTATTGAAGCATATAAGTAAGACATTTTTTTATAATAAAACTTCCACCGAGAGAGAGAACATAAAGTAGCCCTCTTCAATGCCTCATGAAGACGTGCATTTGTAGAAATTTATAAAATAAAGAAGAGAAATTAAATTTCACTAACTTGATTTCTTTACAATAGTTCAACCCTTTATATAGATGAGAGTGAGAGATAAGATAGGAAAGAAGAGATAAGATCATCTCTCCTATGTGCTGAGTTAGTTTTATGCTAATTGTTATGTTGATATTAGTGAGTGGGTCATTATGTAATATCTTATTTCTTCTTCTTATTGTCTAATACAAAAAGGGGATAGACAAGTTGTCCAACCCTAAGCTTTACCAAATATCAACCGTAAACACCACCCTTACCTGCACCACCCTTACCCAACACAGCACCCATCTCGCCGACCACCTCCAGTCCATCACCACACTTGCCGGCCAACCCCAGCCCTTCCCCACACTCGCCGACCACCCCAGCCCTCGCCAGCACCTGTTGACCCCTGCGCTGGAGCCCTAGGTGCTGCGGCTTCCTCCAAGCAGCCTTTCCAACCTTGCGCAGCCTCCACTCACCTTGGGTAATCCTTCCAGCCCCTCTGGCCTGAGTGTTCCAACCTCATTTCTTCCCAATTCTCTTTCTATTCAACCCTAGACCATTCTAGGTCTATTAATTTGATTGGAGGTTAAGTGCTTGGTGTTGTCGGTCCTTTTATGGACCCTTGATTTGACCTAATTGGTCAGTGAGTACCCATCTTCTCTCGTCTTCCTTCTCTCGTTGTGTGTTTTCCATTTGTTACTTGGAACCATGTCAGATTTTGATAAACCGGCGGCTGCGAGTTCCACCACAGTTCAGACTGTGGTTGGTCCTTCGGATTCCAACCAAAAAATTACTATTGTACCTTTCAATAGTCAAAATTACTTGAAATGGTCGCAAGCAGTAGACCTTTATTTGAAGGCACGTGGGAAAATGGGACACCTTAATGGCCGTATTCTGGCCCCTCCCACTACTGATCCAGGTTATGAAAAGTGGGAGATAGAGAACTCTATTATAATGTCTTGGGTCATCAATTCCATGGTTTTGAGATTGGTGAGAGTTTTTATCGATTGAAGAATGCTAAGGAAATATGGGACACTATTGCTTCAACTTTCTCTCGAAGGGGGAATTATGCTAAGGAGTTTGAGCTTATCCGCTCCATTGACCATTCTGAGCAGGGTGAGATGATAGTCAACCGATATTATACTTTCCTTACTACTAGTTGGGACAGAGTTGATCATTTACAGTCCTTTCAGCCAGCCTGTACTACTGATCCAAAGGAGTACCGAAAGCTACTTGAGAAACATCGGGTCTTCAAATTTCTTCAGGGACTACATTCCTATTATGATGTTGTTCGTAGTCGGGTTCTTGGGATGGATATTCTCCCTCCCCTTCAGGAGGCCTTTGCTTATGTTCAGAATGAGGAGAGTCATCGTTCTGTTACGAGTCTGCCTGCATCCACTGAGCGTTCTGCTCTAGTTTCTGTCCTGCCAAGAGAGGGGACCCAGCAGTCGACTCCTTCAGACCGACCAGTCGTGATATATGATTATTGTTATCGGCCTCACCATACCTGGGCCAATTGTTGGAGCCTTTATGGCCGTCCTCCTGGTGGTCGGGGAGGTCGTGGAGGCAGCCGAGGAGGTCATTCAGGTAGCCGAGGAGGTGGTACTCGTGCTCATCATACTTCTACTGATACTGAGACTCCACTGAGTGTTGATGTTGCTCCTACTTCTGATATAAGCCCTTCAACACCTGCCAAGCTTGACACTCTCGGGAATTTGATGACTCGGTGTACGTCATCGTCAACTACTAGCACCTCATCCTCTTTTGCATAATCAAGTAACATTGTCGAGCCTGCAAGAGCTTTTCTTTCTCTTTCTTCATCCCATTGGATTATAGATTCAGGTGCTTCAGACCATATGTCTCGTTCTTCTGATCTTTTTGTGATTATAAGCCCTGTTCAGGTCGGGACAAAGTTAAAATTGCCAATGGCACCTTCTTCCTCCGTCTCGGGGAAAGGTCTTATTCGTGTCACTCCTTTATCCTTGACTTCAGTTTTACATGTTCCTAGTTTCTCTCATAATCTTTTATCATTGAGTCGTATTACCCGTGATTTGAATTATTCTATAACCTTTTTTCCGTCTCATTGTGTTTTTCACGATCTTATCACGAAGAGGGTGATTGGCAGTGGTAGAGAGACATAAGGGCTTTACATTCTGGATGAGGGAGAAAAGCTGGCTAATAATACTGTAGTTCTGAAGAATAAAGCTGAAGATTTAGTACTTTGGCATAGGCGATTAGGGCACCCATCCTTCTCTCTCCTTAAATTTATGTTTCCCTCTCTTGTTAAGAATAATAGCATTTCAAATTACAATTTTTCTTGTGATGCATGTGAACATGGAAAACATTTTCGAGCTTCTTATGCTCCCAATATTAATAAAAGTTCAGTTCCTTTTACATTAATACATTATGATGTTTGGGGTCCTTCCCGTACTGTGTCCTTAAAGGGCCATAGATGGTTTGTGTCATTTATAGATGATTATTCCCGTACTATGTGGTTGTATATGATGAAAGAAAAGCGGGAAGTTTTTTCTATATTTCAAAAATTTCCACAAAATGGTCATACCCAGTTTGGGGCAGTAGTAAAAATCTTAAGGTCGGATAAGGGGGGTGAGTACATTGATTCGGGCTTGGGATAGTACTTCACTTCCCATGGGATTATTCATCAAACTTCTTGTACTGACACTCCACTTTGTGCGTCATCATCTTCAGCTTGACACTATCTATCTTCCATTTCTTCCTTCGACCTTGTAGTTGGCTTACTTCTTTACAAAGTCTCATACTATTATACGCTTCCGCTTTCTACTTGACAAGCTTCTGATGCTTCTTGTAGCTACATCATAAGTTTGAGAGAGAGGGGGGGGGGGTTGACTTAGAGTAACACAGCAATAAGGGCATATTAGTCTTTTGTCTATTTATGCAACCCTATTATAAAAGGCCTTTATGTTGTTTTGTTTATTGTGGATTTGTGTGCAGACTGTTAATTTTAGAAAAAGCTTAGAGAGGGCTAATTGCCACTCTCTTTTATTAAGAAGATGTAAACCCTCATGGGTAAATTACAAGACTACCCTTAGGTACAAAATAACATAAGAAAATAAAATAATTAACTCTCAACACTCCATCTCAACCTGGTGAGAAGATCTCTCTCATGCCCAGCTTTCTGGGATAAAGTGAAATTGACGACTAGCATACCCTTTGTTAAAAAGTCGGCTAACTGATCTCCTATTCTCACAAATAGAGTACAAATGCACCCACTGTTCAATTTCTCTTTGATAAAATGCCTATCGATTTCCACATGCTTCGTTCTATCATGCTGAACTGGATTGTGAGCAATATCAATAGCAGCTTTATTGTCACAATACAACTTCATAGAGTCTTCTGGTCAAAAACCAAGATCTGACAAGATAATTTTGACCCAAAGCAACTCACACAGACCTTGGGCCATGGCTCTGAACTCTGCTTCAGCACTAGACCTAGCCACTACAGATTGTTTCTTACTCCTCCAAGTCACTAAATTACCACCCACAAACGTACAATAACCCGTGGTTGACCTTCTGTCAGTTATGGAGCCGGCCCAGTCTGTATCAATATAGGCCTCAACACCAGTGTGTCCTTGTTTTGCAAAACATAACCCTTTCCCCGACGTTGACTTTAGGTACCTCACAATTCGGAGTACAACATCCAGATGCGATTGCTTAGGATTATGCATAAACTGACTAACCACGCTACCAGCAAATGCAATATCAGGTCTAATATGAGCCAAATAAATCAATTTTCCTAGTAACCTCTGGTAGCTACCTTTATCAACCAGTTCCTCACCTGGATCATCTCCAAGTTTCACATTTGGATCCATGGGAGTATCAAGAGCTTTACATCCAAGCATGCCTGTCTGCTTGAGTAAGTTAAGAACATGCTTTCTCTGGGAGATGAATGTCCCCTCCTTGGATCTGAGCACTTCAATTCCCAAGAATTATTTCAAATTTTCCAAGTCTTTAATTTCAAATTCTTTCGCAAGACATGATTTTAGGCATTTCATCTCTTCTAAATCATTCCCTATAAGAACGATGTCATCTCCATAGACAATCAGGGCAGTAACTTTTCCCTGTGAAGAGCACTTAATAAAAAGAGTGTGATCACCTTGGCATTGCCTGAAACCATACCTGATCATGGCCTGGGAGAACCTGTCAAACTAGGCTCTAGGAGACTGTTTGAGACCATACAGAGACTTCTTGAGATAACACACTTTCCCTCTGGTCTTGTCACTCTCAAACCTAGGGGGAATATCCATGTAGACTTCTTCTTCTAAGTCTCCATGGAGAAAAGCATGGAGACTCGAAATTAGCTGCTAGGGATAGCAAGATTCTGATCAAACTCATCTTTGCAACTGGTGCAAACGTCTCCTAATAGTCCACTCCATATGTCTGAGTGAAGCCTTTAGCCACTAGCCTGGCTTTATATCTTTTAACAGTCCCATCCTCTCTATGTTTCACTGTAAACACCCACATGCACCCAACTGTCCTTTTCCCACGAGGTAAGTCTACTAATTCCCAAGTGCCATTTTTCTTAAGAGCATTCATCTTTTCAACCATAGCAAGTTTCCACTTGGTATCAGCAAGAGCTTCCTGTACATTGTTGGGGACAGAAACAGAATCGAGTTTGGATACAAAAGCCCTATACGAAGGAGATAAACGGGTGTAGGAAACAAATTTTGAGACGGGATGCTTAGTACATTCCCTAGTACCCTTGCGAAGAGCAATAGGGATGTCTAACTCTTGATTCAAAGGAGTAATAGGGGTAGTTGAAGGACTAGTGATAACAGGAATAGAAGAGGAGCTAGGAGTACCTGGATCATCATCACTTGAAGGAGACAATTGCAGTGGAATTGGCGATGTGATCTTTTCTTCTGTTGCCCCAAAACTTTTCCTTTCCGTATTTTTGGAGTAGGTTAACAACTCTTTCCTTTTTTTCTCCTCCTCCACTTTCCTATATATTTTCTTCTACCCCTCTATTCACTTCTCTTTCCTCCCCTCTGGTTTTTTCTTTCTCCCCCTCTGTTCTATTCCCCCCTTCTTCCTCTTCTCCTACGATAAATGGAGCAGGACCAAGCTTGTCTTCCCATAACCTACTCTCCCCCTGAAGAGATGACTGAGATGACGGGAAGTAGGAAGAATATTCATCAAAAGTGACATCCATGGACACAAACCACTTATGAGATGGAGGATGGTAACACTTGTACCCCTTTTGTGTGGGAGAATAACCCACAAAGACACACTTGAGGGCTCGAGGATCAAATTTTTTTTCGAGTGGGAGAATGATTGTGAACAAAACAAACACAACCAAACACTTTTGGAGGAATAGGAAATATAGAGGAAGGCTTAGTAAGAAGTTCAGTGGATGACTTCTTACCCAACACACGAGAAGGAAGGCGGTTGATAAGATAAGCAACAGCAAGTACTGCTTCTCCCCATATCGTTTTAGGGACCTGCACTGAGAATATCATAGACCTAGTTGTTTCTAACAAATTACGATTCTTTCTCTCGGCAACATCATTCTGCTGGGGGATATTAGTGCGCACAGAGAAGTAGTGAGAGAGACCACCATAGATTTATTCCCCCACCCCTTCTCGAACCTAACAACCTTGGCAACAGTGTTAAACCAAGTACAAATCATCTTGTGGAAATTTTTAAAGATGGGAAATACTACATTTTTTTCTTTCATCAAATGCACCCAAGTCGTGCGAGTACAATCATCAATAAAAGTGACAAACCATTTAAAACCATTCAAAGTAGGAATATGTGAAGGACCCCAAACATCGGTATGTATAATTGAAAAAGGAATCGTACTGTTATCGATACTAAAATGAAAAGTAGCACGATGGTGTTTTCTGAGTTCACAAGCCTCACAAGATATCTCATAAACACTTTTATTAGGAACTAAAGCACGAAATAAAAAAAAACGCATTAAATAAAAAGACGAATGTCCCAATCTCTGGTGCCACAGCCATGTCTCCTTAGGAAGAATATCTCTCTGTGAATTATGAGCAACTGGTGTCAACTCCTCCTTGGTAATTCCCTCAAGCAACAGAAAATAAAGATCATTCTCCTCCCTACCACTGCCAATCGTCTTCTTCGTGAAGAGATCCTAAAAGACACAGTGAGAAGGGAAAAAGGTTACACTGCAATTAAAATCCCAAGTAACACGACTAATAGAAAGAAAATTAGTCGAGAAACGTGGAACATGAAGAATCGAGGATAAAGCACGAGAACTAGAGAGATTTACAACACCTTTACCAGAATTGGAGAATAAATCATCTGCAGTTATGATCTTATCCTTCCCTGAACAAGGATTATAAGTCAAAAAAATATTGGAAAGACCAGTCATGTGGTCGGAAGCTCCTAAATCAATTATCCATGGCTGTCGAGAATCAATGTAAAAGGCACTAGAAGAATTAGTAACATTACCTTTATGAGCAAAAGTAGTTGAAGCACTAGTGGAGGTATCCAGCTGAGCCATTATGCGTCTGAGAGTCTCAAGATCAGTGCTACTAATAGGTCCAGAAGAGGGATGAGAAGCAGGGACCTCCTCTTGAGGAGCACCGGAACCAGAAGATAAGTTAGCCCATGGTTAATTACCACGACCACCACGGCCACGACGATATCCACCACTACGACCTCCACGACCTCCAGACACTGGAGGACGTCCATGAAGACTCCAACACTTATCGCGGGTATGTCCAAGACGATTACCGTAGTCACATAACGGTATATCCTTGTCATCCCCTCTTTCTGGAACCGAAATCTTACCACCATGATGGGTAGAGGAGATCAAGGCAGAGCGCTCAGATGACTGGGGAAGCATGACTGAGCGGCAACTCTCCTCATTCTGAACATGAGCAAATGCCTCTCTAAGTGTCGGAAGTGGTTCCATGCCAAGTATTCTGCTTCTAATCGGTTCAAGTTTTGGGTTAAGGCCACCGAGGAATTTAAATATTCTCACTTTCAATGTAGGTCTTAAAGTTAGTAGCAACGGTAGAACACACTGGATGATAGGTAAGAAGATGATCAATTCTCTTCCAAAGGACTCCAAGAGCCGTGAAATATTGTAAGGCAGACCTATCTCCTTGAACCTCTCCTTCGATATCCCGACACAACTCATAGATCTGTGCAACATTCCCTTTGCGAGAATAAGTCTCTGCAAGGGTATCCCAAATATCTTGGGCGGTAACCATCCCAAAAAAGTCTTCAACAATATCTGGCTCCATAGAATGAGTGAGCCAACTCATCACCAAAAAATTATCAACTTCCCACTTGGCAAAAGCGGGATCTTCCTGACTAGGGACCTTGATTGTACCATCCACATACCCAAACTTTGACCTACTTTTGAGCCAGAATGTACCCTACTTAGAACAAGACAGGTAATTTTCACCATTAAGCAATGCTATGGTGATTTTGGCCCCAAAGTTCTCGGTAACGGAGACTCTCTCATTAATTACTAGAGAACTCGTAACTTTGGCAGACTTCGTAGGTATTTCATCTTTCGTCAATCTTGAAGAGATGTTCTTACACTCGTACTGGTGGTGGAATCAAGGCACCTAGTAATCACAGACACCACTCTGGTGCAATTGTCCAATCTATGGGCAAATCATTTGGCCAATAAGGACCTAAAAAGAAATCACACAAGTTGTGATCATATCCAAGTGATTATGAAACCCAGATCTGATCTAGATAGAAGAAATAGGGAGATGAGGGGTGTCGACTGGGGTTTTAACCAGCCAGGGGTTTGCGGCTGGTCAGTGGAGGTGTTCGGGTGAGGTGATTTGGTGGTGTAGTGGTTCGGCTGGGTGGATTAGGCCAGGGTTAGGGTTCAGCGAGGCTGATGGTGATGTTTGGGGTGTCGGCTAGGTAGGGATGGTGTCTGGAGGTGTTCGGCGAGGCCGGTGGTGAAGTTTGGTGGTGTCGGCTAGGTGTGGATGTGGATTGGTGGGGTTTGGCAAGATGGTGGTGGTTGGTGGTGCGATTAGGGTGGTGGTGGAGTTTGGATCGAATCCCTTACTTGGGGAAGCTCTAATACCATGTTAATTTAGAGAAAGCTTAGAGAGGGTTAATTGCCACTCTCTTTTATTAATCAGATGTAAACCCTCATTGGTAAATTACAAGAGTCCCTTAGGTACAAAATTTAACATAAGAATAAAATAATTAACTCTCAACACTGCACGTAATAATATTCTTCTTGTTGTTGTTTGATTGCCAGGTTTACTCCTGTCACAAATTCTGGTCCCACAACCACTCTAGCCACAAGTACTACTACTATCCTCCATGTTAGGTCTGGCCATCCCTCATAGGTTATTGATTCTAGAGCCAATGATCATATGACTGGTGAGACATCTCTGTTTTCTTCCCCTGTTGTTCCCATACATCAGTTATATCGCATTGATGTCCATATCAGGAGTAAGGGTGATTTTTGCACGTCTCCTAGTATTACTCTATCTTGTGCTCTTTATGTTCCTAACTTCACTTATAATTTTGCAGGAGTGGATTTCGTAGAAGCTTTTTGACAATGGATATGAGCAGGATAGACGGTACTACTTTGGGGATCCACCAAATGAAAGTGTGTCATCTTCTGTTTAGGCGTCTGTTCTGCCTACTTTAGAGTCATATAGTTCTTCTTTCCAGTCTTTACATTTGTGGCACGCTCGGTTGGCCATGCGGACTTTCAATACCTTTGTCAATTTTTTCCGTTTTTAAATAAAGATTGTCAAAAGTTTAAATTTAGTTGTGTGGTGTCGGAATTATCAAACATCTTCGTTCTAGTTATATTCCTCGTATGCACCGTGACCCTTCTGCTTTTGATCTTATTCATACTAATGAGTGGGGTCCTTCTCCGGTTACTGCACTTTTTTGGACATCATTACTAAGTTACGTTTATTGATACTTTAAGTGCACTTGGATTACCTGTTGAAACACAAGTCTAAACTTTTTACTCGGAGCTAAAAAACTAAACCGAACCGATTTAGGGGTGTACATCGGTCGGTTGGTTCGGTCCATCGATTTTTTTGTTCACCTCTAGCTACATTTGCTCCTGTAGCAAAATTGACAATCGTCGGTCTTATCATTTCCTTGGCTACTTCTCATTCTTGGCCTCTTCACCAGATGTCAAGAATGCGTTCTTGAATGGAGAATACAAGAGACCATATATATGGATCCCCTATTGGGTTTCCGGTTGAGTGGAAGTATACAAGGTAAGTATGTCGTCTTCGAAAGTCTTTCTAAGGCCTTAAAGAGTTTACCCAAGCATGGTTCAATCGCTTTAGTGAGGTGGTAATGTCCTCGGGTTTCACTCATTGTCACTCTGATCACACTTTCTTCATTCATCATCGTCCTGATGATCACCGTCATTTTTTGGTGTATGTTGACGACATCATTATTACAAGATATGATGCCCCTGGTATTACCAAAATCAAGCAGGCTCTTGGGCAATTCTTTGATGCCGAGGACTTAGATCCATTTCCTTATTTTTTTGGGATAGAGATTGCGCGCTCCCGCCGTGAGATTTCATTGTCTCAACGGAAATACACTTTGGATCTTCAATAGGACACTGGTATGATGGGTTACTAACCAGCCTCCACTCCTATGGACCCAAACCTCAAGCTGACAGTTGAGTCTGGGGAACTATTACTTGATGCCTCAGTATATAGCGTCTCGTTGGCCGCCTCATCTATCTGACAAACACTCAACCAAACATCACTTTTGCAATGAGTGTTGTGAGTCAGATCATGCATACTCCTCGTACCTCTCACATCTTGATGATGTCCATCATATCCTTCGGTGCCTTAAGACCTATCCGGGTCTTAGGAATATTTTATTATGCAGGAGCACAGTCTGGAGTCTCCAGTTTCACTGATGCTAACTATGCAGGATCTAAGAATGATAGGCATTTCACTTCCGGATTATGAGCTATACTAATGCTCAGCTTGCCTAAGATAGTGTGAAAAGGTCAACTATGCTAACTATGCAGGATCTAAGAATGATAGGCATTTCACCCCCCTCGAGCTGGTACAAAGATGTCTCTCATGCTCAGCTTGCCTAAGATAGTGTGAAAAGGTCAACTCCTAATAGCCTTGGTAAGAACATCTACAACTTGATCACAAGACTTCACAAAGGGAACACAAATAGTACCACTACTAATCTTCTCCTTGACGAAGTGTCGATCAATCTCTACGTGTTTTGTTCTATCATGCTGAACAGGATTATGAGCTATACTAATGGCCGCTTTGTTGTCACAAAAGAGTTTCATAGACTATGTCTGATCAACATTTAAGTCTTTCAGTAATGACCTAATCATCATTAGCTCACAAAAACCTTGGGTCATAGCCCTAAATTCAGCTTTTGCACTTGCCCTGGCCACTACATTCTGTTTTTTACTTCTCCAAGTAAAAAGATTACCCCCAACAAACGTGGAGTACCCTGAAGTAGATCTCCGATCGGTAATAGAGCCCGCCCAATCTGCATCACTATATGCTTCCACCCTTAGGTGGTCATGTTTTGCAAACAACAAACCCTTCCTTGGAGCAGACTTTAAATATCGAAGGATCCGAAATAGCTTCCTGATGTGACTGTTGAGGAGAATGCATAAACTGACTGACAACATTGACTGCGAATGCAATATCGAGATGGGTATGAGATAGGTAAATAAGCTCACCAACAAGTCTCTGATAACTCCCCCTGTCCACTAACTCCCCACTGCTGTCATCACCAAGCTTTTGGTTCTGTTCCATAGGTGTATCACACGCTTTACTGCCTAGCATTCCCGTCTCTTTTATCAAGTCTAGGACATACTACCTCTGGGAAATAAAGATCCCATGTTTGGACTGAGCAATCTCAATTCCAAGAAAGAACTTCAAGGTCCCCAAGTCTTTTATCTCAAATTCAGTGGCCAATTGTTTCTTCAACCTTTCCATTTCTTCCAGATCATCTCCTGTAAGAACAATATCATCAACTTACATAATAAGAGCAGTAGTCTTGCCCTACGAAGAATGTCTGGTGAACAATGTGTGATCTGCATTACTTTGTCTAAACCCAAACCAAAGCATAGCTTGCATAAATCTCTCAAACCAGGCCCTTAGAAACTGTTTAAGGCTATACAGTGACTTTTTAAGTCTACACACCTTTCAGTCTGTCTTGCAATCCTTAAACCCGGGAGGAATGTCCATGTATACCTCTTCTTCTAGGTCACCATGCAAGAAAGCATTCTTCACATCAAACTGGTGTAGTGGCCAATCCTGGTTAACTGCCAGAGAAAGGAGAATTCTAATAGAATTCATCTTCACAACTGGGGCAAAGGTCTCCTCATAGTCCACCCCGTAGGTCTGAGTGAACCCTTCTGCCACCAATCGGGCTTTATATCTCTCAATAGAACCATCAACTCGATGTTTCACAGCGTACACCCACTTACACCCTATGGTGTTATTTCCTTTAGGTAACATAGTCAAATCCCAAGTACCAGTCTTTCGAAGAGCTTTCATCTCCTCAATCATGGCATGTTTCCACTTGTGATTAGCAAGAGCTTCCTGTACATGGTTAGGAACACTAATAGAGGATATTTTTGAAAGGAAGCCCTTATAGGAAGGAGAAAGATGAGAATAAGACACAAAGTTAGATATAGGATGTTGGGTTCAAGTCCTAACACCCTTACGGACAGCAATGGGAACATCCAAATCATCAGGTTCAAGAGAAGGTGTATCAGAGAAATTACCTGAATCTTCATCACGTAGAGGGAATGGAAGTTGCAGTGGAGAAACAGGAGCAGTACTAACTTCTGGAGTTTCTCTGGTCTATCTTTTACTCCATGACCCCCTGGAATAAACCCTCAACTCATTCTCCCCCTGCCTTTCAATTACCTCTTCTTCTTCAGGCTCCCTCTAACCTCTCTCTCTCTGGTTCAACTCTCTCTACTTCGGGTTCCTTTCGCTCAACCCTCTCTGTCTCCACCTCAATCAACACGGGCAAAACCGGTATCTCTTCACACCTCAGCTCCCCCTGAAGAGATACCGTGGAGTCAAGAAAGTAGGACTGTGACTCATGAATGTGACATCCATAGTGACGAACCATTTCCTAGATGGAGGATGGTAGTACTTATAGCCTTTTTGAGTGGAAGAGTAACCGACAAACACACACTTAATAGCACTTGGATCTAATTTTCCGCGAGTGGGACTGTGGTTATAAACAAAGCACACACAACCAAAAACACGAGTCGGGATGGATGAGGATAGAGAAGGGTGAGAAAGGACCTGTAGAGGGGATATCTTGGCCAACACATAAGTAGGGAGATGGTTGATAAGATAGGCAGCAGTTAACACAGCCTCACCCCAATAAGAGCGAGGGGCTTGAACCTGGAAGAGCAAAGACCGGGCAACATCTAAAAGACGTCGATTCTTATGCTCTGCCACTCCATTTTGTTGTGGAGTGTCAGTGCAAGAAGTCTGATGGATAATCCCATGGGAACAAAAATACTTACTTAGACCGAATCAATGCACTCTCCTCCATTATCTGGCCTTAAAACTTTCACTACTGCCCCAAATTAAGTACTTACCATTTTGTGGAAATTTTGAAATATAGAGAAAACTTCCCATTTTCTTTCATCATATACAACCACGTAGTACGAGAATAATCATCTATAAAAGACACAAACCATCGATGACATTTCAAGGACACAATCCTGGAAGGACCCCAAACATCATAATGTATTAAAGCAAAAGAACAGAACTTTTAATATGACGGGGAGCATATTCACAAGTATGACAAAAAAAAATTGTAGTTTGAAGTACTAGTTTTTTCAACAAGAGAAGGAAACATATATTTAAGTAAAGAAAAAGATGGATGGCCTAGTCGCCTATGCCAAAGCACTAAATCATCTGTGTTATTCTTCAAAACGACAGTATGATCAGCAATCTTTTCTCCCTCGTCCAGAATTTTCTCTCCCTCTTCTAGTATATAAAGGCCCCGTGTCTCTCTACCAGTGCCAATCACCCTCTTCGTGATAAGATCCTGAAAGACAGAATGAGAAGGGCAAAAGGTTACACAACAATTCAAATCACGAGTGATACGACTTAAGGATAAAAAGATTATGAGAGAAATTAGGGACATGTAAAACTGAAGTTGGTGGTAAAGAAGGAGTAACACGAATAAGACCTTTCCCCGAGACAGAGTAGAAGGTACCATCGGCAATGCGGACTCTATCCTAACCTGGGCAAGGCTTATAATCACAAAATAAGTCAGAGGAACGAGACATATGGTCAGAAGCACCTGAATCTATAATCCAATGAGATGAAGAGAGAGAAAGGAAAGCTCTTGCACGGGTGACAATGTTACCTGATTGTGCAACAGAGGATGAGGTACTAGCGGCTGCCGATGAAGTACACCGTGTCATCAGATTCTTGAAACCGTCAAGCTCGGCAAGAGATAGCGGGCCCTAATTAGAGGTAGAAGCAGTATCACCACTCGGTGGAGTCTCAGTATCAGCAGTAGTATGATGAGCACGAGTACCACCTCCTCAGCCACCAAAACGACCTCCACAACCGCCCCCACGACCACCTCCACGACTTCCCCGAGCACCAGGGGGACGACCATGAAGGCTCCAACAATTGGCCCGTGTATGATGGGGTCGATGACAGTAATCACAAACCACGACAGGCCGGTCTGAAGCTGTAGACTGCTGGGTCACCTCTTTGGGCGGCACAGAAACTAAAGTAGAACGCTCGGTGGATGCAGGTGAAAGCATAACAGAACGACGACTTTCCTCGTTCTGTAAATAAGCAAAGGCCTCCTGAAGGGGAGGCAAAGTATCCATCCCGAGAACCCGACTACGAACAACATCATAATCGGAGTGAAGCCCCTGAAGAAACTTGAAAACCCGTTGCTGCTCTGGAAATTTTCGGTACTTCCTCGACATAAAAAATACAGGCTGGCTGAAAAGAGTGCAGGTGATCAAAACGGCCCCAACTAGTAGTGAGGGAGGTATAGTATTAGGTGACGGTCATGTCGCCCAGGTCAGAACGATCAATGGAGCAGAGCAGCTCAAACTCCTGAGCATAATTCCCCCATCGAGAGAATATAGAGGCAACTGTGTCCTAAATAGCTCTAGCTGTCTTCATACGATAAAAACTCTCTAATCTCCCGGACCATGGAGTTGATGAACCAGGACATGATAACAGAGTTCTCAATCTCCCATTTATCATATCCCGAATCAGTAGTAGGAGGGTCAGTGACACGCCCATCAAGATGACCCATCTTCCCACGTGCCTTCAAGTAAAGTTCTACCGCCTGTGACCACTTCAAGTAATTTTGGCCATTGAAAGGAGCGATAGTGATTTTGATGTTGGGATCCAAAGGTGCAACCACAGTATGAACAGTCGCCACTGGATTTTTGGGGTCGGCCATAGTTCAGTGTACGAATGGAAAACCCACAAAGACTGAAGGAAGACGAAGGAGATGGGATACAAAGGATCAGCAATAACTGATCAAGGGTCCATTACTAGTGGGCCAAGAAGGGGAAAAAATTAAGGTTAGAACTCCTGATAAAGGAGGCACAAAATAACCACTATGGGCTTCGGCAAGGGGAAAGGGGGGCTGGCTGAAGGTGGTCAAGCCAAGGTGGTGATAGGGTTGGCCCTGGGAAGGGTCGGCACAGCCTTGGAAAGGGAAGGGGGGGCTGTCGGCTGGACCTAGGAGTAGGTTAGGGGCTATTGGCCCGGTGTGGGGGGGCTGGTGTGGCTAAGGCAAGTCAGGGCTGGGTGGTGGTCGGCTACGCCAGGGTGGTGGTCCGGTGGTGGTCGGTTGAGTGGGGATGGGGTTATGGTTATAAGTTGGCTCTTGATACCATGTTAGAATGTAAGATGTATTTGGAAAAGCTTAGAGGTAGACAACTTGTCTCTCCCCTTTTATATTAAACAAGAAGTGCAAGAAAGAGAAATTACATATTGACCCACACACTAATGTCAAAATTACAATAAGCATAAAACTAACTCTAACAGTTTTTTGTATGGACAATATATGTGATTTGTGGATCACAGTCAGGCTATGAAAAGGGCGCCCTTTCTTTATTAAAGAGAGGACCTCTGTTTTGGCCGTTGGATCGTGTTTTCATTAATGGCAGTTTTATCATTTCACAGTTTTTTAACACAATCCAACGGCCAAAACAGAGGTCCTCTCTTTATTAAAGAGAGGTGGCCCTCTTTAGAGAATCTTTGTTGTGGATCACTAGTTTTTAGGAATAATTGTTTGTAATCTTTCGTTTCTTTTATTTTTCATTTGGTCAATACAGTGGAATAATAAAACAGATTATTTTTCCACAAAACATTGTTATCTTCTGTACCCAACAACATCAAATGTAGAAATTAAGAAGGCAAATTCCTGCCTTAGCCATTAAGGTAAAGTGTTTGCAACCCCCTTATGGTAGAATCCAAATTCCGAAATTCTTTGGTGAAGAAACGGAGTTTGATGATTGGTTGAGAGAAGTTAAAGGCCAGTTCAATTACTATAATGCAATCAAAGAAAGGAAAGTAAAATTGGTGGAGAAGTGTTTGTAAAGGAAGTGTTGCAGATTGGTGACAACAAATCAAAATTGTTAGAAAGAGAATGGGAAAACCTAAAATTAAGGACTGGAACAAATGAAGAAGAAATTGGGGGATGGATTACATTCGAACCAAAGTGGAGAGTTAAGAGACTTTTGATAAGGTGATGAATACTTGGATAAGGAATTATGTTTTGACAAATGGTATGAAAGTGGATTTGAGGAACCGATATTTGACTTTTGCTACGAAAGTGAGTATGAAGGGAACATAGCGGAGTAGACGACAAGGAAATGGATAATGAACCACTATTTGATTATTGTTATGGTAGCGAGTATGAGGGCGAGGAAGTGGACTTTATTGAACTTCTTTGGCCTCCAAAGAATGGTTATGTTGCAGCAACAAGTTATAAGAGTGTGGCTATGAAAGGTTGGGTCTAGAAGACAATGTCATTTACTCTCTCAAAGGTCTTCTTTTATTTATAATGAGTAGAAGGTTGATTTGGAAATTTTTGTCGACGCGTTTGTGAAAAGTGATGAATTCATGAAGCCAAACATTGGATGATGAATTTGAAATTGAGTGGTGAAATCATGGAGTGGAGAAGGGATTTGAAGACTGACCAATGAGAAAGTTAATGGGCATTAAAGAGAATTGGGCATTTGAAGATAAAAGCTACGACTTGTTTTCCCTCCTACGAGTTGAAGTTTCAATTGAATGTGGAGTGGTAACCATGATATTTTCCAACATATATATGAAGAGAAAAGCCACCGCCGAAATGCAATCGAGGAAATTCATTCTTAAACTTCAGGACAAGTTCCTTTTAGAAGGGGAGTATGATATAGTCTTCGTGGTTTTAGAGTTGTACTTTTTGTAATGCTTGTTGAGGAGATGTTATTTTTGTTTTGTCAGCATCATCTAGTAGTATAAAAGCTATTATATAGCAACCGAAGTATAAGCAGGGATGGGGTAAGAGTTGTCTTACACCAGTTTTGATCATTTTTGTATTTGAATTGGTTTGTCAACCAAATAGAGCTCCAAGCTCTTTCATGACTTTCTCATCCCAAAACCATAACTTTCAATTGTTCTTCCATTTATCTTGATTTGAGTATTTAAGTTGCATTTTGAATACATCTGATTCACTAACAATAAGCACTCTAGTCAAAAGTACTAACAAATACTAGAAAGAGGACTATAAGGACAGAAGAAGGATTCTAGAAGAATGAGAAGGCCAACTCTTTCACTGTATATCGGTGAAAGGCAAATAACTAGGATCACAACCCACATCATGCTTCGGAACATATCAAGAAAAAAACAAAAATCATCATTTGCACATAAAGAGCAATACTCCAACTAAAATACGGAATTGTGTATTGTACAATTGAATAATAAGATACTTTTAGCGATCTGTCAAAGAAAGGGTTGAAGCTTCAAAACAGCTTTGGTCTCCCTAAATATGACATGCTTTGGGATTGTGATACGAATAAGCATTGCCTTCACTTGTGTATGGTACGAGGGACACATTCATTGAAAAAGTGAACATGACAATATATGGACATGTTTTCACCAAGTCTTCAACAAGAATCAAAATCAAAAAACGTACAACATATGCTTCAGTTAAAGTCAAACTGCTAAGAGAGGTCACATAGCAATTTGTATTTCTATAGATACATAAATGTGATAATTATGGAGGCGCCAGCCCATCCTTGGCATCTTAGGACTAGTCACTACCAATCATGTCTTTCATCATCTCAATATTGCACCCACCCCAGAAGTATAAAAGGACAACCCCCTCCTTTTTTTTCTTAACAGGAATGCATTTGTTTAAGCCATTCCTTTCCTAGAAATGAAACACCTATCAATGGTCCATTTCACTTGTAATAATGAACATATTATCTGTTATTGTCTCATTACATCTTTTAAGTGACAAGTTGCATTTGTCAAACCACAGTATTATTTCCCCTGCTTTGGTCAATCTCCACATTTTATTGATTATTCAAAGAAAGGAGCGTGCTTCAGGATATCTCTTGACGACTGACTGAAACCACAATCCAATGTTTTAAGCTAATATTAAACCCCTGCTCGCCATTTCTATCATTCCACATTAAACTAGAAAACCAACATTATATACTGAACAACCACAAAGCACAACTTTTGCACAAGAAGACCATCTACATGAATATGCACTCAACCCAACGCAATAAAGCCCTGTCCCAAACTATTTGGCGAAGGCTACATGAATCTCTGGATTCAAAATGAATCCACATGTGATGATCAATACCTAACAATGAATTTTTTCCTTTCAAATAGAAACATAAAGCGAGAAGAATACCTGTTGAGAAACCCGAACTGCTTCAGTTAAAACCTGCAACAACAAAAGCAAAGTATAATACTATCAAAATCATAGAAGCAAAAATGAAAATACCCAACTTTCGAAGGATGAATTATAGAGAAGACAAAGTGAAGAGGAGTAAGCAAGCAAGGTAGAGGGTTCAATCTCTTCACATGCTTACCTCCAAAGCTTGCTTAGGGTGCCCAAAATGAAAATGCATCATCCCCAAACATAATAAAGCAATTTCATATCTTCCATAGCTATTGCAGCCGGATGAAGAAGGGGGGACAAACTCAAATCCTTCAGTCCCTGCACTTTAGTACCAACATTTACTAGATTAGTTCAGTTGTAAACCTTATTTAGGGAATTCGCATAAATATATATATATATACACACACGGTCAGGCTCTTAAGTGAACTAGGTCGAGTGAGCTTGCCCAGTGAACTGGCTTTTAAGCCTAAAAGAACCAGCGCGCAGCCCGCGGGTTCTTTTAGGCTTAAAAGGCAGTTCACGCGGGTTCTTAGCCCGCGGGTTCTTTTAGGCTTAAAAGGCAGTTCACGGGGTAAGCTCACTCGACCCAGTTCACTTAAGAACCTCCCCTATATATATATATGTATATATACCAACAGTTCACAAAGATATAAAAAGGTCATACATGGCAAATGGCAAGCAACACCATGACATTTGATCTCAAAGAATTCAAAAAGGTTTGACATTCAACAAATTAATGAATAAAATAAAAAAATAGAAGCCCCAACAAAATGTAGTATTAAAGTTTCAAAAGGTTAACAACATGGTGCATATCGCACCCCAAATCTTGTGGCCTAGAGGCGAGCGTTATAGATGTCATTGAACTTGTCCTGATCTCGTAAGAGGAAAATGGTCTAATCCAATAGTTGGTCAAGCATGGCTGCAAATGAACAATCGCCTATCGGCCAAACTTCCACAAGGATTTTGTCGGTCGACCTGGCCCCGAATCTTGTGACTTAGAGGCGAGGTTTACAGATGTCATTGAACTTGTCCTGATCTCATAAGAGGAAAATGGTCTAATCCAATGGTTGGTCAACTAAACGGGAGCATGGCTGCAATTGAACAATTGTCTGTCGACCAAACTTCCACAAGGATTTTGTCGGTCGACTTGGCTAACATAGCCGGTCAACCAGCTCCAAAACACTCTCGAAGGGGCGATCTGCTTACCCAGACACTAGACCACCCTGAGCACACTGAGTCATTGTCACGACCCATCCCGCTACGGGCGGAAATAGGACACGTGGCACGCCACCGAGGC
The DNA here is from genome assembly GCA_033977485.1 of Hydrangea macrophylla. NCBI lineage: Eukaryota > Viridiplantae > Streptophyta > Magnoliopsida > Cornales > Hydrangeaceae > Hydrangea > Hydrangea macrophylla. Next base: position 7,149,065 of record CM066992.1, on the reverse strand, counting down.
TCGTCCAATTCATTCTATAACTCTAGCAGCGGAAAATAAACTAAAATAAACTCTTTAAAACAAAGTTCATTTTGGAAGAAAAAAATATTGAATTCTGAGTCCGTAAAATCCGTATCAATTGGAAAAGTTAATTATATTTCAAATTAACCATTAAAGTTTTATTAGGGAGCCCAAAGGCACCCTAGAAGCAAAATAGAACATTTCAATATTTTCCGAAAAAGGTACTTCCTTTGTAAAAGTACTATTCACAAGCAGTCCACTTTTGCCAATTTTTAAATTTTTTTTTAAAACGTCGTAACCACGACAAAACTCAACATACAAATTCCCAATCATTCTGAAACTTTACCAAAACGTATATATATACATATTAGACAATATGTCTAAGCTTTGAAAACATTAACGGAACGAGTCAAAGACTTGTGTGGAACAAATCTCATAATCCACATAACGTAAAAGTGGAATACTAGAGTTTGACATTAAACAAAGATCCTAAGCTTGAAACCAACCATACTTCTAACAGCATAGTCATTACAAAATTATTACAAGATTCAGGTGCTAACTAATCTCAGTCCAAATACTATGAGTGTTCTGAGATTACAAAACATAGTTTCTCCTCCCGATTCATTTGCAACATAAGGATGAACTGCAAAACTATATATGAGAGAAACTAGACTCGTGTGCTCCCACGGCCTCACTCCTCGCGCTTCTTCTTTCCTTTGTTTCTTTCACCTGCAATGGAGTAAATCTCCACTGCTCAGCTATATGATGAGTGCACAATTCTAAACATATGCTTATAAGGCAATTCATGCATTAAACATCTAAATCACATCAAATAGTCTCTAGGGAGAAAGACACGCATTCATCCGGTATATCGGCAAGCCCAAAGTCTATCAACAGCGATGCCAATGGCAAGCCCAGAGTCTATCAACCATTGCATCCAACTGCTCTGGCAGGGCCGGTTCCCAAACCAAGCAAGTAGCCGTCGCTACTATAACTCTCAAACATCGAGAGGCGTACCCCGGTATGAATTTGTATCAAACACCCCTTTGACCCACATAGACACATAACATGCTCATATAATTACATATACGTGCTTTCATGACATTTTCATGTGCATAATTAACGGGCCTACTTAATACATAAATTTCGCCCGGATCCAAAATATCAAGTCCGATAATTAAAACATGAAATTTTCCATAATTCATAGGCTTAGAATTCATACCTCGTGCGATTTTTCCTACAACTTTGAAGGAAGAACTAAGGGACCAAATAAACGTCGGATCTTGAATATCAAGTGATTCCTACAAGTTTATACGCGTTTTCCCCAAAATTCCAACATTCGGATTTTTATAAAAACTTAACCAAACATGGCCTAATAGATATCAAAATGTAGCCTTTACCTTGGAGAGTTCAAATATGAATTTTGGTTGAAAACAAACGGGCAGAAATCCTTCGATTTGTGTCGGCATGCTCTAAGCAATGAAATCCCCAAATCCCCTCACTTGATTTAGGTTTAAACAATTTGATGAAATGAAATATCTCTACTCTTTCTACATATAGGCAACACTTTCGGAAATTGTGTTTACCTCCCCACAAGTTCTCAAAACTCCTAATTATCTCCTGAAACGTCGCATACGTTCATTTTATGACTTCACAAGTGAAAACTAACATTTATAAAAGTTTTCGTCTAGGTTCCGTTTGGGTCCGAAAATCACGTTCCGAAACTAATTTCGTGAAATCTCTAGACCACCAACCTTTTATGCCACACATCACTCACATTCTCATCACAGGGTTCAAAATGATATTTATCAATATCCAAACTATTAGAAATTTACTCTACACAAGTAAATTTACTATTCACAATTTACCAGATAAGTCAAATAACATTTAAATCGTATAAATGTCATTTAATCACACGAATGCCTCAATGGATATCGAATTACCGTGTCCTCACTTGACACCCTCCGTTGACCACAGTCAACCAATTCCACAATTATCAAATAATATTGATAATTCTCAAAAACTGATTTTGCATTTTAAAACATTCAGATTTTCCGGGACGGGTGTGACATCCATGAACTCCAAAACCCATGCAACATGGTCTCAATGTTTAACCAGAGCCTTAAGCTATGCCCATAACTTATAAATCATCATTTACAAAGTAATAAACAATATCAAGAAGCTTGAATCATACCATAACATGTATCACACCATAAACCCGAAACTTGAGAATCACTTTCAAAGCACAATTCACACTAGTCTGATATATATGATCTACAACATTCCCAAAAGAAAACCGTATACTTTACACCTCCATGTCCATCTCTTTTCAAAAAAGCTACAACTCCCATACTACATTCCAAAGCTAAACACGTGTGCCCACACTTTGGCAGTATAAGTTACAACATCAATATAACTACTACAACTAGAAAGGTTGCACAACAAGCTCAATCACACCATGGATCCAGCTCTTCAGAACTCCAACCTCGGCCTCATTATTTGCAAATCAAATAATGAGCCACGAGCCCAATAGAAAAACCACTAAACTCACAATTATTGATGTTCCATGCATGGAGGTCCTTTTGTCATTTTGGAGCATTATCCCCCAAGAGAAATGTCCATCCCAAACATGCAACGGAATACATTTTCCATTCCTGAAGTCCCCAATTCTCAGTCCAACCCAGCACTGGATTAGCAATTACAATGGACTACCAAGTCTATCATCTCTCATTTCAGGGATGATGGGTCTTGAGATATTCTAATACCCGTTTATCCAGTCCTTCCAAAAACCATGGCAATAAAGGAATGTACAAATCTTGCCAAAAACCATGGCAATAAAAACCATGTCAAAAACCATTAGACGTATCTGACACATTGACAACAGAACCACACTCAATGTCCAAACACGAGTCCATGTAAAATTGCCTCGGATCTTGGAACAAACAATTAGCTTCACCGTCAAGATAGACAGCATAGCTGGTGGCGCTAGAAATGTATAGGTGTTGTTAGAGTAAGGGTATTTCTGTAATTATTTTATCATAGTAATATATATATATATGTGTGTGTGTGTTGACTAATCCTGTTTAGGTTAAGCCTTCACTTTCTCCTTTTCTGTCTCTTAACATGGTATCAGAGCCTAACCTAACGTGAGACAATCTCCACCACCACCAACCCTGCGGCACCCAATACCACCACCGAACACCACACAAGCCTCGCCACCCACCAAATATCACCACCGAACACCTCACAAGCCTCGCCTAGCCACCCAGCATAGACAGTAAGTGTTGTTAATGTAGATTAGATCGAGTGTTGCTAACGTAGATTAATTTTATTTTTGTGTATGTTCTTTTCTTGATTTGGAAGTACGAGAAGTTTTGAATTCGATTGACCCAATTTTTAACTTTAGTTAATTCAGTAGAAATATAAGGTCCATTATATCACTTTGGCTCGGCCAATCTTTGGTCTCTTTCTTGCTAATTACATTTTTACTCTCGTATTCCACAATACACAAAAAATTTTCTACATATGATCTCTCAAGTGAAAGGAAAGATCCTCTATTTGACTTTTAGCTTATCATTTCTGATTTGCTGCTAGATTTCAGAGTTCAATCAACTGATTTCAGTGTCAAGGCGATTACAACGCGAAATTTGCAATAAACACCCTTGACTTGCCAAATTCCTTTCATCAAGTGAGAAATTAGTACCAATACATTCAGTTAATCAACTGAGTACGGTGTTTTTTTTTAATATCACAGGGAATCTACTATTGTGGAAGATGAAGTGTTGGTGATTCCTTTCAAGCAAGACTTTCAATGTTGGTGTCCAAGAAGCAATCATACTATCACAGTAAAATAGATTCAACTATGGCCACCATTGTGCTTTATATCATCCTTAATTTCTGCCACTTTGTAAATGGTTTATATCCTAAACAAGGAATAGAAAAACAAAAGTTGATTTTTTTAATTTTGCTTATTTGGTTATATGTGAAGAATAGCAAAGCATGGGAGAGAATGTTCTTAAAAATCATAGTTTTGATTACTTTCACTCTCATTCATGTAGTAATTTTATGAAGATCGTTGACAAGCCTCAGCAGGATGGAATTTCGTTGGTATTCGTCTCTGAAGTGAGTGAAGTGACCAAGGACATTTTGCTGCTTCTTTTTTTTTCCTTCTTCCGAATCTTTAATTTTCATGCTTTGCTCAAGATGAATCACCTATAAAATGAGTAAAGAAGGATGGAACTCATTTTTGCTTGTGACTAAGTTTTTGATGTAGTTTATGCGCATATAGCTACATTATTTTTCATTGACCTCTTTGTTGGTGCCATTGTATCCATTCAATGGGTTGATGTTGTAAGTCTCTTTCTCCTTTCCTTTCTTTACCAAGAGGGGACAAATCTTGGTGTGCAACTATCTGCAGCTTGATAGCTTAATACTCTTAAATTATATTGTTGCTCCTAAGTTTCCTAACACACTATTTCCCTCTCAGTTTTCTAAGGATGTTTCATATTTCTAGCTTCTAAAAATTTCACGACTATTAGACTTCGTTTGGTTCATGAGCCCGTGCATCTGCACGGGTTCTCGACTAGTTAAGTTTTTCGAAAACTAAATCCAACAATTGGCAACTCCTAATAGTGTGAAAATTACAAATCAGACTAACTGCAGCATTAATTTCAGTTATCACGTCAAAGAATTGACTGAAGTGCTAGATGCTTAACATTCACCTGTAATCAAAATAACGGTGAAGATTCTCCAAAGCAGCAGGATAGTCTCCGTGGTAAAAGCTATTCAAGTAACACAAGAAGTGAACCTGTATCGTCATGCATAGCATAGAAAAGAAGATAAGAGTATTATATAACCAATTCTTACTCCATCTAACAGCAACCTGAATAAGTAAGGTAACTTACACGATGTAGCTCCGGTGCCAGTTTCTGAAGCTGCTTTAGAACAGAATCAAAAGCATTTAGAGGAAAAGAGCTTCCGTGCCTGCCAGAACAAAAATTCTTGATTCAAAATAGCAGAACGTGTAAGTAATTTGTAGATAAATCACAAATCAACAAATGACTTACTTTTCAATTGCATCAGCTTGCTCAAGCAAGTATCCTTGTACTTGCCAGTTTGTACGTAGGAAAACACCTCCAGGGTTATGAACACCTTTGGGGTAATCAGCACCTCGCAGATCAGCCAGGGTGTGTGTAAATGGAGTAAGATCTCTAGATTTATCACTCTGGCTGAGTTTTGCACAAGCACTAGCCTCAATATCTGCATGATTGACGGCATTCAAAAGATGTAATTACCTCAATAATTTGTATGTACTGAAAAGAAGCATGTTATGAAATGATTCAAACCAAGCTACTAAAATCGTAAATTACAACCTCACAATTATTTAAGCTTAAACAATTCGCGGACTCTTGAAATCAGTTAAAACCACAGATGGAGTGGCAAGTAAACAATAAACTATGAGGAAGACTGCAAAAGCATTTGGCGAGGTTGTTAAATGCAATTCAGCATTCATGATTCACAACAAAATAGTTTCTAGTGCAAACTTGTAATGTCTCTGAAAATTTTTATTAAGGATTTCAATTTTTGTAATAAGGGTATTTCGCCATTTCACATAGGAGCCTAGGGTTTGTTTTGGGAATTGGCATTTTGTTGCTAGTCTAAAGGGAATGTTTGGTAAAGTTATTATAAACATGTGCTGAGAATTTCTATGTACAAGTATGATATATGTATTAATGTATATGAAATTGTGGGACCCACATACTATTATTCTTGGTGAAGATTTGAGAAATAGTCCCTTTAATCACCTCCCTCTCCACCTATCACCATTCTTTCCTTTTTCTTCCCTCGCTCGCCATCACCTCTCCTCTCTTCCAACCAATTATATTCTCTTCCTTCCTCCTCTCCTTCTAACACTCTCTCCCTTAAATTCATATAAATTCCCAGCAATTCTTATAGTCTCTATCTCTCATTCTCTCTTTTTCTTCCAACTCTCTACATCTTAAAATTTGGGATTTTAGAGAAATCCATTGGAGCTCTTCACAAGACCTTCATTTTGGAGCCATTTCACCAACTTTTAGCTCAAACACAGAGAAGCAAACTTACACTCTTCTCAAGGCCGTCATTTTGGTGCCCTTCTCTCTTTCTTTGGATTTTTAGATGGTAGTATTTCCTCAAATGCTAAAGAGGTAGGATTTATATTATACGAATATACTAGCCTTACCATATTCTACGTTGATTTGTGTTTAGGAGATTAGTTTGATCCATCTCTTCTTTAAAACATTACTTGTACTGCATGATATCATGACCATGTTTGATAAAATGCCTAAATGGTTATGTGAATACGTGAACAATTTAAAAATGATGTTCTTGAAACATGTTTAGAATGTCTACTTTAAGTGTAAAGCACGTTTATTCTTAATTCTTGATTAGATCTCTATATTATGCTTATTACCTATGCCCAAGTGTTATTTTATCCTCAAAGTAGAATTCATTGTTCATGAAGCATGTCATTCATGTCATTTATGCCTTGCCGCAAGTTCACTTCATTTGGAATTGGGATATGGAAACCTCCTTACGAGAGGTGACATGATTAGATAAAAAAATTATGGATATGGGTGTAAGGATACATAGGAACTCCTACCTTGGTATTGCAAACCATGGGTTTGTATGCTACACTTCTTATTCGCAGGTAGCCCATACTACGGTGGTGAGAGTGAGAGCATTTGGGGAATTTGGATAGCACATTGGTTAGCCTTTTGGCCTATTGCATTTCCTTGCCTTATTGCATTTCCTTGCCTTGGGTGGTAACTCATTTACACCACATTTCAATTCATGGATATGGCAATTATAGGATGTTTGTATAATGTATTTCGTACCAGCCATAGTGCTCATAAAACTACCCCAACCGTAGACGACAAACGAAAAGTGAAGACGGTTTTGATGTTAGTTTTTGAAGGGCCCTCATTTTGGGATTCTCTTTTGTCATCCTTTTGGTTTTTAGTGGGTTTTGACGACATTGTCACAGCCTTGGTAATTTCCAAGCATTCCGTGCAGCACTTAGACAATCAACGCCTTGCTAGTGATTAGGTCAGCCTAACCCAAGTATGCAAGAGATAGGGGCACTTGGGAGTTTGAGAGAATGGAGTGTATATTGCCATGAACAGGATCCTGACAAATCTTGGTGGATGCCTTGGCCAAATGAGGGGCACTTGGGGAGTTTGAGAGAATGGAGACTATATTGCCATGAATAGGATCCTTACAACTCTTGGTGGATACCTTGGCCAAAGGAGGCCATCCCTATTTGGAGGCCACCCCTTCCTACAAATGAATGACTAAGATCATGCAACTAGTCTATAATCCAACACTGGAGAGGGTTCCAGAACGCACTCTAGAATGTTCCCAACTCCTTAAAGGAATATTTTTCGACATTCTCTAGAAATATCTACACAAATATCTTAGATGTATACACGTTTTTTTTTTATTATTAAATGTTTACAAGTTCTACAATGTAAAGAGTTCTGGTAAGGGGTTGTATATAGAGTGACACTCTCCACCACCTAAGCTGGCAATGACCTGGTCGCATCTTCCTCGTGGAACCTCTGAAAACACTCTTGGAACTGCCATAAAGCATCTGTCAGCTCCCACCCAGCCTCATCTTCTGGTAATCCTCTCCACTTGACAAATTTCACCTTACAAGGAGGAACTCCACGTCTTCGGATGACTCAGTCCACCGGCATCTGTCAGCTCCCACCCAGCCTCACTTCTGGTAATCCTCTCCATTTGACAAATTTCACCTTACAAGGAGGAACTCCACGTCTTCGGATGACTCAGTCCACCGGCATCTGTCAGCTCCCACCCAGCCTCATCTTCTGGTAATCCTCTCCATTTGACAAATTTCACCTTACAAGGAGGAACTCCAAGTCTTCGGATGACTCAGTCCACCGGCATCTGTCAGCTCCCACCCAGCCTCATCTTCTGGTAATCCTCTCCATTTGACAAATTTCACCTTACAAGGAGGAACTCCACGTCTTCGGATGACTCAGTCCACCGGCATCTGTCAGCTCCCACCCAGCCTCATCTTCTGGTAATCCTCTCCATTTGACAAATTTCACCTTACAAGGAGGAACTCCACGTCTTCGGATGACTCAGTCCACCGTCATACACTCTACCTCCTTATCGTGGTAGGTCACTGCTGCAATAGGAGCTCGTGACGATTCTCATCGACTAAGATCCTCCTAGTCGACATGATAGGGCTTCAAATTACTCACATGAAAGACTGGATGGATCTTAAGCTTCAGAGGTGGTTGTAGTTGATAAGATACCTTCCTCTTTTCTTAGTTACAAGAAATGGGCCTTTGTACTTCCTCACTAGTCCCTTGTGCACCTTCCTTAGGGACTTGAACTATCGGTGTGGTAACTTGACAAGCACAACACCAAGTCTCCCACTTGATATTCCATTGGGCGTCTCTTCTTATCAGCCCACTTCTTCATCTTCCTCGCAGGTCGTAGCCTTGTCAAGGTAAGAGCTGAAGAAAGTAATATTATTGAAGCTTAGGTTAGAAAAATAATCTAACCCACTATATAATACACAAAGAGAAAGGAAAAATAAAATTACATGTAGACCCCAACTAATAACTAATTAACACAAAGAAATAATAATAAAACACACTCTCAACACTCCCCCTCAAGTTGGTACAAATATATCTCTCATGCCCAGCTTGCCTAAAGCAGTATGGAACGGCTGACTTCCTATCCCTTTGGTGAGAACATCCGCAACTTGATCACTACTCTTCAAAAAAGGAATGCAGATAACTCCACTACTAAGCTTCTCCTTAATAAAATGTCAATTAATCTCAACATGATTGGTTCTATCATGTTGAACAGGATTATGAGCTATACTGATTGCTGCCTAGTTATCACAGTACAGTCTCATATCAACCTGTTCAAACCTACCAATGATTTGACCCAAAGGAGCTCACAAATACCTTGGGCCATTACCCTGAACTCAGCCTCTGCACTAGATCTTGCCACAACATTCTGCTTCTTGCTTTGCCGGGTAACCAAGTTACCTTCCACAAATGTACAATACCCGGAGGTGGATCTTCTATCAGTGACAGAACTGGCCCAATCAGCATCTATATAAGCCTCAACCCTCATGTGATCATGTTTAGCAAAAAATAAGCCCTTTTCAGGAGATGACTTCAAATAGCGGAGAATTCTAAAGACAGCATCTTGGTGTGACACCCGAGGAGAATGCATAAACTCACTAACACTAACAACAAAAGCAATATCACGACGAGTATGAGAAATGTAAATAAGCTTACCAACAAGTCTCTGATAGCTCCCCCTGTCACCTAACTCTCTGTTACTGTCGTCACTAAGCTTTTTATTCTGTTCCACAGGAATATCACAAGCTTTGCTACCGAGCATCCCTGTTTCCTTCAGCAAGTCTAACACATACTTCCTTTAGGAAATAAAAATTCCCTGTTTGGACCGACCAAGTTCAATTCCTAGAAAGAACTTCAAGGTTCCCAAGTCCTTTATCTCGAACTCTGTTGCTAACTGTTTTTTCAATTTCTCTATCTCCTCTAAGTCGTCTCCTGTAAGCACAATAACATCAATATATACAATAAGAGCAGTGGCCTTACCCTGTGTAGAATGTTTGATGAACAATATATGATCTGCATGGCTCTGCCTGAAACCAAAACTGAAGCATAGCCTGTGTGAATCTCTCAAACGAAGCTCTCAGAGACTGTTTAAGGCCATATAACGATTTTCTTAATTTACACACCTTCCCCTCTGTCTTGGAGTCCTCAAACCCCAGAGGAACATCCATGTAAACTTCCTCTTCCAAATCACCATGCAAGAAAGCATTCTTCACATCAAACTGGTGAAGAGGCCAGTCTAGGTTCGCTGCAAGGGAAAGAAGAATCCTTACTGAGTTCATTTTTGCAACTGGGGCAAAGATCTCTTCATAGTCCACACCATAAGTTTGAGTGTACCCCTTTTGCTACCAACCGAGTTTTTAATGGAACCGTTAGCCCGGTGTTTTACTGTAAACACCCAATTGCACCCCACAGTCCTCTTACCTTTAGGCAACGTTGTTAATTCCCAAGTGCCAGTCATGTGAAGAGCCTTCATCTCTTCACTCATAGCATGTTTCCACTTGGGATCAGCAAGAGCATCCTAGACAAGGTTAGGAACACTGACAGAGGAAATTTTTGAAAGGAATGATTTATAAGAGGTAGATAAATGTGAATAAGACACAAAATTAAATATAGGGTGTTGAGTACAAGATCTAACACCCTTACGGACAGCAGTGGGAACATCTAAATCATTTTATTCTGGAGAGGGTGTATCAGAAGAATTACCTGAATCATTATCACTAAGAGAGAATGGCAGTGGAGGAGGAGGAATACTAGTCTCAGAAGCCTCTCTAGTCTTCCTTTTACTCCATGTCCCCCTCGAATAAACCGTCAACTCTCTCTCTCTCAACTCCCTCTCCCTTCAAGCTCCCTCTCTATCCCCTGCTCCACTTCAATCATAGGTAACACAGAAGCAACAGACATCTTTTCACACCGTGTATCCCCATGAACAGATGTCTGAGGGTCAACCAAGTAGGACTGAGACTCGTGAAAAGTGACATCCATTGACACAAACCATTTCCTAGAAGGAGGATGGTAAAATTTGTAGCCCTTCTGTGTAGGAGAATATCCGACAAACACATACTTAATAGACCGAGGATCTAACTTCCCACGGTTAGGTGAATGATTATGAACAAAACAAACACAACCAAAGACACGAGGCAGAATAGATGCGGAGAGGGAAGGATGAAAAAGAACCTGAAGTGGCGTTTGTTTATTTAGGACACGAGTGGGGAGCCTATTAATGAGATAAGCAGCTATAAGAACTGCTTCACCCCAGTAAGTACGAGGAGCATTAACCTGGAAGAGTAAAGAGCGAGCAACATCTAGAAGGTGACGATTCTTGCGTTCTGCCACGCCATTTTGTTGTGGAGTGGCAATGCAAGAAGTTTGGTGAATGATACCATGATAAGAAAAATATGCACCCAGACCTGAATCAATATACTCACCCCCTTGATCAGAATGCAAAATTTTCACTACAGCCCCAAATTGAGTATTTATCATATGAAAATTTTGGAAAATATCAAATACTTCCCGTTTTTCTTTCATCATATATATCCAAGTAGTTCGAGAAAATTCATCAATAAAAGAAACAAACTAATGATGACCTTTTAAAGACACAGTACGAGAAGGACCCACACATTAGTATCAAATAAATTAAATGGAGCTAAACTTTTATTATCACTAGGAGCATAAGAAGCTCGAAAATGTTTCCCAAACTCACAAACATCACAAGAGAAATTCAAAATACCAGTATATGCTACAAGAGTAGGAAACATATGCCTAAGTGAAGAAAAAGAAGGGTGTCCTAATCTCTTATGCCAAAGGTGTAGGTCTTCGGCTTTATTTTTTATCACTACGGTATGATGAGCCAACTTCTCCTCATCATCTTGAATGTAAAAACCATGCTCCTCTCTACCACTGCCAATCGTCCTCCTCGTGATAAGATCCTAAAACACACAATGAAAATGATAAAAAGTTACACTACAGTTCAAGTCCCAAGTAATACGACTCAAAGAGAAAAGGTTGTGAGAAAACTGAGGAACATGTAGCATCGAAGTCAAGGATAGAAAGGGAGTAACATGAATTAGACCTTTCCCTGTAATAGAGGAGAAGGTACCATCATCTATTCTAACTTTATCTTGGCCTGATCATCTAGAATGTAAAAACTATGCTCTTCGCTACCACTGCCAATCGTCCTCCTCGTGATAAGATCCTAAAACACATAACGAAAATGATAAAAAGTTACACTACAGTTCAAGTCCCAAGTAATACGACTCAAAGATAAAAGGTTGTGAGAAAACTGAGGAACATGTAGCATCGAAGTCAAGGGTAGAGAGGGAGTAACATGAATTAGACCTTTCCCTATAACAGAGGAGAAGGTACCATCAGCTATTCTAACTTTATCTTGGCTTGAAGAAGACTCATAGTGAGAAAAAAGGTTAGATGAAGGTGACATATGATCAGAGGCGCTGGAGTCAATAATCCAAGGAGATGAGACATGAGAATGAAATGCTCTTGGTGATGTAACAACATTACCTGACTGGGCAAAGGACGAGGAAGAGCCTGTAGATGTTGGAGAAACACACCGGGCCATCATTTCTCTAAGAGTCTCAAGTTCAGTGGCAGTAAAGGAGCTGGAGCTGGCATCAGGAGAGGGAGCAGAACCACTAGAAACTGGATTAGAAACAGCAGAATGATGTGCACGGGCAGCCTCTCCATAGCCACCAGAATGACCTCCACGACCCCCTCCTCGACCTTCCCGACCTCCCCGGCCACCAAGTGGTTTGCCATGGAGGCTCTAGCAGTTAGCCCGCGTATGATGGGACTTAAAACAATCGTCACAAATCACAACAGGTCGATCAGAAGAAGCCGACTGTTGGGTCCCATCTCTAGGTTGAACAGAAACTAAGGTAGATCTCTCGGTAGAAGCAGAAGGAAGCATAACAAAGCGACGGCTCTGCTCATTCTGGACATGAGTAAAGGCCACTTGAAGTGTGGGAAGAGTATCCATCCCGAGTACCCAACTACGAACTGCGACATAGTCAGGATGAAGTCCCTGAAGGAATTTAAAGACCCTCTGCTTCTCGAGTGGTTTCCGATACCCCTCAGCATCAGTAACACATGGGCTGGTAGGCCTGATGATGATCAATACGATCCCAACTAGTGGTAAGAAACTGAAAATTTCGGTGACAGAACGATCAATGGAACGAAGTAACTCAAATGCCTGTGCATAGTTCCCTCGTCGAGAGAAAGTGGAAGTAACAGACTAACAGTGTCCCAGATTGCTTTAGCAGTCTTCATGCGGTAGAAATTCTCACCAATTTCAGGGACCATAGAGTTAATAAGCCATGCCATGATAACAGAGTTCTCAATCTCCAACTTATCATAACCTGGATCCGTAGAAACAAGGACTGTGACACGCCCAGCAAGGTGGCCCATCCTCCCACGACCATCAGATACAATTCCACTGCCTATGACCACTTTAGATAACTTTGGCCATCGAATGGAGTGGGAGTAATTTTAAGGTTGGGATCCAAAGGATCAACCACTATATGAATTATGGTTGGTGTAGATACTTCCGATTTGGGTCAGTCATTGATAGAAAACCCACCAAAAGGTGAAGGAAAACGGAGAAGATGGAACCCACAAAGTCTTAAAACAAATCAAGGGTCAATAAAGGACCTAACAAGTACCAAGGAAAGGAATCAAAACACTTGCTAAATCAGTCCAGGGTGAACTAGGGTTTGGCTCAGGGTCTAGGATGAGAGTTTGGTGGGTGGCGCAGGTTGTGGAGTGGTGGAGGAGTACGGTGCAGGCTGCGAAGGATACTGGTGGTCAGGCGAAGGCAGAGGAAGGGTGGAGGGTTGCGACGCAGGCTAGAGGGTGGTGTAGGGCTGCGACGAAGGCTGGGAAGAGTGGTGGTGGTTAGGCGAGGGCTAGGGAGGGGTGGCTGTGGGCTGCGGTAGGTGAGGTAGTTGGTGGGTTAACGTTTGGGTTTGTCATCCATGGCTCTGATACCATGAAGAAAATAATATTATTGAAGCTTAGGTTAGAAAAATAATCTAACCCACTATATAATACACAAAGAGAGAGGAAAAATAAAATTACACAAAGACCCCAACTAATAACTAATTAACACAAAGAACTAATAATAAAACACACTCTCAACAAGAGCATGCCACATTAGCTTGCTCCTGCCATCCCTTAGCACCTTGAACACCGTCCGTAGATGTTCCACATGATCCTCCAATGTGTCACTATAGATAAACGATGTCATCCAAGTAGACCACCACAAACCGGTCCAAGTAAGGATGAAGGATCTTGTTCCTCAACGTACAAAATGTGGTTGGGGTGTTGGTGAGACCAAAAGGCATCATAAGGAACATGTACGATCTATAGCGAGTAATATAGGTAGTCTTTAGCTCATCCCCTACTACTATCCGCACTTGGTAATACCAAGATCTCAAGTCAAACTTAATGAAGTAGTGAGCTCTACCAAGTCGAACAGATAGATTGGCAATACGAGTAATAGAATACTTGTTCTCGATGGTTGCTTTGTTAAGTGCTCAATGGTCGAAGCAAAGTCGAAGAGAGTCATCCTCCTTTTGGAATAGCACCGATGCACCATAAGGACCGTTGCATGGATGAATGTAGCTAGCATCCAACAAGTCCTTTTGTTGCATACTTAGCTCCTCCAACTCAGGTGGTAACATCCTGTACAAAGCTTTGGCGGGCGACGCAGCACCAGGCTCCAACTCAATCTTGTGGTCAACCTCCCTCCGAGGTGGTAGCTTCTTAGGCACCTCAATCAGCACAATGTCCTTGAACTCTTCAAGCACATTGGCAATCTCCTCTGTCAAGGTCTCCATAGGAACACCATCCTTCTCACTTGTTATCGCTGCAAGAAGGTAACCTCACCCTTTTTGCATCCCTCTCTCCACTTGTATGACTGAGAAAGGTGAGGTCTTGAACCCTTTTCCTTGCACTGTTCACACCACAAAAGGGGTGTTACGCCTTGACCCTGACTCCTTGGTTGCCCTAAGCTCCAACCATTTTGCCTCATATATATTCTATAGAGATGAAGCTGTGTTGCTCCCACGTTCACACTGGCACAAATGGGCCTCCCGTTGAGGCATACCTCCACGTACATAAGAGCCTTATCCCCTTGGGCCTTAACGGCTTTCATATAATAGCATTGAGCAGCTAAAGAGAACCCATGTGAAGGTTTCTTCCTTCTCCCTTAACATAGCATTGAGGGCTTGCCTCTTAGTACAATCCCTAGCCCGATGTGGCCCGTCACATAAGAGGCAGTTGGAATTGGGCTTAAACTTGTTGTCTCTAACATCTTTGCCCTTGCCATTACCCTTGCTTATCGATTGGTGGCTTGCCGCTTGCCATACCCACGAGTACAACATTCCAAGTGTTGGACCCCCTTATCCTTGTCTCCCCCACCTTCATCGTTGTTTGCCTTGGATGGCTTGGCCTTGTTCTCATTCTTTCTATATTTGATCAAGGACTTCGCTACCGTCATGGTCGTCGCAAGATCTTGCACTCCACGACCACACAACTCTTGGTTGTAGGTTGTCCATGAAGTTGAAAAGCAACTCCTCATCCGTCATATTCGGGATCTCAAGGATGAGAGCGGAGAATACCTCTACATAATCATGAATAGACGTAGTATGTCTAAGCTTCTTCATACTTTTTTTGGCTTGGTAGGCCACATCCTTAGGATAGAATTGTTTTTTGTTGAATTGTCCCACATCGCTCAAGCAGAGACCTGTATGTGCTGCTTATAAGCATAGGTAATCCTCCCCTCACAAGGGCGTTCTACATGATATCAGAGCATCTCGATTATGAGATTTTTTCTTCTGCATCTGATCTTGGCCTTGGCTTCCAGCCGACCGATCCTTGAACCTAAAAGGCAAAATAATAGAAGAGTTTTGGTCTTGGCTTCCATGCCGATCGAATCTAGCAGCTTGATCTGGACAAATTTTGTTGACCGCTGCTTCTTTTTTCATTCTTCAATCTTCACCGGCTCTTCTCTCTCATATCTGGTTATGCCCAAATATAAGGGTCTGTTTGGCTGCCACTGCTCACACTTGATCCTTCCAAACTTGGCAAAAATGGTGATCTTTATGTGGACTTTAATTCCCACATCTTGATTTATATTATAGGTGGATGTTTTTCCCACCTATGCCTATTTTTCGAATCATGTGATACGGTTAACATTTTCAAACTCTGTGGTTTTATTGCCACCTTCCGTTTAAGGGGGAGTGTTGAATACATTGACGGATAGCAAGATGCACGTCCTTGCACTTCTTCAATTATGTGGCACGGAGAAGCATTCGTGCACACAAACTCACTTTTTTTCCATGTGATCTTGGAGTTTTTGCGAGATTGATGTATTTGCATAATGCAACACCCAAGAGGGCTCCCACGTGGAAGGGACCACCCAAAAGAGGGGTCGCACGTGGCGAGACTACCTCAAGAGGGGGCACTGACATCATCAACTATTTACTAGATGTGTTTATTGGTTTTATTAATTTTTACCGAATCTTATGGTTCACGATTCACGAATCCCGATTTGATTCACATGTATCATTTTGATTCACGACACGAATCCCGATTTGACAACCATGCTCATAACTAATAGGGGTATAATTGGGGTCTTATAATAAAAAGGGGAAATAGATATAAGAGGTGTCATGTAAAGCGGAAGACACTTCTTCTTCCTCTTCTTCGAGTCGGCCGAAATAGAGATAGAGAAGACGAGGGTCTAGCGGTTCGTTTCGTCGCCTATTCTCCAACTTAACAACGTTCAATTTCAATTCTGATTGCATATTCGGACTCCTGGAGGTGAGTCTAACGCGTTGATACAAATTTTACTGAGTTTAGTGACTGTTTTTCCGTGACCCATTTTGGGTTGATAGCTTATAATTAACAAATTTTGGGTAGGATTTATACCCGGTTGGTAGTAAGACGATAATTTCGTGTTTAGGAGTGAATCCCAGGAGCTGTGTGACTCTTAGAAGCAAGAACCTTCTTAAGTGATCACGCTCTTGTTAACAGAGATTAACCAAAAAGCTTAGGGTTGACTAATGAGTCACACCCTTATATATTATTCAGAAATATAGAAAGAAAAATTACAAGTAAGTCCTTTTACTCTAATAAAACATAAAACTAAGCACTATATCAACACTCCCCCTCAAGCTGGTGAGAAAATATCTCTCAAACCCAGCTTGTTAAGCACATCATGAAACTGTCTAACCCCAACTCCTTTAGTAAGAACATCGGCAAGTTGATCACTACTTTTCACAAACGGAATGCAAATTGTTCCATTGTTGACATTTTCTTTAATGAAATGCCTGTCAATCTCAATGTGCTTAGTCCTGTCATGCTAGACTATTCGCAGACTTACTATCACAATACAACTTCATGGAATCCTCATGCTCTATCTTCAAGTCTTTCAATAGCAATTTTACCCATAAAAGTTCACACACACCTTGAGCCATTGCTCTAAATTCAGCCTCTGCACTGAACCTTGCCACAACATTCTGTTTGTTACTACTCCAAGTAACAAGGTTACCTCCCACAAATGTACAATACCTTGAATTGGACCTTCTCTCAGTCGCAGAGCATGCCCAATCAGCATCACTGTATGCATTCATTCTAAAATGGCCATGCTTACCAAAAAATAAGCCCTTACCAGGAGCAAACTTAAGACATCTCAAGATCCTATAAACCGCATCCATATGTGTCTCACAACGAGCATGCATAAATTGACTTACTACACTTACAGCAAATGTAATATCAGGACGAGTATGAGAAAGAAGATGAGCTTCCCAACAAGTCTCTGACATCTCCCCCTGTCTACCATTTTCCCACTTTTGTCATCACTCAATTTCTAGTTCGGTTCTACAGGTGTATCACATGCTCTACTCCCTAGCATTCCAGTTTCACTCGAGAGATCCAGGACATACTTTCTTTGAGAGATGAAGATTCCATGCTTAGATGTAACACCCCGTAATTTTCAAGATATAAATATTTATTTTTATATGTTAATGTGGCCACCCGAATTTTTATATGTGATAAATTAGCTATGGGTATTTATGTTTATGGTTGTATATCTTTGTGTATTAATTTTTTTAGTACAAATTACGATGTGAATATTTTTATAAACTTAAGTGAAGGGTTGATATGTATTTTTGTCATATAGTGTTTACAGGCCCGCGAATGTGTTAAATAATGTAATAAACATTAAAACTTAGTACCGGGGTCATGGGTACCCATTGGGCTACTCATTTTAACTATTTGTACTGCATTCTGGGCTCATATGAGTCTCTTTTGTGAGCCCATAAAAAGAAAAACGGGATTTATATATTTGTGTGTGTTTTATTGTCATGTGTTGTGTGTGTAGTGTGCATATATACTTATAATAAACCCTAGCCCTCATATTAAAACTAAAAGGGAAGAGAAGAAAAGAGAGAAGAAGAGAGAACAGACGTTTGTGTGTGTGTGTATGTGTGTGTGTGAGAGAGAGAAAGAAGAAGAAGAAGGAAGAAGAAGAAAAGGGAGAAGAAAGAGAAGGGTCTTGGCTCCGTGGTCTCGCGTGGAATCGCGGAACGTCGTTACTGTCAATTTTCTTTCATCAAACGAGGTGAGTTAAATTTTGTGTATCCGATTATATATATATATACACGTATATATATATGTATACGGGAGTAAAATTAAATTAGTACATGTTAAATTTAATTGTTAGGGTTAAATCTTTGTAATAGATCAATACACGTTGTTATGATTGAAGTAATTTAGATATATTCTTTCCCCTTTGTGTGACTTTGTGATTATGATATTAGGGTATTCAAAAAGGGTTAGGTGAATGGTTAGTTTGATAAAACTCTATGTGAGATATTCATAGTTATTAAGAAATATATGTAAAATTCGTTTTTATTTATTTCACATAGTGGCAGAAACTTTAGAAAATTATTATAAACTTCTGGGTTAGAATTTTAACATTCTGTTCGCGTGTCCTGTGTAAAACGCAATTCTGCACACTTTTCGTATTTTGAGTTTTCCCTGATTCCGCACTGTTTGGGCAGAAATTGAATATTTCAGTAGCAGTTTTTAGTGTATTAAAATGTACGAAATTGGGGAAATATGATTCGTTGTGTTTTTGTATTATTCGTATGAATTAACGAAGATTACTTGGAGATACATGAATTCTCCTATAATGTTGAGTTATGAAAATAAATTGGTGATGATCATTAACGTCGAGTCCGATTAAATTGTATAATTCGAAAAATGTAAAATAATTTCAAGTTCCTTAGTGTTCACCGCTCCCAGTTGTGATATTGTTTTTGGTAGCTCGACTTGCTGAGTGTACCTTTTTGCCAGTGGCTTCGTGATCAAGCTGGCCTAAGCCTTATGCCCGGCTTATTTTGTTAGACGTCTAGGCATATTGACTAGCCTTCTGTGTGTATACCTGGTTTGGTTGATACCCCAACCAAACTGGCACCAAAGTGGATGTTGGTAGTATGTCCGGGCACACATGGGATATATGTGTGGGTGTACCATGGAGGGTAGCCAAGTGGTGAACCTAGGAAATTGAATAACGAATCGTACATAAAAGTAAGGGAATTATTGTTAATAAAATTTCCTATGGGTTAAAGGATATAAAATGTTGATTTCCTCGTCTGTTGTTCTTTTCTTATACACTGTATTGGGACGTGTAGTGAGTAAATTGTGATAATGATCCTTCATTTATCTTAGTACAAGTAGTTCTGCATATTCTTGTAGTATTTTGCTGTTATTAATCTTGTGGTTGCAGGATGGTGGGTCCACTAACATTTTGCAGGTATTGACTCACCATGGGACGTTAGGTAAGTATTACTTTATTTAAATTCGGGCAAGAACTGCATGGCCACCACATAAAGGGAAACTACCGCTCGTCCCAATATGTGAAGTGGAACTACTCTCTTGCCCGAGTTAATATTTTGTGTGGTAGTTAAAGGGTCAACGGGTGATCCTGAAGCTGTGTGTGTGTGGTTTAACTCATACCAGTCATGTGACTGACCCGTGAGTTTTTTTCTCGCGGGTGCGTTCTTGTTGGAGCGTAGCCGATCATAATTTGCAGGGCTAGTAGGGAGTTCGTGGTACCTGGTAGCAGGAGGCGTGTGGAGTCTTGCGCTGTTCTTTTATTCATTTTTATATCACTTTAGAGAGTTTAGAAATAAGATTTCTGGCATTGTGGGCCATTTAAAATTTAAGATATTGTTTTAGTGAAGTGTTCTTTTTAGATTCTTATTATGTTTTGGAGTTGGATTTAAGGTTTGACTTTTAGTTGGATGTGGACCGTTGCTTTAGCTAATGTGAGTACTGATTTATTTTGGTACAGACTGTGTGATGTTATTATATTGCAAGCACCTTGATGATTGGACAGCTGGATATTGGTTGAGGGTTCTCCCTTGACTAATAATTGGTTGTCTAAAAATTGGGGTGTGACATTAGACCTGGCAACTTCAACTCCCAGAAAGTACTTCAATTCCCATAGATCTTTTATTTCAAACTCCTTTGCCATGTACTCCTTTAGTCGTTGCATTTCCTCCAAGTCAACACCTGTGAGAACAATGTCATCCGCATACACAATAAGTGCAATAGTCTTACCTTGTAAAGAGTGCTTAATGAACAAGGTATGATCAGCTTGGCTTTGTTTGAACCCGTATCTACACATTACAAGTGTAATCTCTCAAACCATGCCCTTGGAGATTGCTAGAGACCATACAATGACTTCCTGAGTCTACATGCCTTACCTTCTGTCTTTGAGTTCTCAAATCCAGGAGGGATATCCATGTACACCTCTTCTTCCAAATTGCCATATAAGAATGCGTTCTTCACAACAAATTGGTGAAGTGGCCAATCACAGTTGGCTGCAAGAGATAAAAGTATCCTGATAGAGCTCATCTTAGCAACTGGAGCAAAAGTCTCCTGATAGTCTACTCCATAGGTTTAAGTGAAACCTTTAGTAACTAGGCGGGCTTTAAATCTTTCAATTGTACCATCTGCTCTGTGCTTCACTGCATACACCCACTTGCAACCCACTGTTCTTTTGCCCATAGGTAACTTTGTCAGCTCCCAAGTGCCATTCTTATGAAGTGCTTTCATCTCTTCATCCATGGCATGTCTCCACTTGGGACCACCGAAAGCATCCTAGTTTGATTAGGAATAGAAACAGAGGTAATATTTGAAAGAAAGGAACAATAATTAGGAGAAGAGAGAATAGGACACAAAAAAACCTCTCCTCAGCAACAAGCTTATTATAAGCTACATAATCAGCAGGGCAGACGGGCTTGTAGTCAAATAGGTGGTCCAAACGTTTCTAACTGGTGGATAGGGATGTGAAGTACTGAAGAACACTCTTCTCCCCCTGTTCAGATCTACTAATCGACCTCCGTAACTCAAAAATCTGCACGGAATTGCCCTTGTGCGAATACGTGTTGACCATGGTCTCCCAAATGTCTTGGGCAGTCGCCATGTCCAAAAAACCTTCGGCAATTTCTGGAAGCATAGAGTGGCATAGCCAAGTCATGACAATGGAGTTCTCCATCTCTCACTTGACATAAGAGGCATCCTTTGGGTTAGGCACTTTCATTTTTCGGTTGATATACCCCATTTTTCCTCTGCCTTTGCGGAACATAATCACTGCTCCGGACCATGCAAGGTAGTTTTGGCCATTGAAAAGTGATGTAGTGAGTTTAACGTTGGGGCTATCGGTAGATGCAACAATAACATGTTCATCCTTGGTCAACTGTGTATTCACGTTGGATTTGGCTGGATCCATCATCGTGAATCAACACAAAAAAGATACCCGCAACAAAAAATATTAACAGATACGTAGCACACAAACAGAAATCAGAATACCATAGAGGATGCCAGCAAATCAATCATTGATCATGGGCCATAGAAGAACCCAAAAAACAAGAAAGGAAAGAGAACTTCAATCAAACCAGTTTTTTATGTTCGAAACTGGAGGGAAAAAAAAAGAGGTGTATGCTGCGGCTGGACTTAGAGGATCATAGGATGGGTCGTAGCTGCAGGGAAAGTGCAGGAGGGGGGTTGCTACAAGGGTAGGGTGGGTGGTTGGAGGTGTAGGGGTGCATGGGGAGGTGCGATTGTGGTTTGGAGGTGTTGGGATGCTACGGCGTGGCTGTGGGGTTATCGGTTCTGGTCGGTGCAGGAGTGTGGCTATCAGAATGATAGCGTTGGTGGCTGGGTCTGTCGGACAGGTGGTGGTGGTGGTGGCAGGCGCAAGAGGGTAGGGTTAGGGTTGATGGTGTGGTGGCTTTGATACCATGTTAACAAAGATTAACCAAAAAGCTTAGGGTTGACTAATGAGTCACACCTTATATATTATTCAGAAATATAGAAAGAAAAATTACAAGTCCTTTTACCCTAATAAAACATAAAACTAAGCACTAAATCAACAGCTCCTACCTCAGATTCTCGATTCCACGCTTCTTACTAAGAAACTTGTCGGATCCTCGCTCCCTTCATGTTAGAACCTCACTCCCACCCCGCTCCCATCATAACAAAGTCTCAAAATTGTTTATAAATTGATTCACGTTCTTATTTTGCTCAAACATTAATTGAAGAAATATTTTTATGCTTGAACATATGGTATAAGACTTCAAAAATCAAAATCTACGATTAAAATGTCTTATTTCAATTCAAATTCCTCTTCACTAATTAAATACACTATATCTATCTGAAATATTTGGAAGCTTCTTTGACGCCCCTAACCTCTGAACCTCTTACAGCTTAACGCTTCCCCGCCCCTGCCCCCGCTTCATGCTTCTATGGTGTGACCTTAATTGTGAATTTTGGATGATTCCATGTTTGGGTCATTTGTGATGTCAAAAACATGTCTACTTAGCTTAATTTTACATATTTAGTTGTAATTAACAATTCATGGCATAAAACTGCACCGAATCGGTTAGTAAGGCGTAGTTGTGGGATTCTATGATGTGATGTCTAAATGAGCATGTTGAGTTGTCTACTTGGGTCAATGGAATTGCTAGCTTTTTACCACCATGAGATAATCGTGACAACATGTCGCCAGAGGCCATGGAACCGCACATGTAAAGGTGTGGGTCATAATCAGTCATGTGGACTTAGGAAGTGGAGCCGCAAGCTGGTGGGTAGTGGTGGAAGTGAACTAGTAATTGTCGGAAACTATAATTTCCATTGATGCGATGAATTGAGCATGTTTGTTATCCATGTGCACAATAACTGTTATTCACTAAGCATATAGCTTATATATTGTAGTGGTTAGTGAATAATCATCGCAGGTGATCATAACGAGGCTTCGGAGAAGTGAGGTGGAATCGGTAAGTTTAAGCGGGCTTTGGGGGTGGTCGAGCCTCTTATTTATAGCTTCATGTGTTTGGGTTTAAACTTGTTAAGTGGTTGTAATTATTAGTTTTAAACATCCGAGTTGTACTATATTATGTAATCTTGTATCAAGACTAGTGTTATACTTTGGTTAGTAAGACTCGAGTTGTAAGTCGGATTATTAACTTGTGTAAGTTTGGCTTGTAAGAATAAGACTTGTTAATAAGAGTTGTTATATATTGGAAATGTTGTTATTAGCCATAGACACATCTATAACTCGCATAGCTGTATTGGGACAGTGGAATTCGGAGTTTTACTCAATGAGCTGGAGTTTATATTGGTTTCTTCTAATGTTTCAAAGCTTTCACATTACTTGCAAAGGCCCTCAGAAGTCCATGTTGATAAACCTTAAAATGATTGCAAAGGTGGTTTTGTGGTTTGTTAGGTATTGGAATGGAGTTTGAGCATTTTGGTATAGGTTTTTTCCAACATGTAAAATAGAGCAAATGGCTAAAAAGACCGCAGAGGGTCTATCGACCGGTTCAAAGGGACACTTCGACTGGTTGAAGGTACCCAGCTAGGGGTCTTAAGACACACGACCGGTCCAAGAGACCGTCCGACCAGTTGAAAACCCTAGGGGTGCTCACGGGTCGGGTGAGTCGGTTTTGAGGTGAAACCGATCATCCACCCGAGTATCATTCAGATATGGCACCTAACACCCTTCATCCACTCGAGTCATCGGGTGGAACCGACTCATCGGGTTCGAGTCGAGTCGAGTCAGTTCGGTTCGATTTGTGGTCAAAATCGATACATTTTTATGGAATAGACATTTTGTGATTCTGAAAGTTCTAGGCAAATTTGAAGACCATTTGGGTTGATTCAGAACAATCTCAAGAACTATTAGGGCATAAAAGGGTAAGAAGAAAGAAGAAGAAGAAGAATAAGAATAAAGAGTTGTATAAGTGAGTACCTGAGACGGCCCGAGGCTCCAACGACCGTGGAAGCAACGGTGAGCGCTAGATCTCCGACATCAGGAAGAGGGACTTTTTGGTTTGTGTGGGTCTGTGAGATACGGCGACGTCCATGGTTTTTGGTTTGCTGCGGCGACGTTTGGCAGCGGTGGAGGTGGTGAGATCGCAGTGGCTGTTGTGTGGGTCTATGAGAGAATCAGAGAACGAGAGGAAGAGGGGGAGGGGGGGCGGGGGGCGGTGGTTTTGTTTGTGTATATAGATGATATACTATATATACTCTATAGATACACGAGACGGGTCGGGTCGGGTGTATCGGGTCTTGGGAAACACAAACCAATTACCGAACCGAACCCACTGAATTTCAGCCATATCTCACCCGTGGCTTGAACTCAAGTGTTTGAAAACCCAAAAAAAAATTCCCACGGGTGGTTCGAGTGGCGGGCCAAAGTTGAGTACCCCAAGAAAACCCCTCCGAAATTTTTTTTGTTCTATGCTTTCCTAATGTTTTAAATTCAATATTTTTACCCTTGGGACTCCTTTGATCTACAAAATAGAACTTTTGAAAACCAAACTTTCTAAGGGTTGTCTAAAGCGAATGCGTTCAGACTTGTGAAAGAGCCATTGTTAGTTTCTGGTTTTACTTCTTAAACTTGCTTTTAAACTTGTTTTCAGAACTTTAATAACTTGAGACGAGCCTTGGTGGTGTGCCACGTGTCCTAGATTTATATGTGTCGATCTGAGGTGTGACACTCCAAGCCAGAAGGGAAGGTATGTAAACTCAGGAAGTCATTATACGATTTCAAACAATCCCCACGGGCTTGATACGAGAGGTTCACTCGGGCAATCTTAGATATGGCTTCAGGCAGAGTCAGGCTGATCACACTATGTTCATTAAGCAATCCTCACAAGGTAAAACCACCGCTCTCATAGTCATAGTATATGTTGATGATATTGTACTTACAAGGGATTATTTGGAGGAAATGCAACGATTAAAGAATTATCTGGCCATAGAGTTCGAAATAAAGGATTTGGGAGCTCTAAAGTATTTTTTGGGAATTGAAGTTGCTAGATTCAAGCACGGGACATATATCTCCTAAAGAAAGTATGTCCTTGACCTTTTGAAGGAGACAGGGAGGCAAGGGAGTAGAGCTTGCGACACTCCTACAAATCCTAATCAGAAACTCAGTGATGACAGTAATGAAACAGCAGTTGATAAGGGGAGATATTGGCAGGTAAACTTGTCTATTTGTCTCATACACGTCCCGTCATCGTATTTGCAGTGAGTGTGGTTAGCCAATTTATGCATGCTCAGTGTGAGACTCGTCTGGAGGCTGTCTTCCGGATACTTCGGTACTTAAAGTCCGCTCCAGGAAAGGGCTTATACTTTGACAAGCATGATCATCTTAGGGTGGAAGCATATACTATGCAGATTGGGCTGGCTCAATGACTGATAGAAGGTCCACCTCAGGATATTGTACCTTTTTAGGAAGTAGTTTAGTTACTTAGAGGAGCAAGAAGCAAAATGTAGTAGCACGGTCCAGTGCAGAGGTAGAGCTCTGGGCAATGGCCCAAGGCATTGGCAAACTTTTGTGGATTGAGTCCTTCCTGAAGGATATGAGGTTGGATTTGACAAGACCTATGAGACTATATTGTGACAATAAAGCTGCTATCAATATAGCTCATAATCCAGTATAGCGTGATCGTACCAAGAATGTCAAGATTGATAGGCACTTTATTAAGGAAAATCTAAACAATGGTACAGTGTGCACTCCTTTTGTGAAGACTAGTGAGCAATTGGCAGCTTACCAAAGGAGATGGAAGTAGACCGTTTCACTCCGCTCTTGGCAGGCTGGGCAGGAGGGAAATCTTCGTACCAGCTTGACTGGGAGTGTTGGAAGTTATTTTATTTTTTTATATTTTCTTTTCTTAAGTCTTAAGGGCCATTATGTAATTTCTCTACTATTATTCCATTTAATATAAAAGGGTGTGACACATTTGTCAAAACCCTAAGTTTGATTCTCTGCAAAACAACATTTACAAGGTGGAATTTTGAAGAGAAGGTCTGGTACGGTACTGATACTCTTCCATATTCTGTTTCCAAATTGGACACTTCAACAGTGTAGAAAATATTTTACTTCAAATTGCAACAAAATATGAAGCAATCAGAGTTGGAAACTAATTACTTTCACTGAGAGAATCAAAACATTGTATGTTAACTCTAGATAGTTTGAGAATTAAGAGAAGTTGATTTATAAAACACACTAGCTCTCTTTTATGAAATCTTCTTTTATGAACGGAACCTCGAGAAAATTGGAAAACTTACACACATTTTTTAGTGTCGACATGCTTTTGTTCTAGCCTCCAATAAAAATTAAAAAAAAAGGCGGTCGAACTCTACTAGATCATGTCAACTTTTACTGGATCATATAATCTACTCTTCCTGTTTTTTTTTGTTTGATGTATTTTAAGTCCACATATAATGTTACGTAGAGATAATGATGGTAATGGTACATGATATAGGTGGTTATGGACTGCTATGGTCGCGAAAATTGAAGAGTCAACTAAAGCTATGTGGCATCATTTTCCATTGAGGGGAAAAATTATTCTCATTTTTCATCAACTTAAATAACATATGTACCATTTTTAAGAGAAATTCAGAAAAACAAAGTTTCACCAACAAGATGGAGTACAAAATTGTCATACCCGTCCCGGGAATTACTTTCATGTTAATTGCATAAGTGAATTTTGTGAATGAGGTTGACTAGAGGTCAACGGAAGGTGTCAAGTGAGGACACGACAATCCAACAATTAATAAGTCATTCATATGATTTAAATGACATTTATGTGATTAAATATTATTTGAGATATCTGGCATTTTATGAATAGTAACTTTACCAGTGTAGAGTAAATTTCTGGTAGTTTTGATCTCACGTTAGATCATTTCGAATCCTAATTTCGGGGGATAATTAGAAGTTTTAAGAACTTGCGGGGAGGTAAACGTAATTTTCGTAAGTCGTGCCTATATATAGAAAGTGTTGAGATATTTCAATTATCTCAAAACATAAATTGGAAAGCTTAGAGAGGATTTGGGGATTTTGGTGGCTACGAGCTTCAAGACACAAATCGACGAACTTCCAATCGTCAACTTTTCTCCAAATTTCATATTCGGACTCCTCGAGGTATTAACTACATTTTGATACCTCTTAAGCCTCGTTTGGCAAATTATTTCCGAAAAGCTAATTCTAGAATTTGGGAAAAACATGTTAATACTCATAGGAATCCTTTAAAATCGGTGATACAGCGGTTAATCGGGGCTACTAGTGCTTCTCCTGAAGTTATAAGACCGTAGCTTAAGGCATGAATTCCGAACCTATGTAATATAGACAATTTTCGATGTTTTGAATACTGTGTATGAAATTGTGATCCGGGCAAAATTCATGTGTTAAATTAGGTTAATTTTAGCGAGTACGTATTGAAAAGCATGGTGGTATGGTTATGTGAGCATGCTAAATGATTATGTGGGTCAAAGGGGAGTTTGATATAATTTCATGTTGGGGTACACCTCTCAGTGTTTGAGTGGTATAGTAGTGATGACTACTTGCTTGGTGTGGGAAGTGGCCAGCCAGAGCAGATGGATGCAACAGTTGAGTGATCTTTGGCTAGCCATTGGCATCACGATTTAAGATTTAAGACTTGCCGATATACTGAATGAATGCGTATCTCTCTCCCAAGAGACTAAATTATGTGATTTAGATGTTTAAAGCATGAATTGCCATATATGCATTTGTTTAGAATTGTACACTCATCATATAGCTAAGCAATGGAGATTTACTCCATTGCAGGTATGATGAAAGTAAAGAAAAAGCGAGAAGAGTGAGGCCGTTAGGAAGACGGGATCATCCTTGTAAATATTTCCGTTTCCATTCCAATGTTGTAATATGAAATTTTGAGAAGTTAGAACTAGGATTAACTTGGAAATCATAGAATGGTCTAGTAATGTTGTAATAAGTTGTAAAACTTATCTTGGTTATGTTTGGAACGTATCCGAACTCTTGAGTTCGTGTTTTTAATGTTTTACTTGTCAAATTCGGATTTTGGAGAAATGTCATAGTACTTTTATGTTTTAATCCAAACAAGCCTTAACTTGTTTCATTTCCATTTCGTTTCTAATGTTTGGTAAGGTCTTTATAAGTACTTACAACCTTGATATGGTTGGTTGAGAGTTGGATTGGAGTGTGGTAACTTGGAAGGGTTGTTTGACAATTAAGCAAAATTCTGCCAAAGGGGGGAGGAAATCTGCTGCAGGTCATTCGACTGGTCGAACGGGGTAATTCGACCGGTCGAAATTCGTGCTACACGAACACTTTTTCTACCCCTTTCGGAAATTATTTAAATGTTTTGATTCGTTCTTAGGGTACCTATGGGACCCCTTTTAACATGAATTCATCCGGTTCAAAATATAATTACGTTTCCAATTTTATACGGATTTTACAACTCGGAAGGCATCATTCCAAAAGATTTAAATACTCAACATTATTTTAAGTGTTCTTTCAGCTGCTATGAACTTTTAAAGAATTGGTTGAGCCTTGGTGGCGTGCCACGTGTCCTATTTTCATGCGTAGTGGGATGGGTCATGACAAGAAAATCCACTAGAATACTACTATCCATGGGCACGGAGCTGCATGCGCAGCACGCAGTCTCACACTAGTCATAATTATAACACCCACATTTGTGTTATTGCATTTGCATTACATTGTCATGCATGATAATGTGATGTGATGTGTCTTATGACACTTGGTTGAGTGAGTTTTGACTCACGAGTTGATTTGGGTGTCTGTATTAGAGAACCCTTTGAAACTATTGTGATTGAGGATTTATTGTTTGTGAAGTCTCTCCGAGTATGAGACGGTCACTGTGGAACACTTTAATTGTTTATCTGAAAATAAACGTTTACCTATGTATTGCAATATCTGTATTATTTTCTGTTTTAGAATTTATTTCTGTTGTTAGATTTAGTATCCTGGTGAGGACGAATGAACACGCTATTAATTTGGTAGGCTAATTAGCAACTTCGGAAACGTCATGTAGAAATTCGCGTTTTAGGGACCAAACAAAACTTAGTCGAAAACTTTTATAATTTTGAAGTTTCACTTATAAAGCTGTGAATAAGCTGTATAGAAAGTTTCAGAGGCTGATTAGGAGTTTTGAAAACTCGTGGGGAGGTAAACGTAATTCCCAAAAGAGTTGCCTGTATATAGATAGAGATGGATGAGATATTTTTCATAAGTTCTTGACCTAATTCCAAAAGGAGGCCAAAAGGGGGCTAGAGGGAGATTTAGTTGCTTCAAGCTTTGCGACGCCAAACGACGACCTTCCGTCAGTTTGTTTTCTCCCAGATTTCATATTCGAGCTCCTCGAGGTAAGAGCTTCGTTTTGATACCTATTAGGGCCTGTTTGGCTAAGTTTTCCGAAAAGTTATTTTCTAGAATTTTTCATAAAAGTTGATAAATGGAATTTTGATCCATAGGAAGTGTACTAGACGGACTTCTGCACGTTCTTTGTGCACGGGTTTTCTTTGGATCGTATTTTAAGCGCGTAAATCGAAGGTGAGTGATTCAACTATATTTTGGAATGATTTCTTGGCATGTATTCATGTTATGTTCGAATAGCAAGTATTAATTCATAGAGATATATTGTGTAGTTCATATTGGGCATTTATATTGATAAGTAGGCTCAATAGCACGGTGATATGTTTTGATTACCGCGAGTATGGTGATATGTATTTGAGCATGTTAAGTTGCATATGTGGGTCAGAAGGAGCACGTGGTCACCGTGCCAAATACCTTTTCAAATACAAAGAACTACAACCCAGAGATAAGAGGGAAATGTTTTGAGTGTGGCCAACTGGGGCATATAGCGAAGAATTGCCCAAGTAAGAGACAACCGGGAATGAGTACCGGGGCATCGAGTGTGCCAACCGGATCAAGAGTGGAACCTCGAGTGGATAAAGGGAAAGGAGTCGCGCAACAACAAGGACGATACTTCCAGCTCAGGCCGGGGAATACGGATGATACCGTCGTATCAGGTATTCTTCCTATCTGTTCGTATCCTGCACGTATACTTATGGATTCTGGTTCAACGCATTCATTTGTATCACGTGATTTTGTTAAGCATTTAACTGTTAAGTCAGAACCGCTAGGATATGACTTGTGTGTATCATTGCCTAGTAGTGAACCACTAGTTACTTCTACGATATTCAAGTCATGTGAAATCAAGATAGGTGATAAAGTCTTGAGTGTTGATTTGATTCCGTTGACAGTGAATTATTTTGATGTTATCTTGGGTATGGATTGGTTGTCGGTTAATCAAGCCAAAATCGATTGTGAACAGAAACGGGTTAGTTTCTATCCGTCAGAGCGAGAAGAGTTTACTTTTCAGGGTAAGGGAGTGATCGTACCGCCGTACTTGATATCGGCGATTCAAGCAAGTAAGATGTTGAAGAAGGGTTGTTCGTGTTTCTTATGTTCAATGATCGATACGCGAGTTCTTGGACCACTAATAGAAGACATTTCAGTAGTTCAAGAATTTCTAGATGTTTTTCCCGATGAGTTACCCGACGTATTGATTGAAAGAGAGCTTGAGTTCACAATAGAAGTAGTACCAGGGTCACAACCGGTATCCAAAGCACCGTACCGAATGGCACCGATAGAGTTGAAAGAATTGAAAGTTCAGTTAGAAGAACTGTTGGAGAAGGGTTTTATCCGACCTAGTGTTTCACCGTGGGGAGCTCCAGTCTTGTTTGTGAAGAAGAAAGATGGGACAATGCGTATGTGCATCGACTACCGGGAATTGAATAAGTTGACCATCAAGAACAAGTATCCGTTGCCGCGAATAGATGACTTGTTTGATCAGTTACAAGGGGATCAGGTATTTTCAAAGATCGACTTGAGATCTGGTTACCATCAGTTGAAAGTCAAAGAGGAAGATGTTGCGAAGATAGCTTTCAGGACTCGATATGGTCACTTTGAATTTTTGGTTATGCCATTTGGAGTGACTAATGCACCAGCTGCTTTTATGGACTTGATGAACCGTGTTTTCAAGGATTATTTAGATGAGTTCGTTATCGTGTTCATAGATGACATCCTGATCTACTCCAAAAGCGTTGAAGATCACGAGCATCATTTGCGATTAGCTTTACAACGATTGCGTGAAAAGAGATTATTCGGCAAATTGAAGAAGTGTGAGTTTTGGTTAACAGAGATAGCTTTCCTTGGACATATAGTGTCGGCAAAGGGAATTTCTGTAGACCCTCAGAAGATAGAAGCAGTTACCAACTGGGTGAGACCAACGAATGTGACAGACATTAGAAGTTTCCTAGGATTAGCTGGGTATTATCGGAGATTTGTAAAAGACTTTTCGCGTATAGCAATGCCGATGACACAGTTAATGAGGAAAGATATTGCTTTTGTATGGAGTCCAGAATGTGAAGAAAGTTTTCAAGAGTTGAAGGGTCGACTAGTGAAAGCACCAATATTAGCCGTTCCGTCAGGGACTGAAGGATTTATTTTTTACAGTGACGCTTCATATAGAGGTTTAGGTTGCGTTCTTATGCAAGGTGATAAGGTTATTGCATATGCGTCGAGACAACTTAGACCGCACGAGAAGAATTATCCAACACATGATTTAGAATTAACCGCCGTGATTTTTGCATTGAAGATTTGGCGCCATTACCTATACGGGGAGAAATGTGAGATCTATACGGATCACAAGAGTTTGAAGTACCTGTTTACACAACGAGATTTGAACATGAGGCAAAGGAGATGGCTAGAGTTGATGAAGGACTATGATTTGTCAATTTAGTATCATCCGGGCAAGGCAAATGTCGTCGCCGATGCTCTTAGTCGCAAGGTACCAACCAATACCGCAGCAGATTTGACTTCTCAAAAGGAATTGATAAGAGATATGGAGAACTTAGAACTTGAAGTGATTCCGAGGATTGAAAGTGGTTTTATGTCGACGATGGTGGCACAACCACTCTTGATTCACGAGATCACGGAGAAACAACTTCAAGACGTGGCTTTGAAGAAGATTTGTGATGAAATTTCAATGGGCAAACAACCGGGATTAACGTTTGAGAACAATGTTTTGAGATTGATGGGTAGAATTTGTGTGCCTAACGAGAAGGAGTTGAAACGGAACATCCTAGAGGAAGCACACAACACAAAGTATACCGTTCATCCGGGAAGCACCAAGATGTATAGAGACTTGAGACATGTTTATTGGTGGCCGGGAATGAAGAGAGAAATAGCACGTTATGTTTCGCGTTGTACTAGTTGTCAAAAAGTAAAGGCCGAACGCCAAGTACCTTCGGGATTATTACAACCGTTACCGATAGCCGAGTGGAAATGGGAGCACATAACAATGGATTTTGTTAGTGGGTTTCCGAGGTCGAAGAGATCAAATACTATTATTTGGGTGATTGTTGACCGTTTGACGAAGTCGTCGCACTTCCTACCCATCCGAACAACTAAGCCAATGACGTTAGCTAAGTTGTATATTCGCGAAATTGTGAGACTACATGGTATTCCAGTTTCTATCATTTCGGACAGGGATAGTAGTTTTACATCGAAGTTTTGGAGAGCCTTACAAGAAGCAATGGGTACCAAATTACACTTTAGTACCGCTTTTCATCCTCAGACCGATGGTCAATCAGAGAGAGTAATCCAGATTTTGGAAGACATGCTTAGGCTATGTGTACTTGATTTTCAAGGTGATTGGGAAGACCACCTACCGTTAATTGAGTTCGCGTATAACAACAGTTTTCAATCAAGTATTGGAATGGCTCCTTATGAAGCTTTATATGGTCGTGTATGTCGTTCACCAATTAGTTGGACGGAAGTCGGAGAAAGAAAGATTGAAGGGCCGAAAATTGTACAAGAGATGACGGATAAGATAAAGGTAATTCGACAACGGTTACTGACAGCTCAGAGTAGGTATAAGAGTTATGCCGATAAGCGTAGACGACTGTTGGAATATGATGTAGGAGACTTGGTGTATCTGAAGGTGTCACCTTCAAAGGGAATAACCAGATTTGGTAGATACAGGAAACTCAACCCGAGGTATGTCGGACCTTTTGAAATTTTTGGAAAGGTTGGACCCGTAGCTTATCGTTTGAACTTGCCGAGCGAGTATGCTCAAGTTCATAATGTGTTTCATGTATCGTTGTTACGCAAACAATTAGTGGAAGATAGAGATCAAGTGATGACTCCGACATCGAATGAGATTCAGAGTGATTTAACGTACGTCGCATATCCGGTAGAGATCTTAGACCGGAAGGATCAAGTCTTACGAAATAAAGTAATATCGAAAGTGAAAGTGTTATGGCGTAGCCAAAACACGGAAGAGATGACGTGGGAGATAGAAGATGTGATGCGTACTCAATATCCGCACCTTTTCGAGACATGAGGTATAAGTTTGGGGACAAACTTCTTTTAAGGGGGAGAGTATTATAACACCCCCATTTGTGTTATTGCATTTGCATTACATTGTCATGCATGATAATGTGATGTGATGTGTCTTATGACACTTGGTTGAGTGAGTTTTGACTCACGAGTTGATTTGGGTGTCTGTATTAGAGAACCCTTTGAAACTATTGTGATTGAGGATTTATTGTTTGTGAAGTCTCTCCGAGTATGAGACGGTCACTGTGGAACACTTTAATTGTTTATCTGAAAATAAACGTTTACCTATGTATTGCAATATCTGTATTATTTTCTATTTTAGAATTTATTTCTGTTGTTAGATTTAGTATCCTGGTGAGGACGAATGAACACGCTATTAATTTGGTAGGCTAATTAGCAACTTCGGAAACGTCATGTAGAAATTCGCGTTTTAGCCACCAATCAAAACTTAGTCGAAAACTTTTATAATTTTGAAGTTTCACTTATAAAGCTGTGAATAAGCTGTATAGAAAGTTTCAGAGGCTGATTAGGAGTTTTGGAAACTCGTGGGGAGGTAAACGTAATTCCCAAAAGAGTTGCCAATATATAGATAGAGATGGATGAGATATTTTTCATAAGTTCTTGACCTAATTCCAAAAGGAGGCCAAAAGGGGGCTAGAGGGAGATTTAGTTGCTTCAAGCTTTACGACGCCAAACGACGACCTTCCGTCAGTTTGTTTTCTCCCATATTTCATATTCGAGCTCCTCGAGGTAAGAGCTTCGTTTTGATACCTATTAGGGCCTGTTTGGCTAAGTTTTCCGAAAAGTTATTTTCTAGAATTTTTCACAAAAGTTGATAAATGGAATTTTGATCCATAGGAAGTGTACTAGACGGACTTCTGCACGTTCTTTGTGCACGGGTTTTCTTTGGATCGTATTTTAAGCGCGTAAATCGGAGGTGAGTGATTCAACTATATTTTGGAATGATTTCTTGGCATGTATTCATGTTATGTTTGAATAGCATGTATTAATTCATAGAGATATATTATGTAGTTCATATTGGGCATTTACATTTATAAGTAGGCTCAATAGCACGGTGATATATTTTGATTACCGCGAGTATGGTGATATGTATTTGAGCATGTTAAGTTGCTTATGTGGGTCAGAAGGAGCACGTGGTCACCGTGCCATTTTGTGGAGCCGATAAGGCATTAAGGTCCCACGATTGAAGAGAAGAATCGTGGGTCTTACCCGTTCGCGTGGACTTATTGGCGAGGAGTCGCGGATTGGGAGTATGGACGGGCACGTGAGTCTCCGGCGACTAGTATGAAATGTAGAGATGTGAATGCGGACATGTTTATCATTCATGTGCATATGTTGTTTTATTCACTAAGCTTTAGCTTAAATAAATCGAAATATGTGTGGTTATTCAAATAACCATTGCAGGTGTTAATGGTGGCGAGGAATCGCAGAAGTGAGTACGAAGGTTGGGAATTTGCTTGGGAGGCAACTTGAATGTTAATCTTGTGGTTTTGGGATAATAGGAATGTTGTAATAAGAAATTTTTATTGTTTTAACACATGTTTAATTTGGTATGTTAGAATGGATTTTAAACCGTTGTAATAGTTAGTGACATGTTGAAATTCTGCTTTAGAAATGTTTTAATACAGCTAGAATTACTTTGGGTTAAGTTTGGATTGAATGGTTGGTCATTGGAGAAAGTTAGAAAGCTTTTAAACTTGAAATTCTGCAGAATTGGCTGCTGTCAGAGGAGCAGTCGACGGGGCAGTCGACAGGGCAGTCGACGGGATAGTGCAGTTAACTATTTTGTTCCCTATATTGTAAAAGCAGTCGACGGGGCAGTCGATGGGGCAGTCGACGGAGCAGTCGACGGGACAGTGCTGTTCAACTATTTTTCTTATTTTGGTAAAAGCAGTCGACTGGACCCCAGTCTCAGTCGACTGTAATTGCTATTAAAATCCCTGCCTTCCTCCGTCGACTGAGCAGTCGACTGAGCAGTCGACTGAACCTGTGGTTTTAAAATGTGTTTTGTTTTTCCGCTGCGTGTGTTCTTCAAACCTAATTTTGGGAACGTTAATGAATTGGTGTAGCCTCGGTGGCGTGCCACGGGCTCTGGTTCCGTTATTGTGGGATCGGGCTGTGACATTTAGTGGTATCAGAGCCTAAGTTTAGAGCCTTGGGAACGAGTGACGTTATATATGCTGAGTGACGTCGAGTGGAGTGTGTAATTGTAAAGATAATTATTATCATTGTAGAAATGCTTCATGTGTTAGCATTTGTTGATTGTGATGAATTGTGCACATATACCTATATTGTGGCATAGCATGCATGGTCATTATGCATTGAACTCAACAGGGGAATATTTGAAACATTATGGCTGATCCACCAAGAGAATTGTCATCGCATTCGCGGATGGACCAAATAGTGAATATGGTGGGAAATTTCATACAAGCGGTAAGTGAAAGAGAACTGATGAACGTTCAGCCTCCATCAGTGGAAATTCGTTATGTCAATGCACCACCGGCACCGCGACCTCAACACACAATCGTGGAGCAGTTTCATAAACGGAAACCGACTCTGGATTATGGGCAAGTTGACATAGACTTGGCCGATCATTGGATGATGGACATGGAAAGACATTTCCGTCAGGTAATATGTACCGATGAGGAGAAAATTTTATGCGCATCCGATACGTTGATGGGCGAAGCATTGGATTGGTGGAACAACGTGCTTGAACAAGGGAAGCCGACCACGTGGGAAGCATTTAAAGAAGAATTTAACAAACGTTTCTTTTCGCAATCTGCTCATACTCAGAAACGTCAAGAGTTTGCTAGTTTGGTTCAGGGAGATATGACCGTGGGTGATTATGTTTCTCGTTTCAATGCCTTGTTACGATTTGGGAAGACTACTGTTCCGACTGATAGGGATAAAGCTCGTAAGTTTGAGGAAGGGCTAAGAGAGAATATCCGTGGCCGTGTGGACATGTTGCAACACCCGACCGTTTATCTAGTCGAGGAAGCCGCCCGTATAGCTGAGAAGAGTGTCGACCGATATCGACAAGGGCAACAAGGAAAGAGACCCAATGACAATAGGGGCAAGAGCCAGGGGAATGCGAAGAAACCGTTCACGCAAGGTTCAGGATCATTTATGAGTAGCCAAGGAGGGAGTACATTCATGGGGGACTCGAGACCGTTGTGTCCAACATGTAACCAACGACACAGAGGAACTTGCTACCAATTGAGTACCTGTTACTTCTGCAAGCAGTTAGGACACATATCCCGAAATTGTCCTTTGAATACAAACTCGACCGCACCAAATACCTTTTCAAATACGAAGAACTACAATCCAGAGATAAGAGGGAAATGTTTTGAGTGTGGCCAACTGGGGCATATAGCGAAGAATTGCCCAAGTAAGAGACAACTGGGAATGAGTACCGGGGCATCGAGTGTGCCAAGCGGATCAAGAGTGGAACCTCGAGTGGATAAAGGGAAAGGAGTCGCGCAACAACAAGGACGATACTTCCAGCTCAGGCCGGGGAATATGGATGATACCGTCGTATCAGGTATTCTTCCTATCTGTTCGTATCCTGCACGTATACTTATGGATTCTGGTTCAACGCATTCATTTGTATCACGTGATTTTGTTAAGCATTTAACTGTTAAGTCAGAACCGCTAGGATATGACTTGTGTGTATCATTGCCTAGTAGTGAACCACTAGTTACTTCTACGATATTCAATTCATGTGAAATCAAGATAGGTGATAAAGTCTTGAGCGTTGATTTGATTCCGTTGACAGTGAATTATTTTGATGTTATCTTGGGTATGGATTGGTTGTCGGTTAATCAAGCCAAAATCGATTGTGAACAGAAACGGGTTAGTTTCTATCCGTCAGGACGAGAAGAGTTTACTTTTCAGGGTAAGGGAGTGATCGTACCGCCGTACTTGATATCGGCGATTCAAGCAAGTAAGATGTTGAAGAAGGGTTGTTCGGGTTTCTTATGTTCAATTATCGACACGCGAGTTCTTGGACCACTAATAGAAGACATTTCAGTAGTTAAAGAATTTCCAGATGTTGTTCCCGATGAGTTACCCGACGTATTGATTGAAAGAGAGCTTGAGTTCACAATAGAAGTAGTACCAGGGTCACAACCGGTATCCAAAGCACCGTACCAAATGGCACCGATAGAGTTGAAAGAATTGAAAGTTTAGTTAGAAGAACTGTTGGAGAAGGGTTTTATCCGACCTAGTGTTTCACCGTGGGGAGCTCCAGTCTTGTTTGTGAAGAAGAAAGATGGGACAATGCGTTTGTGCATCGACTACCGGGAATTGAATAAGTTGACCATCAAGAACAAGTATCCATTGCCGCGAATAGATGACTTGTTTGATCAGTTACAAGGGGCTCAGGTATTTTCAAAGATCGACTTGAGATCTGGTTACCATCAGTTGAAAGTCAAAGAGGAAGATGTTGAGAAGACAGCTTTCAGGACTCGATATGGTCACTTTGAATTTTTGGTTATGCCATTTGGAGTGACTAATGCACCAGCTGCTTTTATGGACTTGATGAACCGTGTTTTCAAGGATTATTTAGATGAGTTCATTATCGTGTTCATAGATGACATCCTGATCTACTCCAAAAGCGTTGAAGATCACGAGCATCATTTGCGATTAGCTTTACAACGATTGCGTGAAAAGAGATTATTCGGCAAATTGAAGAAGTGTGAGTTTTGGTTAACAGAGATAGCTTTCCTTGGACATATAGTGTCGGCAAAGGGAATTTCTATAGACCCTCAGAAGATAGAAGCAGTTACCAATTGGGTGAGACCAACGAATGTGACAGACATCAGAAGTTTCCTAGGATTAGGTGGGTATTATCGGAGATTTGTAAAAGACTTTTCGCGTATAGCAATGCCGATGACACAGTTAATGAGAAAAGATATTGCTTTTGTATGGAGTCCAGAATGTGAAGAAAGTTTTCAAGAGTTGAAGGGTCGACTAGTGAAAACACCAATATTAGCCGTTCCGTCAGGGACTGAAGGATTTATTATTTACAGTGACGCTTCATATAGAGGTTTAGGTTGCGTTCTTATGCAAGGTGATAAGGTTATTGCATATGCGTTGGGACAACTTAGACCGCACGAGAAAAATTATCCAACACATGATTTAGAATTGGCTGCCGTGATTTTTGCATTGAAGATTTGGCGCCATTACCTATACGGGGATAAATGTGAGATCTATACGAATCACAAGAGTTTGAAGTACCTGTTTACACAACGAGATTTGAACATGAGGCAAAGGAGATGGCTAGAGTTGATGAAGGACTATGATTTGTCAATTCAGTATCATCCGGGCAAGGCAAATGTCGTCGCTGATGCTCTTAGTCGCAAGGTACCAACCAATACCGCAGCAGATTTGACTTCTCAGAAGGAATTGATAAGAGATATGGAGAACTTAGAACTTGAAGTGATTCCGAGGATTGAAAGTGATTTTATGTCGACGATGGTGGCACAACCACTCTTGATTCACGAGATCACGGAGAAACAACTTCAAGACGTGGCTTTGAAGAAGATTTGTGATGAGATTTCAATGGGCAAACAACCGGGATTCACGTTTGAGAACAATGTTTTGAGATTGATGGGTAGAATTTGTGTGCCTAACGAGAAGGAGTTGAAACGGAACATCCTAGAGGAAGCACACAACACAAAGTATACCGTTCATCCGGGAAGCACCAAGATGTATAGAGACTTGAGACATGTTTATTGGTGGCCGGGAATGAAGAGAGAAATAGCACGTTATGTTTTGCGTTGTACTAGTTGTCAACAAGTAAAGGCCGAACGCCAAGTACCTTCGGGATTATTACAACCGTTACCGATAGGCGAGTGGAAATGGGAGCACATAACAATGGATTTTGTTAGTGGGTTTCCGAGGTCAAAGAGATCAAATACTATTATTTTGGTGATTGTTGACCGTTTGACGAAGTCGTCGCACTTCCTACCCATCCGAACAACTAAGCCAATGACGTTAGCTAAGTTGTATATTCGCGAAATTGTGAGACTACATGGTATTCCAGTTTCTATCGTTTCGGACAGGGATAGTAGTTTTACATCGAAGTTTCGGAGAGGCTTGCAAGAAGCAATGGGTACCAAATTACACTTTAGTACCGCTTTTCATCCTCTGACCGATGGTCAATCAGAGAGAGTAATCCAGATTTTGGAAGACATGCTTAGGCTATGTGTACTTGATTTTCAAGGTGATTGGGAAGACCACCTACCGTTAATTGAGTTCGCGTATAACAACAGTTTTCAGTCGAGTATTGGAATGGCTCCTTATGAAGCTTTATATGGTCGTGTATGTCGTTCACCGATTAGTTGGACGGAAGTCGGAGAAAGAAAGATTGAAGGGCCAAAAATTGTACAAGAGACGACGGATAAGATAAAGGTAATTCGACAACGGTTACTGACAGCTCAGATTAGGTATAAGAGTTATACCGATAAACGTAGACGACTGTTGGAATTTGATGTAGGAGACTTGGTGTATTTGAAGGTGTCACCTTCAAAGGGAATAACTAGATTTGGTAGATACGGGAAACTCAACCCGAGGTATGTCGGACCTTTTGAAATTTTTGGAAAGGTTGGACCCGTAGCTTATCGTTTGAACTTGCCGAGCGAGTATGCTCAAGTTCATAATGTGTTTCATGTATCGTTGTTACACAAACAATTAGTGGAAGATAGAGATCAAGTGATGACTCCGACATCGAATGAGATTCAGAGTGATTTAACGTATGTCGCATATCTGGTAGAGATATTAGACCGGAAGGATCAAGTCTTACGAAATAAAGTAATATCGAAAGTGAAAGTGTTATGGCGTAGCCAAAACACGGAAGAGATGACGTGGGAGATAGAAGATGTGATGCGTACTCAATATCCGCACCTTTTCGAGACATGAGGTATATGTTTGGGGACAAACTTCTTTTAAGGGGGAGAGTATTATAACAACCACATTTGTGTTATTGCATTTGCATTACATTGTCATGCATGATAATGTGATGTGATGTGTCTTATGACACTTGGTTGAGTGAGTTTTGACTCACGAGTTGATTTGGGTGTCTGTATTAGAGAACCCTTTGAAACTATTGTGATTGAGGATTTATTGTTTGTGAAGTCTCTCCGAGTATGAGACGGTCACTGTGGAACACTTTAATTGTTTATCTGAAAATAAACGTTTACCTATGTATTGCAATATCTGTATTATTTTCTGTTTTAGAATTTTTTTCTGTTGTTAGATTTAGTATCCTGGTGAGGACGAATGAACACGCTATTAATTTGGTAGGCTAATTAGCAACTTCAGAAACGTCATGTAGAAATTCGCGTTTTAGCGACCAAACGAAACTTAGTCGAAAACTTTTATAATTTTGAAGTTTCACTTATA
The DNA here is from genome assembly GCA_033977485.1 of Hydrangea macrophylla. Lineage (NCBI taxonomy): Eukaryota > Viridiplantae > Streptophyta > Magnoliopsida > Cornales > Hydrangeaceae > Hydrangea > Hydrangea macrophylla. The sequence continues at coordinate 7,108,175 of CM066992.1, read as the reverse complement.
AAGCTGTGAATAAGCTATATAGAAAGTTTCAGAGGCTGATTAGGAGTTTTGGAAACTCATGGGGAGGTAAACGTAATTCCCAAAAGAGTTGCCTATATATAGATAGAGATGGATGAGATATTTTTCATAAGTTCTTGACCTAATTCCAAAAGGAGGCCAAAAGGGGGCTAGAGGGAGATTTAGTTGCTTCAAGCTTTGCGACGCCAAACGACGACCTTCCGTCAGTTTGTTTTCTCCCAGATTTCATATTCGAGCTCCTCGAGGTAAGAGCTTCGTTTTGATACCTATTAGGGCCTGTTTGGCTAAGTTTTTCGAAAAGTTATTTTCTAGAATTTTTCATAAAAGTTGATAAATGGAATTTTGATCCATAGGAAGTGTACTAGACGGACTTCTGCACGTTCTTTGTGCACGGGTTTTCTTTGGATCGTATTTTAAGCGCGTAAATCGGAGGTGAGTGATTCAACTATGTTTTGGAATGATTTCTTGGCATGTATTCATGTTATGTTTGAATAGCATGTATTAATTCATAGAGATATATTATGTAGTTCATATTGGGCATTTATGTTGATAAGTAGGCTCAATAGCACGGTGATATATTTTGATTAGAGCGAGTATGGTGATATGTATTTGAGCATGTTAAGTTGCTTATGTGGGTCAGAAGGAGCACGTGGTCACCGTGCCATTTTGTGGAGCCGATAAGGCATTAAGGTCGCACGATTGAAGAGAAGAATCGTGGGTCTTACCCGTTCGCGTGGACTTATTGGCGAGGAGTCGCGGATTGGGAGTATGGACGGGCACGTGAGTCTCCGGCGACTAGTATGAAATGTAGAGATGTGAATGCGGACATGTTTATCATTCATGTGCATATGTTGTTTTATTCACTAAGCTTTAGCTTAAACAAATCGAAATATGTGTGGTTATTCAAATAACCATTGCAGGTGTTAATGGTGGCGAGGAATCGCAGAAGTGAGTACGAAGGTTGGGAATTTGCTTGGGAGGCAACTTGAATGTTAATCTTGTGGTTTTGGGATAATAGGAATGTTGTAATAAGAAATTTTTATTGTTTTAACACATGTTTAATTTGGTATGTTAGAATGGATTTTAAACTGTTGTAATAGTTAGTGACATGTTGAAATTCTGCTTTAGAAATGTTTTAATACAGCTAGAATTACTTTGGGTTAAGTTTGGATTGAATGGTTGGTCATTGGAGAAAGTTAGAAAGCTTTTAAACTTGAAATTCTGCAGAATTGGCTGCTGTCAGAGGAGCAGTCGACGGGGCAGTCGACAGGGCAGTCGACGGGATAGTGCAGTTAACTATTTTGTTCCTTATATTGTAAAAGCAGTCGACGGGGCAGTCGACGGGACAGTGCTGTTCAGCTATTTTTCTTATTTTGGTAAAAGCAGTCGACTGGACCCCAGTCTCAGTCGACTGTAATTGATATTAAAATCCCTGCCTTCCTCCGTCGACTGAGCAGTCGACTGAGCGGTCGACTGAACCTCTGGTTTTAAAATGTGTTTTGTTTTTCCGCTGCGTGTGTTCTTCAAACCTAATTTTGGGAACGTTAATGAATTGGTGTAGCCTCGGTGGCGTGCCACGGGCTCCGGTTCTGCTATTGTGGGACCGGGCTGTGACAATAATAAAGGAAATAACAACCAAATGCATACGTTGTGTTTACAATTCTGGACAATCAATATGTATCATTCAATGCGAATTATATAATATGTTTGCCTGTGTATTGGTGTGACACTTTAAATATTGAATCCAAAATGAACTAGTTGATATTTGATGTCTACAAATCCAAAATAGCATATGTACCTTCAACTAGTCCAGAAAGTGTTGTAGATGCATGATTATGAAATGTAACTCTTCCACTAGCCCCTTTTTTGGCTACCATTTCTTCACTAACTCTCTCAGAAACAAAGTTCTCCAACTCCATGTTTTCATACTCTGATAATGTTTCCAGATCATTAGTGGAATCATCTGAACGAGGCAACTCATATGGAGAACTTGATAGGGGTTCTTTACAATACGCCCCTATATCTGACAAAAGATGACAAACTCCCTGCATTCAAAATCAAGTTGTATTACCCATAGCAGGATAATAAAGTAACCACAAAAGATAAGAAGTATGGGTACAAGAAGAAAGACAAAAGCAATAACGTATGTGCATGCTATTGTAAAGACCACATATAGAATCCAATGCTGCAAAAGAAGATAATGAGGGGAACGGTGGAGAGGAAGCTAGGGACGGGGAGAAAAACATTGCAAATATTATATGATTATTACATTATTACTATTATAATAAACAAACCTAAAGCTACTAGTTTAGGCTTTTCAAGTTAATTATTTCATCCATTCGATTTTGTGTCCTTACCTTTTTGGTCGTCCAAAAACTATTGTCCATGAAGAACGTTTAATGTTAAATTTCCAAAAACACCCTTGATTGAAAACAACCAACAAGTAATAAGGGGAAAAAACAAGGAAGGGTAATTTGGGAACAGTGCCATTATTTTTATGCATGCGAATGCAATCATTAATGTTCCCATAAAAACTTGCATTCCCAAATATGACACATGAAATGAGACGGAGGGAGTATTTGACAAGCTAAATTAGATCTTACCGGTACCTTATTATTTTCATCTTTTTGCATAATCTTACAAAAAAATGGAGGAATAGAATGTGGATTCAGCAGCATGTTTAGAATATTCACTAAGCAATCGCTTACAAAAATGTCTTCCTTTTCTATTGTGGTTGCAAACAGCCACTGCAGGTATGGATCAAGGCGCGGAGAAGAAATGAATGGAGCTTGGGAATGGGCCGGGAGTTATGCTATTGCTCTTGTTAATATGTTTATAAACTCAGTTGTAATATGTACCTTGATGTTAGTTCCTTAGAATTTATGTAAATTGGGGTTGTATTTTGTAATCTGATTTGAATTGTCATTTTGTTCACCTTGGATCGATACCTTACAATCCACAAAGGTGTATGTTGGTTATGTATACGTTTTGGACTTGCAGAGTCAACGTATGTGGAATCGACTCATGTAGTTTAGGTTAAGAGTGAAGTTGGAGCTTTTGGAAGTAAATGGATTGGATGGGTATTTGGTTGTGTTTCTCTTAGTTTTGTTGTATATGAGTGTTTTAAATGCTTCCAAATGCTCTTAAAATGTTTTAGGCCTTTATGGAATTGGTTGTAAGTTTGAGATGTTACCAAACGTTTACCTCTGACTGGTTTTTAAACTTTGTTATTTTTAACTTCTATTTTGATGAAAATGGTCCTTGAGGGTCCCAAACAAGCCCAAAAGTAGTACTTTTGAATTTCGACGAATTTCAAGGTGTTTTAATTGCATTTTAGCTCGGTTTTCTCTATTTGACAATTTGTGAACTCTTAGGTCAAGTAATGCTTGGCAAGCTTGACATCTGGTTTTTTTTATGTTGGAATGTCCCACATCGCCCATTTATGGCCCCTCTGTGTGGTTTACAAGGCTTTAGTTCCCCTCTCCATAACACCTGGGTTTTAAGGAGTTGAATGGGCTGGGTCTTACAAGTGGTATCAGAGCTTGGTTGGGCTTGTCTACCGGCGTGCCGAGTGTCCGGCTGCTGTGGTCCAGAGTATGCCGAGTGTCTGGCTCCTGTGGTTCAGGGGGTGTGTTGGAATGTCCCACATCGCCCATTTATGGCCCCTCTGTGCGGTTTATAAGGCTTTAGTTCCCCTCTCCTTAACACCTGAGTTTAAGGAGTTGAATGGGCTGGGCCTTACAAGAGTTTAAGGAGTTGAATGGGCTGGGCCTTACAAGAGTTTACGTTAATAATCAGTTAATTGGATGTTAATCATCATTTTGGGGGTATGACAAATTTTGGTATCGGAGGAATAGGCTAGAAATAGGCTAGAGCCTTTGGGACGAGTGACGAATAGTTCGCGTAGAGTGCACACGACACGTAGCTCATGATCATGCATACACATTTACTTAGCATGCTTGAAAGTGTTGTTTAGCATGCATTGTGGATTATTAAGAGTAACGCGTATGTGTATAAATGTTGCAGGTGTCGGGCAAAATGTAGGGAGGTAAGCGCCCGTCGCAGAATCGAATGGAAAGAGTTGAAAAGTCAATCGAAGGGTTAGTCTAGTGTGGTTGAAGAGAGGCGTGAACAGCGGAATCTCATTCAAGGGAGGAAGTGGTTACAATTTCCAAATTCTACAAGCAAAAGCCGACAATATTTAAAGGGGAAATAGATCGATGAAAGCCGATTTCTAGATCTCAGATACGGAGAAGATTTTCAGGGTATTGCTATATACTGAGGAACAAAAAGTTCTATTTGCGGCCGATACGTCGAAGGAAGAAGCACATTACTGGTGGCAACTTGGGGCTGGGAAACCAACTACTTGGAACCAATTTGTGGAGGCATTCAACCAGCAATATTTTCCTAAATCGGTCAAAGATTAGAAACTCATGGAGCTACGATAGGGTAGAATGACAGTACAGGAATATTCATCGAGGTTTATGAGTTTGGCAAGGTTTGTTGGGGCTCTGGTACCAACTGATAGGATCAAGGCTAGGAAGTTTGTGGCTGGACTTTAGTTATGAAATCCGAGGCCGGGTGATGTCTTTCAGAAACAGACTTATTTTGAGGCGTTGGATGTTGCCACCATTGCTGAAAGGGACATTCGATATCGTCTGAGTCCACAAGGTCCACCAAGTCAACAGAGCAAGAGGTCGGGTCAATTAGTTTAGTGGACAAGGAATCTTCCAGAGGCTAAGTCCAGGAGGTTCATCAACTAGAAGTGGCAGTGGTTCAGGTGGGAACAAGCCGAGGTGTCAGAATTGACAGAAATTCCATTGGGGACCATGCAACCAACCTCCAAATAGTCATAACATTTGTACGGGCAAATAGCAAGAAACTGCCCGAATCAAGATGTGAGTATCCGATGCTTCGTATGTGGGCAGCCATGACATCAGGCCAAGGATTGTCCTACCAAACGTTAGGGAGCTCCATGTTCAGGTTCCTCTGCAGCTAGTGCCATTACACCGAGACCCGTGGCACAACCACCACCTAGGAGAGAGCAACGAGGTCTGATCATTTCAACTTAGGCTGGGGGAGACAACTTCTACTGATACCGTTGTCTCAGGTATGATACCCATTTGCTCACACCTACCAAATGCACTTATAGATTCAGGATCCATACTCATTTGTATCACCCCACTTTGCTAAACACTTAGATAAACCAGTAGAGTTCCTAGATTACGATTTATATGTTGAGATTCCGTTGGTAAGCTGAAGTGCGTTTAGGATGTGTGAAATTAATTTGAATGATAGACGGTTAACCGTTGATCTAGTACCACTAGTGATCCAACATTTCGATGTCATATTGGGTATGGAATGGTTATCGGCTAATCACGCGATTATCAACTGTAATAGTAAAAGGGTGACGTTCCGGATAACAAATCAAGAAATTCTTACTTCGAAGGTAAGGGTGTTGTGCCACCACCGTACATTGTGTCAGCTATCGAAGCTTGTCATTTATTAAAAAAGGGTTGCCGGGGATTCTTGTGTAGTATACTTGATGTTAGAAGTACTGATTTGAAGATTGACAACATGCTAGTAGTCATTGAATTCCCAGTTGTGTTCCCAGAGGATCTGCCAAGTGTGTTGATAGAACGCGGAGATCGAATTAGGTATTGATGTGATGTCGGGGACTAACCAATCTCGCGAGTATTGTACCGAAAGGCACCAATCGAGTTGAAAGAATTGAAGACCCAAATACAATAATTGTTGGACAAGGGGTTCATTCGGCCTAGCATGTCACCTTGGGATGCGCCGGTGTTGTTTGTTAAGAAGAAGGATGGGTCAATGCGTATGTGCATCAATTACCGAGAGATTAATAAAGTGACCATGAAGAATAAGTACCCGTTGCCACGTATTGATAGACTTATTCGATCAACTACAAGGAGCCCAAGTATTTTCGAAGATAGATTTAAGATCGGGTTTATCATCAATTGAAAGTCAAAGCTGAAGACGTCGAGAAGACAGCTTTCAAAACCCGATACAGGCACTACGAGCTTCTTGTGATGCCATTTGGGTTGACAAATGCGCCAGCGACTTTCATGGACTTGATGAACCAAGCTTTGAAGACCTACCTAGACGAGTTCGTGATTGTGCTTATCGACGATATATTGATATATTCTAGGAGTCCAGAAGAACACGGGCAACACTTGAGGTTAGTCTTGCAACGACTTCGAGAAAAACAATTGTTTGGCAAATTGAAGAAAAGTGAGTATGGTTAACAAGTGTCACATTCCTTGGACACGTGATCTCTAAGGATGGTATTTCTGTAGACCCGCAGAAAATAGAAGGTGTAATGAACTAGTCAAGGCCAACTACCGTCAGAGATTCGAAGCTTTTTGGGGCTAGCTGGTTATTATAGAAGATTCGTTAAGGATTTTCTAGAATTGCGACTCCAATGACACAACTGATGAGGAAGGATGTATTATTTGAATGGAACAAGGGGTGTGAAGATTCCTTCTTGAAATTGAAAGACAAATTAACTTCTGATACTTGCGATTCCGTCATGTACCGGTGGATTCAGTATTTATAGCGATGCTTCTCACCAAGGTTTGGGATATGTTCTAACACAAGGTGATAAGGTGATAGCCTATGCTTCGAAACAGCTAAGGCCACTCGAGAACTACCCGGCACACGACTTGGAGTTAGCGACAGTAATTTTCGCTTTGAAGAGTTGGCGACATTATTTATACAGGAGACATGTAAAATCTTCACCGACCATAAGAGCTTGAAGTACTTGTTCACCCAGAGGGAGTTGAACAAACAAAGAAGATGATTAGAGCTTATAAAGGACTACAATTTGAAGATTCAGTATCACCCGGGTAAGGCTAATGTGGTTGTCGATGCCTTGAGTTGAAAATCGTCGAAAAACTTAGCTTATGCTTTGTCGGGGCAAGAAATGTTAGTGAAAGAATTCGAACAGTTGGAACTGGAAGTCATTCCTAGAGTTGAGGGTGGTTTAATGGCTACAATCGTGGCACAGCCTAGTTTAATTGGTGAGATCAAGACGAATCAACTTCTAGATCCCAATCTGAGAAAAGTAGAAGATCAATTGCCCGAAGGTAAGAGACCAAAATTTAGTTTCCAAGACGGTGTACTGAGGTATATTAATTGGTCATGTGTTCCTAATGTTGGGGGATTGAAGGAGAAGATTCTAGAAGAAGCACATAGTACGAGGTACTCCGTACATCCGAGAAGTACAAAAATGTACAAAAAAGTACATCTGAGAAGTACATCCGAGAAGTCTATTGGAGTGGAATGAAACGCGAAGTTGCCGAGTTTGTGGCTAAATGTATGACGTGTCAGCAAGTAAAATTATAACACCAACGACCCACGGGAGAACTACAACCTTTGGAGATAGAGAAGTGGAAGTGGAAGAATATTACCATGGATTTTGTATCGGGATTGCCGAGATCTCTGAAGTCTAATGATATTATTTGGGTGATCATTGATCGGTTGACTAAGCCAACCCTCTTTTTACCAATTAAGAACACAAACCCGACGAAACTTGCAGAGATTTATGTCAGAGAGATTGTCAGACTTCACGGGGCGCCAATACCGATAGTGTCAGATCGCGACACTCGTTTTGTATCTAAGTTTTGGAAAGAGTTATAGAAGGCGATGGAGACAGCTTTGCATTTCAGCACTGCCTTTCATCCCCAGACCGATGGTCAATTTGAGAGGGTGATTCGGATTTTGGAGGACATGCTCAGAGTATGTGTTATGGATTTCAAGGCCGATTAGGAGAAACTCATTTGCCATTGATCGAGTTCTCCTATAATAATAGCTTTAAGACTAGCATTGGAATGGCGCCTTGTGAGGCATTCTATGGCAGAAATGTAGGTCACCGGCCTGTTGGACCAAAGTTGGGGAATGACAACTTTTGGGCCAGAGATTGTTCAGATCACTACCAACAAGATTAAGTTGATTAAGCAGCGATTGCAAACGGCTCAGACCCTTTACAAGAGTTACGTGGATACGAGTAGAAGATCACCGGAATTCGAGGTAGGTGATTACGTGTTTCTGAAAGTTTTGCCTTCGAAAGGCATAACAAGATTTGGTAAGCAAGGTAAGCTTAATCGGAGGTACGTTGGGCCTTATCTGATACTAGACAGAGTTGTCCAGTAGCTTATTCGAGACATGTTATCATTCCGGAACCATTGACATTTTGAAAAGATTTAACTTATGTTTAGCATCCAGTGCGAATACTTGATAGGAAAGATCAGATATTGAGAACCAAGGTAATTCCTCTTGTGATGGTCATATGGCGCAATCATTTGGTAGAGGAAGCTACTTGGGAGCGAGTGGATGAAATCAGAGAAAGTCACTGCATTTGTTCGATTCTTGAGGTAAGAGTAAGTTTGGGGACCAAACTTCCTTTTAGGGAGGGAGAAATGTAACACCCACACTCGGAAAAGGGATTGATTATATGGTTAATATGCATTAATTTGTATAATTAGTGTATATATTGAATCAAGGTGGGACCGTGGACTAGACCTATCGGTGGAAAAGTGTTCAAGTAGGAACACACGTGTCAAGTGGGTCAGGTATTAAAATGGGACCCAGGGAGGGCCCGGTTGATAAATGAATGTGTTGTACTTGTTTTGATATTAAAATGTTTCATATGTCAACTAATGGGACCAATTTGGGTACCATGTATGGGCATTTTTGTAAATGACTCATAATCGATAGCAACTTCACTGGGACCACGTCTGGGACCCATACGAGACATAGATTAACACCCATTTAGATATTTGGTTAGTTAATATGGTTATTTTCATAATAAGGTTTGGAAAAACTTGGGGGAGATAATCAGGAATATGACTATAGAGTCATAATTCATTTGATCTAGGGGGGGGGGGGGGGGGGGGGGAGACATGTGTCTCCTACACATAAAAATCAAAGAAAACAAAACAGATAGACGGAGAGAGAAAGGAGGCCACTACACCATATGGACCAATTTCTAACGGGCATGTTTTAAGCTTTCTAACGGATATATCCGTTAGTAATTTCTAATGGATATATCCGTTAGAAATGGGGCAAATCCGTTAGTAATCACCCTTCATATAGACTTATATTTTTTGTAACGGTTTGAAAAACAATACTAACGGATATATCCGTTAGTATATTTTATACCAAAATTAAATGTATATAATACAAAAAAGAAGATAAAAAGAAAAATAAAAGTTGGATTTTTTGTGGTTGAACTAAAAACTTAGAGAATGTTAGGGTAAAAATGAAATTTTGCCTTATGTTAGCCTATTAGGTCACCAGATAACTCCTCTCCTCATATATTCCTCTCCTCCTTCATTCTGTAAACACTAAACAAGTACAAGAGAGTGAGAGACCAGGGTCCCCAGTCGTCCAAGTCCAAGAGGACCACTTGCGAGTTGCGAATCTCAGTCGCTTGGAGTCACCACCTTGGGTCACGCGCCGCCTGGATCTGCCGCCGCCACCGCCGCCGCTTGGAGCGCTGCTTGCTGCTGCCCCATTTCCCTCATACACGATAGACCTGAATCTGATCTACGAGACTACAACTACAACCCACAAGGTAATGTTTCCCTCTTTTAATGGAGTATTTGAGTGATTTGTGTCATAACTTTTATAGTTTTTAATCTAATCTAACCTACTTGTGAACGCATCTCTTTATTGTTGAACACTTGAACTTGAGTGTTGAACTATCTCTTCCCAAAAAAAAAAAAAGAAAGATAGTGACATACACCCACACACACCCCAGTCATGGTTCGAGACATACACATGGCCACCGCCGCCGCTGTTTGTATTTTCAGATCTGGTACTTTTTCGACACACACACACACATATACACACACAGAGAGACATTTTGCTCTGCTGGTCACCAAAATTCAGTTGGCAACTACAAGCCTGTCTTCATTTAGATAGATTATTAGATTCTATCATGAACCAGTTTAAGTCCATTACTAGTTTGTAAAAAATTGTTCTTGAACTGTACAAGAACTACATCTCAAGTGATATCGATCTAGCAGTACTTCACAGCTCTGATCCTTTCTATCCCTTGATTTTTCTATTGGAACATCTCAAATGCAAGCCTAGTACTATATTTGTTCAATCTGATTTAAAAAGAAATGATAGGTTACAACATTCATTTAAAAAGAAATCGATCAACTCATATAAGTATAAGTTTTGGGTCTGAAAGATCCAATTAACACAGATCAAGTGCTGAGCAATTGAATGATTAGGCTTTTTAGAAGCAGGAATGTCTAAATTTAGCTTGATTTGAGAGTCTCTAAGCATTATATGCTTGTCATTGATTTGATAACTTGTCAAGCTGCATGATCTTGACTCAGTTGTGGAGAAAGATATGGTGCTATTTTCAGTACAAAAATGATTTTCTTATACATAGACTACTTCATATCTATCTGGTACCATTGATGAAAAAACCTGGTTGTTTCCATGCATTAGAGCTTTTACTCACCATTCAAATGCTGATGAATATTATAGTTTTTGCCAACCCGTCGCTTCAGTACAAGGGTTGCATTTTGACCAAAGCAGCTCTTGGATTTGATCCTTTATAAACTTGGCCTGTTTTTGTTTCCTGCAAGCCAAAATATAAACATACATTATGATTAGTTAAGTGTTTTTGTGGAGCTTGAGTCAAGTTGTAGAAAGCTGGTTTTAGTTTTCTATAACAGTTGCGCTGTCAAAAGTTGAAATATGTAGTGGTCGCGACAGCTCATAAGGAACATCTAAGCACCATTCTTTGGTTACATTATGCATATGGAAGTTTTTACAGAAATTTAGAATCATCTGCAAGACTGCAATACTGAGAATACACACACCACAGAGTTGTGAAGAACTAATCTTTCTTTGAACAAGCTTTTTGTTAGTATCAACACAATATAATAGCTAAACTTGATAATAAGTTCTGTTTTTTTTTTTTTTTTGAATTTAAGGTTGAGTTTTGAATGTCTATACCCTTGAAAGTTGAAACTATCTTATTCATTAGTTGTTTTGATTTCTAGGGATTCGGGCGTAGGTATAGATTCATATGAGAACAATTTTTTTTCTTCCTTGTTAGTGTTTTGTTTGATTATCGATTTAGGAAAAGTGAATGATTATCGAATATGCACGAGTACTTTCCCATCTGCAACTTAACTTTGGGGTGTTCATATTGTCAACGTTGAAAATTATAAGTATTTGAGAAAAACTCTTAAATGTTCTATAGTTCTATTTCAAAGCATGAAATTGTTTTCTTCCGTTAAGGTATATTTGATATGGTGTTCGCTAATGACTTTAAGGCTTAAGCTCAATTCTATTTCAATGATCAATTATGGATACACATTTTTCTTGTATTCATTTTGTGCTTGTTTTCTTCATTTTCATTTGAATCTATAAGGTAAACTGGAGGCTTGAAATTAAATGCTTTCTCATTCATTGTTTTGCAGTTATTAATGCCTCTAATTGGAAACTTTTAGTTGTTTCAGAGCTTAATCCATAGATGTTCTTCGAGGCAGAGTCATTAGATCTTCTGACTAAATGAAAATTTTTCATTAAACTATGACCCTGCGTTGAGCTTAGTTGCATAACTTTTTACGTCATCTTGATTGGTGTCACTTCTTTGGGAAATTTTCATTGCAGATTGTAATCAAGCAGCTACAAGCACAATGTTAGACTTAGATATGGAAGAGGACGAGGATGAGGAATTCGCAGAGGTGGAGGTAGAGGAAGAGGTATAATTCGCTTGACCTACTTAATTTTGCCTGCTCAAGTTTGTCAGCATACTGGAACTTATGAATTACATTGTCCATTGACATATAGTTCTTCAACTACTTCAATTAACACCAACTTCACTTTCCCTCCGCATTAAGAGAGAGAAAGAGAGGTAGATTTTTTTAACCAAGTGTGAATGGATTCTTGACATCACATTTTTTGGGCAATAACAAGTAGTGTATTTTGATCCCCGTACAAGGACACCATTTGTTTTTCTCTCTTAGCGGTTTTGGTCTGTGTGTGTTAGTCCTTTTTATTCATCCCCTAATGCGAAGTGATTTCATAAATTTCGATAGTATGGAAAGTCAGGAATCCGGATGATAAAATTCAACCTTATCCATGTTTCTTTCATTTGCAATCGTTCAGGGACATGTTCAGATCACCATTCTGTGTATGATGAGGTCTCAGATCATATACTCACTATAATTCTTTCCAATTCAGTCGATTTGCAAAGTATTGATCCAACATCAGACACAGGAAAGTTTGGTAATAATGTAATTGATCAACTAGTTGCTTGTAATGTTAATGTTGGAGCAATATCAGGAATATGTACTCTATCCGTGGAAAAAACACACGCAATATTATCATTCGTATAAGCTTAATGTTGGCGCAGAAGACAGTTTTGCACAAAGCATCAGTGAACGGAATCTCTAGTTTCCGATAACATTCTAAGCTTGTTTTACTGAGACATTGATTTATTTACTTTTTTTTATAACAAGTTATACACACATTGATATATTATCCTCTTCCAAAAGGTAAAAGTCCTTATTACTTCTATTAGTTTGGACCTTCTCAGAGATAGGTTCATACAAATTTAGGCGGTTTTGTTTTTGGTTTTTATGATGAACAATAAAATAGTATTGTAGAAATTTAGATTTAAATGTCGTAAGTCTTAGTCATCTTTTACTTTGTTTAATTCCATCAACACCCAACCGAAAACAAGAGACTGAGTTGAGACCTAATATTCCATCGCTGAACTATATTGAATAAAAAATAAAACAGAACCCAGATAATTCGAAGAAAAAATTAATTTTCAACCTTAGTAAGTTTAGTATCTTCATTGCTTGTGCTTCGAGTCTTGATGTTGCGCCCAAATTCCATGACATGGGGGCGAGGGTCAAAAGGTCCAACCTCAAACCATAGTCCTATGTGGATTAGATTTCTCACCACTTTTTGAAAGTATGATTCCTTTTGAAAGCTAAAAATAGCTTTTTCTAAAAAGCTCCAAATTTTAGATTATTAAAAAAAAAATTAAGCAAAAAGTGATTATTTCAAAAAGCTAATGCAAATGGGATCGTAATGTTATCTTCTGCTGCAAGTATAATATTTATCATTATGTGGCAGACTTCAGACTCAGCTTCCCAGAATGAAAAGCCAGAGACACCATCTATTCCCCAACATATACCTGAAAACACGGGGGATAGTAATATTTCCTTTTTGGAACTACAAGAAGCAAATAATATCTCCAAGGCAGCATATAAGGAACTCATGATAATGGATCTAAAAGCGAAGACTTGGATTCTAGCTACTCCTGCATTAGGTTCACTTGAAAAATTTCTACAAATATTTTGGAGCCCACCTACCCCGGGAATGATAGTTGAATGTTCCGTTGATAGTGCAATTGTTCCAATCAGTGCGGAGAGTCTGGTTTCTTACATGGTTGATATGGTGAGATTCGTCAACATAATTCTCATAAATCTTCAACATCAGAGGGAGCATATATACATGTATATGCGTGTCTGTATAAAAGTCATTCTTTGTGCTGATGAAGTGATCATAGTATCATACTGTGATCTTGAAAGGAAAAAAAAAACAAAGCAAAGCAAAACAAAACTAGAGAGATAATGATGCAGAGCAGGGTTATGAAGACTAGACAGGCAAATGGATTTCAAGTACTTGAAGTTGAAACTAGTGGGGACGTTTGATTTTTTTTTTTTTTTGGTCCTCCCCCTTGTGTTGCATTGCTCTTAATTCTTTTACAAGATTTTTGTAGATGGGCGTAATCTTTTTTTTCCCCCTTATTTCTTTCTTTTCAGTTAATTGTCTAGAACTAATGCAGTTTTTTTTTTTGGGTACATTCACAGGCAAATTTAGCAGGTGAGTTGCTAGAGCGGTTCATACGTGCCATCCGTGTTTCTCATATAGAACTTTCATCAGCAAGAACGGTTCATAAGTATTTTGAGTTCAAATATGCAAAAAGGTATTTTGAGTTTTATTGATTTTTTCCTAATTCTTATAGTGCAGTCTTGGCAATCGGTTCTGCTTCAACTTCTATGTACTTGTAAAAAACCAAAAACAATCAAACGGCCCTTAATAGATAAGATGTGAGAGATGATTGAGGGATTGAATCAAATCTCAATTGAACCCTTTTACTTTGTCTTATTGAGTCAGATGAGTGACAAAGGCTTGAAATTGAATCAGATCTCAAAACTACCCAATTCAGATCTACTACCATCAACATAATCTCACAACATATCACCAAAAGAGCTTAGAAGAGACGAGGATTCAAGCTATATGAGATAAGGGGTTCATGTTCAGCCCTTTGATTCTGTGGTTTTAGCACAACTCTGGCTGCTCGCCGGAGATCTTGTCGCCGAGTGTTATCAATTTTCTGGCTCTTGTTCTTGGCAATCCCTTTCGATTTCTTTGAAGATTTATCAAATGGGTCCTTGATTTTATTTGCTCCTGTAAGGTCTTCAAACCCTTAACAATTAATTCTTAACTTAAACTCAGGTAAACACAATAATATTGGAAATGGGTACAATGATTGATGCAGAAATTAGTAAAATCAGATGAGTAAGAATAGAGAGAAAGACAGATAGGAGAATAAGAGAAGAGAGAATCAAAGGAAAAAAGAGAGAATAAATACAAATCTTATTCATCACATAGTCTTCTTCTCCTTCACTTCTTTTGAGACAGAGTGTACGAAATATATTGGGCATTTAAGTCTTTTTACATTTTCTGTTAACAGAGTTAGAGTTTAAAACCCTTATGATAGATGAGAATGTTCACTTTTTTAGTTCATGGGGTATTAGTAAAAATGGGCCATAGTACAGGGGGTGTTTTTTGAAATTTACTTCTTGAACTTTACTTCTTGAAACTTTTTTACATCGCTATCACAGCCAGGAGCCACTGCTCCCCCAAGAGATGGTTGGGTAGAATCGCAAAAAAACAAAAGTTAGATCTATGGCTACATGTGGTCTTTCCTTAGATCTGCTAGTCTTAATATGTATTCACTTTTCTTTAGACTCTCTGTTTGTTTTCATGTTTTCCTTAGATCTAGGGTTTATCTCTCTAAGTTTTTCACTTTGTCTATATCTCTCTAAGTTTTTCACTATTCTTTGGACTCTGTTTCTGATGCTGACTCAGTACTTTTTACCATTCAAAGGGACGGGATCCTCTTATTTTTATCTAGTATCACACTCGTGTTAACTTACCACCACTACCTCAATCTGGACCAAAGCTATGAAGCACTTTAGCGACCAAAGAAGAATATCGATGCTGCTCATGCAGGTATTTCCTTTGGACGCTTGCATTTTTATATAGTCATATCAAAGTTCACTTACAACCCAAAAAAAAAGGGAAGGAAAAAGAAAAGGGAGAAAATGTCACTTTGAAGTTCTATCAATCAAATGACGAAATTCTGTTCGGACTCTTCTTAAAACGTTGAAGCATTCATGTCAGAAACTTGACTCTTAAAACAAGAATATCGGTAATGTGTCCACCACTTTGCTTTGACACACACCAAGAAGCATGTTTTACAAATGTGTGCACCACTTTTCTTCAGCTACTAATCTTGCATGCTTTACAAACTAACATTTGTGTCACTGATGTGCTTTTTAAATGTGGTTTACTTCTTTATTTTAGGCTAAAATTGACCTGACACCTGTACATCGCAATGTGACATGAGAACTGTTGATAAATTCCAAAGATGGAAGAAGGGGACTTCCCATGAAGTTATAAGCCTTGTTCTCCTTACACAGAAGAATGGCTAAACCGTGAAGTTGTAACTATAGGAAATCACAGGAGTATTCATGAAGAACTGTACTCTGAACAATTCATTGTATAGAAATATTTCCTTATATGACTGCCTATTTTTTTAGTTTATGTTGAGACAAAATGACATGAAAAACATTGTTGAAGTTTAATTTAAAATTAGTGATATTAAACAATATGAAAAATATTGTTGATGTTTAATTTTGGTTTGACTGCATGAAATATTTTGATTCTGCTTGTTATGATTATTATGGATTATATTTGTTGTGTTTGTTACAGGTTGAGCTTGTTATATGTTTTTTAGATATTAATATGGCAAATTAGGGGCAAATTAAAATTGAGGAGCATATAAATTAATTACTTTTTTTTTAAATTTGGAAGATTACTAACGGATATATCCGTTAGTAATAGTTGACAACCATTAGTATTCAATATAAATATTTTAAAATAGGTTGAAAAAAAACCGTTAGTAAGTAGCTTTCTAACGGATATATCTGTTAGACATCCCTTCATTTACTAACGGATTTACTAACGGATATATCCGTTAGTAAAATTAATTTTACTAACGGATATATCCGTTAGTAATATTACTAACACTAAAATACTAACGGATATATCCGTTAGTAACATTTATTCTAACGGATATATCCGTTAGTAATAAGGCCATATGGTGTAGTGGGCGCCAAGAGAGTGAGAGAGAGAAGAGTCACCGTTTGTCGTTTTTCTGCCGTATCTTCGCCGTCCGACGTCCGTTTCACGAACCAAAACCATATTCGGATTCGTAGAGGTAAGACGATCATTTCTATATCTTTCTTTTCTATTCGTTTAATTTTGGTGACCCATTTAGAGTCAGTGACACGCGGTTTACCGAAATGTGTAGGATTAACTCCGGAGTAGGAATTGAGTTGGGTTTTGGTAGGAATCAGCATTTCTAAGCTTATTTTGGATAGAATTCGAAGAGGTGAGTGTTCTAAACCAAACTTGAATGTGGTTTATGCGTTAAATGCTTCAATTGATAAATTAGAAATGATAATTCTAGACTTGTTAGCCATACAAATACTAGAATTGAGCTTAACATGCCAATAGTGTAGAAATTGCCATGTTTATTTGCCTTATGTGCTTATGGGATGTGGTCGATGAATACCTGGAAAATGGTTCATTGTGTGGGGGGAATAAGGTTGGGAAGGAGAAGAAATCCGTTTGAAGAACAGATGTCCAAGGAATAGAAGTGACAACGGGACCAGGAGAGGGTCTTCGTGCCTGAGTGAACCATTGACCCGGAAGTTCGGAGACTACGATTATTGCTTATGTGCTTGAATTATCGCATCACACATGTTTATGCCATTCAATAGTATTAGAATATATTTTATAAAATATATTCTAATAAATATCATGTTTAGAATATTCACTAAGCAATCACTTAAACAAAACTGTTTTCCTTTACTGTTGTGGTTGCTAATAACCACCGCAGGTATGGATCAAGAAGCAGAGAGGAAATGAATGGAGCTTGGAATGGGTAGGGAGTTATGCTTTTGGTCTTGTTAATATGTCTATAAACTCAATTGTACTATGTACCCTGATGTTAGTTTCCTTAGAATTTATGTAAATTGGGATTGCATTTTGTAATCGGATTTGAATTGTCAATTTGTTCATCGTGGATCGATACCTAACAATCCACAAAGGCGTATGCCGGTTATGTATACGTTGTGGACTTGTAGAGCCGACATGTGTGGAATCGACTCATGTAGTTTTGGTTAAGAATGAAGTTGGAGCTTTTGTAAGTAAATGTTTGGGATGGGTATTTGGTTGTATTTCTCTTAGTTTTGTTGTATATGAGTGTTTTAAATGTTTTCAAATGCTCTTAAAATGTATTAGACCATTATGGAATTGGTTGGTAAGTTTGGGATGTTACCAAATGCTTTGGAAAGATTGTGTTTGGTTTGAAACTTGATTTTTGCAGTTTTTAGCAGCAGTTGCTGTATCAGGTACCTAGGACCGGTCGGTGGTAACCCTAGGACCGGTCGGTGGCACCTCTGACTTGGTTTTTAAACTTTGTTATTTTCTATAATACCGGCGAATTTCAAATTTCGTATAAATGAAATTCTGTGGTGTTCCGTATTCTGGTATTAGTACGCAATTATAATATATCGATGTCGGACAGAAATTCGTAGACCGGACTGAACTTCAACACACAACCTGTAAAATCTGTATTATTTCTAAACAGTACGGCACGTGGCTAGAGGCGGAGACAACACCCACGAATTTGGGATTTGAAGTACACCCAAGGATCAAAATTTCCTTCTGTTTCCATCGAAACGGCCGAAACGTTTCCGTTTCCTAGGTCATGGAAACGAAACAACCATGGAATCTCGAAATTTCGTGGATTCCATCGAAACGACTTTGTTTCTTTTGTTTCCATCGAAACATAATTGTTTCCATCAAAACAAACCTATGATTCCACATCGTTTCATTTGCTTCCAACGAAACATTCTTGTTTCCATCGAGATAATCATGTGGTTGTGTACTTGTCATGTGAACAACCATTTTATTTTAGAGATGGCTTATTAGCTTACTATGTACTTATATGTATCTTTTGTATTCTATGAGGTGTTTTGAGATTCTATGAAGTGTTTGACAGAAGATTGGCGACTTAATCCTCATGTATTTTCAATTTGAATTACACATTTTTAATGCATCTCTACATATATAGACCTCTCAAATGTTCAATTAATCAATTATTAGCTTTATACACGCATATAGTTAAGTTTGAAGTTATGTTTCCCCATGTTTCTCAGTGTTTCCAATTTTTTTGGTTGTTTCCACATGTTTCCGAAATGTTTTCGAAACGTTTCCGTTTCTGGGCAGACCGAAACAATAGACCAAAACGAAATTTCGATCCTTGAGTACACCTAACCTAGCTTAAGGTACAACCTATCCCTAGCCTAGTCCCTATGGCCTCCTAAGGCCCTAACTAAGTCGACTGGTCTTTGAGTCAGTCGATCGAATTGGGTGTTCTCAGAATGTGCACTCTGTTGTGCAGATACATTCGACCGGATCTGCCAGTTTTCAAATGTGAGTGTTTTAGTTGAGAATCTGATGCGAATTTCTTTAGTCCACCTTAATAATTGGTGTTTTACTTTGGGTAATCCTTTGTTACACAGTCCTAGTCTGCACGTGGTAGGGTAGGGTGTGACAATTTTTGGTACTTAGTTAGGGCCTTAGGAGGCCATAGGTACTAGGCTAGGAGTACGTTGTACATTAAGGTAGGTTACGTGTACTTCAAATCCCAAATTCGTGGGATGTTGTCTCCGCCTTGAGCCACGTGTCGTACAGTCTACAAATACTACAGATTTTACGGTCCGTGCATCGAAGTTCAGTCTGGGTCTACGAATTTATGTCGAACGTCGATAAAATTATAATTGCGTACTAACACCGGGATACGAAACAACACATAATTTCATTTATACAAAATTTGAAATTCGCAGGTATTACATTTTTAACTTCTATTTTGATGAAAAGGGGCCTTGAGGGTCCCTAATAAGCCCAAAAATAGTACTTTTGAATTTTGACCATTTTCAAGGTGTTTTAATGGAATTTTAGCTCTGTTTTCTCTATTTGTGAACTCTTAGGTCAAGTAATGCTTGGCAAGCTTGACATTTGGTTCTGTTAACGCTAATAATTAGTTAATTGGATGTTAATCACCATTGTTACACATCTTAATCCGTGTGGGGGCGGGGTGGGGTGTGATAATTACACTCGATTTTCCTTGGGTTAATATGTTGAAGCACAAGTTTGATATTTTTTACACGTCTTAATCCGACGTCACGAGTGACTTTTTCTTCTTTTTCTTTTTCTTTTTCATCTTCTTCTTCTTCTTCTTCAAGTCTGCGAAATAAACAATTCAAAGTGACGAACAGCCATTTTTTTTTCTTGTTCTTTTTCTTTTTCTTTTTTCCTTTATAGTTGTTTCACGACTTCTTTATTTATTTTTATTTTTTTGTGCTTTTTCCTTTTATTTTTTTATTTCTTTTTTTTTCCGTTCTATTGTTTCTATTTTTTTCTTTTTTGTTCTGTTCTTTCCTTTTTTTTCTGTTATCATAATTTTTTTTTGGTATGATACTATACTATACTACTATAACATCTTAATCTATGGACTATGGAATGATTGGAATCTATGAATTTTCAATTGATAATGTCTTTTTTACACTTTAGATAAATGGAGAGTGGTGCTAGTGTAAGTTCAAAGCAAGATCTGACATACAATAAGTTATTTAAGTGTAATGTAAAATAATGGATTTTGAATTGATAATGTGTATATAATAATGTAAAACTACTAAAATCAGATTTTAGATAAGCTATTGACATGTAAATTCATGTAAAATAAAATCATGTCAAAGTGCGCCTCAGATTGCGCCTCGCGCCTAGGATCCAGGAGACCTTTCCGCCTCAGTGCGAACCTTGAGTATCTGGCCATGCCCCTAGGCATATGTGAACTTCTCTAGCTTCGTTTAGTATTGAAAGAATTGGGGTATCCAGTTATAGAATCCACTACTTTGTTCTGTGACAATAACTCTGCACTTATGCTAGCACCTAACTTAGTTCTTCATGAACGGACTAAGCATATTGAGGTGGATGTTCATTTCATCATTAGAGAAAAGGTTTGATCTGGAGTAATTGTCCAAGAGTTTGTTCCCTCTACTAATCAGACTGCTGATATGTTCACAAAGTCTATTGGTCCTTCTCTTCTGAAGTTTTCTCTAGTCAAGCTGGGTCTCGTCAGCATCTTCTGAAGTCTTTCCTTATCTTGTTTTTCTCAACTTGTATATATAAAGTGGACATACAGTGAAATAAGGGAATTGATTTTGGCACTCCAAAAGTTACCATTGGCACTCCACGCAGTGCATTAACTTCATGGTACTACATGCACTGGATGTGGTACTATGGAGTGCCAATGATAACTTTTGGAATACCAAAATCAATTCCCTGAAATAATACACAAGTAATTTCCCACCAAACATTGTTTCCTTCTCATTACAATATAATATGAATATGAGCCCATTATAGATGTCTCTGTGCATCATAGCCCCCTAACCTATGTCCTTTCACTAGGACTTAAATCTAATAAAAATGCCTAGAGATCATTCAGATAGGAGTAGGAGATTAAACTTAAGGAAGACAATCGATGATTCACCAACAATCCAAATCCACTTAAACAAACAATACAATAAGGCACAGCCCGCTGGTGATGCACACCAGAGAGCTCGGGAGCCATCTGGTAGGTACATCAAGGAGTAAATTTTCCATTTGGTTTATCTTATTGTAACTCATTTATCTTATTAAGATTCATTTGATTTAGGGTTACCATTACCTATTGAGATAGTGATCAGTTTAAGTGGTTTTATCTTTATCTACTTCTAATCTCATTTCGAATAGGGATATTTACATTTCAGTCAACATTTTGTATGAAATTTAGAAGTCAATCTACTACTTTTTTAAAATTAAAAAATAAATAAATAAATAAATCAATAATAAATAAAAATTTATAAAGTTATCAACAAAATTAAAAAAATCAAATTTTGAATAGTTATCTTGTGTTCTAGGGTGTGTTTTATAACCCAATTAAGTGCTTAATTGAAAAACCAGCGAAAAATCCACTGAAAACTTAAAGTGAGAAAATTCTACTGAAAATAATCACTAAATGCAGTCTATTTTGCCACATGAAATAGTATTTTCAATATTACAAGCTCAACCGCTTAAAATTTTCAGCACTTAGTTTTCAATTTTATCAAACGGGCCCTTAGTCTACTTAATGTTTTTAGCGTTATGAACTTGCTCCAAAACATTGTGAATACTTAGCTCCCAATGTTGTGAAGAGTTGCACCCGACTTTGAAAGGAGATGCTCTATGCGTTCTAAAGAGTGCTCCTAAAGTTTCGAAGAGTTGCTCCCAACGGTATAAAGAGTTGATGACTTTTTAATTTTGCAAAAAAAGTTAATATTTTTTTATTCTTGAAAATGCAATAGACTGACTTTTAAGTTCTATACAAAAAGTAGACTGAAAGTTAATTATCCCTATAAAATATTCTATAAAGCCCATGAAAGTGGCATAGATGCATGACATAGTGATATCAATTGTTGTTACAGTGGTGGGATGCTATTTGCAAAAGCTTATTTGAAGAGACTAATTTCCCTTTTTATTACAATGGTGGAGTGCCAATTGTTTCAACTCTAGATACAAAAATACCTACAGAGCCCAAGGTACAGGGATACGAAGGGTTCTTCTTTTTCTTTCCTAGGTAGAGGGATACCTGGGTATCTTTTTCGTTTCAATACGATTCTTCATTAAGTACATTCCTCAATTGGTGGGGACACCAAGCAGCAATTTTTTTTCACTGATTGTACTTCTACTCATTTATCTTATTTGGACTCATTTGAGAGTTGGGTATAGAGAAAGTGATTCTATCTTTACCATGTTTTCAATTGAAATTTAGTTTAGAATGCCCATGGTATAGGGATAGCAAGGGTTCTTCTTCTTCTCTAAGTATAGGGATACCTAGGTTTTTTTCTTATTCTTTCTCATATCAAAGATTTTCCTTTTCGACATTATCCCACTCCTGCATCACCCTCCATGCTTATTTGCAGTTGTTTTCACCAGCTTACATCCGTCTGTCTCGAAATTGCCCATGTTGAATTCAATACACATGAACTAAAAGATGATCCTGATTCTCTTATAAGTGTACTATGTTGCTACTCTTCAACTTCAATTAACATAGTTACTACTCTTCAATTTCAGTTTTGTTGAAGTGCACTAATAGTCATTTGTAGAGTTTGTGCAGATGTCGATTTGTTAGAGGCTTCTGTTGCATTTTCGTGGGACAAGTAGCTTACATCTCTAAGAGGAAAAGGTTTTAGCTATGCAAACTATATGCATACTACCTATGTACACAGGCGCCGCATTTTGTGCTTTTAGAATATTAAAGTTCCGTATCAACCAAAAAAAAAAAGGCTAAGCTAGTCAGTGTCGGCCTTGGTAATTTTTCCAAAACCTATAAATAATGTCCTTTATACAAAAAAGACAAAATAGGTGGCACAAATTCGATGATATTGAACAAGATCTTGGAGACTATTTTGTCCCCACCCTCCTGCTTCTTCTAGTGGATTTTTTTTTTGTCCTTTTAATATTGTAGAATTCAGAAGTTAGTCCCTAAACTTTAGGGATTAGTTTCTAAGAACTAGGATGATGACAGATTCATAATCCATAATCCCAGAAAGTCAAACCAGCCTGTACACATTAATTGACAGATTTTTTTGTCTTCCAGAGAGTTGATCCTTCCCTGATTTATAGGCTGATTTTTCAGTTATATAGCATAATTCCCCAGTTGTAGTTTTCCTTTTATAGCTTCAATTGTATTTATTTATTTTGCTTTACTTTTGCCTAAGTTATAGATATACTTTTCTGTATATATACATTGTGAATTCTCTGATTTGGAATAAGAGAAAAATATAGAGTTTTCCTCTCTATAATCCTTTATGGTATCAGAGCAATAATACCAACTCCTCTCTTATGCCAAAATACGGCCCAGCCACTGGAATGGCTACCGAAAAACAAACCTCTAAAGTTACAATTCCCAACAGCCTGGGAGCAACGGATAACTCCCATCTTTCTCATCTCCCCATTACGTGTCATAAACTGAATCGGCAAAACTTTCTTCAATGGTCTCAATCCGTCATGATGTTCATATACGGCAAAGGCAAGGATGAGTACCTCACTGGAGTTGCATCTCCTCCTGCTAAAGAAGATCCCAAGTTCAAAGGATGGAAGGCAGAAAACAATATGGTTATGTCGTGGCTGATAAACTCTATGAACGACATAGGAGAGAATTTTCTTCTCTATAAAACTGCAAAGGAAATCTAAGACGCTGCAAAAGAGACGTTTTCAGCCAATGAAAATACAGCAGAGCTATTTGAAGTCAAAGGTATTCTCCATGATTTGCGTCAAGGTGATCTCCCAGTCACTCAATACTTCAATCTTCTTACTCGACATTGGCAGCAATTGGATGTGTTTGAAACTTATGACTGGGACTGCCCATCTGATGGTGCTAGATACAAAAAGATTGTTGAAATGAAACGAGTTTACAAGTTCTTATTAGGGTTGAATAAGAATCTTGATGAGGTTCGGGGCAGAATAATGGGAACGAAGCCTTTTCCCAATCTCCGAGAAGCTTTCTCTGAAGTCCGCCGCGAGGAGAGTAGAAAGAAGTTTATGATGGGGTCACAAAACCTCCAACCTACTGCCGAGAGATCTGTTTTCGCTGCACGTGGACCCCAATATCAGTCCCCCGATAATCGGCAAAAGAAGCAGGGAAGACCATGGTGTGATCATTGTCACAAACCTGGTCACACCAAGGACACATGCTGGAAGATACACGGCAAACCAGCAAACTGGAAGCCGAGACAACCACCTGAAAGCCAAGGCTTCATGACCAACAGCGAGGAGAAGACATCGTTCGAAACTACACTCTTTAGCAAAGAGCAGATTGAGCTTCTTTAGAAGATGTTCAGCCACCAAACAACACCCTCCACTCCAATCCCTGCCGAGAACATCGTAGGAACTGGTTCCGTTGCCCAAACAGGTAATTTACCTATGGCTTTGAGCACCCAAATGAAGAAACACAACTCATGGATAGTAGACTCCGGCGCATCAGATCATATGACCGGTAATGCTACACTATTCAATCTTACAGCCCAAGTTCTAAAAATTTGATGGTTCGAATTGCTGATGGATCATTGTCTAAAGTGGCAGGGATAGGATCGGTTACTATTACCGATGACCTGACTTTAAAATCTGTGTTCTTGGTTCCAAATTTGAGTTGTAACTTGCTGTCCATTAGCAAACTCACCAAAGATCTGAATTGTATTACTATTTTTTTCTCAAATCGTTGTGAATTTCTGGACTTGGAATCAGGGAGGATGATTGGCAATGCTAAGGAATGTGCGGGGCTTTATCTTCTTAACGGTCCTAATAATCCTGAAGAACAAGCTCAAGCTGCAAGTAGTGTGTTATTTCCAATTTTTCCAGTTTTGTCTAATAACCAAATTGCAATCATGTTGTGGCACTATAGATTAGGTCATCCCAATTTCCAGTATCTAAAAAGGTTGTTCCCAACATTATTCAATAATATCAAACCTGAGGTTTTTCAATGTGAAGTGTGTCAATTATCCAAACATACGAGAAATAATTATCCAATCCAAGGATACAAAACATCTCACCCATTTGCAATCATTCACAGTGATATATGGGGACCCTCTAGAGTTAACAATATCTCAGGGGCTCGGTGGTTTGTTTCATTTATTGATGACCACACTCGAATAACCTGGATATGCTTGATGAAAGAGAAATCAGAGGTGGGCACTATCTTCAAAAATTTCAACAGTATGATCCAAACACAATTCCAGACAAAAATAAAGGTGTTTAGATCGGATAATGCCAGAGATTACTTCAATTCTTTACTTGGCCAATATCTTATGGATCAGTGAATAGTGCATCAAAGTTCGTGTGTTGACACCCCTCAACAAAATGGGATGGCAGAAAGGAAAAACAGACACCTTCTCGAAGTGGCCAGATCTATTATGTTCGCTACAAATGTCCCCAAGCATTTTTGGGGAGAGGCAGTCCTCATAGCCACATATCTCATTAATAGGATGCCATCAAGAGTGATCAAATTCCAAACACCTTGCCAAGCCATTCTTCGCTCCGACCCAAATACTCAAATTATGTCATCCCTACCAATAAAAGTATTTGGGTGTTCGGCATTTATTCATATACATCAACATCATCGAAGCAAACTTGATCCAAAGGCCATCAAATGTCTCTTTCTTGGTAACTCTCCCACTAAAAAAGGTTACAAGTGTTACTTGCCTATCACCAGGAAATTCTACACATCTATAGATGTTACCTTTTTTGTAAAACAACCATATTACCCAAAAACTTCCATTCAGGGGGAGAACTCAGCCATACAAGAATGTAGTTTTTGGCTTGACACCTCTATCCTTCCACCTGAAACCGAGTCAACCATCCCTCCAAAAACCGAACCAAACAGTAACATTTCCACTCCTGTCTGCATACAACCAGCAGCTGACAAAGAGCTCGTTGTTTATTCAAGAAAAAGAAGGCCCCAAGAGGAGATAGAGGATCGCACACTCCCTGAGCAGAACCATGAATCCAATCCAAGTCCAAGTCCAAATCCAGATATTCCAGGTAACATATCGTAAATTGATATTACTGCTACTGATGATCTGGATATTCCTATTGCTTTAAGAAAAGGGGTGAGATCTTGTACCCAGCATCCAATCTGCAATTTTGTTTCCTATGATGGTCTATCATCTGAGTATCGAGCATTTGTTACTAATTTCTCCAATATAGAAATTCCACGAAGTATTCATGATGCTTTAGGAAAATCAGAATGGAGGGCTGCCATACAAAAAGAAATGAATGCTCTAAAAAAGAATGGTACTTGGGAACTCTCAAATTTGCCAGAAGGGAAGCGACCAGTGGGATGTAAGTGGATTTTTACTGTCAAGTATAATCCAGATGGGAGTGTAAGTCGGTACAAAGCAAGGCTTATTGCTAAAGGATTCACTCAGACCTACGGCATTGACTAACAAGAAACTTTTGCTCCTGTTGCCAAGTTAAATATTGTTCGGGTTTTGCTGTCCTTAACAGCCAATCTAGACTGGCCTCTTCATCAACTAGATGTGAAAAATGCCTTCCTCAATGGTAACTTGGAAGAGGAAGTGTACATGGAAATTCCACCAGGTTTTGAGACAGGAAGTAATGTTAACAAGGTTTGTAAGCTCTGAAAGTCTCTATATGGTCTCAAGCAATCTCCTAGAGCATTGTTTAACAAGTTCACAAAGGCAATCAAGAAGCATGGGTACTCTCAGGGACAAGCCGATCATACCCTGTTCACAAAATTTTCTCCTACTGGGCAAGTTGCGATTCTCATTGTTTATGTTGACGATATTATTGTGACGGGGGATTACACTGAAGAAATGGGCTGCTTAAAGGAAATTCTTGCAAAGGAATTTGAGACCAAAGATCTAGGATCGCTGAAATATTTCCTAGGCATGGAGGTCGCTCGTTCGAAGAAAGGTATTGTGGTCTCACAACGCAAATACATCTTGGACTTGCTAAAAGAAACTGGAATGTTAGGATGTAAGCCTGCAGACACTCCAATGGAATCAAGTTATAAAATCGATTTCAAAGGAGATAGTCCTCAGGTTGACACTGGGAGATATCAACAGCCTGTAGGAAAGCTCATTTATCTCTCCCACACAAGGCCAGACATAGGCTTTCCTGTTAGTGTCGTAAGTCAATTCATGAACAAGCCCAATGAAGAACATCTTGAAGCAGTTTACCGGATTCTTAGATACTTGAAGATGAATCCCGGTAAAGGAATATTCTTTCGAAAAGGAACAAACAAAGAAATGGAAGTTTACTCAGATGCAGATTGGGCAGGATCCATTACAGATCGAAGATGGGGAAACTTGGTAACTTGGCGTAGCAAGAAACAGTCTGTTGTTGCTAGGAGCAGTGCTGAGGCAGAGTATAGGGCTTTGGCTCTGAGTAAATGTGAAGGATTATGGCTAAAAAGGTTACTTGAGGAGCTAAGGATTTCAACAAGAGAATCAATGAAGGTGTTTTGTGACAATTTGGCTACAATAAGTATTGCTAAAAATCCTGTCCATCATGACAGAACTAAGCATGTAAAACTAGATCGTCATTTCATCAAAGAAAAGGCTGAAGCTGGAATACTAAACTTGATTTACACACCTACACACCTTCAAGTGGCTGATGTTCTAACAAAAGCCCTTCCAAGAATAAAGTTTGAAGAATTGACTTCCAAGCTGGGAATGATTGACATCTTTTCCCCAGCTTGAGGGGGAGTGTAGAATTCAGAAGTTAGTCCCTAAACTTTAGGGATTAGTTTCTAAGAACCAGGATGATGACAGATTCATAATCCATAATCCCAGAAAGTCAAACCAGCCTGTACACATTAATTGACAGATTTTTTTGTCTTCCAGAGAGTTGATCCTTCCCTGATTTATAGGCTGATTTTTCAGTTATATAGCATAATTCCCTAGTTGTAGTTTTCCTTTTATAGCTTCAATTGTATTTATTTCTTTTGCATTACTTTCGCCTAAGTTTTAGATATACTTTTCTGTATATATACATTGTAAATTCTCTGATTTGGAATAAGAGAAAAATATAGAGTTTTCCTCTCTATAATCCTTTAAATATGAAACAATAAAACTCCTTTTGCTTCATTCTTTACCAAGACAAGCCATCATTTACCTATTATGTTAAATAAAACCCTTTCTTGTCACCTAAAAGTGTAAAACAGTATTACTTGACCTTATTGTCATAGAAGGATTTACAATTTGCGACAAGGAACGAATCAATCTCTTTCCCGCACAAGAAAATAAATGGATGTCTGCTGAACATGAATACATAAACAATTTGGAAGATATAATACCTCAAATGTTAAGAGATTGAAGGCAAGTAGGCAGCGACGAAGAAATATGCCAAGATTGCTACTGGGGTCCAAACTAATATGGTCATCATCCACTACACTTGAATCGGGGCCCCCAAGCATGCCTAATAAAAATCACATTAACAAAAAATTTGATAAGTGGAATATTTCAAAAGAAGTAAACCATACTAATGATGGCAAAGAGAGTAGAAGTATGAAAACAACACGAAAGAGAAAGGATGAGGAAAGGACATGAAAATATAATGCTGAACTAACCTCGCAAATCATTAAAAAAGTTAAACAAGTCGTCTGGTGATGATAATGATGATAACCTACGCGTCAAATGATCATTTAACCAATGATTCAATAAGCCGCCAACATCCCTTAATTGAGCTATAAGTTCATCCAGTTTCGGCTCCAAAATATCATCAAAAGACTGCAAAATGACACTAGTAAACACATAATATCATCACAGGACTAGGAGATAACAATGATACAATCACATGACTGAAAAATGTCATCAGCGCAAAAGGAAAGTGACATCACATTAAATGCATTTACGATAGTTAAAATGCTTGGCATTCTGATGATGATGAAGTGGCAGAGATTGCTATTAGTATTAGGACCTCACGGACATTTAATTTATCATCTTATGCATTAAAAGTCAGATAAAAACAACTCTTTACAGAAATTTGAAGTTGGGGACGTATATCTAACTCTTTCTCAAGCAAATCCTCATAAAGCACCTATCCTCCTTTTTCAAATAAAAAGGCTGGCATATTGAGGATCATGATGTCATAATAATGGCTCTCTTTTTCCTCAATCACGGATATCTACATAGTAAAATTAAGTTTACCAAGAGTTTGTTAATTAACTAATTCCCCAAATGAAATCCTGATAATGGGTCTCACTTTTATATGAGGTTAAATACACTTTTATATTAAAATAAGGCTTTCAAAAAACTAAAGACTTTTTGGAATTGAAGATAATTAGGTAATCTTCGTTTTCCTGTAGGATCTTCTTATCACATGTATCTAAATCTATGATAAATGTTTTTTTATATACCCTCTTGTCATGTCAGCGGAATCGTTGCGTATCGAGGATCCCGTATTCGCATTTGTGCTTCTTAGCATCTCACTTCAATCACTTTTGATATTTACAATCCTAATTACTTTTTTATCACAACTTGTTCAATTTGTGCTTGGGCGTGCCAAAATCCATGGAGATCCATTGTGTGATTGTGAACAAGTAATTCTTAAAGTTGTGTGTATACTTGGTAATGCTAACTTTGAATCAAACAATTGTGTAAAGCAAGTAAGAATTAAACTCACTAAAGATCCCCAAACACTATTAACGCATACAAGTTTGAAAATACTAAGCTCATGTTGAAAATACTTGGTAATCAGAGTTGAACTTGAATTCCATTGAAAATACAGATACAGTGCTTACAACGATGAAAAAATGAAAAAGAAATCTAAACTACTGGATGCTTTTGGATGCTGGGTTTCGAGTGTATGATGTGCGAGAGAGCCATTTCTGAAGCCTAAGCATCTTTATTTATAGTCTCTAGCTTGACCTAACTGCCTTGAACGTGCTTCCGTATTTCTAGACCTCGATTTGCCCACGTTCTTGTACAATCGTTCCAACTTAACCGCTTCTATGTCAGTCTGATTGGGCCGAGCACAGTTTCCCTGAATTGGACTGCCTCCCTTCCTCCACCTCAAGGACTCTTGTGTATCTTTGACCGATGTTATGCTCACCTCGACTAACATCGCCTCGAGGACTGCTCATTCAGACATATTCACTTTCCATATATCAGGGCTGTTAAAGTATAAGAAAATTTTTGTAATTGTTCATCATCAATAATATATATACATGTGCTGACTAACCCGAAAGGTTAAGCCTTCACTTTCTCTATAACCTATTTCTTAACATGGTATCAGAGCCTCCAATGGAGACTCACAAAACCTAATCACCACCATTGCAGCCCTACCCGACACCACCACCTTCACAACACACCACCACGGTCACAACACACCACCACCCATCACAAACACAGAACCCAACCACAATCAACTTAACCATCGCAGACCCAACCCCATCGCAAGATCCTACCACAACAGACCACACCCCATTGCAAGACCCTACCACAACAGACCCCACACCATTGCAGCCCCACACCATCGCAAGACCCAACCACAGAAATCCCACACCATCGCAGCTCTTCACAGTCCCAACCACAACAGACCTTGGTAGCCCAGCCTCATTCAGCCCCTCCCTAACCTGCGCTAGATCATCCAGCCCCTCTCTAACCTTTACCGGACCACCCAGCCCCTCCCTAGCCAGCGCTAAACCACCCAGCATCTCCCTAGCCTACGCCGGACCAACCAGAACCCTCCCTGGCCATCACAGCACCACCCCGACCCCTTCCTGACCTGCGCAACATCCTGGACTACTAGCCAAGCCCTCTTCTCTATTTCTCAACCTTGATTGAACCCTATGGTGCAGATTCACATAGGTCTGACTTCAAAGTGCTGTTTTGATTGGTGCTTTTCTCATTCATCCTGTCTCAATCCTGTATGGACCTCATTAGTTAGATTTTGGTATGCATTCTTGTTAATGTTCTACGTTTGTGTTCGTGTGTTGGTTTTAGACTCCTATTCGATAGTTGGTATCAATATGGCTGATTCCGGTTCCACAAAAAAATGTTAATGATATTGTAAGTACGCAAATTACCATGATCGAATTGAATGGGTCCAACTACTTGTTGTGGGCTTAAGCTATGAAAGTTGCTATAGCTGCTCGAAAGAAGCTAAAATATATTTTGTCTGGACCCCCCTTGACGGATGCTAAAGAGTATGAGGATTGGGTTTCTGGAAATTATATTGTTATGTCTTGGTTGTGGAATAGTATGGAACCGTCTATTTCATCAAGTGTCATGTTTTTGTCTTCGGCCAAGGATATTTGGGAGTCTATTCATGAGATGTTTTCCATGGAAAACCATGTTTCTCGTGTCTATGATGTCCATTAGAATTTGTTTCTTCTTCAACAGAATGAGAAGTCGATTAGTGAGTACTACGGTACATTCAGGGGTTTAATGGATGAGTTAACACAATACCATCGGGTTATAAATGATGTCAAAGTTATGAAGAAACAACGTGAGGAATTTAATGTCTCTAAATTCCTTGCTGGGTTACATCCTAACCTACAGCCCGTTAAGTCACATATTTTAGCAGGAGATGGTAACATCCCTCCGTTGAGTAATGTGTATTCTCACATCGTTCGTGTGACTGAGTCTTCCTCCGTTGCTAAGTCCTTTGTAAAAGATAATTCTGCACTTGTCACATATTCAGGCAATCAAGGGGCTTTTTGTGGTTGTGGTAATTTTCATACTAATAATCGAAGTCGTGGTGGTCGTGGTTTCAGTAATTACCAGTCAAATTTTAATAGTAATCAAGGACGAAGGGGTCCTCCACTCCTCCTGGTCGTGGTCGTAGTTTTGATAGAGGATGTGGGAGACCTGGCTCTCTTTATTGTACCCATTATGGGGGGTGACAATCACACAGTTGATCGATGTTATGATCTCCATGGTAAGCCCTGGGAGAATCCGCCTAATCCAGCTTTGTTCACCTCTGATAATCCCTCTGCGCCTCATCAGGAAGTTAGTGCTCCTATTCCACAGGTTGTTGCATCTTCTAATGAGTCTATCACTCTCTCAGGAAGAGTATAACGCCTTAGTCCAACAACAACAACTATCTGTGTCTGCATCCATCGGCTTTGCTCATTCAGGTAACATTGCATGTTTCTCTTCTTCTGCTCCTTCCCCGTGGATTATCGACCCAGGAGCTTCTGCCCATATGACTGGTAAGTCCAATAGTTTTTCAAAGTTAACTACTTCACATGCTAAGTCCTCAGTTGTTCTTATTGACGGTCGGTCTTATCCCATTGTTGGGAGCGGTTCTGTCTCTCCGACCACTTCTCTTACTTTGTCTTCTATCAATTATATTTCTCAATTTCCTTTTAATCTCTTATTAGACAGTCAACTTACTAAATCACTTAATTATTCTGTAACCTTTTACCCCGATTGTTGTGTCTTTCGGGATCTCAACTCGAAGAAGATGATTGGTGGAGGTCGTGAGCGGAATGGTCTTTACTACCTTGAACATCCCTCAACTAATAAACCAGTGGCTTTACAAGCAGCTGTCTCACCGCATCAATGGCATTATCGTTTGGGTAATCCATCATTGCAGTCCTTGAAGCTGGTTTTTCCGTCTTTTAAGTCTGTGCCTACGTTAGAATGTGAGGCTTGTCAGTTAGACAAGCACCATAGAGTATCTTTTCCTTTACGTCAAAATGATCGTCGATCCGCTCCTTTTAAGCTGGTTCATTCCGACATTTGGGGTCCGTCTAGTCATAAGAGTCTGTTAGGTTTTTCGTATTTTGTTTCTATTGTGGATGATTGTTCAAGGATGTCATGGATATTTTTAATGAAAGATCGTTCTAAAATTTCTTCAGTTTTTCAATTATTTCATAGTGAGATTGTGACTCAATTTGGTTGTGTCATTCGTACTTAACAATCTGATAATGCTTTGGAATATGTTGAAGGACCACTTCAATCATATTGTGATTCTCATGGGATAATGTATCAGTCTTCTTGTGGTTATACTCCTCAACAAAATGGAGTTGCTGAACATAAGAATAGAAACCTTATGGAAGTAGCTAGAACTCTTATGTTTCAAATGAAAGTCCCTAAGCAATTTTGGGGGGATGCTGTTCTTATTGCTTGTTATCTTATAATGTGTATGCCAAATTTGTTCTTACTAGTGGCATTCATCATTCTATCTTATATCCTGATAAGACCTTGTTTGCTTTGCCTCCTCATGTGTTTGGTTATGTTGCATTTGCTCATGTTCTTACTCTAGGTGAAGATAAATTAGATCCTCGTGCTACAAAATGTGTTTTTGTGGGGTATTCCCATACTAAGAAAGGATATAAGTGTTGGAATCCCCAAAATCATCGTTATATGGTTAGTGCTGATGTTACCTTTTTTGAAGGTACACCTTTTTTTCGTCATCTGGAATCTGCTTAGATGTTGATGTCCTTACTCCAGTTTCCTCTGTTCCTCTGCCTGTTCTTCCTACTTCTGGGTCTTTGCCATTACAGGCTAGGAAGCACGGGTGCGGCAGTCTGGCACCCAGTGCGAGGGTGCAACTGCCTTGTGCGGCTGCCTTTCCAAAGAGTCCGTGCTTCCTAGATTACAGGTGTACCGCCGCCGTGAAAAGTCACTAAGGACTGAGACTCCTTCTACTCCACCTCCTATGTCATCACCTTTCAAGTGAGGTCCCACAGTCTATTGATCTACCCATTGCGCTTCGTAAAGGTACTCGTTCTTGTACTCGGCATCCTATTGATCAAGTTGTGTCTTTTTCTCATTTGTCTCCTACACTTTTCTCCTTTGTTTGTACTTTATCCTATGTTTCTGTCCCTAAGTCTCGTACTCAGGCATTAACTTCACCGGGATGGAAGAGTGCTATGGATGAAGAGATGTCAGCATTGTCCAACAATGGTACCTGGGAGTTAGCTTATCTTCCTTCTGGGAAGCAGGTTGTGGGTTGTCGTTGGGTGTATGTGGTTAAGTATCAACCTGATGGTACTGTCGAACAGTTGAAAGCTCGGTTGGTTGCGAAAGGGTATACCCAAACTTTCGGTGTTGATTATTTTGAAACCTTCTCTCCCGTTGCTCGACTTAGTTCGGTTAGAGTGCTATTGTCTGTCACTGTTAATCAGAGATGGCCTCTTTACCAACTAGATATCAAGAATGCTTTTCTTCATGGTGATCTTCAGGAGGAGGTTTACATGGATCAACCTCCTGGGTATGTTGCTCAGGGGGAGTCACATAAAACGTGTCAGTTGAAGAAAGCTATCTACGGACTTAAACAATCTCCAAGGGCTTGGTTTGACAAGTTTAGTCAAGTAGCTAGCTTATATGGGTTAAAGAGAACGAGTTCTTATCACTCAATGTTAGTAAGATATTGTGAGAAAGGCACCATTATTCTAGCAGTTTACGTGGATGATATAGTGATAACTGGCAATGATAATAAAGGTATACAGTTGTTGAAGACTCACTTGAGTAAGCATTTTCATATGAAAGATTTGGGATTACTGCGTTATTTCTTAGGCATTGAAGTTGCTAGATCTAAGGAAGGAATTTGTTTGATCTTCTAGATGAAACAGGTTTGATGGGTTCAAAACCTGTTGACCAATGGACTCAAATATAAAGTTTAGTAAAGATGATGAAGAAGACTTCATTGATGCTGGACGATATAGAAGACTAGTGGGTAAGTTGCTTTATTTAACTGTGACTCAACCTGATATCACCTTCTCTGTAGGATTTGTTAGTCAATTTATGCAGAATCCCAAGTTATCACATTGGGAGGCAGTATGTTGTATATTGAGGTATTTGAAAGGTACTCCTGGTAAAGGTTTAGTGCTGAAACCTTTGGATAAACTTGGAGATAGTGGGGTTCTCAGATGCTAATTGGGCAGGAGATCATTTAGATAGACGTTGTCAGGATTCTGTGTATTTGTTGGTAGTAATCTTGTTACATGGAAAAGTAAAAAGCAAAATGTAGTGGCAAGATCGAGTGCTGAAGCTGAGTATAGAGCATATTGCATGTGAGATGTGGTGGGTGAAAGAGGGCCGGCCCTGAGATGACAAAAATTGTTCGAGGCCTCAAGCGAACTTTCAAATGGGCCTAAAAAATGAGGCATCTATACTATGTTTCATAGAAATTAGGAAGAAATTAGAAGAAAATAAAACTAAAAATGATAAGTTTCATTGAAATTAGAAAGAAATTAGAAGAAAATAGGCCTAAAAAATGATAAGTTTCATAGAAATTAGAAGAAAATAGGCCTAAAAATGGGGCCCCATGCGGTTACGTGAATGCATGGGGTCATGGCCGATCCTGGGGAGAAATCTATTCTACAAGAGATGAGGTTCTCAAGTGATAAGCCTATGAAGATGTATTGTGATAATCAAGCTACCATGTACATTGCCAGTAATCCAGTGTTTCATGAGAGGACCAAACACATTGAAGTCGATTGTCATTTTATTAAAGATATGGTCATGAAGAAACAAGTAGTTGCTTGTTTTGTTAGGACAAACAAATGATCAGTTAGGAGATATTTTCACTAAGGCTCTGAATAAGGGATCTTTCAATGAACTTTGTAACAAGCTGGGCATGATAGGTATCTATGCTCCAGCTTAAGGGGGAGTGTTAAAGTATAAGGGTATTTTTGTAATTGTTCCTCATTAATAATATATATACATGTGTTGGCTAACCTGAAAGGTTAAGCCTTCACTTTCTCTCTAACCTTCTTAACAAGGGCAAACCCCATTTACTTGGGATCTTTATTGTCTTCGACCGAGATTACAAGGGATCGACTCTACAGTCTGCATTGTCTTGGGCCATCCCAGTTACACTCTGACCGATTGTTTGAACCCTGATGTCCCACTAGACCGAGTAGATTTTGAGTGTGAACATTTTTTATTCCAAACATTTCATGAAAAGTGGACTTACTGAAAAATGTATCACAAAATAAAACTAGTATTTATGCCTATGAAGCCTACAAATTTATAATGGGGTGTAGGTATTCATTGATTTGAGCACAATGCAAGATAAATTATGGGAATTGGCTATTAAGACATACCAAGGTTGAGAAAACCAGACCGAAACGGCCAGTCGGACCGGAGGAACCAGGAACCGAACCTTTATCCGGCTGGCAGACAACCAGAAACCGTTGCAGAACACAAACCCGTGACAGAATGAGAAAACCGAAAGAACCGGACGATTGAACCGGAGTTCGTAAATGGACTGAACCGATCACTATATATATAATTTTGGGGAAAAAAATTAGGGCTCTCTCATAATTTTCTGTTCTATTTCACACAACTTGCAAGAGCAAGAGCCGAGAGGTGCGCCGCCGCCTACCCTTCGTGACCGACCTTTCCGTCGATGGTAGCTCCCCCTTTTTCCGTCACCGGTAGCTCCTCCTCCATCTCTCACGTTGAGCCTTGAGGTTGAACTATTGAAGTTTGTTTGACTTTGAGGTTCATCTTCTTCTCTACCTTTCTCATCATCACAAGATTGAAGATTCACAATAGGCAATTCTCTCTCTATAAATCTCTCGGACAGATTTATATACACTTATACTGTTATACAGTAGTTGTCTATTTATTATTTGTAATACACATGTTCTTCAACTTCCCAAATCTAAAGATTCTAAACCAATTGACCATGTTTCTCAAAAGGTATTTATATATATATATGTGCGTCTGTGTGGGGTTGGATTTACATATACCATGATCCAGGCCGCCTACTCGGCCACAAGCTCCTCTTGGGCTTCCCCCAGCTCCACGGCCAAGGCCCTTGCCTTTTCCTCCTCCATAGTAAGAACAAAGTCCGAGGACTCCCGCATCACCTTCTCAGCAAAAGGGCGGTCTTAGCAATAGCCAGTCTTTCAAGCACCCCAGGCAGGCAAGCCTCAGCCCCTACCACCAAATAACCAACCTGTAGGGTGGAAACAGAAGCTGTAACTTACTGTGGGCAGGTAGGTGTGTAAGGAAAAGGAATATGAAGCTACTCAACGCTGTATAGCCACCTGATCAAGGACTCGGGGTCCAACCCGGAGCACTTATCAACCTAAGCCTGCAGAAGCCCAGGTCGGACCCTGGCCTAGACTTCATCCGCCGTCTCCACGACCGGCATCCCAACTGAAATGTCTTGTGGCCTAGAGGGCATAGCAGCTTCAAATTAGGGGGTCGACTCCCTGACCAGTATGGCGTCAGTAGGGCATAAGAGGGCAATAGCAATGATTACTCCGGGAGCTGATGTCCCAACTGCTTCTTCTACTGTGCGGGGCCCCCAGTGAAGTCTTTTTAGCTACTAGCCCTTAATTGGGCCCTACCTCTTTCTCCTCTGTCCAGCCCGAGCAGCCAAAGTAGCCTCATTTTCCTTCAGAGCAGTCACATCTCTAGGAGCCATTTCTGTGAAACCAAGGAAAGATATAGGCCAGTTGTACACGAAATTGATCAAATAGCAAGATAATCAGAAAATAGTCCAAAAAACATACCAACGATGATTGAAGGGAACATGGGTGCCTCAAACTGCTGGTTGGGCTCATAGTAGGTCCTTTACTCCCCCGTCTGGGTCAGTAGTTTGTTGACATTCGTAGGATCCCCGGCTAAGGAAAAGATCCTGGCCTGGCACTCGTCGGGAATGCTAGGCGGATCAGCTGAACCCACTACAAAAAAAGGGTAGTTAGCTCCACGATAATAGCAAAGTAAAATAAAATAAGAGAAAAGATAAGAGGCTACTCCTCAACTTCCCCTCCCAGGAGGTCCTCAACTATGTTCCCGGGTCCTTTTCACAGAGCCCGAGGGTGGACACTTGGAAGAATTTCTTCTTCCATCCTTTGCTGTTGCTCAGGCAGTTGACTATTATTCTCTTCCCCTGCCTGGCTCCCAGCGAAAAGAAGCCAACTTCCCCGTGAACCAGGAATGGTTGGTGTGTCTAGAAAAACTCTTGTATGGTGAGCTCCTACCCGAGAATATGGGACCATAGGGAGATAGCCCCCATCAAGAACCTTCACCCATTCAGAGCAAGTTGTCTAGGAGCAATTCTGAGGTATATCAACACGTCTCGGGCTAGAGGGTGGAGGGGAAGGCAAAGGCCTGCCATAAGGACGTCCTCGTAAAGAGTAACAAAACCCAACTGGTGGAAGTGAGCCCCACCTATGTGTACAACCAAAGAATAATGGTTGGGAATGTTGTACCTATCCCTGATCTGACCTAGGTCTGGGGTATGCAAGCTACTAATGATCGACTCGTAAGAAAAGACTACGTTAGGGCCATTCGGCATTAACACCTCATCGCCTGGCCCCCTTGACACCGAGGCAACTGGGAGATCCTAAATTACCTCATCATCGGACACCCGAATGGGAATCCTAACCTCACTATGTTGGTCAGACGGAGTCGCGACAGGTGGATCGAGACTCGTGTGTGGGGTCCTCGACCTAGACTATTCATTTTCTGATTGAGATGACGAGTTAAAGGCAGAGTGATACATCTCTGGAACTCCTATGATGGTATGAGACAATAGCTAGCAAAAGTATGGGTTAGTAACCCCAAGCCTAAGGTACAATGGGGCAGGTCTAAAAGCCTAAAGGCCCATGAGTACAAGTCTCTCAGGGTAACGTAGCACGCGATTAATACTACCTTGGAACACCCCTACCGGTTCAACTGCTCCACCAAAGAGGACAAACTACCTAACCTAAAAAGAAGATGAATCTAAGGAAGAAAAAATCCCACTCCCTTGCAAGCCCTAGTTGATTCATGCTCTCCAGCTTCACTCAAGAAAGAAGAAGAAAAGAAAAGGAGAAATACAGTGAATTATAACTGGGGAGGAAAGGACTTACAGGAAAAGATGCAGAAAGGAGCTCGGAGAACTTGACCGGACACTTTATCTCCCTCAAATCGTTCAATAGATTCAGCAAATGGGAAGCAATGATAGCGAAAATGTACAAGTATTCCTTATATAGGCAATGCATGGTCCAGATCGAATCAGATCCAATGGTCCTGCACAACTCTTACCCAAATGTTGCTAGCTATCGCCTCGGGCAGACCAAACGGTGCCTCAAAAGGTGTGCGCATTCAATACATGATATGATGGCTCGGTCACGATGTAACTGTTCAGTTACGACCTTGTTAGATCCTGACCAAACCAATCACTCTCTGACACGTGGTAGGCACCTGTCATAAGCTCCCAGGGATAACTGCTCAATTCGATCCCAGTCAGCCAAGCTGGCTAGTCCAACCCTGAAGTGATATCTTGGGTGGTGTCCCGAATAGTTTTTAGAGCCATATAAATATCCAAATCTCATTTAATGAAGCATCATATCAGCCTCGGAAATGGAGGGCAGCTGATACGTACAAAAATGTTCATCTAGGGTTAATCTCAGCCACTTCAGCAAGGAATGCCAGGTGGCCTGTTGATTGTGCCCATTGAAGTTATCCCGAGTCGTGTATCCAGAACTGCTCGGTATCACTGGATCCCCAGCCAATGGTTCGGGAACTTTGCACGGGTCTATCCCATCGCAGAGGCTGTCCATGAGCTCTTTATAGCATGCTCTAGAATGTCCCAGACGATTTCCTATCTCAGTTAGAAGACTTATGAAAATAGTAGATGGTTCCCTAATCTTGTTAGGAGACTCCCATGATTTGTGCTAATCAGTCCTTATTTGATTGTACTACCTTATTGGGCCACTTACCTTGTACGAGTTGACTCTTGCATCTATAACAAAGCCCACTCACCCCCCTTTAAGGGGATTGCATTCTGACTCTATGGAATAGCGACTACACATCCATACACACATACCCGGCCAGTTTCTATTAGCTCCAAGCCATTGTTGGTTCACCAAAGACCCCCCCGGTGATTTTCATATCATAGTGCAAGTGCGTTGACACACCACAAGAACGTAGGTTCCTTCATTAACAGGGCCAAACCATACTCAAATCTCTCTTGATTAACTCTCCTTACCTATAACCAAATTTAGCCATCATCATAATGAATTAAGCCCAGATGAATAAAAATAAGAACCAATCAACATATTAAGACATAAAAAAAAGAGATTAATTTGAAGAATAGTGAAATTAAATTGAGAAGAATACCAAATTGAGGACATGTTCCACTCTCATACTTCATGGATGGGACTTCAAATCCACTGCAACTTCTCCAAGCCCTCTCATGAATACCTAAAAGTTATAAAATCAAATCACAAAATTAGAAACCTTAAAATGGGTATACTAAAATGATATATAGGTTTAGGGTTAGAGAAGATAAATGATCAAATCCCACAGATGTAGGCATGTGTGTGTGTGTGTGTATGTGTTTGTGTGTGTGTGTGTGTGTGTGTGTGTGTGTGTGTGTGTGTTTAGAAGCCTTAATCAAAACTTTAATTCAAAAACTCTTGCACAAATACATCAAAGAAAGTCGAAGTATTGTCTTCAAAATCTCTTGTTCAACCATGCTTTAACCCATATCTAAAAAAATAAAAGGGAATCAAACTTACAAAATAAAGACTTGAAAGAGAGAGAGAGAGAGAGAGAGAGAGAGAGAGAGAGAGAGAGAGAGAGAGAGAGAATAGCCTTTCTGCTCCTTTGTGACCTAGAGGTCACAGGTTCGAATATGGATATAGCCTTTCTGCTTACAGGGGTAAGGCTGCGTATATCTCACCCTCCCTAGACCTCACAATGGCAGGAGCCTCGTGCACCGGGCTGCCCTTTTTTTAAGATATAGTAAGAGAATAGTAAGCAAAACAAAGTATAAATAATGAGAGAGAGTGTGTGTGTGTGTCACTAATTCTATCTATTTCCCAAATTGGTTTTTCTCAAGCAAAATTCAAAACTCAAAAAGTTGGGAGTGAGAGAGATGGGAATTCGTGAGAGTGAGAGAAGAGGGAAAGTATGAATGCGTGAAGAGAAAAGGTGTTCCTACTATACGTTATAGTGTATTTATGGGAGAAGGAAGAATTGTGTGAGTGACTGTTAGACCAATTGATGAAGATCATGTGGATGCAATTGTTGGATTATTTGTGGTTTATTTATTTGATTATGTCATAACATTTGTTGTTCGGACTTTTAATTTAAAACCAAACAAAGTTTGTTTTAGGCTATGGGCCTTTTTATTTAAAAACTCAAACCCAAGCTAAAAGATTGATGTGACACCTATCCCACATTGCTTATTTACAAGAGCTTTTAGCAACTTATATATACTTTACTTTCATAAGCTAGTAAGCTTATGTTGGGGAAATGCGCGTGCGCGGGGGGGTGCATATCTTGGATTTGGACCTTCCAATTTGGCTGAAAAATCGTAATTTGCACGGGTGTGTCCTGCGGACACGAATGCGACTCGATTTGTACTCTCGCGCATGTGGGAGGTACTATAATGTTTTGTTCCTTGCATTAATTTTTGTGACAGTTAAAGAGCCAAGCACATATGTTAA
Organism: Hydrangea macrophylla; assembly: GCA_033977485.1. Classification (NCBI taxonomy): domain Eukaryota; kingdom Viridiplantae; phylum Streptophyta; class Magnoliopsida; order Cornales; family Hydrangeaceae; genus Hydrangea; species Hydrangea macrophylla. The sequence continues at coordinate 7,066,774 of CM066992.1, read as the reverse complement.
AATTGTTTTCATGCACATGTCTAAAAGATAGTTTAATGGACTTTAATCCCTTGTTTTCATTTATTCATGTGGTTTTTGGGAGGGTAAACTAATTTCCTAAATATTTGTATTACTTTTGTTGTAAAAAATAATATGTTCTTCTTGAATACTTTTCTCTCCCTCTCTTATTCTGAAAAACTATTTCTGCAAATTCTCTTATCTATTTTGGCCCAATTCTGAGCACTCATATACTCTTCCAATTTGAGTGTACGTTTGGAAGATTTGATTGCTGGATCCTAGAGAACATAGCGTCATGTTGAGAACTTCTGCATCGAGTCACTGACTCCGAGGGAGCAGAATTGTTCTTAAGGACAGTGCTACCGTAGAACGCCTCAATCAACTTCATAGCCGTATCTTTCTTATATTTCCAATAATCTTAAGAACAATAATCTTGGATGCTGCTATGATCTGCATAACATCTTAAAGATAGTGACTTTCAGCGACTAAAACCCATGTTTTGTCGAATAGGCTACTAATCCGGTAATTTTGTTCCGATTTTATTTACAGTTCCCTATAATATTTAAGATGTTTATTTCTGACATGAACTCGGTAGGATCCTTAAAGTAAAAAAATTAATAATAATAATTGGTCACTGCTTACATTTCAGTCAAAAGAAGAATTCAAAAGGCTGAGGCCATATATACATGCATACATACATACATATGTATATAAATCTATGAAAAGTAAAGGAAAAAAAAATTAAATCAATGCATCAAGGAACATGATGCTTGTCTCGCTGTGTAGGTGTAATATGTATGATCCATTATGATATTAAAACATTTTCTTTTCAAGTCTTGGTAACTTGTAAGAATTCAAATCTCATCAACTTTTAATTTGAGGATCTTCACAAGTAGAGACAGAAAATCTGAACCCCTTGACTTTGAGAATTCTCATCTTAAATTGTGGAGTAGTTAAAGGAAGGCATTGTTTTTTTTGGAAATAACAGTTTTGTTTTGGGCACTGAGTATATTCCCTGTTAGACATTTTCTATAGAATAATGTATGTATACACGACACATGTGAATTTTTGTTTGTGATTAAGTGTAGTATCTTTCATTACTAAAAGACAATTATTGTCTACATTAATTGTTTACGGTTTCTCAAATGTTCTTAACTCATGAATTGCTTTATTGTCAAATGAATATTATTTTTTAAAGTTTGTGCATTATTATTCAATGGTTAAAGCCATTTTTATTGCCCTATGAGTATAATACTTTATGAAAAAATATATATTTTATTTGGGGACCACACCTAGCCTTAGGCTGGTGTGTGTCTATCTGTATATATATGGATTGTACATATTATATGAATAGGGAGCACCACTTGTTAAAGTCTATTACTTGAAAGGAAAAAAAAAAAACAAAAACAACAGCAAATTTAATTTTGAATGAATTGTATTCAATTTTCTTTACCCAGTGCTTAGTGTTGTAGTAATGGAAAATGTAGAGATTAAGTTGTAATTGCTACTAAAAGTTTTTATGTAGCAAATATGTATGGTTAAATTTTATTTTAAGTATTTTAAGTGCTATAATTGTTGTAATTCAAATGATGAATTCAAAAGTGACATTTGAGTTCTAATCTGTAAGAGATTTCAACATTTGCACCATGGACGTGTGCAGATTACATGGTCAGTAGTGTGTACATATAGAGTGTGTGTGTGTGTGTATATATGGACTAGTACAATATACTATTTCATACTGTTGGATATATTGTGAAACATATAGTATGAGAAATTATAGTGTGCGAAAAATCTGTTATCAGCTTATTTCCCTGTTGACAAGACTTGTGATATTTTATTCTTTCAAAGTCCGCTTGAGATGATTCAAACATTTGGGGCTAAACTTTACTAGATTTTACATTTTTGTTTTATAGAGGACTCCACTCTAAATCAAAATTATTACCCACAATGAGTTTTGTAAAATAGAAAAACCCAATTTTATTATTCTTGAATATTGGGTTAGTTGGCTTTTGTTAGGATTTTTAATACTAAGGGAATTTCTAGAAGAGGCATTAAATGTCTTTTTGGGATGTGCATTTGATAGTAATGCATGCAATTTTTAAGACATAAAAATTGTTGTTATTGTTTGAAGATAAAAATTTTATTAAGGAGTAATGGGAGTCCTCAACCTCATGTTTTATCCCATCTAGCTATTTTAAGGTTTGACTACATGATAGATATCATGACATATTTAATGAACTACAAAACTTTAAGAGAGTCTTGTGCTAAAAAGATTTTGAAAGTAATTTATGTACATTACTTTATTTAGAATGAGGTCCTACTTGTTTAGAGGATAATCTTGCTTTTCAAATGTTAATTTTGAAAGACGTCATTCAAGTTGAGATGGACTTTATTATGTCCAATGATATTGTAATTTTTAGAATTCATCACTTGAACATAATTAATAAAAGAAAAAGGTTGATGTTTTGGATATCTATTCCCCTATTACACATCCATTAAATTTTTATTAGTCGTTGCTATATGATTTTGTATACTCATGTTATGGATGATAAAATCATTTTTTTTTAAATGGAGAATTAGAAGATGAAAATTTATTTTCATAAACCGGAAGGGTTTATAGATTCAAATAAAAAATAAAGTATGTACAATTTATATGGTTTAATACTGGCTCTCAACCAGTATCGTGGAAAATTTTGATCAAACAAAATTTCTAATAGTTTTAAAGGAAAGTGAAAATTGTTATCATTAACACAATGATAAAGTATGTGTTATGATATATTTACACAAAAAAGTTTAGTGTCAGTTGATATTGATATGAAGAATTTTGGTAAAGCCAATGTAATTTTGTGAATTAAAATTTTTCTAATATCATTATATTGGGAAAGTTTTGAGATAAAAATTTTCTTTGAAAAATTTGAATTCCTTTGAGCTAAGTGTCAGATCAAATCACATAAATGTGTGATGTAGTTAATCAAAAGGAATATGATAGTATTATTGGTAGTTCTAGGGCTTATACAATAAGAATCCTATGTGGATACACTACCAAACCTAAGCAGAACCACTATAAATGGTATATGAACAAGCAAACCTCCTTCAAAATAAAATGATTTCAAATAATTTTGTCTTTGAAAAACAAATTGGGCATTTTGAGGAATGATTAATTGACTTGAGTGCTTGTAGGCATATGCGTAACAACATAGTTGTTACAAGAGATACTCTTAAAATGGAAAGTGAAATGTTTCACTAGGTGATTCACTTTATACCAATGTTTTGGTACCAACAACTTGGAAATTGATTTCTCCTTCAGGAAGAAATGAATTTAAAAGGAAAAATTTATATTCTGTTTTCCTATAGTTGTGGAAGAATATAGCTATGCTAATTGGATTTCGGATTGTATGAGACAAAATCAACAAGTGAATTTATTTTCACGCTTAGTAGAGGTGTAATATCTTGGAAGTTGTCCAAGCAAACTTGCACAGCTAAGTTAACAATGGAATCTGAGTTTGTAACTCTTGAAAAAGCTAGTATTGAGGCTGAGTGGCTTAAAAGCTTCTTAGTAGATATTCCTATTTGGAATAAACCAATTCCATTGGTTTATTTACATTGAGATAACCAGGCTGTAATAGACCGAGCTATGAATGAGTCCTATAATGGAAAGATTAGGCATATACGCCTACGACACAATATTGTGAAACAGCTGTTTAAGATTACATTTATCTCGTAATTTTGTAATGTAAGAAGTGAATTTGGCTGACCCTTTAACAAAAACACTAGGAAGAAAACTAGTGTATGAAACATCGAGGGAAATGGGACTTATGCCTATAACAAAAATCAACAATGATGGTAACCCAACCTATGTAATTTGAGAACCCAAGAAATAGGTTCATATTGGTAATAATAAGTCACTGGTTGATTTGAGATGCACTATAACTTGATTATATTGTTGTCCATTCCTATGGTTTATAGTGCAATTGCAAAGAGAAAGGTTGAGTTAAAGTCTTAATGAATTCCATAGTCCATATTGTTTGGATGGTGTGTTTAATTGCAATACATACTTGATGGATTCACCTATATAAGTGTGAAAGTGGGGCCGCTTTCTATGAAAACTTAGGCAAGTTTTCTAGAGCACTTATGAAAATCCAGGACAGGGGCAGGACCTAGAGGTGCCACACCGATTAGAGTTGCTCAGATTCTAAGGAATCAATGTGGGTATAAGATGATTGATTTACAATAAGGGATTATGGTACATAGAAATGTTATTTCACCAAATTCCTATTATATCACTTCTTATATTCCTAATTCATAGCCCTAAAGGCACCAGTTCTGATGCATTGAGTTCTCTTGCTCCACCACCTTTTTATTTGTTTGAATTTTTGAAATAGTGGGAGATTGTTGGATTGTATGTGGGTAATTTATTTGATTGTGTTATAGCATTTATTGTTTGGACTTTTAATTTAAAACCAAACAAAGTTTGTTTTAGGCCATGGGCCTTTTTATTTCAAAAACTCAAAGCCAAGCTAAAAGATTGATGTGACACCTATATCACATTGCCTATTTACAAGACCTTTTACCAAATTATATATACTTTACTTTCATAAGCTAGTAAGCTTGTGTTGGGAAATGCTCTCTAATGCGCGCGCAAGAGGGGTGTAAATCTTGGATTTGGATCGTCCAATTTGGCTTGAAAACCGTGACTTGCGTGAGTGCGTCCTACGGACACGAATGCGGCTCGATTTGTACTCTGGTGCATATGGGAGGTACTGTCACGTTTTGTTCCATGTATTAATTTTTGTGACCGTTGGAGAGTCAAGCACATGTGTTAAAAATGTTTTCATGCACATGTCTACAAATTAGTTTAATGGACTTTAATCCCTTGTTTTCATTTTTTCATGTGGTTGTTGGGAGGGTACACTAATTTCCTATATATTTGTATTACTTTTGTTGTAAAAAATAATCTCTTCTTCTAGAATACTTTCCTCTCCCTCTCTTATTCTGAAAAACTATTTCTACAAATTCTTTTATCTATTTTGGAGCAATTCTCATATAATCTTCCAATTCGAGTGCATGTTTGGAAGATATGATTGCTGAATCCTGGAGAACATAGCTCCATGTTGAGAACTTCTGCATCGAGTCACTGACTTTGAGGGGCGAAATAGTTCTTAAGGTCAGTGCTACTGTGTGCCTCAATCAACTTCATAGCCATATCTTTCCTATATTTCCAACAGTAATTATAGGAGCCCCTCAACCAAAATTGCTTAATTAAATTTCTAAGATAAGCCAAAGAAACTAAAATTCATTACTACTACACATATGCACATACACTTAAAGAACACACAATACATACACATGTACTGCTTGATGTGAAAGTGATTGACAATACCACTGACAAAGCATAGCATTACTCAGTCCCTAAATCAGACCACCAAAATTGAAATAGTCCCTAAATCAAAGAAATGATCAATTGATCTACTCTGAGCAACAAATTAGACCAACCTTGCAAAGAGCGAAACCAATTTCATGTAAAAAAAATAAAAAAATAAAATTGCTTGAGAGAGAGAGAGAGGGAGAGATATATATATATGTAGAGACAGAGACAGAGAGGGATGATTTCAGAAATATGATAGATCAAAAGCACATCAAAGCAACCTGATCCATGTTTAACACCCTAAAAACAACAAAACATTAGAACCAAGCTTTAAAAAGAGTGCAATCTAAGCATGTGTGCTATGTGTGTTTTGCATAAACTCAATATGCATAATTGCTACCCAGATTGAGATACCAGAGAGACACTTCCTAGATTGAGAAAGCGGAAAATCGTTTTTATACCAACCAATATTAGCCTACCCAATGCTCCAAAATCAGTTTATACTACTTTAGCAATAAAGTAAAAGTGAAGAGATAATGGAGACAGACAGGGTTTGTAAATAAGAACCAATTCAATCAAGGGTTTGTAAAACGAACACCTTCTAACTTACCATTATTGGTTTTGGAAAGAAGAATTTTATGTAGTAAAAACCACCCCTAATTGCTTTCAAGGAATGATAGAATAGCTACATAAAGAAACCCCAGATGAGAGTAGGCATAGATACCTTGAAAGTATGAAACCCTAGAAACTGATTTGAAATTACAAATTAGAAGAAAAAAAAATCAGCAAAAATTAAGAAGGAAATTTTTTTTTGGGCAAACATCTATGTTTCTCAGTTTTGTTTTTCCAACCTTCAAAAAATTCAAGTTCACAAAAAGAGACTTGAAAAAAGTAGTAGCCAACACAAATCTGAAAGAGTGTGCATGTTTAGATCTACAGAGAGAGAGAGAGAGAGAGAGAGAGAGAGAGAGAGAGAGAGAGAGAGAGAGAGAGAGAGAGAGAGAGAAAGAGAGTGTGTGTGTGTGTGTGTGAGTGTGTGTTAGTGGGAAAATCTACGCAAACACGGAGTGTGTGTATGTGTATGCAGATCAGTGTGTGTGTGTCTGTGTATGTGAGAGAGAGAGAGAGAGAGAGAGAGAGAGAGAGAGAGAGAGAGAGAGAGATTACCATGAGAGGTGCTTGGCGGTGGCAAACAAATACCCAAAAAACCAAGAGCAAATCCATGTGAGTCTCAGTGATGGTTAGAATACCCACAAAAAAAATCAAATCAACCAAAATTGGTCAAACCCAAATCGAATCAAACCAAAAACCCCAAATTTTGGTAACTTACCAATGCGGCGATGGGTGAGAGAGTGATTGGCGGTGTGAGGATTTAGAGAGAGAGAGAGAGAGGGATCGGTGGGTAGATGAAAGACCAAAGAGAGAGAGAGAGAGTGAAGTTTTTTTTTAAATTCAAAATGAGAGAGCGATGGAGACATGAAATGAAAGCTGCTGTGGACGGTCCCAAAAGAGAGAGAGAGAGAGAGAGAGAGAGAGAGAGAGATGCACGATTGTGGGAGAAAGAAAAAAAATCATAGCGTGAGTATGGGTGAGGGAAGACTTATATGAGAGAGTTTTGGACCACTTGATCAGGATCAAAGGACGGTAGGTATAAGAGCCTATCATAACTCAAAATTTTAGTAAGGGTAAAATTATCTTTTAAATGCTTATGCGTGAGCCTGTATTTTATTGTGTAGTATTTAAATTTATCTTAACATGTGCTATTGTAATTTTTTCTATTAACTTAGTGCTAAAATGGGTACATGCATTTAATTGTGGGTATGTAACACTAGACTGTGCACACACACACATGATTTATATCACTTCAAGTCAATCAAAAGCAAAACCAAAATCAAAGTAACCAAAGTGGGCCCCATTCCCCCCATTTGGCCAGCCACTTCCCCTCTTCCTTTACTTCTCTCTCTCTCTCTCTCTTCTTCTTCTTCTTCTTCTTCTTCTTCTTCTCCTCCTTCTCTCTAGATACAAAGATACATACATTTATACACCATTTTTCTTCTCTCTTCAAGCTTCCAAATATTGTCCTAAATGAGCTCTTGAGGATTTTACATATTTCACCATCTAGTCTTAGAATTGCTAGAGCTTTCTCGTGTGTTCACCAAATTCATTTTCAAGCACATCTCCAAGAATTTTCCAAATTTGCCTAGGGTCAAGCTTCTCATCAACAAGGCTATTAGGAGATTATTGCTTTGAAAAGTGTTATTGGATCATCTTGGGCTTCATTCTTCCACCTTTAGAAATCATTTTGTAGCTCTTTGGGTGTTTTTTCTAATTTTTGGGTGTTCTTCCATTTATTTTGGAAAGGATCTTCATTGAGATAGATGTCATAATTTCATTTCAATATGACTTTCATTGCTAAGGTGATTTGTACTCATTAAAATGTTAGGAGGATGAATTAGACATATGTACTAGGTTTTTTTCCCAAAGTTGTAAATTTAGGGTTATTTGCCTAAATGTGACTTTTATGCTTTGGTTGTGCAAACTGTGAATATGTGGTGGTAGATGTGATTAGGATGATACCTTATGTGCATAAAAGTATGTTAGGACGTTAGTTTGGTAATCCTTGTTAGGAGTGTTAAATTATAAATTTTGATTCAACTCTTTTGATGTCCTTGATACCATGTCCAACATGATAGAATTATTGCTTAAACTATCATGCTTAATCATCCATAATGTCATTTTAACATCACTTGCATTGAGGTCTAATCAGCAAACATTTCATTTACCACGACATAAATGCTTTGTTTTGCAAAAGAGAAAAACATATGTGAGGGAATTTTATTGAAGAAATCTGGATATGGGTTGTGATGTAAGACAGTGAGAATGACCCTTATAAACATTCAAACTCCAACTATATTCAGTTAGCTCCCAGAAGTTGGTATGCTACACTCTATGTATGGGTGGCTCATAGTCCAGTAATGAGAGGATTGTACATATCATGCATAGCCCTTAAAGCTCTTGTCATTTGATTTTAGCGTTGGTGGCAATTCATTGCATCTCATCTCATACTTAGTCATGGATAGCATATTTATTTGTTGCAATGTTTCCTACTGAGCCATTGTGCTTAATGAATCTATAAAACCATTTTTTTTTCAAGTGATCTCGATAAAGGAAAGGGCAACATGTGATCCAACGTTAGACGTCGTTATATTTTGAAGGCTAGGTCTTAGCTATGTTAATGAGTAGTTTCCCATATTTTTCCGTTGTAGGAGTTTGTAATAGCCTAATGCTTGTAAACTACTTGTATTGCGCAATTACAAAACTTCTTGAACTTAAACTTCCATATCTTGTTATTGGGAAGCCTCATTGAAATTTGATGGACAAGTGTTAGTCCTTTCTTTTCATACTCATTAAACTCATTTGTATTATGTAATTATGTTTCCGAGATAGTCGCATCTCTTTTCCCAACTCTTGTTGTATAAGTTCTTTATGTGTTAGAAATCCTTGTCGGATGTGCATCATGTTATCAATCCTTGTCCGTTTTTTTGTTATGTCTTTAATCCTAGCCAGATTTGTTAAATTATGCTTATTAGACTTCTTTCCGTCGATGTTATTCTTGTTAGAAACTCCATTTGAAGGTTATATAGTGTTCATGTACAGTTTTCATACTTAGCCAAAATAAGGGAAAAAGTTCCAACTTGTGAATAGTAAAATTGGCACACATTTTTTTTTGTGTGAATAGTGAATAGTAAATACTGCATGTGAATAGTGCTTTTGGCCTACGACTCATATTTTCCAAATTCCATGTTTGGTCTAATTAAAAAGTTAAGCTTGCTATATGATATTAAGGTTATTTATCCACAAAACGGGGTTTTTGTTCATGATTTTAAAAGCGTGTGAGTAGTGCTTTTACACTACTACACACATTTTCCAAATTTTGTTTTCTATTTAATTAAAAACATAAGTTCCCTATGTTGTATTAATGTTCTTTATCTATTAAAAATGAGGACTCCTTCATATATTTTAAGACCACATTTTTAGCATATTCTTTTTCATATAAATTTTCGTAGTATCCTTTGATCTTGAGCTTGTTCGGATAATCTGTTAGACTTGGTTTTTGTAAGCTTTTATCTTTGTTTGACTCGTTGGCATGTAAGTCCATTTTGGATTTCGTCTTGGTAAGTCATCTTTGTAGGAATTCCCGTGGAATTCCAAGGTCGCTTTCGCGTTGTGTTTGACTTTAGTATTGTTTTCTTTTCTTTCCTTCCATTCATGTGCTTCGGTTTTCGGGGCGCGACAGAGTCCTTTTTTGTCCTTCAAAGTGTTGTAGGTTATTATATAGATTACTAGGCGAGCAAATGTATAAGACACATTCCGTTTGCGTTTCCCGTTACATAAAGACAATAAGGTTGTTTACTCTTTTATTTTATGGCATTAAACTGTTGCAACTAATAACACAGGTGATTTATCACATATTTTGCATGAGTATAGTTTTATAATTGTGCAAAATGCCATTCTCGGAGCTTCTAAGTACATTATTTACGTTCATTTCATGTATAGCCCTCATTTCTACTATTTGCATATTTTATATTGGTTATATAAGTGTTTTGTAGGTCTTCTTGACAATCCGAGTTGGGAGACAAAGTCTCGGTTGAAGATCACTTCCTTTACGGCCACTTTGTGCTCACTTTTGAACTCCAAGACCACATGTTTGAAGGTTGTTCTTAACTTGATAAAGCTAGCTCTGCTAGTCTTCTTCGCGTGGCCGTGAATTTCACCTCAATCGGAGGTCGGAGTGAGAAGTTATGGCAATTTTTGTGATTAGTGTGCAAACTAGTTGTGAAGTTGTGAAGATTCAATACAGAGGGGCATAGTGTCCCGTTAGACAGGTCGAACGGGGTGGGGACAGTTTATATCTCTTCTCTTCTTTCCCCTTTCTTTTTTCATTTTATTTTTCCCCTTCCTCTCCCTCTTCGGCAATTCTTCTCTCTCTCTCTCCATCACCACCACTCACCACCACTCATCACCACCATCACCCACCCTCACCCTAAATTCCCACCCGTATATCCCCATCTGCCCCCTCCCAAACCACAACCATAACACCAAACCCCCATCTCTCAATCCCCACCCACAGAACCCCATATCCACCACCATTCGACGGCCCATTCTCCTATCTAGGGTCTCTTCTCACCACTCCACAATAAGGTATGCATCCCAATTTTTGTGTAAATTTTGAATTCTAAGTTTGAAGGAACTTTGGGTTTTCAAATTTTGGATCAATGTACAAATTTTATGAATGTTAGGGGCAATGTGATTGTTCAAATGGGTATTTTGATTTCCTTAACCCTAGCACTCAAATCATTTTACATAATAGGGTTTATAAAGGCTTTATACTAAAGTCCTTTCAATCAACCCCTCCCCCTACCTTTTAACTTCAACATTTTCCAATTGGGGGGTTAGGGTTGTGATTGGCCTTCAAGGAATGGGGTGGATTCGGTTTTAAATTTTGGGTTTTTCAACATTCAACCCTAAGCTTTTCAAATCATTTCAATCATAATAGTTGGTTGAATGTGTGCATCACATTCTTTGTGGGTGTCCCGTGCTCGTTCCAAAATTCCTTGCCAACCTAAACGAACACGTGACCACCCACTTCCTAAAGTATTGTAAGCGTCGTGCATTCCATCTTGGGTAATTTTATAATAGTGAGGCTCATTTCTTTTCAGGTCTACAATGACGAAGCCTAAGGTCACCGGTGTTCCTCACTCGTTGGATCCCAAGCCACATGCCTTTTGCAGTTTTCGTTCCAAGGAGACCAAAGAGTGGCACGACGCCTAATTTGCCACACGCATTATCCTCAAGGAGCGGTCCCTTGATCTCATTGCTTTTCCAAAATCCGTGCGGGAGGCCTTTGAGGGCCGCAGTTGGGGAGATTACATGGCTATAGAGCACCACGTAAATGAGGAGATGGTGCATGAATTCTATGCCAGCCTCATTCCTGATCCGGATTCTGAGCACTCATTCTTTGCGTTTTTGAGGGGCAAGCGCTTCACGATCACCCTTCACACACTCACCCGATTTATAGGCATCCCTAAGGATTGCGACACAGTTGCTCCCTACCCCACCGTTGCATCCTTGCCATGGTCTCCCATAGTTTACCAGTCTCTCACCGACCATGAGCGTGATTAGTCTGGCATCCGATTGCCTGTCAGTGACTTGACCAGGGCCTACGCCAATCTTCACATTATGGTTCGCCAGACCTTGTTGCTCACCATGCACAAGGCCACCCTCGGGCACTACTATGTTGCCCAACTGGCTACTCTTGGCACTGCAGACCCGTTCTCTCTATCGCAGCTCATTCTAGAGGTCATGTATAATGCCTCGACCAAGACCACGCTCTCCAACAACCTCCCATATGGCGCTATTGTCACTGGGCTATGCCTCTCTGAGGGGGTAAAGCCTAAGCTGGAGGACCACCTAATCTTAGTCGAGGACCCTCTCTATGCCGTTTAGCTAGCCAAATCCAAGAGCGCCTTCTAAACTCAAGCCAGAAAGCAGCAATGAGCCACACCATAGGGGACTGAGGGAGATGCCCCCCAGGTTTAGGAGGAGGACGCGGATGTTGAGGAGCCTGTTCCCGCTCCTGCGGTAGCACCTGACTTTGCTCATCTGGAGCACCTATTGCTGGAGACTCAGGGAGAGCTCTGGGAGACCAAGTATGAGATGATGGAGATGGAGGCCCGTGTCATGTCCCATTTTTACTCGCTATAGGCGAGTATGGAGATGGATACGACTCAACAGGTGGAGAGAGAGGAGCTACAGTTTATGGCCCTTTTGGATGCTATTGCACGCTCAGGCGGTGCAGGACCCTTCGTACCACCTTCTTGAGGCCTATTTTGTTTACTGAATATTTGGCATTTCTTATACTAGCAGCGAACTACCTTGGCTACGCCTCTGTAGTCACTAGATTATTCATTGGTTGCTGGTAGTTTTTTCTTTTGTTGTTTAGAGCCATTTGGCCGCATAGCTTAGTTCTTTTCTTATTATTCTTTTTATTTTCTTTTTCTTCCTTTTATTTTTCGGCGCCGTTTATGCTTTTTATGTACTTCTATTAACTTTTGATGTTTATAATTAATTGAAGTTCATGTTTTCTTTATTTCTCGCATTTTTTTCTTCTTTGATGTGCTTGGTAGTGTTTACATGTGTAAGATTTTCTCTTTTGAGCTTTTCTGGAATAGCCCCCATTGGTGATCTATTCTCCTCTCTCTTGATTTTATTTCGATGCTCACATATTGCGGACAATGCATGGATCTAGTAGGGGGTGTGATAGTCGCTAGTCGTTTGTTTGAACTTCATCGTTTCTTGCCAAGTAACGCTATTAGCATGTTTTCCTTTGGTTTTTAAAAAAAAACTTTTTTCTTTTTTTTTTCTTTTTCTTGGACCCTTGGTCCACGCTCCTCATGATTGATTGCATAGTTACCCATTCAAAGTGCCGAGCTATGACGCTTATCTTGAATTTTTCTTGTGATATTAACATGTGGCACTTGCTGAATCCCATAAGTTCTATAACTATATATCCCGATTATTGTGGATGTCTTTAAATTTAAATCTTGAACTATTGGTGCACGTTATTTAATCACTCGTAACAGGATGATGTTTAATGCAATCATAATCCGTTTATCGTTAAAAACACTTGTGGAGACTTGAACCTTGTAAGATTTTGAGCCGTCCTCCAATTTTGAGTGTTGCATACACTACTTTTCTCTTGTTGAAAAGCATATTAAAATCGTAGATAATCTCATTCTCTTGTTTTGATCATGCATTAGAGGACTGTCATGTGAATTTCAAAACTTTTACTTTCTTGTCATCATAGTGGAGAATAATGAATCGTAATACACCAAGGAAATGATTTTAGGTCACATCTTTCACCATTTTCTCTCACCTCCTCCGTATACACCACCCTCACACTATCCAATCACTCCATCACCCCACACTTTCCCCATTTCTCATGTTTAAAGTATATTCTTGGAAAGTTGTTTGCATAAGGTTGTGTGTATAAAAAACCAAAGGGATTGAGTCATGATCGTTTGGGAGAGTAAAAGAAAAGAAAAGAAAAGTTCAAGAAAAGAAAAGAAAAGAAAAGTTCAACAAAAGTAAAGAAAGAAAGAGTGCAAAGAAATAAGAGCTTCATGATAAAAGTACTTCTCCATTGTACCTCATTGGAATTTGTTTGCTTCCAACTCATCCCTAGTATTGTTAGTCCTTATGCAACCCCTTAAATCCGAGACTGTTCCCAAAACACTTCCCACCCCCATTTTCTACATCTCATCACCCCTCATCCATGTTTTTGACCTCACCTAGTCCTAATTGATCCTCGGGTATTATGATTCAGAGTTTGAGATGAGATTGACAAGCAGTTAGAGTTTGATTTCACCACCTCTAATACATGGTATCTTTCATGAGATTTATTTTACACATTTTTACAAAGAATAACATTTTTCACACTTCACATATGCGCAAATTTGCATTCCATTTCCATTACTCTTTGCCCGCATGTCCTGAGAGTATCACCCGTCTCGAGAGTTTCATTTTTGAGCACAATACAAGTGAGAATTATGTTGAAGTGCGGTTTTGATCGAAGTTCAGATTATGAATGCATTGCACCGTACTGATAATTGTGGCTATGGAACCTTTACCCACAAATGAAGTTTTTCTAATAATCTTGATAGTTTGTGGACTTATGGGAACTTGTGTGTCACTTTGCTAATATCATTGAAAATCTCTTAACTATGTTGAGTTTTATGCACTTTGAGTTATCAGTAACTATCTTGAGGAAGCTTATGTTTCTGGGTATCATTCTGAGAACCCTTCGGAGATAAAACTCCGCCTCTAGGGGTAACCTAGAGGTTTAACGGCTTGTTGCAATGGCTCAATGCAACTGTGCTCCCCACAAAAGCGGTTTATCTTTACTATTTTTAAATAAAGCATTTGAATAATGTCCTTAGAGCTATCTCTTCTCTTCTTAATTGCTAGAGACTAGCAATGTACTAGTAGGGGGGGTGTGATTTATCACATATTTTGCATGAGTATAGTTTATAATTGTGCAAAATGCCATTCTCGAAGCTTTTAAGTACATTATTTATGTGCATTTCATGCATAGCCCTCATTTCTACTATTTACATCTTTTACATGGGTTATATAAGTGTTTTGTAGGTCTTTTTGGCAATCCGAGTTGGGAGACAAAGTCTTGGTTGAAGATCACTTCTTTTACGGCCACTTTGTGCTCACTTTTAAACTCCAAGACCACATATTTGAAGGTTGTTCTTAACTTGATAAAGCTAGCTCTGCGTGTCTTCTTTGCGTGGCCACGAATTTCACCTCAATCGGAGGTCAGAGTGAGAAGTTATGGCAATTTTTGTTATTAGTGTGCAAACTAGTTGAGAAGCTGTGAAGATTCAATGAAAAGGGGCATTCGACTGGTCGAAGGGGCCCGCTCAACCGGTCGAATGACCCCCTATTTCTGCACCTTTTGTTTTACAAGTTTGCTACTCCGAAGGCTTTGTATAAATACCCCATTATAACTCGAATTTGGGGGTTTTTGACCTAATTTTAGAGCAGCTTAGATACTCTTTCTCTAACCCTCTTGTATTTCTCTAGGTTTTCTTGTTTATTTTGTTCATAAATTAGTTTAGGTTTAAAGCTTGTAAGTAATTGTGAGAGATTCTTGAACTTTCAAGCTTGGTTACTTTGTTGGAGCATTTATTGGAGTATTTATTGGATTCTCTGTCTCTTGAAGTAGGTGCTTGCATTAATGGTGATGTCTTTCTACTCCTTAGATGTTTATATTAATATTGACATAGTGAAATCCATGTGTAGCTAGTTTTCTAGGTTAGGGGTCAAGAACCCACCTATGGATCTTTGTGTTTGTTGCAAGTCTAAAGGGTTTGGATCTTCCTAAGTGATTAAAAGAGTGTTGGTTTTGTAATATGCTTGTTTATTTACCTCCATTTTCATGCAATGGGGTTATTGAATCTATATTACCAATCCAACATTTGCCCTTGGTTCCTTCAACCTTTCATCTTCCATAGTGGGGTTGATAACCCACATGTTTGATTGTTAACCTCCGAGGAACTTTGTTCACTTAAGAAGGCCCTTCCAAGTCCCTAAGGCTTATTCTTGTGTGATCCAAGGTTGGTAACATGACCCCTAGCCCTTTCTCCCTTTATTAAATCAATTTGTCAATCTAGCTTGTTTGTAGTAGTTAATTTAACCGTTTTCTAAACTAGTTAACTTAATTAGTTGATATTTCTTTACTTTAGTTTTGCTTGCATGTTAGTTCTAGTCTTAGAGTTTGACACCCTCAAATCAACCATCTTTTCTTCCTTTTTGGTTACGAAAGTAGTGTATTCGAGTCTTGAAACTATAATCTTCCGGTCTAGTCCCTGCAGAAATTGACCTCGTACCTACACGAGTATTACCTGTTACGATTGATTTGCACTTGAATCATACATATACCGAGAGTGAACAACATGGTCAGAAATTAAATCTAAGCAAGTCATGCTTCCTAAATATGATTATAAAAATAGTCAATGCGGTCCCATTTTATGTGTCTACCTTTGCGTTTTCAACCATTTTTTCATGTTAAAAAGGCGTTAATGATTGCATTTACAAACATCTAAGTATTTTGCATCTCAAATATGTAGTTCCCAACACATGTGGTAGTAGGACAACCTTTAAGAATGGTGCAATCATTTCAACATACTCAATTAAAATTCAATAAATCCATTTCCATATATTTGACAGTGACATAGTATGCTCTTTTAATAATTATTTCTAAATTGTTTCCTTATCCTTGATTTTAAAATTTTACTTCTCTTAGAGTTAAGTTCCTAATCCATAATTTGAACACTTTTATTGCCTTGTATACAATTTTTTAGGCACATCAGAGCATCTCCAATGCAAAAAGCTAATTTTTTTCATCTCAAAGCTATAATTTGACACTGCTATGGCAAAGCTATTTTTTAGGCACATAAGAGAATCCACTTTTTTTTTTTCATTTTTTTAATTTGTGTAAGGCAACCACGTAATTTATTGCAACACTTCAAGATTATACCCCAACGAGATTAGATAGAACTTTGTGATCGTGACGTTCGATCTTTTGTGCTCTCGATATGATTTTGGAATACTCGATTCCAAAAATTATTTTTTGACTAAAGTTACCAACAATTGGATCTTGGGTAAGACTTAACCAACCATGGCAAATTGCTACATCTTGATCCACAGTAAATGCCTTTCCCCTCGTTGTGGATTGTTGATTGGTTTCTATTTTTCTTCTAAAAAATTGTAAGGAACAAGATAGATAGAGAGAGAGAGAGAGAGAGAGAGAGAGAGAGAGAGAGAATTTATAGGCATTTGTGAGGGTATAAAAGTAAAATCACAAAATAAAGTCGTTGGGTTTTGCAATATATCCGTTGGGTTCCAGCAAAAAAGAATGACAAAGCCGTTGGGTTTTGCAAAATATACCTGTTGGGTTATGTTTGTAGCTAGCAGTGGATTGTGGTCATTGCTCATGGGCCCACTCATTTGGCAAAGCCATTTGTTCTCTCAAATTTGAGAACATAAATGACTTTGTCATTTTTTGAGAGCTGGTATAGCCCAGCGTTGGAGTGAGATAATTTATTTGGGCTCTCTTTTTTTGACGTTGGCAGTGGATTTTTGGAGCTGCTCTCACCTAAGTCCAGTCGAAATATACATTTTTTAAATGACCATAACAAATTCAACAAATTCGAAAATGTCAAATTAGGCAAAACTAATTTGCCCTTTCAATAATTATTTGTAAATTGTTCCCTGACCCATAATTTAAACAGTTTTATTGACCTATATGTAATATTTGTATTGACCTATCCATAATTTAAACACTTTTGTTGACCTGTATGTGATTTAAACACTTGTATTGACCTATGTGTAATTTTAATAACACTTTAATTGACAAATTTGAAAACAACAACAATTTGTATTGATCTATCTATAATTTAAATACTCTTATTGATCTATATATAAAAAAAGTTCAGAAGCTGACTTGAATGTAATTATTCATTTGATACGACAAAATTGCCCTCACACAAATCAATATATCCTGCTGATAATTAAAGATGTATGAGTAATTATGGTGTAGTGAAGGAAGCAACCGCAATTTGTATTGATCTATCTATAATTTAAAAACTTTTATTGACCTATATATATAAAAAAAAAGTTTAGAAGATGATTTGAATGTAATTATTCATCTTATATTACAAAATTATCCTTGCACAAATCAATATATCCTGATCCATAGTAAATGCCTTTCCCCTCTTTGTAGATTTTTGATTAGTTTCCATTTTTCTTCTAAAAAATTGTAAGGAATAAAATAAAGAAAAAGAAAACTGGACATTGGGTTTTGCAATATATCCATTGGGTTCCGTTTGCACCATAAAATAATATTAAGATGGACCCACTAAATTCAATTAGGAATTACACATGGAAAGGGCGTGAGAGCAGATTGATGGGAAAAGCAGGCTGATGCCACATAGCAAATGCCATAATCCAGTGCGTCTCCCACGTCAATGGCCGAATGGTTATTGGCAATTATTTCTACGTAGGGCAATCACACGTGCAATGTGAAAATCGTGATGGATGCAGTCATGGAGGATGACCCATTATGCCCAAATCATGGATATAGTGGGAGGTTTCTCAAACTGCTAGACAACAGTTATCACTGCGATCTATATAAAGACTGAGAGTTGTGAAGAGAAAAAGATCCCCGATCAAGCAAAACACTTAGCATTTCTCTATATTTCACACTGTTATTTTTCCTTTCATTCATCAATTTTAATTCCAATTTACTTACCTACTTTAGAAGAATATTTGTAGTTCGATCCAGTTAGAAGACATATTACTACTTCGAATTGAACCTTGGTTGTAAAAGATTTAATAGAAAGCTATCTCTATTATTACTTTCATCATTCTTGGTGTTTCTCATACCGGAAGTCTTTAATCTTTGGTTGAAGCAATTGGATGCTATTTAGGGAGATTTTATTCCTCTATCTCTCTACTTGTCTAATTCTATCAAATTGTTCACATCTCAAGAGGACATTTGTCTGGCACACCCGCATTATCATATTTGAAGATTTCCAGCCACACAATTTTTGGCATGCCCAGTGGGACCGGTGTGAGAAATCTGGTGATCTATCATGCCATTGAGGAATAATTTGACAAAAGATAAGGGGATAGCCACGCAACCAGAGATGGATGCACTAACTATGGAAGACAACGTTGAGGATGGAGTCCATGGCAACACTATCACGCTCTCAGAATAGCCGGTTATCGGTATACCTAGCTTTTTGAAAAGTGGGTGAAATGCGACGGATTGTTTTTGGGAAGGGTGAAAAGAATATGGTAGGGCCTATTTGAAATTTTCATAGTCGCCACCTAACATTATTCGGGTGTTAGGATCCCTGCAAAGACAATTAAAGTAATCATCTTTGACTTTTGAAAAATAGTTTTGAGAAAAGTGGACCCTTTAAATGTGTGACTCTGAATAGCCATGCGAAAACTCGAGATTTTGAGATGGGTTCGGGGACTCACTTATGTCGAGGATAGGTGTTAGGCACCCTCGAACATCCGTGTGAACACGGTTGCCAACTTTAGTATTTTTTATTTATTAAAATAGGGTATTTCGATTAAAAAAAACAAGTTTTTTAGAAAGTGAATAAGATGGAGAATGGTGATGGGTATAGCCACACTCTTTGAGTGCTGCTTACATATCTCGAGACGGGAATCAGGCTAAACGTAGTTCTGACTTTTGGTTACTTTTGGCCGTGCACGTGTGATGTAGTGATTTGAGAAGGAGTCGGTGTAACTAGGAACTTTAACCCGCGTGGTATAGTCTTAGATTTTAACCTTTGAAAAGTGATTGAGATTGAAATGAGATCATGCAAGTGAATGGAGAATGAAGTTTTTTTTTACATATATACTTTTCAATTTTTTGAATTTTTTTTCCAGTCCTTTTAGTCCTATACCGAAAGTAAGGATTTGTGTCCAAATGACTGAAAAATGTACTGGAAATAAGGGACGGTGCCCAAATGACTAGAAAGAGATTTTTTTTGTTTTATGCCGAAAGTAAGGGTCGGTGCCCAAAAGAAAGAAAAGAGATTTTATTTCTGCATTTTTATTTTATGCCGGAAGTAAGGGTCGGTGCCCAAAAGAAAGAAAAGAGATTTTATTTTTATTTAATTTTATGTTGGAAGTAAGGGTCGGTGTCCAAAAGAAAGAAAGAAAAAATGTCAAGTGTGTAGGATAAGAAGATTTACCTATGAAGATCTCCGAATGCAAAGGCGGCTGTTGAGTCCGGTTAATCCTTTCTTTCTTTTAATTATTTTATTTAAGCAATCTTTCTTATTTAGACATGGATTTCTATATTGGAAAATCATGTAGTCCCCAGCAGAACATAGATCTCTGCATTAGAAACTGCATAGTCCCCAGTAGAACACGGCTCTCCGTATTAGAAACCACATGGGATTTCTATATTGTGAACCATGTAATTTCAAGTATGATGTAGATTTCTGTATTGGAAACCAAGTAATCCCGAGTATGACGTGGATTTCTGTATTGGAAATCGGGTAATTTTGAGTTAGACGTGGATTCCTCTGTTTATTTATTTTTTAATTATTAAGCAAGAATATAGATGCTATATACAAGAGATGAAGAAAGGTTTGAACAATAATAAATAAAAAAAAACTAAGTTATTAGAAGAACTCAAAAAATTGGCTAGAACATTAATGGTAAGTGACTGGGATATTGTGTAATGATTTGAGGCAGTACGATGATGGTTGGGCAGCGATAGATGACGATAGTGGTGAGGCAACCATGAGGTATGTTGATGAGAATCGTGGTGATATGTTAGTTAGGCTGAGGGTGTTGATTGTAGTGCTGGCCTTGATGGTGGTGGTTAAAAGAGGTGGTATAATATGGATAAAATGGAAACTCTTTTTTTTATGTGGGTTTTTTTTTTTGTATTTAATGATGAAGTGAGGGAGGTATGGGGGGGGGGGGTATAGAGAGTTTGTTTTTTACTCTTTTCTTTTTTTTTTCCTTTTTTTCTTTTGAATGGTTTGCATCGGCCTCCTTTTTGTATGCCACTTTTTTTTTTTTATAAAATTTTGTGTTTTTTTAAAAATCTTTTTGACTAGAGAGAAATGGCGTAGCGGGAACTTTAGCATGTATGGCGTAGTCTTGAACTTTAACCGAGAAATGGGTGCAGTAAAAAATTTTAACATGTGCAGTGTAGTTCTAACATTAACCAAAAAGCGGTGGAAGTGAATTTTTGAGCCAAGCAAGTGAGCTCCGTTGGGAATTGACTCTATAAGGGTCAAGTGGAAAGTCTAGCATATAGAAGTGAGCAAGTGATGCACTGAGAATGAGCGAGATGAGAAGTGATGTGATAGAGTATGTAAGTGAGTGGCGAGTCAAGGTAGGCAGCTGGGAATTGGGAGTATTGTCGGATTAATCAAATAGCTCTGCTGGGGATTGAGAGTGCCACCAGAATAGGTGAACGACTCTACTGGGGATTCATGTGAGAATTGAATAGAAGAGGGATGGTATAGTCGAGAAGTGCGTAATCGCGTAATCTCAAACTCTAATCGAAAATGTAGTAAAGTAAGTGTATGGTCAAGCTTGCTGAGCTGCCTACATATCTCCTGCGAGGAAAATCAAATCGAACATCGTTTGTGATGATGAAGAGAATGCCATGTTAGGATGGTGAAAAGAAAAATGCCACGTGGGGCATGATCGTTGTGGGATAGAGAGTGGCAAAAATGCGATACATGTGATTATCGTGAGATGGGGGAGGGTAAAAGAAATACCTGATGCTTGATGTTGATGTAAGTAGGATGCCGTTTGAGGGACTTATACCTAGTTTCAGTAGTAGATGATGATATGATTAGGATGCCACTTGACGGCCTCGCACTTGATTCTTGTTTGTTGTAGTTATGAACTAGATGCCACTTAACGGACTTATACCTGATTATCGATGAATATGAATAGGATGTCTCTGACGGACTCATTTTTTTGTGATTGAGATACATGAATAGGATGTCTCTAATGGACTCGTTTCTTGGTGATCGAGATACGTGAACAGGATGTCTCTGACGGACTCATTTCCTGACGATCTAGATATGTGAACATGATGTCTCTGATGGACTCATTTCCTGATAGTGAGATATAACAGGATGCCTCTAATAGACTCATTTTTTGGTAGTGAAATATGTGAACAGGATGTCTCTAACGGACTCGTCTCTTGGCAATCAAGATATGTGAATAGGATGTCTTTAACAAACTCGTCTCTTGGTAGTGAGATATGTGAACATGATATCTTTAATGGACTCGTCTCTTTGTAGTGAGATATGTAATCAAAATGTCTTTAATAGACTCGTATCCTAGTAGTGAGATATGTGAACAGGATGCCTCTTGATGGACTCATTCCTAATAATACGATTGTGAATGAGGTGCCTCTTGACGGACTCATTCCTGATAGTGAGATTGTTAACAAGATGCCTTTTGATGGACTCATTCCCAATAATAAGATTTTGAATAGGGTACCTCTTGACGGACTCATTCCTGAAAATAAGATTGTGAACTAGGTACCTCTTGACAGACTCATTCCCGATAGTGAGATTGTGAACAGGGTGCATCTTGATGGGCTCATTCCCGATAGTGAGATTATGAACAGGATGCCTCTTGACAGACTCATTCCTGATAATGAAATTGTGAATGGAGCGCTTCTTGATGGACTCATTCCTGATAGTGAGATTGTGAATAGGATGCCTCTTGACAGACAAGGATGCTACTTGACAGACTCATACCTGATGCTGGATGATATGAACAGGATGCTATTTGACAGACTCACACCTAATGTTGGCTGATATGAATAGGATGCCACTTGATGGGAGATGTCGGATGATATGAACAGGATGCCACTTGACGGACTCACACCTGATGCTGGATGAGATGAACATGATGCCACTTGATGGACTCATACCTGATGCTGGGTGAGATGAACAGGATACCACTTGGCGGACTCACACTTGATGTTGGATGATATGAACTTTGTGAACAGGATACGACTTGCCACTTTTTGATGATCCATAGAGGGGAGGTTGATTCGACATGTGGATCTGAGTAGAGGGATTGCTGTAGAGTTGGCGAGCCTAAGAAAAGGTTATATGTAGTGAGGGTTCTTAAAAGTAGGTTAGGCTAGTAGTGAGGCTTTTGGAGCTATGTTGGGCCAGTGGTGAGGTTTTCAGAAGCATGTTGGGCCAGAGGTGAGTGTTCTCCTTACAAGGAATGTAGAAGTATCAAGACCAGTTGCCCCTGTTACAAAAGATATGTATTTTTTGCTATACTGTAAAGTATGAATGTTTTTTTTTGTTTCGAATGCGATGTTATGATATGTACAGAGTATTTACAAAAGTGTTTGATGCTTGAGTTTATCATCTATGAAAGAATGTACATAAGTTAGTGGATATTGTCTATCTTGTTGCTTGTTAGATCACTAAAAGACAACGTATTTTGACTTCATGAGCTCAGTGCCCCAGTATTCATTGAATGCCCAGTCCTTGTTTGTATTTTCTATGTCGAAAGTTTTTGCCATAGTCTTGATTTTTAGTGTAATAACCCAACATTTTTAAAAGAGGGTAATTTTGACTTTTGGGTACCCAAGTGTGGACCCAATTTAAACTTTGAAATTTTTTTCCTAACATATATCATTAGATATGGTATTACATTTAAATTTAAAATGGTAGTAGGTGTGAGTGTGTTCTTATAATAGCGGGTACACATGTGGGTGAACATTTTAACTATTGGAGGGACAAAGGCCCCACCACCACTCACATCACTCACACACACACACACACACACACACACACTCTCTCTCTCTCTCTCTCTCCTCCCTCCCTCATGGCCGGCCCTCTCTCTCTCCTTTCCCTCACTTTTTTTTTTCTTTTCTTCTACTTCTTCCTCTCTTTCCTCTCTACTTCAAGCTTTGGGAGAAAACTCCCGTGGCTTCTCTCCTTCTCTCTTCTTGTTAGGTGCCTTAGAGAGATATCTACCCCTACCCCTTTTGGCAATATTGTTCTACTCGCCGAGAGCTACAAGATGCCGCTATCAAAGTCCGTTTTCAAGACGTTCATCAGTGAGGTGTTGGAAGTCCTAGCTTGGAAATGGCTTCTTTCTTCACCAAATGAAGTGCTTGGACTTCTAGGAGCCTTCTCTTTTGAAGATCTTGTCATCCTAAGTGTTTTCTTCATATAGGTAGATATATAATCTACTACTCTATCTCTTTGATATATATATATGTATAGATGTATATATGTATATATATATGTGGTCTTGGTGAATGAATTTGTAACTAGAACTCCAAATTGGTAAAATTTTTAAGTTCTAGCATATGTGTAGTTTAGGTGTTTGATAAAATGCCTAGAAGAGTTTAAGATTTTAGGTTGCTTAATTTCTTAATATGCCTAAATGGTGATAATTGGTTTAAATGCTTATATGTCTAAGTGTTATGTGAATTAAGTGTTAACATGCCTAATTGTTTAAGCCTTGGGTGAAAGGAATGTTAGGAGTATGTTAGCGAATGAGTGGATTCTTATTTTCTTAAACTTGAAATCAAATGCATGTGCATGTGTTTATGGATTTTCTTCATGTATTAGAGAAACCGATATGTTAAGTTCTTTGAATACGTATTTAAGTTTATCATTTGCATCCACGAACATGAACATTCACGTGTGAAACATACATACTAGCATAGGGGCCAAGTTGGGCCAAATTCCATGCATAAACACAAAATGCATTGGAAGATCCCATAAATGGGGACATTGTGAAAAATCCGGATGCAGGTTGTGAGGTGAGACAGGGTGGATAGCCCTAAGAGAATTATCCAAACTCCATTTCATATTCGGGTAGTGCCCGGAGAGATGGTATGCTACATTCCCAGTTGGGGTTGGCTCGCAGTCCGGTAACGAGGGGAGTGACATTACATACTTGTGTGACATCATAGCATTCATTGCCGAAGAGGCTCATTGCATATCATATTACCAATGGCAGCCCCTATACGTGGAGTTTTAAATAGTGTTTGGCCGAGAAGGCTTGGTACATTTATTTGTCCGAGGGACAATCGAAGTAAAAACATTCTTTCAAAATTACTTCTTTGATATGAAAGTTATAGTGTATTGGTATTATATGTCTATGAGCCGTCGTTCTCACATAAACGACAAACATTTGACAGGTTTTCTAAAGAAGGCGCGACAATACTCTTTCAAAGATCCTATAAAGATTTGTATCTTGAAAATGTACTTTAATTCCATTTTCACTTGTATATCGTTCATGTGTCACAACACATTTAATTCAGCATGTTGCTAGAGCTAATGTTTAGCTCTTTGTAGGATTAAAGATGTAATTCATGTTGATGTTGCAATCGAGTGCATGTATGATCCTTGATTTACATATCTAGTCTAGTTTGTAATCGTTGTCGAGATCGATGAATCTCGATTGTGTTTATGCTTTATGTTTAATGCCTTATGCTTCCTGTTTGGGATTGTTTACGTTTAGCTCGTTTTGAGTGAGCTTGGGTATACCTTGCGTCGCTTGTTTACTATTTCTTGGAGTTTGGGGATTAGTATTCGTGTGGGGATACCTTTACTTATTGTTGCTCATGTTGTTTTAATCCAATTGTGTTAAACTTATCGTGAAATTATTGTGCCTCTAATCCTAGCCGAATTTGTCAAATTCTACTTATTAACCTTCCTTCCGTCGACTTGCCGTCGATATTGATCTTGTTAGAAACTCCTTTTGAATATTGTGAAGAGTTCATGTGAAATTTTGCTCAATCAAATTTTCTCTGCTTAATCCAACTTTTGTGGAGTGAACCCTTTGTTCAGAGTTCGCTCAATCGAACTTTTTGTGCTTAATCCAACTCTTGTGGAGTGAACTCTCTGCACATAGTTTGCTCAATCAAACTTTTCTCTGCTTAATCCAACTTTTGTGGAGTGAACCCTCTGCTCAGAGTTCGCTCAATCAAACTTTTCTCTGCTTAATCCAACTTATTTAAAGTGAATTCTCTGCCCAGAGTTTGCTCAATCGAACTTTCTCTGCTTGATCCAACTCTCAGCAGAATACATAGATTAAGAGCATAAGTCTCCCATGCGATATCAATGTTTGAAAGAGCATTCCTTCTTATATTATAATACCTCGCTTCAGAGTACTTACTTCACAAAACTCCTCGTTACATCCCTTGAACTCGTGCTTGTGTGGATAGTCGTTTAATAAAATTTTCAAAAGCTTTTGCTTTCAGTTGACTCGTTGACATGTAAGTCCATTTTGGATTTATATGTTAGTAAGTCATCTTTGTAGGAATTCCTGTGGAATTCAAAAGTCGCTTCTGTATTTATGATTGGGTTTTAATTCTTTTATCTCTATCATTTCTCTTTCCTCGCGATTCGGTTTTTGGGGCATGACATTTAGCCGTAGCGCCCTTTTTGAAGTTTTTACTATGCCCGTCGGACTATCTTGAAATTGACAGTATGTGATGGCCCATGTCTTTGAAATGATGCAAAAGTATGATTTGATGAATCCAATAAGACTTGTGTCAATCAGAGTGGACTTTTAGTGAGTTGTATTGTAGGTTAGGGTCATGGGTTACGAATTGAAGGATTGCATAAAGGCACAAATTTTTTTTGAAAGGTTAACTGGAATGCCTGAGATCACCTCATGCTCTATTTTTTTCTTTTTGCCTGCTCAAGTCTAGTATGGGATGAGTATTGCTGAGTGAAATGTAACTTCGGGAAGAATTGCACCAGTTTGGAGTGAGTATCCGAGTCGGATAGTATTTTGTGGATTTTTTCAGCTTCTGTATTGAGCTCTCTTTTTTCCTTGTCTTTTTTATTGCTGAGCTTCGTTTCTCTCTCTTTTTTTGAATTGCCCCAGTGTGGGGGGTGATCCTCAAGGGGTTTGAATTTGAAGAGAAATTTTCATTGTATAGCTCAAATGGGCTAGCAAGTTGGTTATAGTGTTTGGATAGCTGAAATGATTACCTTTCATCATTTTGACACAAGTAAAGTTGGATTTTGCAAATCATATATGTGCAACTTTGAAATGAGGAGCAATGGGTTACCGAATTGATACTTGATTGACACGCCTTGAGTTTGGATCTGAGGTATCCTTGCCCTTGAGAGTGTGCTGTCCATATGCTACAGCAATTGTAGACCAGCATGCACTTGTGATGATGAGCAGTGTCAGATACTATAATGATCAATTATAAACTTGAAGCCTTTTGGCAAGCTTATCATGGACTACGATTACATGGTAATCGGACGTGTGTTGCATCCAAAAGTCTGATGCAATGTCCAATTAGCTTCAACAAGTTACAAGACACATATCCAATGAATCATGATATTTTAAAGCAAGATGATAATTATTGAATGATGAAGAAAGTTATTTTTTTTCAAATTTATTTATTTTTATTGAAAGAAATGTATGTACTTATATAAAGCAGACAATGCATATATTCAGTAATGGAGAAACTACCTCTGTGTAGAAGATAGTCAAAAAGAGTAGGCTCAAAGTGGTTAATAAATGAGTTTACTGATTGAGATGGATAGTAAAGATGAAAACCTCTCTTCATTTTGATCAAAGGATTCAAACACACAAGCTCAGCATTAAGCATAAAATCTCTTGACTGAGTTAGCATTGATCGGCTCTGGAAACACATCACCATCCATTTCTGTAAGTATCAAAGCTCCTTCGGATAACACCCTTTTGATAATGAATGGGATCTCTCCGACATCCTGGTCAGGGATCTGTTATACCCATGGTATGGCATAAGTGTCCTCTGTCGACTGCTGAATGATGGGCTTTGGGGTACAGAGGACTATTGGGGTGATTAGAGTAGCGAGGACCTTGAGTTATGGCTTGACCTGTGCAGAGAGTGGCCTGTTGCTTTTTGTGAGTGGGGAGTAGTAGGTGGAAGAGAGTACGTGAGTACGGAGATAGGCTTGGTTGCCTTTTGGATTTTCTGAAGGGGAGCAGTTGGTGGTACAGACGTGAGAGGGAGGGAATGTACAAGTATAGAGACGGGCTCAGTCACCCTTTAGATTGTTGAAACGGGAATAGTTGGAGTTGGTGCAGAAACGGGGAGAATAGAGCTTGTTGGTGCAAAGTTTATATTGAGGTTCGAGAATACCTTTTCCAGGTTTTCCAAAATCGAGTTATCGATTCATCTTGGGGGGGATATTGAGTGACTGACATGGAAACCTCCTCATATTCGACCGCCACCATATTGATAGTTGGCACTATAACTCCATGCTATGGGAGTGGGTTGTTGGCCACATTTGCGAGTGGTTCCGATGGCTTGACATTTATCTTCCCCTCATCGATCAGATCTTGGATTTTATGTTTCAAGGTGAAGCAATCATCTGTTGAGTGCCTGATCATTCTGAAACGGAATTCACAACGTCAGGAAAGATCATATATCTTCAGGAGAGGGTCTAGAGTTCGCGCTACAGGGACTATTATAATGGCTCCCTCGGCCAGCAACTTTCCCAAAATAGAGCTCGACGATTTCACCAGTGGCGAGAACTTCTGACTTTTGTCAGAGGTTTCCTTTGGAAGTTTGCATTCTGGACTTGTTGCAGTGGTCTTGACTTGTAACCCTAATATTGAGGTACAGGGGGCCGCGGTGAACCTTGGGTTATTTGCTATACCATCAACTCCTGGTACAGGGAAGAGACCTATTGGTACATGGGAGGTGGCATAGCAGGGTGTTTTGTCTGTTGAAGAGTTATTTTTCCCTCATCTATCAAGTCTTGGATTCTTTGCTTCAGGGTGAAGCACCCGTCTATTGTATGCCCGATGATCCCAGAATGGAATCACAATGTTTGTTATGATCATATATCTTGGGGAGAGTTTTTTCCACTCGTCCGGCTAGAACGATTGTAATGACTCCCTGAGGCAAAAGCTTGCGTAAGATGGAGCTCAAAAATTTTGCCAAGGGAGAGAACTTTTTGTTCTTGTCAAGCCCTTTCCTTTGATAACCCGTATTTTGGAATGGTTGAGGGGGTCATCTGTAGCCCTGATACTGATTCGTGATGGGCTGGGATTGGCCCTAGGCCACATGATGTACTACTGGTTGATGATACAGATGCATATATGGCTTATTGATAAGGGAAGGTTGGAAGAATGGGCCATTGGATGAAGTTTAACAGAGCGACTTAGCCAAATGTTCTCTCATTTCCCTTCTTACCATTCTTATAGTAAGAATTTCCAGATTGGTTATAATCCAAGGCCACTTTGGGTTGGGAATGCTTTTGTTGGTTATCAGAAAATAGCACATAGTTATCCAATTTTTTTGAGGGCTCACCGAGTAAACCAACACTAAAATCTCCATATTCGTATCGTTCCTGAACAAGTGTCTAAGAGGACTTCTTCTTTGCTTTTCAAGGAAAATTGCCATCACCATAATGTTCATCAAAGCAACACTCATCACAATCACAATGATCAAAGAAATTGTGTCCTGTAACTAGATCTTGGAAGTGAAAGATTGGTTGACCTGAAGCTTTGAATGAGTGGATGGGGATTTATCCTAAACTAGAGTTGGATAAATCAACCAGTTGAGTCATGTTGATTGTTGTGGTAAATATTGCTAGAGCAGATGTTGCCAATTTGGCAAATATAATTTCTATTGTACCAACTTGCTTAGTAGTGAAAGTTGGATCAGTAATTTGTATATCTGGCTGGTCTCTACAACAAATGCCGGTTGCTGGGTTACCGTCTACCTGACAAAAATGACCAGATCGTTGATCTATTGCTGAAGACTCTAGTAATCAGGACTTTGAGTGGTGCCTATACCCTCATTCCGATTTGCTTCGATGCCACTCATAGTTCTTTGCTATTTTTGGAGGTATCCTCGAGTTAGGATAGGGCTACGAATCCAATCTTTCAGTATTCTTGAAATTTTGACTGTTGATTACCACCTACAAATGAATGGAAAAAAGTTATAGCAATAGATAGTTTCAAATTTGCACTGATCATGATCTATATTTATGTGGTTTTGACAGCTCGTTCGAAAAGTTCAAAATTTTATTGATCGAATTCCAAATTTTGTTAACTAATTTGTTCGATTATAAGGGGTGATTTCAAAATGGTAATTTCAAAATTTCCATATATAGGTCCTAGCAGTCTTAAGACCCGCAGGGAATGTGCTGAAATCGCCCTCCAAAAATTCCAAGGTCAAGTCTTGAATTGCCCTCATGATTTTCCTTAGTCTTTTCCTTTCGGTTGTCACATATCCAAGCTCCTCTTTTAGTGCGACAATCTCAGGTTTATCTTTATCAAAGAAGACATGCTCTAGCTGACGGATCCTTGTATATGCATTTTGTAAGTTGGCTAGCAGTTGGCCCCTTTTCCTTTCAGCAAGATCGAGGGAGGCCCTGAGTTGATCCTTTTCCTGTTTAACCTAGTTTTTAGCAAATTTCCTTGTGAGTAGGGGCAGCCATGAGTTGGTCCCTTTCTTGTTTGATCCAGGTCCTGATGGTTGCCCCATGACTGAGGGCAGCTCTAAGTCTTTTGATGTGGTCTTAGACCCCTGGTTCTTTTATCCTAGGACTTTTGGAACAAGATGGCAGCTGTTTTACTATTTTCTCCATCCATTTGATGTAGTCAGGGTCTGTGCTAACTTTACAAGTATCCATGACCATTTCATCGGGTTTGGCCATATTCCACTGGACTAATGCCTTTTTGCAAAGTTCCTTTAAGGATGATGAATTGTAATCAAAGCAAAAGTAGGACATATCTGAAGTCTGTGGAATACGTTACATGCTCTTGAATTGCCTAAGTACCCATCCAGGGGCATAGGTTGTTACACTTATCAGACCCATCAGTGGGATAATGGAAGTTCGTTAGTTTAGATCCTAACTGATGTTAGAGAGCACAAGCCTAGGTACCATTCTATGTCGTCCCTACATAATTGCGCCAAGTACTTGTTCCATTCTTCTTTTCCTTGAATAGGTGGCAACGTCTTTTTCAATGGCTTGATGACATTAGACTTCAATAATATATGAATCTGGATATGTCTTCTTAGTGAGGTGAGATATTAGCCATACTTATAGAAGTCCAATGCTAGTTGTGAAGAAGCCTTTTCTTTGGTGCTTGCAATGGGTCAAAGCTCTTAAGGTTTCTGCTAGGATCATTAGATGACAATTTTACCATAACGGGCCTGTGCGATGCTGTCGATTAAGGACATGTCGACTTTCTTATCCCGGTGAGGGAATATAAGGTGAACAAAGAGGCATAAAGCAAGGACCCGTAACCACTTATTGTGCCATTCTGAGCATGTACAGGTGAAAGGAGATTTATCAAAAGCATCGAGAGGCATGAAACTCTTGATAGGGAAGTCCATAGGGAATCATGTGATATCTCCCCCTGCTTCTTTTAATATTTTGTCTTTTTCATCCCTATGAAGGTCGTTATCTGCCCGACCTTGATATTGAAGTTTCTTTGGGCCAATTCCTGAGGAACAGACAGTTTCTTTAGAAGTCTGGTGTATTTTGCCAGAGTAAGAGTTAGCTTTTGTTCGCCAAAGCAAAACATCATGGCCTCTGGGTCCCAGAATGTAATCAAGGACTCAAGCATTTGTCCGTCTGGCTTGATCTTAAGTAATGACCCTAGATACCTGAAGTGTCTATGAAGTTCTCTTGAGTCTTTGAATGAGAGCTTGCCATACCATGCAGATAGCTGTGTGTTTATCTCTGTTATGTAACCCAGCTTTAAGTTTTGATTTGTTATCTTGAAAGAGAAATTTTTTTGACGAGCTGAAAAGAACAAGGACAACACTTGTTTAGCTATGATCACCTTTTTTTTTTGTTTTCTTCTGATTTTTTTTAAAAAGAAGCAATGGAAAGGAAAAATGAGTTTATGGATGCACATGTAGAGCGTGAGAGCATGTGGAGAGGCTGATGTCCAGCACACGACCCTAAATAAAGCCCGGTTCCTGAACCTTCAAACCTTCGGTGTTGAAGCACTTTCTCAGGTTAGTAGTTTGAGCGGGAGATTTTTCTGTGTGTTACCGACGGTGAAATTGCGACGATTCTGACCACATACTTGTCTCCCTATCTAATCTTACAAGGTTTCCTCTTGAGGAAGGGTTATGTTATGCTTGCATTCTAGTGTGTAGTGTGCGTGATAGTTAAAGATTTTGGCATTGGCCTTTGTAATTTTGGCATTGGCATTGCAATTTTATTTCAGCCTGAGTTGTGAATACCTGTGCAAAAGAAAATGAATTTACAAAAGAAAAGGTAAGACAAAACCATTAGTACACAAGAAATGCCCCATTATAATGAGAATCACTAAAGTAATGCCCTGAGCCTCTTAAGTGTAACTCCCGAGTAGAGTTGCCAGCTGTCGTGTCCACGCTCTCAGAACAGCTGGCTGTTAGTATTCCCAGCTTTTTGAAAAGTGAGTGAAATACAACATATTGTTTTTAGGAAGGGTGAAAAGAATATGGTTAGGCCTATTTGAAATGTTCAGAGTCGCCACCTAACATTATTCAGGTGTTAGGATTCCTGCAAAGACATTAAAGTAATCATCTTTGACTTTTAAAAGATAGTTTTGATAAAAGTGGGCCCTTTAAAAGTGTGACTCTGAATAGACATTCGAAAACCAGAGATTTTGAGATGGGTTCGGGGACTCGGTTATGTCAAGGGAAGGTGGTTGGCACCCTCGAACATCCGTACGAACACGGTTACCAATTTTAGTATTATTTTTATTAAAATGGGGTATTTCGATTAAAAAACTAGTTTTTTTGGGAAGTGAATAAGACGGAGAATGGTGATGGGTATGGCCGCACTCTTTGAGAGTTGCTTACGTATCCCGAGATAGGAATTAGGCCAATTGCAGTCCTGACTTTCATGTGTGCGAGTGTATGTATGATTTTTGTGAAAAAAAAAGAAAGAACAGTGGTCACGTTTGGCCGTGCACGTGTGATGTAGTGATTTGAGGAGTCGGTGTAACTAGGAACTTTAACCCGCGTGGTATAGTTCTAGATTTTAACCTTTGAAAAGTGATTGAGATTGAAATAAGATCATGCAAGTGAATGGAGAATGAAGTGTTTTTTTAACATACTTTTTCTATTTTTTTGGATCTTTTAGTCCTATACTGGAAGTAAGGATCAATGGCCAAATGACTGAAAAATGTACCGGATGTAAGGGCCGGTGCCCCAATGACTGAAAAGAGATTTTATTTATTTTATTCCAGAAGTAAGGGTCAGTGCCCAAAAGAAAGAAAAGATTTTTTTTTTGTATTTTGTTTTATGCTGGAAGTCAGGGTCGGTGCCCAAAAGAAAGAAAATAATTTTTTTTTAGGTTTATGCCGGAAGTAAGGGTCAATACCCAAAAGAAAGAAAAAAATGTGAAGTGTGTAGGATAAGAAGACTTACCTGTGAAGATCTCCAAATGCAAAGGCGGCTGTTGAGTCCGATTAATCTTTTCTTTCTTTTTGTTATTTTATTTAAAAAAATCATTGTAATTTAGACATGGATTTCTATATTAAAAAATAGCTTAGTCCCCAGCAGAACAAAGATCTCCGTATTAGAAACCGCGTAGTCCCCAGTAGAACATGGCACTCTGTATTAGAAACCACATGGGATTTCTGTATTGGGAACCATGTAATTCCGAGTATGACGTAGATTTCTGTATTGGAAACCAAGTAATCAAGAGTATGGCGTGGATTTCTGTATTGAAAACCAGGTAATTTTGAGTCAGACATGGAATACTCTATTTATTTGTTTATTTTATTTATTTTGATTATTAAGCAAGAATATAGATGATGTATACAAGAGATGAAGAAAAGTTTGAACAATAATAAAAAATAAAAAAACCTGAGTTATTAGAGGAACTCGAGAAATCGGCAAGAACATTGATGGTAATTGACTGGGATGTTGTGTGATGATTTGAGACAGTACAATGATTGTTGGACGGCAATAGATGACGATAGTGGTGAGGCGACCGTGAGGTATGTTGATGAGAATTGTTGTGATATGGTAGCTAGGTGGAGGGTGATGATTGTAGTGGTGGCCTTGATGGTGGTGGTTAAAAGAGGTGGTATAATATGGAGAAAATGGTAACTCTTTTTTTCTTGTGGGTTTTTTTGTATTAATGATGAATTGAGGGAGGTGGAGAGGAAGATGAGGGAGATATGAGGGAGGGGGGGGGGGGGGGGGGGGGGAGGTTCTGAGAGAGTTTTTTTTTCCTCTCCTTTTTTTCTCTCTTTTTTTTTTTTTTTTTTTTTTTTTTTTTTTTTTTTCTTTTGAATGGTTTGCATTGGCCTCCTTTAATAGGCCATTTTTTTTTTTTGCTTTGTTTGCTTATTTTGCTTTACATGACTCCACTAAGAGTATCTCTAATCAGTTTGTGGAGGAGGAGAAATTATTGGGTATATATGAATAGTCCACATGGCTATGTTGAATTTGATCGCGATTTTTTTACAAAATTTCTGATTTTGACGTTGAGATGAATTTGCATTCTTTGAAATCACTATTCTTGACAAAAACAAATAATTTTTTTTTTCTTTTTCCTTCTTTTATTGGGGAAAAATGGGGTGTCTGCATTGAGCTCCTCCCCAGAATGTGGAGTCAGGTGTGTACATATAAGTGGAGTATTGAGAAATGATGTGAAGAGACCCCACTGCAAGCCCTATTCCCTCATGCATGTGATCACAAGGAAAGAGAATGAAGTGGGACTGCAAAATCATCAATCCATCCCAATAGTGTTTGTGACAGAATTATGATGGGGCGCAGAACTAAGAATTGAAGAGCCACTTTTGCTTTTGAAAGTCTTGGGCAGGTGAATGCATGTGGATGAGAAATAATTATGTGTGGTAGGGTGCACGCGAAATTGTTGACCTTTTGTTCCCATAGCTTTTGACTTGCAATATCTTTTCCATTCGAGGTCAGATTGGGATGATTCAAAAAGCGATAGGCTCGTGTTCGTGAGCAATTTATTTTGAAATGATTAGGTTGGGAGAAAATGTGGTGTCTACAAACATCAATGATCAGTCCCATACTGGTAGTCATGAGTCACTACAATCTCAGCCAGATGAGGTCAAAGCCTTTGTTGTTGGTCCAGATCAACAGATTCAGAAGGATTACGCAGCTGCGATGCATTTCAGTCTAGATAGTGCACTACATGATTTGCTTCAAGCCAAGTTGTAGCAAACATCCATGATTGTGAAACCATTCACGGAAAGGATGCAAAAGGTGGGTGACCAAATTACTAAGAGTATTGACCGTTAAATGTCATATATGACAAAGAAATTGGGCCCAGTATCATCCCTGAAGACCAATGCACAAAAGGAGCTTATACAAGTTCCTATTAATCAAGCTCCACAGCTGAGTTATGGGAATGTTAAGCTCCTTCACCGCCCTACAGTCCTGGGTTTCCTTAACCACCCTGGTCTGGCATGTTTGGCCATGAATCAAGTTCTAGTAACTAGCCGGTTCCAAATTAGGTTGGTCAGGGTTCAGGACTTCCTGAGAGTCAACGAGGACTAACTGGTTCTAATATGGGGTCTCATACTAGTCTTCAAGCGGGGCTAATGATGGTCCCAATTCATCAGACTGGATACCATGAAGGTGCTCAGCCTCAGATGCCTGTATTACCACACGGGGGCCATCTACGCAACCAGTGATGCTAAACGTGGGACAAGCGACTCAGTCAGGCGCTCCCATGGCAAGCCTACCTCAATTGCAGATGTGTCAAACTGGGGGGCACTACCATCAGCCAGCCACAGATAGGGGGGGCACTATCATCCAGCAGCGCAGATTGGGGGCACTATCAGCTAGCAGCGCAGATGGGAGGGTACCAGCCACCATTGATGCACAGTGGAGGACCATTGCAGGCACCTGCAGCAGGTTTGCCGGGTCATTAGCTTGCCAGCAATGAAGTACATATCCCCTATCAGCCTGATTTAAATGGTCCCGTTCCCATGGGGATGAATAGGGATGAAATGGTAGAGGCTATTAGAGAGCAAGTTCATTGGCAGGTCAGGGAACAAGTCCATGTCCAATTGAAAGAATAGTTTGGCGCAGTATTTAGGGCCCCTATCCGTCGTCAATATCAAAAGCCATACCCAATTCATTGACAGAATGTTTGAATTCCCAAGGTATTATAGGATACCTGAGTTTACTTTGTTCACTGGTGGAAAGAGGCAGACCACACTGAAACACGTTGCACGTTTCACTACACAATGTGGTGAAACTTCCCACAACGACATGTTAAAATTGAGACTATTTGCTAGCTCACACATTGGACCTGCCTTTACGTGGTATGTGAACCTTCCTATAGGCTCAGTCCAAACTTGGCATGATATGAAAATAATCTTCCATAGTCAATCCTATCAGACTGACCCAGATGTGACTATTGCTGATTTATCCAGACTGACACAGAGAGTAGGAGAATACGTAGAAATATATATTGCTAGGTTTAAATCTACTCAGAATAGGTGTACGCTACGTTGCCAGAGGAAGAATATGTGCATCTAGCAGTAGATAATTTAAAATCCACACTTAGAATGCAGTTTGTAGGCCAGCAATTCACAGATTTGTGCCACATGGTTGATGTTGTGACATGATATGAGAAAGTTGTAAACGAAGAAAATCAAAAGAAAAATAATACAAGGGGAGTGTATTATAAAGGACATCGTCAGCTTGCACATCTAGTTGAAATTGAGGATGATTACCAGGTTGATGAAGATAATGAGAATGAATATGAATGTGCTGCAGTTGAAATAATGGCCAAAAAGCCATTTATATGCAATGCCCTACGTAAGCCTCCCCAGGTTCAAGGAAAGAATTCAACTAACCAGACTGATAAAAAGCCTGGCAAGAAGTATGGCTTTGATATCACCAGAGCTGATTTGATCTTTGACTGGTCAGTTAAAGAAAAGAAAATTAAATTGACACATAGCCTGCCATAAAATGAAGAAAGCAAGGGTAAAGCCTATTGCAAATGGCATGATAAATGGACTCATAGCATAAATAGTTGTACAACTTTTCGGGAATCCATTAAAAAATGGATTAAAAATGGAATTATAAAATTTCTTGTTGATTAGCCTGCTCAATAGGTTGACAAAAATCCATTCGTGGCTAAGGCACATGTCAATATGGTTATAGTAGATTTCACTAACATGACAAAGCCAACCAGATCAAAATCATATGTTCATGCTTCTTCCTCCAATGTTGGATAAATGAAGAGTACGGTTTCCAAGCCCAAGGGTTTGAATCTAGAGGTACTACTATTTGAGACCAGAGTAGGGGTTTATTACCATGCTACCAATCCTTATGATTCGTATGTGAGGTTAAGACGGTCATTACACGCAGAAGCGAGTGAACAACCAGTTCTCTGCATTAGCTGTGCAGAAGTTTTGGCGGTACCACTACGAAACCAAAACCATGATTTTGAGGATGATGAAAGAATGTCTAGGGAAGAGAGCAAACAGGGTAAGGTGGTCCAACTACCTGGAGGATTTCAAGTTACAATGAAAAATAGTAAGTCTGAAAAAGGGGAAAAATGTTACACGAGGACAAATACAATAGGCCTGATCGTACCAGGAAGTTCAACAAACAGAATAAATCCAAGGGTCTAGTCAACCAGGGTCAGAAGAGAAGATCAGCACCAGCACTAGCACCTTATTCAAATACCAAACCAAGAATGGCACTTCCTCCTATACCACAAGATGGATGATGGATGTACATTCAGCATCCTAAATTTCCTCAACACCATGTCCCACCTTTTTTGATCTGAACCCAAAAGAGGCATATGCTGTGCAAGAAGACTGCCCAGAAGAAGAAACAACCACTTGTTAGAAGATTCGAAGACAGGTCTAATTAGTGGGTACAGAAAGTTGAAGTAAATCCTGGAAGTCAGGGTAATGAAAAGGGAAAAGTAGCAGCAGCAGAGGTGGGTGATGATTTATCAGATTTCGATGAACAGTCGGGACAAGATAACATAGAAGTAGCAAATCACAGTCCTCAGACTCAGAAAATGTCACACCCTAACCGGCCCCGACAGGCTAGGACATGTGTAACTAAGCCAACAAGAACCAAACAATCTTTTTTTTAACGTTCTAAAAATTAGCATTTTGACTGAAATACTAGGAGTAAAAATATCCTTTTATCAAACATAATATTAAAAACAAAATAAAGTTTTAAAACTGTCGAATGGTACTTGGGTATAGTTTCCCTTATTACAGAACCATTCACCCTATTTTCATAAACTAAAGTATTTTAACCCATACTGCACTTATTTCTTTAAATATTCCAAAATAAGCCCAACTAAAATGTATAGATTCATTCTAATATAATAAAGTTAAAACATAACTTATAATATATTTTTACACATAAAACTATAATCATTATACCACAACTCCCACAATATCTCCAACTAGAAATTTTTAAAAAATGATCATTACAAAACCAATCTTAACAAACCCAGCCCCGTTATCTTGATCACTCCTCTCCTCTTCTTGGTCTGCACCTGCAGTGGTTATTTAATAACCACAACAGAAAACAAAGTTTTATTTAAGCTTTCGCTTAGTGAACATTCTAATCATACTATCAGAGTGTGAAAATGTAGCATACGTAATATTTAAGCATTCACAACAATAAAATTAGACTCCGGCATGTCAAGTAACTAATCACCATCATTATGGACCCCTGATTTTGGGCCTTTCTCACTTTGTCATCACTTTAAAAGTGATATCACACACTCTCATGTGATCGCAGTCAATTTGTTGTGGTCATCACCACTGTCCCCTTTTCTTTGAGGAATTCAGCATCCCTTATATACGGGCTAAATAATGGTGATTATCACTTGACACCCTTTGACCTTTGACCCTAATAAGCACATAAGCATGTTCACATATCAACATGG
Organism: Hydrangea macrophylla; assembly: GCA_033977485.1. Taxonomy (NCBI): domain Eukaryota; kingdom Viridiplantae; phylum Streptophyta; class Magnoliopsida; order Cornales; family Hydrangeaceae; genus Hydrangea; species Hydrangea macrophylla. The sequence continues at coordinate 7,028,407 of CM066992.1, read as the reverse complement.
CAATATCAACATTTTTGACATGTAGATTCTAGATTAACACATGCTTTTATAGTATTTCAAGAATTAAGCATTTTAAAACTACCAATATCACATAAACAACATTAAACACCCAATTTTGGGATTAGGACACTCACCTCTATGAATAATCAAATAAGCCTAGAAACCCAAATTTTCCTAGATCCAGCCCAAATATGAACCTGTATTTAATCCTACACAATTTTGGTAAACTAAATGTTACCAACCCATTTGGGCCATGAAAAATCTATCGATTAAACTCAAATTAAAGGACATTTGAGCCCCATGCACTGGGCTGTCCTTTTTTTCCTATGTGTAAGCCTTACCTCCACAAGTCCGAATATGGCTTCGTATTACGATTTGGGCAACATAAGCGAAGCTATGGTGGAAGGTGAAACCCTCACTTCTTTCTTTTCTTTCTCAGCCCACTGTTCTCTTCTCTATTTTCTTTTTTTTTTCCTTTCCTTACTTTCTCTTTTGATCAACTAATACATATACATACAAACTGATGATGCCAAAATTTGGTAAGAATAAAGTAAAGCAGTTTAAGGAGAGAGAGAGAGAGTGAGAGAGACTATTTTTTGTATGTGGTTCGGCCCTATTAATGAAGGTACCTACGTCCACGTGTGTGTCTGAGCACGTTCACCAGCAGATCACCGGCAGGCCTGGTGAGCCAACAAAGAGGGGCGACACTACCAGTAATACCGGCCGGGTGTATGCGTACAATGGTGAATTCTATAGAGGTGCCGTCTAGACTGAAAAGTCGATCCCTTCAATAGGGGTGAGAGGCCTCTTTTATAGATGCAAGAGACCTACTCTTACATGGATAAGGAAATATAATCCAATTGATATAGATTCACATTAATTGTGGGGGTTTCCTAATTGGATTAGGAAATAGTTGGCACTTTCCATTAGTCTTCTAGCTTGAGTAGGAAACTGCCCGTAATGCTCAGGATCACGCCTGTCGACCCGGATGAGTTGTTCCCGCGGTGGGATGTGCCAATGCGATTTTCCCGACCTGTTGGCCGGGTCGTGGATGAACCGCTCGGGAGGCATCAGGTGGACCAAACCACTCAGGATGATGCTTGTTAGTAGTTGCAGAATAGAATCGCTCGGGCATGGGCGGATTTTGGGTGTATCAGTTGCCCCCCATTTCCAAGGTTGGCTGGATGCTATATCGGGGCAAGTTTGGAAATCAGTTTGATGTTACTTGCCACTGTTTGAGTGCTTGGGGAAGCTACCTTGGGGCTTCTGAGCCTGGTGAGTCCTAAGGAACTGGCTGAGAGTTGAGACCCAGCCTAGCTCGGGACCTTTAGGTGCTCGGGAACCGACCGGGAGTTGAGACCAGGCCTAATTCGGAGTCTTTGAATGCTCGGGAAGTGATCGAGAGTTGAGACTCGGCCTACTTCAGAGTCTTTTTACTTGAGTAAGCTCCCAGGATGGTTATCTTCTGCCCATAAACCTTCGTCAAGGTGGTGGGTAGAAGAATTTGACAATGTTGGAAAAGTTGACCTAAAGCGTATTGCTTTAGGGTCCTTTTATGTTAATTCCCCAGGATGGTTGTCTTCCGCCCAGTTAGCCTTCGTCAAGACTGTTGGGAGAAGAACTTGACCATGTTGGTGGAGCCGACCTAAATCACGTCACTTTAGGGTCTTTTTGCTCCTCTATCGTCGGCCAACCTAAGAGATTTTAGTCACCTCTACCGTCGGTTTGGACCTAAGTGGAGTTAATGCCTCTGAGTACTGTAGGTGCTCGGGTTGTCCAAGATTTTGACTCGGTTATCCGTGAGGCCTATAGATACTGTTAGAGATGTATACTAAAAGCCATGCTTTATGTAGTTAATTTATTATTTTAATAAAATCAGTTATTCCATTTTTATGAGAATCTGCGTGGGCAGTGTTTGTATTATATTATTTATTTAATATTATGCATGTGTGTCTCTCATTCTACATAGTAGGTGATTTGGTGTGTAGAGTTCGGCTTACACACAGAAGATCAGACCACCAGATATTGTAGAATATAAGATTTTGGTTTACTGTCTTAGATGGGATTGGACACACCATCGGTAGGACTGCAGCATGGTGTTGTAGTAGGTTTGTCTTGACTGCGGGAAACGGTACAGTTTCAACTCACTATGCTGGTACACTTTGTGTATTAAACAGGACCGACTTGGGGTAATTATCTTTATACTGACTTATAAGATAATTAATACCTCATGGCTATTATGAATGCTTATGCTCTAAATCCTAATTTAATTTATAGACACGTACATTTGATATTTATACTTTGATCCCTAAAAGGGTGAGATCCTAAAATGGGTCAATATCTCATTGGATTGGGTGACAATATTAATTGTGTGGTGGATATTAATTAATGATAAAATCCATGTCTCAATTTTGGGATTGATGATATCCCCTTGAGAAAGCTTATAAGTTTTGATAATGTCAAACCCTGCAGGTGGATTTTGTATCCGACATATCAGATAAGTTAAGCAGAGGATCTCAAGGAATTTTAAGAGATTAATTAGATATTATTGTCAGTAATTATATTTAATTAATGGATATCTGTAATCTTAACATGGGGAGATAATAAGCATTTAATAACATGGAGCTCGAAATATATTTTTGAGATAAGGGTAGGAGTGCAATTATAATTCTTTAGTGGTATGAATTCTAATTTATGGAAATAGGAATCTGATTCAGTTCGAATTAGGGTTTCCTAATTCCATAAGGAAGCCTATTTCTTATTGACTTCTTATGGTCGCTATCGTAGCCTATATATATGCTGCTTTGGCTCTTCTCTCAGGTTGCATGATTTCATATTCTAAGCTTCCCTTGACCTCATAGCTTTCTTCTAGAAGGGTTTCCACCAAACCCTAGTCTCTGTGAGCATTCAAGAGACATAGGAGTGAAGATCGCTAGCGTCGGACAACGCTCACTAAAAGAGCTTCGGACTGCTCGATACTGATCGAAAGTTGCTGAATTTTTTACACAACGTTCCTGACGTCGAGACGGAGCTGCTGTTAAAAATTCAAGTAAATCAGAGATCATTAATCCTCCTGACGAACACATCTTTATCGGATCAATGTGATCGGGATTGAATCGTCACAGCAATCAAAGAGAGTGTTATAACTGGGAATAGAAAATAGAACATAAAGAGGGAAGAGCAGAAAGCATAAAGGATTTCGAAAGAGCCCACACTCAATTCGATATTCTGGCAGCAAAGGAATACAGTAGATGATTGTGAGCTGTTATTGAGCCCGTGTTCTCGATTCGTCTACTACAACAATCCGTTTTTGCAGTTCAAGGTAACCCTAGTTCCGCCCTTGTAGGGTTATTGTAGTTTTCACGTAATTTTTTTTGCAGTACCAACTTATACGCGCTGTCAATGGATTCTGGGAACGCAGTTTCCTAACAGATACTTGGTGTGATCACCTGTTTAGTTCACTACGCCGTCTTGCCCCCCAAGCTTTCGCTAAGACGTGGGTCTTACAGAGGCTATGACTGTAGGTAACCGACCTGGAACATGGTGGTTGCAGGGTCTTTTGAAGCTTGCCATCATCAGCCACCTAGGGGGTTTACCCCCATCATCGGTTGGACCTAAGCAAAGCTGGTGCCTCGAACGTGACCCCGAGGTATTTGGTGCCTGGGTTCGGAGCCCGAGGTCTTTTGTGCCTGGGTTCGGAGCTCGAGGTCTTTTTATGCCTCGGGTTTAGGGTCGAGGTCTTTAGATGCCTCGGGGTTAGGCCCGTGGTCTTTGGAAGGGCTCTCTGACAATTGGTGGAGCCTCATGTAGCGAGCAAGCAAGTACCACTATAGTCGGGCTCATCTAGACCGATGGAGACAGGGGTCGAATCAGGATCATCAGGCTCTTGACTTCTCTGTGCTGGAGGCAAAGTTAGAACTGCTTGATCCTAACCGATGTGAACTGGAGGTCAGGTCAGGGCTGCCAGACTCAGACCATTGTGAATTGGAGGTCGGGTCGGGGCTGCCAGACTCAGACCGCTGTGAACTGGAAGAACTATCAGAACTCTTGGGCTGATCTCGCTTTCGCTTACTTCTGGAAGACTCGTGGCTTTCTTGCCCGGGGTCTTTGATCTTTAGAAATTCTTCAGTGTTAATGTATTTTCCAACCCTCTCTGCGAGTTCAACCAAGGTTACCGGTCGGTTTCTATGAAGCGACGTGGCACACTTGGTGTGTTGAACTCCTGAGCAGAAGGCTATAATCACGGCGGTTTCATCAAGATCATAGATGCCGAGCTTCTCTTGATTAAACCGGTCGGTGAATTCCTTGAGGGTCTCATTATCCCTTTATATGACTGTCAGTAGATGTATGTCAGGTTTTGGCCGTTCGTGCATACCGATGAACTGGTTAATGAACTGCTTGCTAAGTTGCTTGAAACTGCGGACCGATCGGGTCTCCAAGGAGTAGAACCACTGCACGACCGGGCCTTTCAAAGTGTTGGGGAAGGCTAGACAGTGTAGTTCATCAGAGTTGGTGGCTAGGGCCATCTGAGCCTTGTAGGTCCGGACGTGGTCGACCGGGCTCCCTAAGCCGTTATAGGGATCTAAGCGAGGCTACTTAAATTTACGGGGGATGGAAAACCTCGTGATCTGGCTGGAGAATGGTGACTCTGTCTCGGTATTGGCTTGATTCTGAGCACGATTTTGACCAAGCTTTTTGGCCACTCCGTTAATCTGCCTCTGCAAGTCCTTGATTCGGGCTTCCACTCCTTCCCGACCGGTATCCGAGGGATTGGTCGGGTCGGTGGAAGAGGCTTTTTCTTTATGGCGGGGTGCTGTCCTCTGGGATCGGGCTCGGCTAGGACTCCAGGTAACCGTGTGCCCAGGGACGACTCGGCTCTTGACTGAGTGACCCTGGACTGATTCCCGGGCCATATGCTCCTGCCTTTCCTCTCGAGCAGCACGCCCACTATTGATGTCTCTGGCATCCTCAACACGGGACGGGTTGCCTCGGGCACGTTGTCTGGTCAAGATCGGTTCCCGACTATGCGCAACATTCCCGAGTTGTTTCCCAGCTACTGGAGGACTTCTTTGCTGGGCTAGCAGGGCTTCGATCTGTTGCTGGATTTGACGCTAGCCCTCGAGGAGTTGCGGTGATCTGCTCAGATGTCATGACTGCCGCAGCCGGTGCCGGGGTCGGGGCCGGCGGAACATCCCGGTCAGACTGCTGATCAGCCTTCTTACCCTTCTTCGGTGGCATAACAATCAGTCAAGAGATTTGTTGATGAGAAGACTTGTTGTTTCCCACAGACGGCGCCAAGATGATGATGCCAGAATTTGGTAAGAATAAAGTAAAGCAGTGTAAGGAGAGAGAGAGAGAGTGAGAGAGACTATTTTTTGTATGTGGTTCGGCCCTGTTAATGAAGGTACCTACGTCCACGTGTGTGTCTGAGCACGTTCACTAGCAGATCACCGGCGGGCCTGGTGAGCCAACAAAGAGGGGCGACACTACCAGTAATACCGGTCGGGTGTATGCGTACAATGGTGAATTCTATAGAGGTGCTGTCTAGACTGAAAAGTCGGTCCCTTCAATGGGGGGTGAGAGGCCTCTTTTATAGATGCAAGAGACCTACTCTTACATGGATAAGGAAATATAATCCAATTGATATAGATTGGCATTAATTGTGGGGGTTTCCTAATTGGATTAGGAAATAGTTGGCACTTTCCATTAGTCTTCTAGCTTGAGTAGGAAACTGCCCGTAATGCTCGGGATCACGCCTGTGGGCCCGGATGAGCTGTTCCCGCGGTGGGATGTGCCTATGCGGTTTTCCCGACCTGTTGGCCGGGTCGTGGATGAACCGTTCGGGAGGCATCAGGTGGACCAAACCGCTCGGGATGATGCTTGTCAGTAGTTGCAGAATAGAACCGCTCGGGTATGGGCTGATTTTGGGTGTATCACAAACTGCCGCCGCTGCCGCCTTCTTACACTTACCACACACTCATGTTTTTTTCTCTTTTTTTTTTAGACAAAATAGATTTTTCTTTAGAATATTCTCCACCTTAGATCTATTTTCATTACACCCCCCAATCTTCTTAAGTTTTTATTATAACACCATAACTAATTATATTACTATCCCAATATTAATTGGGTCTATATCTATATCACGTATAGGTCCCAAATGCGGTCACAAATATCATATAAAGGCACTAATTAGCCTACCAATTATGCCACATGTCCCATTTACACCCTCATAAGGGTACCCAAACTGGTCCCATAAATAATCATGAACAATAATAGAATGTCAAAGCACCCAACATTTTATCAATTAAATAATTATATGGTATCAACATGTATTATAATGTACACATTTATATTTGCATATCTACCATTTAATCACACAAATGCAACTAAATGCAATTTATCCAATCTGGGCCTCCCATGGGTCCCGTTTCACATCTGTCCAACTATGCCCTTTATCAAGTACTTATCACATCGGGATAATTGGAACTTACCCAAATCATCACATGCAATTAATTATACCAATTAATGCATGCAAACTAGATATTACTTATATTTTTCAGGTTCGGGTATTATATCTCTCCCTCCCTTTTAGGTAGGAAGTTTGTCCCCAAACTTTTCTCACCTTACGAATCAAATAGATGCAAGTGTTTTTCCTCAAACCTCTACTGGTTCATATGTAACAACACGATTATAGAATACATTACACCCATTGGTGTGATCATAATCGCAATCGACTGGTCCCCATTCTTTTCAATATTTCCAATTAATTTACTGTAATTTTAATCTCACTCGTTTCGTCAAACTATACCATTTTTGGAGATGAAAATTTCTAGAAATATTTCTTCCTCACAGTAGTCATTTCCCCCAATCATTCTGGAACAAAACTCACTTTCCTTTATTATATTTCCCCACTAGATATCAGCGGATGATAAGATGTCTCGCAAAAAAATTCAGTTTCACTTCCATTGCTTCTTGTAAGATTCCAAAACTTCATAATCGACTACTTTCTTTTAGGATGATAGGTGTTGGTACCACATAATTACATAATTCTTTTCATGTATAGGTCATTTGACCCCAGCAATTCTACAGCTTCAATCAATACCACAATCTGATTAGGTCAACTTGTCCACAATCATTTATATGACAATACCTAATTCTTGTTGACTTTGGCAATTCTATCATGAAATTTAATAAGAAAAATATTCAATTTCATATTGTCAATAATTTCAATCATAATAACCTCATGAACCTTATTGTTTCTGCTCTTATACCACACATTGCAAAGAATGTTTTAAATTTCCCATCTGAATGCAGTTTTCGCAATATCTTAGTTGAAACTTTGATCTGACTGTACTTAAATGCCAAATCAATCTTTAAGAAGACATTTTGCCTTGTACCTAATTAATAAGTCATCATATGCAATAAAATGCAATTAGTAATGTCGCATACCCAGTATTATATAGTCAAATCTCATTATATACCTCAATATTTCTTCTGAACCCATTTCCTTGAGCTATCTTCACTTGAAGTACATGCTTGACTTTGGGATTCTGATACATTTTACAATAGAGCAGAGCTCAATCACCTTTCTGTCAATAATTTCTCATAAGTTCCTGAAACAAAAACCCAAATCAAACTTTAAATCAATTTCCACTCATCAATTATAGTAATACTGCCTGACCTCAATTTATTATCATCATTCCTTCCCCAATTTTCGGACCAAATTTAGTTTCAATCAATTTTGAATTTTGACTCAAATCCTTTTTGAATAGTCAGTGCGCACATTAATCCCCCGTTGATCTCTAATTCGAGCACCAACAACCATTTTGTCTTCACCTGATTAATATAAAATTTCTTGCTGTAAACATCATGAGTTCCAACTATCCTCCGTAGCATGTATTCAATTTTCGTTGTATAACTAAATAGTTCAAGTCATGACAACTAATCTAAACTTCCAGATCGTAAGAATATTATTGCCAAATGCTCAATATAAAAAGAATACCATGAATTCTAAAGCTTGTACTAGATAATTCATTTTATGAAATTTCAACCATATGCAGTATAAATTACTATTGCATCAACATATAACCCAATCCCAACACAAACCTTTACAATAAAATATCAATATCATCATGGATCAATTTTCTTTGATTATTGAGAACTTCACTGTAACCGATATAAGTTTCACATGCGTCCTTATATAGAAATAAATCTTCAATTTTTTTTTAATAATACCCGGTCAATGTCGTAACTTCAAATTCATGTCACCTTCACAAATCCCGATTGATTAATTTCCAATAACACTCATGCAATCTCTATTCTTTAAATCACATATTCTAAAAATACAAGTCATCCACCAGATGTTCAACATAAGGCAAAGCTTCACAATTCTCAAACTATTCAAATTGTAGTACTTACCTGTCTTTCGGTTTATGCTATCTAAGACCCACTATATAAGAATCGATATACGCATTTTTCCCCTCCTTGTAGCACTTACAATCAATAAGCAACTGATTTTGTCTTGATAAAACTTAAATATGATCCAACACTCCTCAATCTCAAAATTTTTCCTATTTACCCAAGTGTGCAATTCCTTTTTAAAGGCGTCACTTGTATGTAAACAAGATCACTCGTTAATCTCTGACTGTAATCCCAACCAAAAAGTGTTAAACTACCATTTTTTTTTCAATTTTAGAATTCTACATAATCATATGTTCGAGGAATACAATACCCACCAGTTATTGTGACCTATTACTTACCTAAAGATATCCACAACATGTCTTTAAAATGAAGTGCTTCATTGCCCTGTACTCCATATAACCCATCAACCAAAATCATGTATCCGCAGCAAATAGTATACAGAATAATATGTAGAATATCACAAGTTACTTCCAGACCCTTTTCTTACCAAATTCATTTGGAATTCATTTCAAAATTTAATATTCCAATTTAAAACCAAAGTAAAAAGTAACGTATTCATCTGAGCTTCCTAGCCCAACAGCATTCATTTAAAAGCTTTTTCCATATAATAAAAATGTTTACACAATTATCATATAATAAAAATATTTTTTAGCACTTCCTGATTCACAATAAATCAGTTTTTTTCTACAAAAGATTATTTCAAAACATTTTGTACTCATTTAAACATATGTAAACTCACTTAACGTTATTCAAATATCCCAGAAATTTCTAATACATTCTTAGTAGCTGAATCCAAAGTCTAAAAGTTTCTAGTGATATACTAGGATACCTGACAATTGTTACAGTGTAGTGCAGTAGTCAGATCTTGATTGCTTATATATAAAGTACAAAAAAAAAAAAAGAATACTATTACCTAATATACATTGATATGTCCCAAAATAATCTAGCCATGAAGCCAGCTTGCCACGTCACCAAGAGGTGCCAGTTACTCCAGTAAAGGCGCCAATAGCCGAGCAATCCCGAGGTGTTTTTCAGGACCGGGCGGTTCGTACCAACAGGCCGGGCATGAAGATTGTGGCGTCCCGTGATCCCGGCCTATCCAGCAATTTTCTAAACCAACTACAAGTCTGCAAGATGGAATGTGGCAGTTTCCTAAACCACTTAGGAAACTTTCCCCAAATTATGCCAATCAATTGTAATCAGATTAGTATTCCTAATCCTATTAACTTAGCATGTAAGGGTGGACTCTTGCATCTATAAAAGGGCCCACCTACCCTGTCAAAGGGGATCCGAAAATAATTCTCTAGCTAACAAGCATACAACAGAGAACTCACCATCGTACGCATATACCCGGTCGGCATTACTGGCAGTGCTGCCCATCTTTGTTGGCTCACCAGGCCCGCCGGTGATCTGCTAGTGAACGTGCACAGACGCAACAGTGGACGTAGGTCCCCTCGTTAACGGGACCGAACCACACACAAATTTTTCTTATCTTTTTCTCTCTCTTAACCCTTCTTACCAGTTTTAGGCAACATCAGTTTGGCACCGTCTATGGTAAACGACATAGTCTTCTCATCAACAAATCCTTGACTAATCAACATGCCGCCAAAGACAGGTAAGAAAACTACTGCTCCGACCGGTCAGGAGAATCCGCAGCTTGAGCAGCAGGCTGCCTCCATGACCACCGAACAGATAATGGCAGCACTGGCACAACTCTTAGAGGGCCAGCACCGAACACAAGAACAGATGGAGGCACTTTTAGCCCGACAGGAGAAGCGTCCTGCATCAGAAAATCAGACTGAGAAAAGCGCCCCTATTCAAAGGCCCGCTCGGGCACGAAGGCAAGCCCGTTCTGCCCCGGTGTCCCCATCGGACCGGGAACGCCTCGGTGATGGAGAGCGCAACCAGGCAACCAAGCGCTCACAGAGATGAGTTCGGCCCAATCCTTGCCGAGTGGAGGACGCCAGGACTATTATCAACCGGCGGCGTGCGGCCAGAGGGGAGGAGTCAGGACGGAAGGCCCGGGAATCGGCCGAAGACCCTCCGGCCCTGAGCCAGGGGGATCTTTGGAACACCCTTTCCTGGACCAGGAGTCGGGCCCTATCCCCGAGGTCGACGTGCTTTGAGGAAGAGGCCTCATCATCCGATTTGACCTACCACTCGGATACAGAGAGGAGAACTGGGCGGGATGACGTAAAGGCCCAGGTCGAGGAACTGCAGCAATAAATTGAGAGGTTGAACCGCAAGTCCGGCCATGACTTCACCAACACGGAGACGGAATCACCCTATACTGCTCGGGTGACATGGTTTCCTATTGCATAGAAGTTCAAACCCCCTCACCTCAGCTCCTACGACGGCACAGGGTGTCCGGTAGACCACATCCGTACTTACATGGCTCAGATGGCACTGGTCACCATGGTGGACGAGCTACTGTGCCTGTCCTTTCCCAGTACCCTCAAGGGGCCAGCTGCACAGTGGTTCCATGCCTTAAAGCCCCATACGGTCGATGATTTCAAAGCCCTCAGCAAGCTGTTCATCAGCCAGTTTGTCGGGATGCTCGACCAGTCGCAACCGGACACTTAGCTGCTGACCGTCAAGCAGCGCAAAGGGGAGTCCCTGAGGGAGTATGTGGACCGTTTCAACCTGCAAAGGCTCCAGATTCGCAATCTTAATCAAACGGCCGCAATCATGGCTTTTTGCTCGAGAGTTCAACACACCAAGGTCGCCACGTCATTTCATCATGACCGACCGGCGACCCTGGTGGAGCTCTCGGAGAGGGTCGAAAAATACATAGATACTGAGGAGTTCCTGAAGGCAAAGCGCACCAGCCAGGCGGGAGACGAATCCCCGAAGGCCAAGCGCAAGCGCAAAGGATTCGAGAAGGGCTCGGGAAAGAAGCCAAAGCAAGATCAGAAGGATGCCCGGGGTCAGCCCCCGATTGCTTTCACACCCCTTTCCCAGCCCATACATGAAGTCATGGCAGCTGTAGAGGTGCAGAGGTTGCTTCAGAAGCTAGCTAAACTCAGAGCTTTTCCCGGTAAGAGGAATCGGGACAAGTTCTGTCGCTACCACAGGGATCACGACCATGAAATGGAGGATTAAGTTAAATTAAAGATAGCAATAGAGAAGCTGATCAAGTAGGGACACCTCACGGAGTTCGTCATAGCAGATAGGCGACCCCGGCAGGACACCCGAGCTCCCGATCAGCCACTACCACTTGGCCACATCCACGTGATCTCCAGAGGAACGTCAGGCGGAGGAGATATACAGTCGGCACGGAAGAGGCATGCTCTGGCATCCCGGGCGGATGTCTGGTAGGTCCAATCCACCGGCTCCTCCCCAACTGATGTTCTGACATTCACATCCGATGACTTGTAGGGCGTCCACTGCCCTCATGATGACCCGCTAGTAGTGACGCTTTCTATAGCCAACTATATGGTCAAGAGGGTGCTAGTGGACACAGGCAGCACATTCGACAATATGTTCACGTCGGCATTCGATCAGCTTGAGATTGCCAGGGATCGGCTCCGGCCAGTTGCAACCCCCTGGTTGGATTCAATGGTTCCAGCACACAATCGCTCGGGACAATCGAGCTTCCAGTTTTCATGGGGACCTACCCTCAGCAGGCTTCCGTGCTGACCAATTTTGTGATCGTAGAAGCCCCGTCGTCCTATAATGTCATCCTTGGCAGGCCAACCCTCAACAAGGCCAGAGCGGTCGTCTCCACCTATAGCTTAACAGTGAAGTTCCCAACTCTTCAAGGACCCGGATGCTTGCGTGGAGATCAAACTACCGCCCGGAGTTGCTATGTCAGCTTGTTACGTCGGGGAGCTATCACTGAAACATTAAACGTTCAAGAGATGGACCCCCGGGACTAGAGTGACGCGGTAGGTCGAGTGGAAGGATTGGAAAGTGTGACATTGAATCCCGAGTACCCTAACCGCACGGTCAGCATTGGTACCCTGTTGGAGCCCGACCTGAAGGAAAAACTGACTCAGTTCCTAAGGCAAAATCAAGACATTTTTGCTTGGAGTCATGAAGATATGCCCGGGATTGACCCCCGGGTAATGTCCCATCGACTCAATGTTAGTCTAGACTGCCGGCCGGTGAAGCAGAAAAGGAGGGGCATGGCCCCCGAGAGGCAGAAAGCAGTGAGTGAGGAGGTCGAGAAGCTCCTCAAGGCCCATTCCATACGAGAAGTCCACTACCCCGACTGGCTAGCCAATGTGGTACTTGTCAAGAAAAGCAGCGGGAAGTGGAGAATGTGTGTGGACTTCACCGACCTCAACAAGGCTTGCCCCAAGGATTGCTATCCACTACAAAGGATAGACCTCCTTGTGGACTCCACGGCAGGTCACTCACTCCTCTCATTCATGGACGCTTACTCGGGGTATAACCAGATCAATATGTACCCCGGGGACGAAGAGAAGACTACGTTCATCACTGACCAGGGTACGTATTGTTAAAAGGTTATGCCATTCGGTCTCAAGAATGCCAGGGCCAACTACCAATGCCTGGTCAACTACATGTTCAAGGACCTCATTGGAAAGTCTATGGAGGTATATGTGGATGATCTGCTGGTCAAGAGCCGGGACGAGCCCAACCACCTTGAGCATCTAGCCGGGGCCTTTAGCATTTTGAGAAAATTCAGGATGAGGTTGAACCCGGCCAAATACACCTTCGGCGTCTCATCCGAGAAATTTCTGGGCCATCTAGTCAGCAGACGGGGGATTGAGGCAAACCCTGAAAAGATCAAAGCCATCATCAACATGCAGTCGCCCAAATCAATGAAGGAAGTACAGAGCTTGGCTGGGTGGGTGGCCGCATTGAACAGATTTGTCTCCCGAGCTACCGACCGGTGCCTGTCATTCTTCAAAATCCTCCGCAAAGCATTCCAGTGGTCAGAAGAGTACGAAGAGGCGTTCCAAGAACTTAAGAAGTACTTGGCATCCCCTCCTTTACTCTTAACACCCGTGCCGGGGGAAGGATTATTTTTATACTTGGCAGTGTTACCATCAGCAGTGAGCTCGGCACTTATTCGGGAAGAGCACGGGATACTGTCCCCAGTGTACTACACCAGCCGGGCATTACAGGGCGCAGAGAGCAGATACTCCCGCATCAAAAAACTGGCGTTCACCCTCATCACCTCAGCCTGAAGGCTCCGCCCTTACTTTCAGGCCCAAGCCATTATGGTCCTCATAGATCAACCTCTCCGCAGAATCCTTAGTCGTCCAGACACGTCTGAGAGGCTCGTCAAGTGGGCCTTGGAGTTGGAAGAGTTTAAAGTGATCTACCGACCCCGGACAGCCATCAAGGGACAAGCCGTGGCAAACTTTTTGGTTGAGTTCACGTATCCAGAGGACCCGATCGAAAAGTCTGAGCCGCCGACCTTACCGCCCGGGTTACACTCTGATATCCCTACCAGGGTACTGCACGTGGACGGTTCATCCAATCAGCAAGGCAGTGGGGCAGGAATCATCCTGACTACCCCCGACGGTATCCAACTCGAATATGCCCTAAGGTTTGGGTTCCGTTCCTCCAACAACGAGGTCGAATACGAAGCCCTCCTGGTTGGATTATACTTGGCCATCTCTATGAGTGCACAATAGGTCCAGGGATACAGCGATTCCTAGCTCGTGGTCAACCAGGTTAACCAAGAGTACGAAGCGTGGGAAGACAACATGGTAGCCTACTTGGCCCTTGTCCGAGCGGTTTCCAAGAAGCTCCGGGGATTCTCCATCACACAGATACCCAGAGTAGAAAATACCAGGGCCGACCGGCTGGCTCGCCTCGCCTCGCCTCGTCTTCTGAGTCAGACTTGCCCGGGATACGGATACAATATCTACCCGGGCCAAGTGTGATCAACTCAGAAGGCATGGAGGTAGATCCGGTCACCCGGGCACCCAGCTAGATGGATCCGCTCGTGACATTCTTGACGACAGGCGTGCTACCAGACGACATAGAAGATGCCCGTCGGGTCAAGTACTGGGCGGCCCGATACCACCTTGTTGACGACATTCTCTACAAGAGGGGATTCACTATCCTATACCTCCGCTGTGTTCACCCCGCATAGGTCCCAGCGATACTGTTCGAAATCCATGAAAGAGTGTGCGAGAACCACATCGGAGGCTGGGCACTCTCCAGAAAGGCCCTATTGCAAGGTTATTACTGGCCAACTATGGCCCGAGATTTGCAAGAGTACGTCCAAAGGTGTGAGAAGTGTCAAAGATACTCTCCCATGATCAACAGACTGGGAGAACTCCAGACCCCAATCCACAGCCCCTGGCCGTTCGCCCAGTGGGGAATTGACATTGTTGGTCCCCTGCCGATGGGAAAAGGATAAGTCAAGTTTGCCATGATAGCTGTTGATTACTTCACCAAATGGGCAGAGGCTGAGTCCTTGGCGACGATAACTGAATAGAAAATGGAGAGCTTTATGGAAAGGAATATTCTTAGTAGGTTCGGCATTCCCCGGGTCCTGGTCAGCGATAATGGCAGACAATTCGACACACCAATCTTCAGGCAGTTCTGCTCGGGCTACGGGATACTGAATCATTACTCTTCCCCTGAGCACCCATAAGCCAACTGTCAAGCCAAGGTAACCAACCGGACAATCTTGCAGTCAATCAAAACAAGGCTTAAAGGTGCCAAAGGGCTGTGGGCTGAAGAACTATCGACCCTCTTGTGGGCCTATCGCACAACACCCCAAGCGGCAACAGGCGAGACACCGTTCTCTTTAACCTATGGATTTAAGGCGATGGTCCCCACAGAGCTCGGGCTGCCTACATATCGGGTGGCCAACATCAGTGCACCGGATAACGAAGAAGCCCTCAGGTCAAAATTGGATCTGGTGGAGGAAAGAAGAGACCAAGCCTACCTAAAGGTGGCAGCCTACAAGCAAAGGGTCTCGCGGTATTACAATAGCAAGGTGAAGCATCGCAGTTTTCAAATCGGAGACCTCATCCTCAAGGCAGTGAACCAGTCTACCCGAATCCCGAGCCATGGGAAATTGGGACCAAACTGGGAAGGCCCGTACAAAGTAACACAGGTCAACTGACCGGGAACCTACTGGCTGTAGAGCATGGACGGGCACGATCTCTCTCATCCTTGGAATGTGCAACACCTCCACAAGTATTATCTGTAGCATTTGGCCACGGGAATTTAGTATTGGTAGAGGAATTTCTTTTTGTAGCTCTAATTGAGCAAATGCTATAAATTTTTATTTTCAAATAAAATTGAATAGTTTACTTTTGAAAATTTACTCCTGTCAGTACCCCGTGCAATGCAAACAAGTCCTCGGGCCTAACCCCGAGGCAGAAAAGACCTTGGCTAAAAACCAAGGCAGAAAAAACCTCGGGATCCGAACCCAGGCACTAAAAAGACCTCGGGCTCTGAACCCAGGCACAAAATGACCCTACAACCACCCATGTTCCAGGTCGATTGCCTATGGTCGCTCCTCAACACGCCCCTGCCTTTATAGGACGCTCGGGGGGCAAGGGGATACTAGACCTAAACATGAAATTACTGATAGCTTTGTTTAGGTCCAGCCGACAACGGGGGCAAACCCCTAGGTGGCCGACGATGGCGAGCTTCAAAGGAGCCTGCAACCACCCATGTTCCAGGTCAATTTCCTACGGCCACACTCCTGCACTCCCGTCTTAGCAAAATGATTGGGCGACAGGGGAATATTAGGCCAAAATAGGAAATCACACCGGCACTAAAAGAACTTGGAAGATATTACTAAATACTTATAGTGACTAGAGATAATATCATGGATGGAAAAATAGGATACACCTATGATACACCGGGACATCCCGGACGGTAATACATGGTATTCTTATAATACACTGGGCGATCCCGGACGCTAAATAGGACAAGTTCCTATGGCATACTGGGCTAATACCTTTTAAACAGGTCAGGAAGACTAGGTGTTCTACTGGTTACGGTCCTAAAACATTTTCTAAGGCAGGGGTTAGGTCGGCCAAAAACCGAGTGGATACTAGCAATTACAAACAGGCAAAGTACAGAAAAAAGAAACAGTTAATAGAAAGGAAATTTGACCTCAGGGGCCTTTTCATTAATTAAAACAGAAACTATACAAAGCCTGGGGGGCAGTTGTAGTAGCCTCCCCAAAAAAAAAAACTACAACAAACAAAAAAAAAACTAGTCTACAACCACCATTTCTCCCTCCTCCGCAGCCTGCTCATCAACAGAGGGGTCCCCGGCCGGTGCAGCTTCAGCGGCGACCTCGGAGTCAGCCTGGCCTTCCTTCGAATAACTGGACTCCGCCCAGGAATAACCGGACAAGTCCCAGTCAGGGTGGTC
This sequence comes from Hydrangea macrophylla, assembly GCA_033977485.1. Taxonomy (NCBI): domain Eukaryota; kingdom Viridiplantae; phylum Streptophyta; class Magnoliopsida; order Cornales; family Hydrangeaceae; genus Hydrangea; species Hydrangea macrophylla. The sequence continues at coordinate 7,011,661 of CM066992.1, read as the reverse complement.
AGCAGCAACCCGCTTCGTCAGGTCAGCGTAGCCTGTGAGGAACCCAGCCTCGAATTCCTCCTCAGCTTCTTTGGTTTCGGCCTCCCGAGCAGCAGTAAGCTCCGAGAGCGTGGCCGTCATGGCTGCCAGGTCATTCTCGACAGAGATCCTCCCGGCCTCTGCGGCTGTAGCCTTAGTCTCTGCAACCTTCTTGGCGACGATCCTCCCAGCCTCCGCGGCTGCAGCCATAGCCTTTGCAACCTTCCGGGCGGCTCGCTCGGTTGACAGAGAGTCACGGATCTCCCCAAGCTCCAGGGCAGTTGCCCGAGATTTTTCTTCTTCCACGGTGAGAGCAAACTCCGTGGACTCCCGGGCAGCCCTCTCCACGGAAAGGTTAGCCTCTGCAGCGGCCAACCTCTCAGCAACGCCAGGGCCCTGGCCGCAATACAGCCAATCTGTAAGAACAAGAAAACGTCAGTATGCTCATGGAGAAAAATTTAATGTTCACATTATAAAGGGACTTACCATGTGGCTGATGCTGTACAGCCAACCGATGATGGCCTCGGGGCTCAGTAGGGTGCACTTGTCAATCTGACTCTGCAGTAGCTCGGGCCGTACCCTTCCGCGGATGTCGTCCGCCGTCTCGACCTCCGGCCTGGAGGAGGGGCCCGCGCAGCAGTCTCCTCCATGCTCGGGAAGGAGACCCCGGACGGTTTGGCAGCAGAGGGAGGTGGTGGTGGAGCAGCAATCGTCATAATGGGTGTGGAGGTAGCAGCAGCCTCCTTCTCAGCCCTAATGGAAATCTCCCGGGAAATCCTCTTGAGGGGCTGGCCCTCGGCGGGGTCTAGCTTCTTCCTCTTCTAGCCAGCCCGGGCCATCAAGGTCGCCTCCTTCTCCTTCAGGGTTGTCGCATTCTTGGGAGCCATTTCTGCAAAACCAGAGAGCATGTCAGAATTCAGCAAAGTACCAAATGAAAAGAAAACCGGATGGTCAAGAGATGGTATTTATCCAGAATGATCGCCGGGAGGACGGGAGCTGTGAAGCTCTGGGGTTTGTAGGATATCTTCGGGCTTCCCGACCGAGTCAGCACCTTGTTAATGTCAGTTGGGTCCTCCACCAAAGACAAGACCCTCTCTTGGAGCTCGTCGGGAAGACTTGGCAAGTCAACTGCTTCCACTGCAAAGCAAACATACAAATGGGTTAGTCAAGGAAAAATAGAAAGGCTAATCAAGGAAGAAAGTGGTCAGGCTTACTCCTCAGCTCCCCCGCCCAGGAGGTCCTCAACTGAATACCCGGTGCCTTCTCACATAGCCCCAGGGTGGACACTTGGAAGAATTTCTTCTTCCATCCTGTATTATTGCTCGGGCAGTTAACAATTATCTTCCGCCCCTGTCTGGCCCCGAGCGAGAAGAAACCAGACTCCCCATGGACTTTGAAGGGCCGGTGAGTTCAGAAGAACTCCTGTAAAGTAAGCTCATACCCGAGGACTTGGGGCCACAAGGATATGCACCCCATCAGATATCGCCAACCGTTCGGGGCGAGCTGCCCGGGGGAGATCCCGAGGTAGATAAGCGCGTCCCGGGCAATTAGGTGGAGAGGTAGGAGAAGGCCCGCCATGAAGGCATCCTCATACAAAGTGACGAAGCCCGTCGTGGAAGTGAGCTCCGCCATCATGGATGGCAAGAGAAAAGGGGCCGGGATGGTCATATCTGTCCCTGATCCAATCCAAATCAGGGCCGCGTAGAATACTGACAATGGATTCGCATGAGAAGACGACCCCGGGGCTGTTCGGTACAGACCCCTCGTAGCCCGAACCCCGAGATGTCAAGGTCACAGGAGAATCCCGTCGCGTTTCCTCGGGAGACGCCCTGGCAGGGATCATCCCTTCACTCTGCTGATCAGAAGGGGCCAAGGAGGGAGGGTCTAAGCTTGCACTCGAGGACCCTAACCTCAACTGCTTGTCTTCCTACTGGGACGACGAGTTAAAATCTGAATAGCACATGATTACGTCTGTGGAAGACCTAGGGGACAGACGACCTAAGAATGGGTCAAGAACTCCTAGCCTGATGTACAGAGGAGGTAGATCTACCAACCTAAAGGGCAGGTCGTACAAGATTCTGGAAGAAATTTAACACTCATTCAGGACTCTCCTGGGAATACCCGTTCGGTCAAACTGCTCTAGCGCACCCCCGGATTGGAAGAAATGACAAAACCGAAAAAAGAAAAAATCCCACGCTCGTTCTAACCCAAGTGGGTTCGCTCCCTCCAGCTTTGTTCAGAAAAGAAGAAGAGAATGAAGAACTAAAGACAGAAAGGGAGGACTTACAAGGTTTAGCGCAGATAAGAGGTCGGGAATCTTGCTCGGGATCTTGTATGCTCTCAAACCGCTCGGTAAACTCTCTCACTTGGCAGCAGGAATTGAAGAAATGAGATAAGTGCTCCTTATATAGGAATAGTGGACGGTCCAGATCAGTCACATCCAACGGCTCAGGAGTTTTCTCGCCAAGAACCGTCAGATAGCTGTCACTTCGGGCACGTGAAGGGTCGCCTTAAAATGCGCGCATATTAAGTGCGTGTCGTGACGGTGTGGTTACCACGCAACTGTTCGGTTACATCCGAACCGATTTCGCTGGATCCTGATCAGGCCAATTACTCCCTGACACGTGGCAATACCAACACCCGAGCTCCTACCTGTACCGGTCGGTTATTCCACTGGGTGATCTGGAGTGTGGGCCCCATCCTGAGCAGGATTCCCGGAGGACATCCGGACGGTTTCTAAGAAGGTACTGATTTTTGAATCCTCACCCGATGAAGCATCCAGTCAGTTCCAAAAATGGGGCAGCTGATATGTCCCAAAATAATCTAGCCATGAAGCCAGCCTGCCACGTCACCAAGAGGTGCCGGTTACTCTAGTAAAGGCGCCAATAGCCGAGCAATCCCGAGGTGTTTATCAGGATCGGGCGGTTTGTACCAACAGGCCGGGCATGAAGATCGCAGCGTCCCGTGATCCCGGCCTATCCAGCAGTTTCCTAAACCAACTACAAGTCTGCAAGATGGAATGTGGCAGTTTCCTAAACCACTTAGGAAACTTTCCCCAAATTATGCCAATCAATTATAATCAGATTAGGTTTCCTAATCCTATTAACTAACCATGTAAGGGTGGACTCTTGCATCTATAAAAGGGCCCACCTACCCTGTCAAAGGGGATCCGAAAATAATTCTCTAGCTAACAAGCATACAACAAAGAACTCACCATCATACGCATATACCCGGCCGGTATTACTGGTAGTGCCGCCCATCTTTGTTGGCTCACCAGGCCCGCCGGTGATCTGCTAGTGAACGCGCACAGACGCAACTGTGGACGTAGGTCACCTCGTTAACGGGACCGAACCACACACAAATTGTTCTTGTCTTTTTCTCTTTCTAAACCCTTCTTACCAGTTTTAGGCATCATCATACATGGTGGTTGAACGGAACTTGGAATGGTTTGGATATCAAAGAGATTACTACCTATTAGACTTAAACTCATTTCAAATTCAGATTTCTGATAGAAAATTTTGATACCCCGTATAGCCAATCAACCCAATAAGTTATTCGAATGACACAGCCGCTTAGTGTTGATAACAATCAACAATATCCTTAAGCAAAAAAGAATAATTTATAACCGTAGTGATACCCAATCTTTAGGAACACAATAGGAAAGTCCATTACTCTGAGTTAACCCTAAATCTACTATTCATATTCACACGTTGGAGAACCAATCATTATTCGATAATACGAGAGGCATCCCAAGTAATAGAAATAAATAAATTTATGTTGAGAGATTCCTCAACAAGCCAATATAACCTAAATAGAGTTGAGAGATTCCTCAACAACCCAAGATAACTTAAGCAATTGGATAAATCCTCAAATATCTTATCACCTCGACAAACTCAGTATTTCACCCTCAATCCCAAGAGAATATATAAGGAGCTCGATAAAAACTCCCAAAGATCATTACCGAATAAGTAGAGAAATCAGAGATAACAATAATACTACATCTGCTCATGATACCCATACAAATCATAAGAAATCCAGATACCCAATTTCTTGACAGAAAATAAGAAAGAATCTTCACTAATAATAATACCCGATAATATTCGGAAAGAAATCCATTTCCACAATCATAACCCATTACTCAATAACCCTTCGTCAAGTCAATACCCTTGATAATATAATACAAATCAAATCATTTCAGGATGACTAATTCAACCCTTAATTTCATATTCTGAATGCTTAATAGAAACCCACCACCGATGTTCTCAAACTCAGAATTATTACTAAATTCTCAATCCCCCTTTTCAACTCATTAGTTCAACATATGGAAAGCATATCTTTTTATATTTCATTTTATAACAATGAAGCTTTCAACCATCTCTCCACATATCATAATATGTAGAATGCACGCAACATGATATGCATGCTCAACAACATTTAAATCACATGCTGTAAATATGTATGCCTCTACATGTAGCTACATGTCATGATTATCATATGCATGCTTTTTTTTTTACACGTCGTATTCATCTCTCATCCCCAAAGCTATAATCTATTGCTCGGATACAAAAATTTGTCACACCCCAACCTGCCCCGGCAGGCTAGGACACGTGTAACAAAGCCAACAAGAGCCAAACAATCTTTTTTCAACATTCCAAAAATTAGCATTTTGACTAAAGTACTAGGGGTAAAAATGTCCTTCTTATCAAACATAGTAATAAAAACAAATAAAGTTTTAAAACCGTCGAATGGTACTTGGGCAGAGTTTCCCCTATTACAGTACCATTCACCCTTTTTTCAAAAACTAAATTATTTTTTTACCCCTGTTGCACTTATTTCGTTAAATATTCCAAACTACACTAAAAGCCCAAGCAAAATATATGGATGATAAAGTTTAAACATAACTTATAATATAT